>CM060952.1:36556589-37261589 GCA_030765055.1 Mantis religiosa | reverse complement strand
ATTTCCCCAGCTCAGCAAGTAATTTGGATACAATTAGGATATTTGGTATCAAAAGTTTAATTGATTATATCTCACAACTATACTCAAAAAGGCATGACGACAATGAAATAAGCAATAATCAAGTAGTTGAATTTGATAAACTTATAAGGAATAGCATAGACTTTTGTTCTGAAACACTATAATTGTGATGTGTTTATATTGACCTTTTAAATGACATAGTGTTCTGCTAATTTTCCTTTCAGTTTCGGGGTAAGATGTGCATGAAAGCCACACCTCACTATTCTAATATATGGAAGCTGTTCTTAATACATCACATTTATTGATATACACATAGTAATTAGAGCTTCGGCGACATCTAGAATATCCCATGGGAACTTGGTGTTTCGTTAGACTTCCACTATGTGCCGTAGTGATCGCAGCCCTCCACGGAACACGCCGGAAATTTCAACTTGAGGTATCTTTCTTTAGGGATGCTTTACTTTACCGTTTTTACAATACTTTCAGTAACAGGCTCTTAAATAGTAGGTGGAGGAGAAATTACATTACAACAGAAAACTTAATGTTCTAATTCTACTGCAAATATTACCCAAAGCTATGAAGCAGGTTAAATACAATTTTAATGGCTATTAATGTGATATTACTTAAAATTACACACGCTAATGCCCTACAGATGATTAAGTAATCAAAGTATAACTTAAAAGTTTAATCTCAATCGCTATCAGTTCTATAGACACTTAAAATATATTAACAACTATTACAATGACTCATACTATTAAAGACTCAGTAATAACATAAAACCTTCTAACAGGAACTCAAACATGTAGGAACTTATGAATTATTTAAACATTAATTTATTAATTTTTAACTGCAGTAATTAAAATTATTATTATTATAAAAGCTAATATTTACTTAAAGCACTTACTTTAAAAAAATTTAAACTACGTCCTACATTTTTAATGTGCTAATTATTAAAGTCTGAGGTGAGATTTTCCATTTATGATAAACAATTTATAAGCATAATGAATAACCTTGGATCTTGAAATCATAATGATAAGATTAAAATACCTATTTAACATATTAGTTAACAAACCTTTGAGATGAACATCTTTAATCCTAAACTTAAAAATAATATATGAAGTCCCTGTAACGTAAAAGCCTACATTAATTTGCCATGTCATTTTAGTCAGTTTCAAGAGAAGTAATATATATTATGATACCTATAAATAAAATTACTAAATATTCCTTAAAAAATTAAAATGAATGATCCTCTCCATACTAAATACTGAAGTAACATAAGCATACCTACAAATTACAGTTACACCAAACACTACATACAAGACAGGGAGTTTACCTTAAGTAAGATTAAGTAAACCTGTTATGATGTTTTAATATTTTTTGGGTATTGAAAAAAATAAAATAGACGAATCACATAATATAATAAGTAATTACTAACAAAAATTTATATATTATTTGCAAAATAAACCAAGAGAGTCAAAAAATTCTGCAAAATTCTAATTTTATTACGTCCTTTACTTAAATAAATATATCCTAATACTTTTGTGTTAAAAATCTAAAAATATCTACTTCAGCCATTAAGAAAATAATTAATATCAATCAAACTAACAACAAAATTAATTGTTTTGTTAACGTTTACTATCAATGCTTACTTACAATCATGTTTACAAATTCTATATCTGCCGATCTTAGTTCTCACAAAATATTTTAATTATTAATACTCAAAAACTACTTTAAACGTCTCGTCCTCTCGTACTAATATATTTACTAAAATTTGATACAAATAAACCTGACACACGTCAGATTAAACTGCTAAGAATATTGCCTGGTAACTGAAAATGTATACCTTACTTATTAAAATAACTCAGATGTATAATGTTGATAAAGAGTTAGAATCATTCTTGAGAAAATAAATATTTTCGAGATATGTACTGCAGATATGTTACCGCGTGCTTATCCTGTTACATAGGCTCAATCTGTCGGGTAACTCTAAGCTCTAAGGCTCCTGGGCTCATTTGAGTATCATTTCACCCATTCCATTCAAGGTCCGATATGACTTAGCGTTGTAAGACGTAAAATTACGAAAAAAGTAGCCTAACAGTTGTAATTTTCCAGTTTATTATTTAAAACGTGAAATAAATAACTAATGTATACAACTCAATCGATCCTGGTGGATGTACAAATTATGTGTCTTCCCCTTAAAATTAATAATTCTAAAGACTACAGGTTCTTCAAAGATTCTTCCCAAATGCTTTCTCCGTTTCGCTACAGTTCGGTGTGTATAGAGCGAGATTGCGTCTCTCACCCTCTCCTGGACTTGGGACTACAGCTAGAGTTCTACTTTTTGTGATATATTTGACGTCTTCCACATAAATCCTTCTTATTGCTAAATTACACTGTTCTGCATCGATTTTATTAAACGAATTAAAGCTGCAGTATCAAACTTTCACGCTGATTGCTAATCTAAAATCTGTTTTAACTCACCACGTCAGAACTGTTTGCAATTGAAAGCTTTATACAGAGAATCAACATGAAAAATTCAATGCCATGGCCGGGATTTGAAACACGGATCTCCTGGTTTCCGTCCAGTCGCTCTTAACCTTTGAGCTACTATTGTCAACGTACCTTCCTGAGAGGCACATAAGGCTAGTGTGGAGAAATGATTAATTTCCATCAATTAACAAAACTAATGAAAGCTTTATGTTTGTGTGTTAATGTATCGAAGTTTAAAAGAATTATATGAGAAAGCCCCAAAAGAAATCGACCTAAGCAAGAAGAAACAAATATAAGCAATATTATTCGCGGATGAACAGCTAGTTTTGGCACATTCCTAAGATAACTTACAAAGATCCCTAAACTTCTTGAACAAAATAACAAAAGAACAACATATGAGAATATCTTCTCAGAAAACTAAATCGCTAGTAATTAATTGGAAAAATTGGATTAGGAAAAACAGTAATAGACAACAAAGTAATAGAACAGATACCCACTTTTAATTAATAGTGATGTCGGATGAGTACGGAATAAATGAACGAAGATTTGGAAACCAATAGAGAGAAACAAAGCTGAATGGATACAGTAAGACATTTTTTGGAAGCAATATGAGAAATGAAATAAAACAGATAGTGTATAATGTAATATCTAAGGCAGCCTTAAAATATGGTAGTCAAACCTGGACGTTGAGAAGACAAGATAAAGGACGGCTAGAAGGTATCTATTGGGGATGTATAGAAGAGATAGAATTAGAAACCAGGCTATAAGTATGCTTGATGATATGTGTAAGTACCAGCAGCAATAAAAAGAAAATGTAATGAGAACGCCAAATTTAGATTACCTAGACTAGCAATGCATTAGGTATAAACCTATGAGAACAAGATGACCAAGGAGACGATGCAGTAACAAAAGCTTGTTAGGAAGAAGCAGGAGAAATAAAAGTAAAAGATGTACGTCTCTGATACCACGAACATGATAGTTAAAACCACTGTAACCGAAATGAGTAAACGACAAAACGGTTTAATATATTGTGACTGTGTGTTCGTGAAATTAAAAATCCAGGTTACAAATACCAAAAACTGATCTTTATTTTCGTAGAAATCAATCTGACAGTCCAGAATTACATCACATACACAATATAACTTGCAAGGTCATCGACCACAAACAAAGTTCATACAGCTGTACACGCGCACGCGTCCAATTACCGACTGACTCCTGTGGCGGGCAGCCTCCCTTTTAATTTTAGTTACAGATTACGCACAACATTTGGACTAATACCCCGGAAATAGAAGTTAAATTTGTAGAAGAATATAAGGAAACTAACCTTAAATTAATACAATTATAAATCATTCCACAGATTTTCCTTCCAAAACACAAGAATTCTGATGGGTCTTGTTTTATATTTTTTACGTAATATAGAACCAGATTGGCTTTTTTCACACGAAAATTGATATATACATCAAAATAAAGAACAATATTCTAATATATTCAAATGGTTCTTACTAACTAAGATATATAGGTATATACATAGCAATTTCAACTTCGGCGACATCTAGAATCCCCTACGTGTACTTCGTGTTTCGTATGACTTCCACTGTGTGTCATAGATGTCGCAGCAACTTCAAACATATTTGAGCCTCAGTTAATGTTTTTTTTTTTTTTTTGGAAGGGGCTTCGCTTTAGCGTTGCAACAATAATTCCTGTAACACGAACACAAAGCTATCAGGCTCAGCAGTAAGTAGAGCAGAAATTACATTGCATAAAAAATTAATGACGAAATTCTCCTGCGAACCCAACAACTGTGAAGCAGGTTATACACAAGTTTAAGGGTAATGAATGCAATATTGATAAAAGTAGCCGCAACAATATCCCTCATATATAAGTAGTTAAATTGTTAAATACGTAAAATATGAAGTTATTAACATTGAAGCAAGTAAATATACACAAATATAATAATTTGTCACTTAAAACTTCACTTATCTTGTAAGAAATTATTATAATTCTTATAAATTCTCCAGAATCGCGATTTCATATATACTTATACAAATCCTCAACTGTCGGCATTATTACTACACAACAGATGTTGATGTGTTCTTGTTAGTACTACCAACATCTGAACATAAAACAAATTTATAAGCAGAATTGCCTGACGGTATTTCAAAATTCATTACGCTATGTTTGTTTTTTAAAATAAATATCTTTTCCAAAACAATTAAATCTATCGGACCATTTAATTGTTTTAATAATTTAAAATAATTTAACAATAAGATAAGTGAAGTTTTAAGTTAGAAATTATTATATTTGCATATAGTTAAATTGTTTCTTGACGGAAACATATTAATCTCAGCTGCTACCAGTGGAATGTATAAATAAAATATATTTAAATTATGACAATTACTATCAAATACGCAGTAATAATGAATAATGTCCTAACAGTAGCTCCAACCTATATGAAGCTATATATTGTTTTAATTCTCTTTTATTTTTATCAAGCCACAATTGCAGTAGCTAAGATTATTGATATTTATGACAAATAACTAATGCTTATGTAAAAATCATACTTTATATAAAATTTCAAATAAGGTTCTACATTTTCAAGGTGTGAATTATTAAAACATGAAATGAGATCTTTTAGCAATAATCAAAATACTTATAAACTAAAATAAGGTCTCCAAGGCGCTGGAGCCGTGAGAAACGCTGTTACGCGAGATCCGGCAACACTGATGTGTAGCTTGGTTTCATTCCTTCAAATCCCCACCACAACGAACCCGTTGCAACTATTAGTCTTGGCTGGGCAGCCGTTTGCGATGGAGCTTCCTATCACTTCCGCCAACAAGTGCGAGTTGCGTGCAGTGATCCGTTTTTTGGGTGCCAAGGGCACTACCTCCCTGTGTATGGACATCAAAAGCGTGCGAAAGTGGGTCAGACAGTTCAAAGATGGACGTACAGACGTCCATGACGAACAGCGTTCTGGTCGGCCTTCGGTTTCAGCCGAAACAATTGCAAAAGTGGAGCAAGAAATACTTAAAGATTGGCGTGTGACAGTTCGTGAGATGTGCGAAGTTATCCCTGAAGTCAGTAAGACTAGGATTGACCAGATTTTGACCGAACATTTGCATTATCGCAAGGTGTGTGCGAGGTGGATTCCCAAAATGCTCACTGAAGACCATAAACGGCAACGTGTTGAAGCGGCCCACCGATTCCTGGAGCGCTATGCCGAACAGGGCGAGGAATTGTTGGATTCAATTCTCATTGGCGATGAAACCTGGGTGCACTAAACATCAGAAACTAAAGAACGTTCTCGTCTGTGGCAGCATACGAATTCGCAGAAGCTGCGAAAGTTCAAACAGACATTTTCTGCCGGCAAAATTATGGCCAGTGTATTCTGGGACAGAAAAGGTGTATTGTTGTGCGAGTTTATGCCTAGCGACACAACAATAAACGCCGCAAGCTACTGCGAGACTTTAAAAGATTGCGACGTGCCATTCAACATCGAAGGAGGGGAATGCTGACGAAGGGGTTGATTTTCCATCACGACAACGCTTGTCCCCATACTGCACATGCAACGACTGATCTGGCCTAGTTCGGAAGGCACATTCTCACCCTCTGCCTCCCACAGTCTACACTTCACACCTAGTGATTATCATCTGTTTCCTGAGTTGAAGTCACACCTGGGTGGAACACATTTCCAGACGGACGATGATTTGAAAGACGAGGTTGAGGGCTACCAGCGCAACTTGGCGGGAGAGTGCTATGACAAGGATATACATAAACTGCCACAGCGCATGCAAGAGTGCATCGCTCGCAATGGTGATTACATTAAAAAATATCTGTAAGTTCCGTCTTTCCATCAATGTAACATTCATTGACAGTAAACATGTTTTCTATATTAAATAATATTGGAGACCTTATTTTACGGACATGCCTCGTACCGAAATTAAAATTAAATAAACGTATTATATATTCCCGTAGGAGAGGGTATCCGTCCCCTTCAGCTGCCGACCGCCCAGGGGCCTACTTCGGTAGGTACGGGTTTGGCGCACCCGGGGTCCCGAGCCAACAGTCTCCCTCATGTGGGCTCCTCTTCGTGGTTGAGGGAGACGGTCAACAGGCCCACCCACGTGTAGGCCGTGCGTGGAGACCCGTGGAGAGGGATTTTAGATTCTTTCCTAGTTTAGAGTTTAGGATTTAGTGAACGACATGTTTAGTAGGTTTTGATTGATGTTTTTTACGTACGTGTATTTTTAATAGGTTTTGTTACACTTGTATAGTTTTTAGAAAGTTTTATATCTGGCTTTTACCATGACTAGTTTTTTAAAGGGCGCTGATGACCGCCGTATTTGAGCGCCCTTATATATATATCACTTCAGCTGCCGAGGTGCGGACGCTGCGGACCCTTAGCACTCGTGGTACCTCTAACGATACTAGGGGAACCTCGGGCCGAACTGCCGAGCCCCTCGCGTTGGAGAGTTGTTCGGATTGGGTTGGACTCGAGGGGGCAGTGTGTTCCCGACACCCACTGGGAATTGGGGGACCTCCTGCCAGGCTACAGCCGTCCGGAGGGGATAGAGAGCTGCCCTATAAGTCCCGGGTACTAGCCTGCAGAGCTAGTAGAAGGTGTACTAGATCACCAGGTGGCCCCACCGAGGTTTTTCGGTAGTCTTCCCTGCGAGGTTGACGCACGTATGTGGCGTATCCACTTCCGTCGCGTCTTGACGTAGTAGTCGATGGGGGGGGGGCTCTTTAGACTCAAGGTATTGCCCCCTGGAAAAACCCCCGAAGTATCCATCGCTCCCGGGTTGAAGGAGGCCGGGTCCTTGGTCCTACGGGTCCAGGGCTAATGGGAGTGGCACCTCTGCAATAAACAATAATATACCTATTATATATGATAACAATATTTAGTTAATTAATGTAAAAATAAAACACAGGACTACATAATATAACCAATAATTCCAATTAAAGCATTTATATGTTCTTTACGAAATAAATCCATAGCATCTCTAAAAGCCTGTATCTAAGTTGCTAATTTGTTACTTCCTTTACGCAATTGAATATATTACAATATTTCCTGGTATATAAAATAATAATATCTTCTTTATCAATAAGGAAAATAATTAAATCAATCCCAAAAACATCAACATTATGAATTGTTTTGTAAGATTCACTATCAATGATTATTTACAATCATGTTTACCAATTCTATATCTGCTGCTCTTAATTCTGTAAAACAGCCGTACCATTAGTATTCAGAAATTATTTTATACATATCGTCCTCTCGTATTAAGATATTTAATAAAATTAAAATATACCAACCAACCTGACAAACATATGTTCAAGCTTCTAAGGATATTCCCAAATATCTGAATATGCATGTATTCAGTTATATATTTTACACCTATATTATTTTCAACAAAGAGAATCATTGTTGAGGAAATAAAAATTTTCGAGATATGTACTGTAGTAATATTACGGTGTGCTTATTATGTGTTACATAGGCACAGATGTTTAAATTTTCAAATTTGTTATTTAAAAAGTGAAATAATATTATTACTAGGTACAATTTATACTCATATATTGTTATATTTATTAAAATCTACTAACGCTATCCACACTAGTGAATGTACAAATATTAGTCTTCCCCTAAAAATTAATAATTCCAAAGACTAGATGTTCTTCAGAGATTCTTCTCAACTTGTTTCTATGTTTCGCTATAGTTTGGGGTCTTTATAGCGAGGTTGGCGTCTCTGCTCTTTCCCCTGGGCTTGGGCTTGGGACTACCACACACACACACACACACACACACACACACACACACACACACACACACACACACACACACACACACACACACACCACACACACACACCCACACACACACACCCACACACACACACACACACACACACAGACAGACACACACAGACACACACACACAGACACAGACAGACACACACAGACACACACACATACACATTATGCAATTTCCTACATGGAAAGATCTTCAGAACGCTAACTGCTAGCCCATTATGAACATTTCAGACCGTTTCACTCTTTAAACATGAAGAAGCAATATTTAAGTGGGAAGCAAATGGATATTGACACTTTTTTTCAAACACACTGCTTCACTGAGAATGACCTCGAACCAAGAGTAAATGAGATCGCGTAATAACGTTCCTCATTGCTCCAGCGGCTTGGAGACGTTTTACTGACAGGTCTCGTACTACAGCGCATCCCCTTATAATTTATATTCTTTTAGAAATGTTTCTAAACCATTGTTAAAAGTATTATATGTTTAAGATAATGACATGTGAGGTACATATCTTCAGTTTCCAAGGAATATCCTTAGAACTTTAAACTGACGTGAGTTAAGTTGGTTTGTATCTTTAATTTCATTAAATATAATAGTACGAGGGGGCGGTTTAAAATAATTTTTGAACACTAATAATTAAATTATTGTGTCAGAACTAAGAGCAGCAGACATAGAATTTGCAAACATGATTGTAAATAATCATTGACAGGAAGTGTTTGCTAAACAATTAATTTTGTTGTTGTTAGTTTGATTAATTTTAGTTATTTTCTCTCAGGTTGAAATAGACATTTTTATTTCTTTAGAACAAAAGGTATTAGGATATATTTATTTAAGTAAAGGACGCAATAGAGTAGGAATTTTGCTGATTCTATTGTTTTATTTTGTAAAGAACAAAGAATCTTCAGTTTGCAAATATTTATTATATTGTGTAAGTTCTCAATTTTATTTTTATCATGAACAAAATAAATATTTCAACGTCATATAAGAGGTTTATTTAATTTTGCTTCAGGTACATTCCTTGTCTAGTATGTACTGATTGGTGTAACTGTACTTTGTGAATACGCGTGTGTTGCTTCAGTATATAGTTTGGAGAGGAGCATTTCTGTTAATTTTGTAAAGGAATATTTAATAATTTAATTTATAAGTATAATATGTGCTTCTCTTGAATCTGATTTAAATCATACGGAAAATTAATGTAGGTTTTTTTTTTTTTTTTTTCGTGAGAGACATATCAAGTAATATCTTTAAATTTAGGATTAAAGATGTTTTTTAAAAGGTTTGTTAACTAATAGGTTAAATGATACTTTAATCTCATCATTATGATGTCAAGATTGGAGGTTATTCATTAAGCTTATAAATTTTTTACTATGGGAAGTCTCACCCCAGACTTTAATAATTAGCACATTTAAAATATAGGACTTCATTTGAGATTCTATATAACGCAAGGCTTTTAAGTAAACATTAATAATTTTAGCTACTGCAGTTAAAAATCAATAAAGTAATGTTAAAATAATTTATAACTTCCTACATATTTGACTTCCTGTTAGAAAGTTATATGATATTACTGAGTCTTTAATAGTAATTCTAATATTTTAACATATTTTAAATGTCAATTGGACTGATATCAGTTCAGATTAAAGCTTTAAGTAATAATGTAATTACTTATTCATCTGTAGACCATTGGCGTGTGTAGTTTTAGTTATTATTACATTGATAGCCATTAAAAGGTATTTAACCTGCTTCATAACTTTGGGTAATAATTGCAGTAGAATTAGCACATTAAGTTTTTCGTTATAATTTCTCCTCTACCCACTATTTATGAACATGGTACGGAAAGTATTGTGATAACGGTATAGTAAAGCGCCCCTAAAAGAAAGAAAGAAAAAAAAAAAAAACGAAGTTGAAATGTCCCGCGTGTTTCGTGAGTGGCTGCGATCACTACGGCACATAGCGGAAGCCTTACAAAACACCAAGTTCCCATAGGGTATTCTAGATGCCGCCGAAGCTCTAATTGCTATGTATAATATCAATATTTCTTAGGTATTAAGAACAGATTGCATATATTAGAATAATGAGATTAGGCTTTCATGTTCATCTTACCCGAATGTTAAAACAAAATTGCTTGGAACTATATCGTATAAAAAGTCAACTTAAAGACATCAGAATTATAGTGTTTCAGAACAAAAGTCTATGATATTCCTTATAAGTCTATCAAATTCAACCGCAAAAACCTTCTGGCTGTTAACAGCCTGTCAGTGCACGACTTGGACTTGGTATTTTCATTGGTAATTTCAATAGCTTTCCATTTTATTGATTTTTGTGCATTGCTGTTATGTATAATCAAAGTTAACTTTTCTTAACAAATAACCCAGCTGTTTCCAAATGACGTACTGAGCTGGGTAAATTACTTACTCCATCGATATTTGTAGTTGTTTGGCTTTGGTCACTCTGTCATCTTATGTATCTGATTCCCTTAGGTTTATACAGGGTTTGTAATACGCAATTAAACCAGTTGGCAAACTCATTACATGCTCTTTCTATTGCTCCTTCTGTTTCAGCTGCGTTCTTGTACCTTGGTTTCTAATTCTAGCTCTTCTAGTCTTCCCCACCAAATAGCCTCTAGCCGTCATTTATCTTGCCTCCTTAAAGTTCAGGTTTCACTGCCATATTTTAAGTCTGCCTTAGACACATTGAACGATTTTATTTCAGTTCTCATATTTATTCCAAAATATTTCCTAATATATCCATTCAGTTTGTTTTATTTTACTATATTTATTTCCAAGTCTTTGTGCATTAGTTCCACACTGATCTGACATCGCACTTAATTAAAAGTGGACATCTGTTCTGTTACTTTGTTGCCTATTACTGTCTTTACTGGTCTATTATTTTACCCATACATTGTAATCGAGTTCATTGTCTATGAGGGTACTTTCATATCGTGTTGTTTTATTATTCTATTCGAGATGTTTGGTAATCTTTGTAAATTACCTTCAGAATCTGCGAAACTAACTGGTCATCCACAAATAATGCTGTTTAGCTTGCTTCCCTTTGTTTAGGTCAATTCCTTTCGTGCTTTCTCTTACAATTATTTCTAAACTTCTCTTCATATGTATTCCAGATAGAACAGGTAACAATTCATATCCTTGTATGATTTATGTATTTTCAGGGTATTTATCCTCCCTTATCAACTCTTAGCTTTTGTTTATTTTAGTGTTTTAGGAAGATTTAATGGTATTTAATGTGTTTTATCTTTCAATTCTATAGTATCTGCCATAGATTTCCACGATTCAACTAGTTATATGCTTTCTCATGTCCAATAGCAGAAGTATAAGGGTTCATTGAAAACTCTTTTTTTCCATAATCTGTTTAGTGTAAATATGACCTTTTCCTTTGCCGAAGTCACACTATTCTTCTAGCAGTAATGTTTCTGCGACTGGTTGTTGCTTTATTTTCAAAATGCTTTTTTTTTTTTATTTTGTTTTGTAATTTCGTCCTCCAACGTTAAATCACACCGGACGATGAATGGAATGGGTGAAATGATGCTCAAATGAGCCCGGGGTCCATGGAGCTGAGAGTTACCCGACATTCGTCTTTCAGGATAAGGGAAAAAACCAGAAACACTTTATCCAGGTAACCCACCCTGACCGAGTTTCGAACTCGGGACCCTTTCAAAATGCTGGTATACAGTTTGTTGCAGAAGGGTAAGAGGGCTATAAATATATAATTTTACACTTATTTCTGTTCCTTGTATATGCTATATATAATATTATATATACTATGTGCCGTATTCCACTCTTCCGGTAGTTTGCCGATACCCCCTATGTCTTCAAGAATCGTATATTTATCTTCCTGCTTCTACATTCATCTATCCCTCCTATTTTTTGTCTGTTTCAGTGTTGTTTCTAATTCCTACATTTCTATTGCAATTCATTCATTACCTAGTGTCTGTATTTTTGTGACTTTATTTTTAAAATATTCTAAATTTTTAATTTAAATAATATCTTGTTATGTAGTACCGAACATGGACATACATTTTAAGACAAGCGCAAGAACGTTCTTCGTTTTATTTTGCACATGTCTGTCTTCTTTCGTACTTACTTCTCACACCAAATAACTGAACCCAAAACTTATTCCAATGTTAATTTAAATACACTCCACCAAATAAACAAATAAAATTGAATTTGAAGAGCACTTGATAATCATGACATATAACAAGGAAAAATCTGACAACTAAGTGTCCTATGATGCACTAGGACATTGCAGCAGACATCATAAACAAATTGATCAATGGAACTGCAAAGCAGAATTACGAATTAATGAGCTGTATGTCGATATAAATGATCCACAATTCTAGTATCGTAGTAACAATTTAACCTGATTTCGTAAATAGGCTTAAGGCTTTTTATTTGTAACTTATTTGCCTGGTGCCGGTACATTGGACCCGGCTTACAGGCTCTAAATTTACATGGGTTTATAATTCTGGGTATGGTTTTTTATTGTCTTTGGGGTTCTTCTAAAACCCATGCGGCAACCTGTTTTGAGGCCGCCGAGAACCAGTTTTATCTCGTTATTTGTCTCTGTCTTTCTTTTCCTTGTTTTTATATTTACATGTTCACACTGGCTTATCTTGTCTGGACATCCCGTTCTAACTCGGGGTTCCTCGCTGGGTTTTCTGTAAATATTGTTTCCAGATAGTCTGGAAAGATCTCGCCTTTCTCCTCAGAGGAGAAGTGCAGGCCGAGGTGAGTGTGTAGCACCTCAGTGCTTGAGTTAGCGCTCGAGGAGACTTAAAATGCCTTTAATAATTTCCATAAAGAATTGTTCGAATGTGTGGTATTTATCATTTTCTGCTCCCATAGCACATTTTTTTAAATTTAATTTGTTGCCGAATGACGTTGCGTAGCCATTTTGCTTGCACTTTGTACTCAGGCTGGCGGGTAAGCCGCCAAAGTCTCGTCAAGCGTCGCCTCCTAGCAATGTGCTGCTCCACCTCAGGGTACGTGCAAAAACTAGGTGGGCTTGTGGTGTAGCTGGTGGAATTTCTTTTGGCCGTGTGCACCGAGGCGGTGTAGTTTTCAATGGCGACGTCGATGTCCGCCTCGCTGTAGTATGTCAGCCTAGGCTGAGCCATCCCGTGCATTTCAAGGGTAATCTTACCCCAGTCTGTTTCTGCGCGCCTCAGAGGGTCGGTCAGACCGGCCGTGATAGCGCCACTGATATCAAAATGCACTGGAAAATGGTCGGAGTCTAGGCTGTGATACCCAGTGAAGTTGTTTGGTAATGTCGCATTTATGTAATGACGGAGTCCAAAATTTCAGTGTCGAAGTGCCCCTGACTTGTGCCGAAAGATGAGTTCGGGGGGGACGTACACCTCGAGATTATCATATTCTGTTATAAGGTCTACTAGGAGACTTGCAGCCGCGTTTGCTCTACGTGAATACCACCAGGGGTGTCGAGCGTTGAAATCTCATGAAATTATAACGTGCTCCTCCAAAGTGAGGATTTGCTCGAAGTCGCGTCTAGAGTCGGGGAAGTTTAGGGGCCGATAGAGGGCCACCAGCATCACCGTCTTGTTATGTAATCGTCCTTTAAGAACCGTGCACTCTAACGCTGCCAATGGTGGCAGCCTAACTGGAGCATGAGCAAGTTTGTTTCTTAGTAAAAGAGCTGTTCCCCCTCCCTGTCTTCCTATTCTATCAGTCCGAAATATTTGGTAACCCCTGGGCTTGAAAGTGTGCTCCTGCTTTAATTTTGTTTCACAAATGAATGTGTCTTCACTTTTGTTACGCCGCAGGTAGCTTTCAAGTTCGTGCAGCTGCCTGTAGATGCCGTGGGCATTCCACAGGAGCCTGCGAGTTAGGGCTGTGCCTCCCCTTAGTTGAGCAATTTACTCGAAGATGTCCGACAGAAGCCATATGAGGGCTTCTAGTTTCTCTCAAGTGCTGGTGCAGCTCTTAAATCTTGCGATAAAAGGCTGTACTTTCGGAGCAGGTTTCTGTAAGTTGAACTTTTTAGACAGAGTAAAGAGCTCTTTGAGGCCTCCAAGGTCACCAGCTGGCGCCTAGGACGGGGGAGCTCTTGAGGTTTGGCCAACAGGTGGCGGCACTGGTGCGCTTTGACCCCTCGTGGGGCCTGCAAATGAGACGCCATCTCTGACCAGGGCTGGGTTGGCAATGGGTCGTGGACCTGGTTGTGCACTTGGGGGTGCCCTGGCTTTGGCTTCCAGTTGGCGACTGTGGTGTTCGTTGCGGAACGTCTCGCAACCCCTGTAGCTGGCAGGATGCGTCTCCCCACAGTTCGCACAGCGGGGTACAACGTCCTGCGTTTCCTTCTTTGGGCAGTCAACTAAGCGGTGAAGGCCACCGCAGAGGACACATCGGGAGGTCATGTGATACATTTTAAATGTGTGCCCCAGCTGTTGGCAGTTGAAGCATTGTGTAACGTTGCTATTTGTCTTCAGGACCTCCACAGTGACAGGTATATGGCATACCTCTCTTTCTTGCAGAAGTCGCTGGTTTTGAGTGGTCCTGTCAAGGGTAGCTTGGAAGTTTGTCAGAGGCCTGCCACGTGATTTCAGTTGGCGAACTAGGACGGCGTTGTAGCCCTTCGTCTCTAGGTGTTCGCGGATAAGGTCCTCTTCAAGGTCCTCGGGAAGACGCTTCAGGATGTATCGGAGATTTTGATCACTCCGCGGGTTGAAGCTGAAGTTCTCCACTCCGGCGTCCTTCAGCTTGGTCATAGTGGGGATGGCGTCTTCTTTCCGGTTGTGGAACAGCTTGAGGCAGTTGCGCGAATTCTGAAGCGTGTACGCGCCAGCTGGGAGGGAGCATTGGAGTATCTGCAGGACTTTAGTCGCCTGCCTGCCGTCAGGAATGACGATGCGCGGCGGTTTCTGTGAGGTTTGTTTTGTGTTTGTAGCCGCGGCTGCGGCTGATGTGGAGGCCAATGTAGGGGTAGGGATGGGTGTAGGTGTGCGGGTTGTTATTGACGGTTTTGCTGCAGTAGTGTTTGGCCGTGTTGCGTTTTGTTTTACTTGCGCTCGGCATCCGAGTCGCTATTGCGATGATGGGGTCGCTTTCTGGGCGATGCTGCCTGCCAGCCTTGTCCCAGCTGCAACAGGTGTCGCTTTTTGATTGCGTGTTCAATAGTCCCGGGACTCTGGGGTCATGTTTTCCAATATTTCCTGGAGGTAAGATATTTCTTTATGGATGTCTTTTACCTCCTTTTCCCGGTTGGGCGTACTTTCGCGTAACTGCCTCGTCCTCCATAGCGCTGTGCTCCATCGGGGCTGGGGTAGTGACCGCTGTGACGTTGGCTAATGTTGGTCATGAAGGCGGGTCGCTGTTGGAGTGCTCCAGCAGTGGGGCTGGAACGGCAGCCGGCCGACCGCCTCGGGGGATCAGTCCGCTGCCAGCTGGTGGTAGTGCTGCTGCAATTGTCATTGCGGCCGCCGCCAACTTGTGGCGGGGGTCAATGTCAGTCAGCCGCAGTTGTTCCTGAGGACGTCGTTATTTGGGGACGCCTCTTGTTTCGTGCAACAACGGCACGCAGCTGTGCGTCCCACGCTGTTTTTTGCGGAGTTATGCTGAATACGCGTCACTATGTACTTTATTGCACCAAACACTGTTCACTCACAAACTAGGCTCAACGCGAACACCACTGTTTACTACTCCTATTCGCACTGTTTCACTTTGCACATGGTCACTTTTAGCACACGAATAGTTGATTTTCCAATATCCAATGAATCACTAATCAATAACAGAATCACTAACACCTCACATAGCATCAAATCGTAACAGATACAACATTATCACTAATTCAAAATATCACCTTCATAAATCAAAAGGCTCATCTACAATGAAAACACGGTTCAATTTGACAAAGTTATAAGGAATATCGTAGACTTTTGTTCTGAAACACTTTAATTCTGGTGTGTTTATATTGATTTTTATATTATATATTTCCAAGCAATTGCTTTCTTTTCATATTCGGGTAAGATGTTCATGAAAGTCAAACTTCATTATTCTTATATATGGAAGCTATTCTTAATACCTAATAATTTCTGACATATACATAGCAATTAGAGCTTCTGCGACATCTAGAATAACCTATGGGAACTTCGGGTTTCGTAAGATTTCCACTGTGTGCTGTAGTGATCGCAGCCACTCACGAAACACACGTGACATGTCTACTTCGGTTTGTTTTCTTTCTTTCAGGGCCGCTTTACTTTACTATTATCACAGTACTTTCCGTACCACGTTCATAAATAGTGGGTAGAGGAGAAATTACATTATAACAAAAAACTTAAAGTTCTAATTCCACTGCAAATATTATCTAAAGCTATGAAGCAGGTTAAATGCAATTTTAATGGCTATCAATGCAATAATAACTAAAACTACACACGCCAATGGCCTACAGATGAATAAGTAATTATATTTTTACATAAAATTTAATCTGAATTAATATCAGTCCAATAAACACTTAAAATATTAAAAACTATTAGAATTACTATTAAAGACTCAGTAATAACATATAACCTTTTACAGAAGCTCAAACAGTGAGGAAGTTAATATTTTAATTCTATTTCATTGATTTTTAACTACAGTAGTTAAAATTATTAATATTTAACACATATAAAGTAATATTTACTTAAAACACTCTATAAAAATTCTCAAACAACGTCCTATATTTTATATATAAAACGAATATAAACTCTGCGCTGAGATCATTTATCAATAACCAGAAAAAAAGAATTAGGCGCTTAATGATTAAGCTTAGGTCTTGAAATCATAATGATAATGTTAAAATACCTACTTAACTTTTTTATTAAAAATTTTAAAGGAACAACTTTAATGCTAAATATAAACATTATATTTGAAGTCTCTTTCACGTAATAAAGAAAGGTAACACATATTAATATATTTATAGAAATAAAGTTCTTGAATATTCCCGTAAAGAATTAAAGGAGACCGCCCTCTCCACATTAAATACTGAAACAACGTAAGCAGACTAACAAAGCACAGTTATACCAACCAGTGCGTACTCGAAAATAAATATACCTAAATTAAAGGTAAATAAACCTTTTATATACGTTATTAATGTTTATATAACTAATGATAAAAGTAAAATAAGCATGTACATAATAAAATAAATCATTCGTAAGTAAAAGATTTATATGTTCTTTACAGAATAAACCAATAGAATCACTAAAAGCCTACATTGAAATTACTACATTATTACACACTTAACGCAAATACATATCCCAATACTTACCGATATATAAAAGCAAAACTATCTACTACAACAATAAAATAAATAGTTAAAATCAATCCCTCTAACATCAATGTAAACAATTGTTTTGTTAACTTTTACTATCAATGATTATTTAAAATCATGTTTAGAAATTCTATATCTGCTGCTCTTATTTCTGTCAAAATAGCTTAATTGTTGGTATTCAAAAAACGTCTCATCCTATCGTACTAAAACATTTAATAAAGGTAAAAAATACAAACTAACCTGGCTCACATAAGTTTACAAACTTCTAAGGATAATCCTCGGTGACATTTACCAAGAAAACATTTTACATATATGTTATTTTCAACAAATATTTAGAATCATTCTTGTGAAAATAAGAACTTTCGAGATATGTACTGTAATAGTATGACCATGTGCTTATGATATGTTACATATGCCCAAAGGTTTAAACTTTCAACTTTATTACTCAAAATGTGAAATAATATTACTATTACTATGTTTATATTTTATATTCATATAGTGTTATATGTATTAAAATCTACTAACTCTATCTATCCTAGTGGATGTACTAATATGTGTCTTCTACTTAAAATTAATAATTCCATAGACTAGAGGACCTTCACAGATACTTTTCAAATAGTTTCTATGTTTTGCTATAGTTTAGTATCTTTACCGTGAGGTTGGCGTGTTTGTTCTTTTCCCTTGCTTAGGACTACAACACACACACACACACACACACACACACACACACACACACACACACACACACACACACACACACACACACACACACACACACATTATGCAATTTCTGACATGGAAAGATCCTCAGAACCATAAGTGCTAGCCTATTATGAACATTTCAGACAGTTTCACTCCTTAATCATAAGGAAGCAATATTCAAGTGGGAAGCAAATGGGTATTGACACTTTTGTACCAATAAATGTACCATGTAACAATAAAACATTTTAAATTGTTTTCATTAACTTTCATTTCATTTCCGGAATACTCCTGAACATTTTAGGTCTGCTATACCAAGAGTTTACTGTATATTCAACGTTAAGTTGCTGTGTAGTTGTATAACTCCTAACTTTTCGCGTCTCGTCCATGAACACCATGAACTTATATACAGGTTTGATATTTCCTAACTTTTCGAGTTCACTCACTCAGTCACTCACTCACTCACTCAAACAACACACACACACACACACACACACACACACACACACTCACACTCACATACATATATGCATATACCTTCTTTAAACTTCAGGTGATCTAAATTTTATTTCCAGTTCGATCCCAACATTTTACGTTGGTCTTAAATTAAAGTATTACTTAAAAGTTTAATCTAAATTGCTATCAGTCCAATAGACACTTAAAATATATTACAGTTACTCGTCCTATTGAAGACTCCGTAATAACATAAAACCTTCTAACAGGATTTCAAACATGTAGGAAGTTATAAATTATTTAAACATTATTTTATTGATTTTTAACTGCAGTAGTTAAAATTATTAATATTTAAGACACAAAATCTAATATTTATTTAAAACACTTTAAAGAAAATCTAAACAATGTCCTACATTTTAAATGTGATAATGATTAAAGTCTGAGGTGAGATTTTTTTATTTATAATAAAAAATTTATAAGCTTAATGAATAACCTGAGATCTTGAAATCATAATGATAATATTAAAATACCTATTTAACATATTAGTTAACAAACCTTTGAAAAAATCGTCTTTAATTCTAAATTTAAAGATAATATGTGAAATGCCTCTCACGTAAAAGACTACATTCATTAGCCATGTCATTTAAATCAGATTCAAGCGATATAACATATATTATGATACCTATAAATAAAATTACTAAATATTCCTTTGAAAATTAAAATGAATGCTCCTCTCCATACTAAATACTGAAGCAACATAAGCATACTCACAAAGCACAGTTACACCAAACACTACATACTAGACAAGGAATATACCTAAAGTAAAATTAAGTAAACTTATTATGAGGTTTTAATACTTCTTTTGGTAATGATAAAAGAAAAATAGAGCAATTAGATAATGTAATAGGTAATTACAAACAAAGATACTATTTGCTTTATAAAATAAACCAAAAGAGTCACCCAAATTCCAACTATATTACGTCCTTTATATAAATAAATATATCCTAATACTTTTTGCCTTAAAAAAACTTAAAATATTTAAACAATAAAGAAAATAATTAAAATCAATAAAATTAACAACAACAAAATCAGTTGTTTAGTTAACATTTACTAAGAATGATTACTTACGAAACCGTTTACAAATACTATATCTGCTGCTCTTAATTCTCAAAAAATTGTTTAATTATTGATATTAAACAATTATTTTAAACGTCTCGTCCTCACGTACTAATATATATAATAAAATTAAAGATACAAATAAACCTGACACACGTCAGATTTCACTACTGAGAATGTTGCCCGGTAACTGAAAATGTATAGCTCATTTAATAAAATATCTCAGATGTATAATATTGTTTTTGAAATATTACAATATTGTCCGCTAACTGAAAATGAAGACTTTTCTTATTATAATTGGTTATAATTTTAATTATAAATGTAATAAACAAATAAAAAAGTTTATATAATTTATAAATGTTATAAATGTAACTGGTTATATATCACGTCCATGAGCACAACGTTTGAACAAACTCTAGCTTGTTGAATGATAATTCGTAGAAGAATATAACGAAAATAAATTGAATTTGATACAGTTATAAAACATTCCAAAGATTTTCCTTCGAATACACAAGAACTCTGATGAGTCTGTTTTGATATTTTGACGTAATACAGCTCCCGCTTGGTTTTGTACAAACGAGAATTCAGATATACATAAAAATAAAGAACAATATCCTAATATATGCAAATGTTTCTTAATAAATAAGATATATCGATTTATACATAGCATTTCAACTTCGGCGACATTTCCGTGAAGCAGGCTGGATGCTGTACCACAATAATGCGCGGACGCATATTGCAATGTTGTTGCTGAAATTCTTGCAAAATCAACGTAAAGTGCATCACTCACCCTTCCATATAGTCCAGATTTAGCCCCATGTTGCTTTTTTCTATCACCTAACTTAAGAAACGCTTTCGTGGGAGGCATTATGCATCATCGGAAGCAGTAGTGAAGGCTGCGGAGGCGATTTTGAAGGATCTTTTAAAAAATGGCATCCAGTATGTCTTTGAAGACTGGCAGAAACGCTGGGACAAGTGCATCGCATTCAGTGGAGACTATTTTGAGAAGGATCATTAACATTATGAGGATGGGTAAGGGTACGTTGTAAAAAAAAGTGATAATTTTTTATTAAACAGCTATAGTGTATTCAAGAGAGAGAATCATTGTTGAGGAAATAAGCACATTCGAGATATATACTGTAGTAATATTCCGGCGTATTTATCATGTGGTACATAGGCTCAGAGGTTTAAAGTTTCAAATTTGTTATTTAAAAAGTGAAATAACATTATTATTACTAGGTATATTTAATACTCATATAATGTCATATTTATTAAAATCTACTAACGCTATCCAAACTAGTGGATGTACAAAAATGAGTCTTCCCCTCAAAATTAATAATTCCAAAGGATAGAGGTTCTTCAGAGATTCTTCTCAAATTGTTTCTATGTTTTGCTATAATTTGGAGTCTTTATAGCGAGGTTGACTTCTCTGCTGTCATCCCTGTGGTTGGGACTAGCACTCACACACACACATACACACACACACACACACACACACACACACACACACACACACACACATGATGTGATTTCCTACATGAAAAGATCTTCAGAACAATAAGTGCTAACCTATTATGAACATTTCAGAGAGTTTCACTCAACCATAAAGAAGCAATATTCAGGTTGGAAGCAAATGGGTATTGACACTTTTTTTAAACATACTGCTTCAAGGGAGTGGCGCCTAATCAAGAGTGAATCATGTAAAGTAAATGATATGTACCAATAAAACAGTTTAAATTGTTTTTATTAACTTTCATTCATTTCACGATTTAACAAATTTCAATTTGCCGGACAACTCCTGGACCTTTTAGATCTGCTAAATCTAGAGTTTACTGTATATTCCATGTACATTTACTGTGTAGTTGTAGAACACCTTCTAACTGCTCGTGTCTTGTCCCTGAACACACGCACGTATATACAGGTTTGTTATTTACTAAATTTCTAAGTTCACTCACACACATATATACAAATACATTTCCTTAGACTCAGGTGATCTGAAATTTATTTCCAGTGTGATCTCGACATTTTACTTTTGACTAGAGATTATTTCCCCCTCTACCTACTACGTACATTCTGTCAGGAAAGTAACGTGAATTGGCCATATAGAAATATATGTCACTTAATATTTGGATAGAATTCAATTTTTGCTCTAAAAGCAGTGAATGTACAGGGCACACCAAGTAATAATTAATACTAAAATGCCTTACGAGTAAAACCGGGTACAAACCCGCCGTTCAACTGTCCGCCTTTTTGAGTCACTGCGATCACAGCGTCACATAGTGGAAGTGTCTTGCAATAGGTAGCACACATAGTTTAACACAGATGACGCGGCGGCTATAATTACCATTATATTTCTATTTGTTTTAATTATTAGGTATTTCTCAAAACTATGGAAAGGTGCTCTTTTGTTTTGGTTTAGAATTCCCTCTTACGTAAACATTAGTAGGTTGTAGTTATTCTGTATACAAAAACCAAAAAGGACCAAAAAGTTAGAACATTTTAAACAAAAGCCCATAGTGACCTTTATAGCCTTTAAAAACCAGTTTAAACTGTTACTTTGATACTTATTTGACTGGAATACTGAACCATTTATATCGAACTACACCTAATAGTTATTAATTAGTAATGCTGCTTTGCAGTTCGGTTGATCAATTTGTGTACGACGTCTCCTGGAATGTGGTAGTGCATCATGGGACTCTTAGTCTTCAAGGTATTTTCTTTTCATATGTCGAGTTTATCAACTGCTCTTCAAAGTAAATGTTATTTATTTATTTCATAGAATGCATTTAAATTAATGTTGGAATGAATTTCGGGTTAAGTAATCTGGTGTTAGAAGTAAGAGAAAGGACATGTGCAAAATAAAACGAACAACGTTCGTGCGCTTACCTTAAAATGTATGTCCAGGTTTGGTACTGTATAACAGGATATTATTTAAATTAATAATTTACAAAACTCTAAAACATAATAACACACAAAATACAGAAACTACGTAATGAATAAATCGCGATAGAAATGAAGGAATTAGAAACAACACTGAAACAGACAAAAAATAGGAAGGCTCCAGGGATAGATGCATATGTAAACAAGAAGTTACAAATAAGATATTTGAGCGATATATGCGGCCCGGCAAAATACCGGAAGAATATATATAGATGGATGGATGGATGGATGGACGGACGGACGGACGGACGGACGGACGGACGGACGGATGGACGGATGGACGGATGGTCGGATGGACGGATGGACGGATGGACGGATGGACGGATGGACGGATGGATGGATGGATGGATGGATGGATGGATACACAGTTTGTTTCAGTAGACACGGAACGAATATAGCTGTAGCGTACTTTATAATATAACATGTCCGTATTTCGGTGTCGCATCTTCGAAGTTCTGTTAGGTATAATTTTATGCAGCATGATTTTGGGATTAGGCAGCGCCGGAACCACTGGTGTGCGAACCTAAAAGTTGTTATTGGAACGAAAAATTACTCCTTGCTCTTTATCAGTGACCCTAGTGTCACCTTAAAGTAATGTCACCTCTGTTATCTATACTACATATGAATAGAATTTTAGAAAAATTGCATGGGAAAGCCCCAAAAGGAATCGACCTAAATAAAGAAAAGTAAATAAAACAAAATTAATCGCGGGTTGCCAGCTAGTTTTGGAAGATTCTGAAGATAATTTAAAAAGACCATCAAACATTTGAATTGAATAATAACACAACAGGATATGAAAATACAATCACAAAAACTTTCTCGATTGCGATGTATGAGTAAAATAATGGACGAGTAGAGAGAGTAATAGACAACAAAGTAATAGAACAGATGAACACCTTTAATGAATTGCCATGTCAGATCAGTGCGGAACTAATGAACAAAGGCTTGTAAACGAATATAGAAAAATAAGACAAAGTGAATGGATTAATGTGGCGAATGCATTGCTACGACGAGGCATTCAAAGAGACGGGCAGGCAGTGCGGAGATAAAAGCTCGCCGAAGCGGTGGGGAATGGAGACGGCTTTCTCGAGGTTTCGTCTTTCTTCTAGCGCCATTTTAATTGTTTGAGAACATTCCGGATTGTAAGTAATCTATAAAAAGGGAGCCAGAACCATAACAATCGAAAACCAGCAACTACGAATTTTGTCAACGATCCAGAACAACATCAATAAAGGTTTCACAACCATCGGTGTCTTTCTCGACATACAAGCAATTTCGACAGATGTTGGGAAATGGAGTGTTATATAAGATGACAACGATGAGCATCCCAAAGCGCATCATAAGACGGACGGCAAGCTTCTTACATCACAGGACAGCTCGCATAAAAATCAACAACACTCTCTCAGCACCCATTACACTAGAAGCAGACACACCACAAGGAAGCGCTATCTCTGGACTACTGTGTAACATTTACACATCAGACACTCCACAGCCACTCCACCCAGCAATAGAACTAGCTCGTTACGCCGAAGACACTGCATATCTGAGCAGCGATCCGAAGCTGATGAACACAAAACCAAGAATAGAAAAACAGCTAAAAGCCTTTGACAGATGGGCATCCAAATGGCGCTTCACAGTAAACGCGAGCAAAACTCAAGCCATCATTTTCCGCAGGTAAACAAAGCGTAACTACCAAGAATCGACGATAGCCTACCAAGCACACAAAATACCTATACAGATCACAGTAAAATACCTGGGAATAAAGCTTTATAAAAAACTAAGCACAAAACCACATTTCCAGCAAAAGCTGAAAGAAGCAAAAACAACAATCTCCACCCTACACTATTTATCAAAATTAGGCAAAATAGGTCTCTCAGCACCGATCCTCAACCAACTGTACTAGACAATAATAAGACCATACTTCACCTACGCCGCTATCGTCACCTTCCCTATAACGACAACATACATCAAACCAAGGCTTCTACAGATGGAGAGAAAGTGCTTAAGAATAACCAATAAACTCGTACCCTGGCACAGAAACGAAGAGGTGTATCACATCTGTAAGGCAATCCCACTTGAACAAAACATACAAAACAGGATGTACAGGTACATCGCGAACGCGTCCTAGAGACCGTACACGAGGCAGCTGATTGCAGCAGCAGAAAACTACAAGAAGACGGAGACCACGGCCCCACCAATCGACACCGTGATACAACACCACGCCAGGATTAGGGAAGTCGAAGAAGACGAGATCCAAGAACATCTCCGATTACTTCTGGCTTGAAAAGTGACGATTGTGTATATCCCATAACTGTACACATACCCAACGATTTTTAAATATAAGAAGTACTAAAAAATATAAAAAATATAAAAACTATAAAAAACTTCTACTGAAAACAAATCAAACAATATATTTGAAAAAAAAAAAACAAATTAAAAATAAAAAAATAAAAGAATAAAAAATAAAATATATGTATATATGTATATATGATAAAATAAAGAAAAGAATGTATTAAAAAGAATCGTATATGTGATATTAAATAAAATATAAATATGACAAATACCAACAGTATTGCAATTACCCAATAACGACAAGTGACAAATTGTTAACACATGCATACATAGCTTAATAATGCAAAAAAAAAAAAAAAAAAAAAAAAAAAAAAAAAAAAAAAACAGCCGTTCTCCCTCAACTCCAAATAAAGTCAACACAGGGTTCACCCCTGAAGCATCCATAGGGCGAAATAAGCCCTACAACCCCCCTGTAGTAGTAGTAGTAGTAGTAGTAGTAGTAGTAGTAGTAGTAGTAGTAGTAGTAGTAGTAGTAGTAGTAGTAAGAGTAGTAGTAGAAACCACTGGACAGTTAGTTGTTAATTCAACTCGCGTGCGTGAACAGCTTTGTGAGTGTTCGATGACGTTGCAAGTTGTATTGTCTCCGTGATGTAATTGTTGATAAACGTGTGTACAGAAATAAAGAACAATTGTTAGTGTTTGTAACCTGGACTTTTAATTTCACGAACCTACAAAGTCATAATATAAAGGTATATATTGCAATAAATATGAGAACTGAAGTAAAACAAACTGATTAATGTGTCCAAAGCAGCTTTAAAATATTCTAGTGAAACCTGAAGATTGAGAAGTCAAGATAAAGAATGGCTCGAACCTATTTGGTGGGGAAGACTAGACGAGCTAGATTTAGAAATCAGGATACAAGAACGCAAGTGAAATAGAAGCAATAGAACGAGCATGTGTGTCAACTGAGGTAGCTACGTATTGTAGACGTTGTATAAGCCTAAGGGAATAAGAGACGTACAGAAGACGACGGATTGACCAAAACCAAACGACTAAAAACAATGTCCATGGAGTCGGTAATTTCCCCACCTCAGCAACTAATTTGGATACAGTTGGGATATTTGGTATCAAAAGTTTAATTGATTATATCTCACAACAATACTCAAAAAGGCATGATGACAATTAAATAAGCAATAAACAAACAGTTGAATTTGATAAACTTATAAGGAATAGCATAGACTTTTGTTCTGAAACACTATAATTGTGATGTGTTTATATTGACCTTTTAAATGACATAGTGTCCTGCTAATTTTCTTTTCAGTTTCGGGGTAAGATGTGCACGAAAGCGACACTTCACTATTCTAATATATGGAAGCTGTTCTTAATACCTCACATTTATTGATATACACATAGTAATTAGAGCTTCGGTGACATCTAGAATGACCCATGGGAACTTGGTGTTTCGTTAGACTTCCACTATGTGCCGTAGCGATCGCGGCCTCCATAGAACACGCGGGAAATTTCAACTTGAGGTATCTTTCTTTAGGGATGCTTTACTTTACCGTTTTCACAATACTTTCAGTAACAGGCTCTTAAATAGTAGTTGGAGGAGAAATTACATTACAACAGAAAACTAAATGTTCTAATTCTACTGCAAATATTACCCAAAGCTATGAAGCAGGTTAAATACAATTTTAATGGCTATTAATGTGATATTACTTAAAACTACACACGTGAATGCCTTACAGATGATTAAGTAATTAAAGTATAACATAAAATTTTAATCTGAATCGCTATCAGTCCTATAGACACTTAAAATATATTAACAACTATTACAATGACTCATACTATTAAAGACTCAGTAATAACATAAAACCGTCTAACAGGAACTCAAACATGTAGGAAGTTATAAATTATTTAAACATTAATTTATTTATTTTTAACTGCAGTAATTAAAAGAATTATTCTTATAAAAGCTAATATTTACTTAAATAAATTACTTTAAAAAAATTTAAAGAACGTCCTACATTTTAAATGTGCTAATTATTAAAGTCTGAGGTGAGATTTTCCATTTATGATAAACAATTTATAAGCTTAATGAATAACCTTAGATCTTGAAATCATAATGATAAGATTAAAATACCTATTTAACATATTAGTTAACAAACCTTTGAGATGAACATCTTTATTCCTAAACTTAAAAATAATATATGAAATCCCTCTAACGTAAAAGCCTACATTAATTTGCCATGTCATTTAAGTCAGTTTCAAGAGAAGTAATATATATTATGATACCTATAAATAAAATTACTAAATATTCCTTAAAAAATTAAAATGAATGATCCTCTCCATACTAAATACTGAAGCAACATAAGCATACCTACAAAGCACAGTTACACCAAACACTACATACAAGACAGGGAGTGTACCTAAAGTAAGATTAAGTAAACCTGTTATGAGGTTTTAATACTTTTTTTTTTTGGTAATGAAAAAAAATAAGATAGACAAATCACATAATATAATAAGTAATTACTAACAAAAATCTATATATTATTTACAAAAGAAACCAACAGAGTCAAACAAATTCTGCAAAATTCTAATTTTATTACGTCCTTTACTTAAATAAATATATCCTAATACTTTTGTGTTAAAAATCTAAAAATATCTACTTCAGCAATAAAGAAAATAATTAATATCAATCAAACTAATAACAAAATTAATTGTTTTGTTAACGTTTACTACCAATGCTTACTTACAATCATGTTTACAAATCCTATATCTGCTGATCTTAGTTCTCACAAAATATTTAATCATTAATACTCAAAAACTATTTTAAACATCTCGTCCTCTCGTACCAATATATTTAATAAAATTAGATACAAATAAACCTGACACACGTCAGATTAAACTGCTAATAATATTGCCTGGTAACTGAAAATGTATACCTTACTTATTAAAATAACTCAGATGTATAATATTGTTAAAGAGTTAGAATCATTTTGAGAAAATAAATTTTTTCGAGATATGTACTGCAGATATGTTACCGTGTGCTTATCCTGTTACATAGGCTCAATCTGTCGGGTAACTCTAAGCTCTAAGGTTCCTGGGCTCATTTGAGTATCATTTGACCGATTCCATTCAAGGTCCGGTATGACTTAGCGTTGTAAGACGTAAAATTACAAAAAAGTAGGCTCAACAGTTGTAATTTTCCAGTTTATTATTTAAAACGTGAAATAAATAACTAATATATACAACTCAATGGATCCTGGTGGATGTACAAATTATGTGTCTTCCCCTTAAAATTAATAATTCTAAAGACTACAGGTTCTTCAAAGATTCCTCGCAAATGCTTTCTCCGTTTCGCTACAGTTCGGTGTGAATAGAGAGAGATTGCGTCTCTCACCTTCTCCCTGGACTTGGGACTACAGCTAGAGTTCTACTCTTTGTGATATATTTGACGTCTTCCACATAAATCCTTCTTATTTCTAAATTACACTGTTCTGCATAGATTTTATTAAATGAATTAAAGCTGCAGTATCAAACGTTCACGCTGATTGCTAATCAAAAATCTGTTTTAACTCACCACGTCAGAACTGCTTGCAATTGAAAGCTTTATGTATAGAGTCAACATGAAAAATTCAATGCCATGGCTGGGATTTGAGCCACGGATCTCCTGGTTTCCGTCCAGTCGCTCTTAACCTTTGAGCTGCCATTGTCAATGTGCCTTCCTGAGAGGCACATAAGGCTAGTGTGGAGAAATGATTAATTTCCATCAATTAACAAAAATAATGAAAGCTTTATGTTTGTGTGTTAATGTGTCGAAGTTTAAAAAAATTATATGAGAAAGCCCCAAAAGAAATCGACCTAAGCATGGAGAAACAAATATAAGCAATATTATTCGCGGATGAACAGCTAGTTTTGGCACATTCTTCAGATAACTTACAAAGATCCCTAAACTTCTTGAACAAAATAACAAAAGAACAACATATTTGAATATCTTCTGAGAAAACTAAATCGATAGTAATTAATTGGAAAAATTGGATTAGGAAAAACAGTAATAGACAACGAAGCAATAGAACAGATACCCACTTTTAATTAATAGAGATGTCGGATGAGTACGGAACAAATGAACGAAGGTTTGGAAACCAATAGAGAAACAAAACTGAATGGATACATTAAGACATTTTTTGGAAGCAATATGAGAAATGAAATAAATCAGATGGTGTAATGTAATATCTAAGGCAGCCGTAAAATTTGGTAGTCAAACCCGGGCGTTGAGAAGACAAGATAAAGTACGGCTGGAAGGTATCTATTGGGGAAGTCTAGAAGATATAGAATTAGAAACCAGGCTATAAGTATGCTTGATAGTATCTGCAAGTACCAGAAAAAAAGAAAATGTAATGAGAACGCCAAATTTAGATTACCTAGACTAGCAATGCATTAGGTATAAACCTATGGGAACAAGATGACCAAGAAGACGATGCAGTAACAAATGCTTGCTAGGAAGGAGCAGGAGAAATAAAAGTAAAAGATGTACGTCTCTGACACCACGAACATGATAGTTAAAACCACTGTCATTGAAGTGAGTAAACGACAAAACGGTTTAATATATTGTGACTCTGTGTGTACGTGAAATTAAAAATCCAGGTTACAATTACCAAAAACTGCTCTTTATTTTCGTAGAAATCAGTCAGAATTACATCACATACACAATACAACTTGCAAGGTCATCGACCACAGACACAGTTCACAAAGCTGTACACACGCACGAGTCCAATTACCGACTGACTCACTGTGGCGGGCGGCCTCCTTTTTATTTTTGTTACAGATTACGCACAACATTTGGACTAATATCCATCTAATAAATATCGAATTTGGAGAAGAATATAGGGAAAATAACTTTAATTTTATACAATTATCAATCATTCCATAGATTTTCCTTCCAAAACACAAGAACTCTGATGGGTCTATTTTGATATTTTTTACGTAATATAGATCCAGATTGTTTTTTTTTTTTCACAGGAAAATTGATATATACATCAAAATAAAGAACAATGTTCTAAAATATTCAAATGGTTTTTACTAACTAAGATATATAGATATATAAATAGCAATTTCAACTTCGGCGACATCTAGAATCCCCTATGTGTACTTCGTGTTTCGTAAGACTTCCACTGTGTGTCGTAGACGTCACAGCAACTTGAAACATATTTGAGCCTCAGTTAATGTTTGGGTTTCTTTGGAAGGGGCTTCGCTTTAGCGTTGCAACAGTAATTCCTGTACCACGTACACAAAGCTATCAGGCTCAGCAGTAAGTAGATCAGAAATTACATTGCATAAAAGATTAATAACGAAATTCTCCTGCGAAGCCAAAAACTATGAAGTAGGTTAAATACAAGTTTAAGGGTAATGAATGCAATATTGATAAAAGTAGCCGCGACAATATCCCTCACATATAAGTAGTTAAATTGTTAAATACGTAAAATATGAAGTTATCAACATTGATAACTTATCACTTATCTTATAAGAAATGATGATAATTTTATAAATTCTCCAGAATCGCGATTTCATGTATACTTATTCACATCCTCAACTGTCGTCATCGTTACTAAGCAACAGATGTTGATGTATTCTTGTTAGTACTACCAAAGTATGAAAATAAAACAAATTTAAAAACAGAATCGGCTGCCGGTATTTCATAATTCATTACGCCATGTTTGTTTTTAAAAATAAATATCTTTTCCCAAAACATTAAATCTATCGGGCCATTTAATGGTCCTAATAATTTACAATACTTTAACAATAAGGTAAGTGAAGTTTTAAGTTAGAAATTATTATATCTGCATATAGTTAAATTGTTACTTGACGGAAACATATTCATCTCAGCTCTTACTAGTGGAATGTATAATTAAAATATATTTAAATTATGACAATTACCATTAAGTAGACAGTAATAATAAATAATATCCTAACAGGAGCTCAAACCTGTATAAAGTTATAAATTGTTTTAATTCGCTTTTATATTGTTTTAGCCATAACTGCAGTAGTTAAAATTATTAATATTTATGACAAATAACTAATACTCATGTAAAACTCACATTTTATATAAAATTTCAAAGAAGGTCCTTCATTTTCAATGTTTGAACTATTAAAACCTGAGACGAGAACTTTTAGTAATAATAAAAAAGCATTATAAGCTGAATTAAGAAACTTAGGTCTTGTAGCAGCATTTCTTTTGAGGTACACATGCGATGATTGAAGACGACGAACTATAAGCCCTTCGTTGTGACAATCATGTTGAAACAGAAGTTTCTGGTGTTAGGGGGATGGTGCGATTTAGAAGATGCTATGTTCCCCACGTTGTGGCGACATATGTAGCAGGATTCCTCCGTTGTTGTGGGTTTCGATGCCCCAAAGTTGCGGCAACATATATAGCAAGATTCCTGCTGGTATCTCGTTTCCCGTCGTTGGTCTTACTTCGTCAATCTTACCTTCGTCCAAAATATAATGATTTGAAGAAGAAGATGTTCCCCGAAGTTATCAAGATAATCATTAATTATGTCTCGGTTAGCTTTAAATATTCTTCTGTTATACTCTTACTTACGAGCAATGAAAACTCTTAAGTTACAAGAGTGGTAACGAGTGAAGAAATCATTAAGATTTCTAATTTCAATTTTTATAAGAGATCTATCTTTTGTTTATTCCTTTTAACACTAATTACATTATAATTCTTATCAGAAAACGTTATGCTGTGACCGCAATTAATCTAATACTTCAAATTGAATTAACACTTAAATATTTTCGAGCAATTTAAAAAGCGTCCGATCTCTTTAGTGTTCCAGAAATAAAGACGAATTTTCTTTGGGTTTCTACACCAAGATTTTTTAATGCATCGTTATTATCGCTACCCATATATTACTTTTATATGTTTGGCCGATTTACTACTACGTCACTACATTGCATATTACAATTATTACTACGGCCAATCACAAATTACATATATTTTTACAAAATTTGTTTGTCTTTGTTTTATGAATTTATAAATTTTTCAAAGCCTCTTTAAATATAAATCGAAACAGACGCTAGAGTCTTGAAATCATAATGAAAAATTAAAATAGTTATTTAACTTATCACCTAACAAATCCTATAAAGAACATATTTAATCCCAAATTTAAAGATACTGGTTAAGTTTCTTTCATGTATAATACCTACATTGAATTGACACATGACTTAAATCAGATTACAGAAAATTAACACATATTAATATACTTATAAATCAAATTCTTAAATATTCGCTTAAAGAAATTAAAGGAAATTCTCCTCTGCACATTAAATACTGAAACAACGTAAACACACTAACAAAACACTGCGAGAGCAACTAGTAAATACTAGAAAATGAATATAACTAAATTAAAAGTAAATAAACCTCTTATACACGGTTTTAATATTTAATTAATTAATGATAAAAATAAAATACAGGACTTCATATTATAACCTATCATTCCAAACTAAAGGATGTATATATCCTTTACAAAATAAACCAATAGCATCCCTAAAATCCTTTATTAAAATTGCTACTTTGTTATATGCTTTACGAATATTTATATTCTTTACGGTTTCAGGTAATGGTGCAAAGGGCAGTTGTTTGTGCAAAAGACGAATAATAACTCGGACAGTTGCAAGGCTGCTCTTCAGTGTAAAACTACACATTCCGTCCTAATAGGGAGGGTTGTGCGCGTACTTAGCAAATCCAAGCAATATGGAGCGCCATACGAACGCCACAATGACGGATATGGTTTTTATAGATGGAAGAGCTGAAGGGAGCTCAATTAACGCACGATTACTTTAGTTTTATTAAAATTTAATTACAAAAATAGTTACATCAATGATAATATTTATTTGTTTGTTTTCGGAGCATTTTGATATGATTTTAATTTTACAATGCTTTCAGCAACTTACTGCAAATATCAACAACTTCCTTTTCAGTTAAAAATGCTGTATTTAGTATTATCAAACACGTGAAATAAAATGCTCGTCTCATTGTATAAGGCATTTAATTTTAGTTAATTGACCTACAATTCTTTGAAGTTGTTTGCTGTTCCGTTTATCATTTAATGCTTCTACCCGCAACCTCACTAATATTAACTACCCTCTGAAAGGCATAAGCTGCATATGTCCATCACCTTAGTTGCCATCAGGGACTGCTATAACGGAATTTTGGAACACGTTAAACATTCATGGGCGATAAGTAAGCAATAGCTTTTTTATTGCATTTTCTAAGCCAAAGAAATCCTTAATAGTAGCAAGCAAGCTGCTGTGGATTATGTCGGTATGTTTAGAAACAGTTTTAGCACGCTGCACGGCATGTGACCTATATCTGCAACTTCCGACAGCGTGAGGCACGTGGCGTTGTTCCTGTCACTGACTAATCAACAGTCATTCTGGAGCATTGTTGGGCTCTATTGGAGGAAAAGACTATCTATATATGTCACATGGAAGCTAAGCAAATACTTGAAAATGTTCGTTTGGTGTAGTCTAGATACACCCTTAACACACACACACACACACACACACACACACACACACACACACACACACACACACACACACACACACACACACACACACAGACACACACACACACACATACATATATTGCTTAAAGAGCGAACAAAAATGACTGTAGAGCTATACACTAATTACCTTCTGCTATCAATTGTATACCAGCATTTTGAAAATAAAACTACAACCAATCCGAGAAACATTACTGCGGGAACAATAGTGTGGATTCGGCAAAGGAAAACGTCATATTGACTATAAACAGATTATGGAAAGGAAACATAGTTCTATGGACCCTTATACTTAATATTGTTGGATAATGAGAAAATATATAACCAGTTGAATCGTGGAAAAATATGGCAGATATTATATAATTTCAAGATAAAAACATTAAATACAATTAAATGTTCCTAAAACACTAAAATAAATAAAAGATAAGAGTGGATAAGGAAGGATAAAATACCTTCAAAATACATAAAGGATTGCGACAAGTATCTGAATTGTTACCTCTGCTATCTATACTACATATGAATATAATTTTAGAAAAATTGTATGCGAAAGCCCCAAAAGGCATCGACTAAACAAAGAAAAGTAAAGAAAACAATATTATTCGCGGGTGGCCAGCTCGTTTTGGAAGATTCTGAAGATAATGTACAAAGATCACCAAACATCTTGAATAGAATAATAAGACAACACGACATGAAAATACAATCACAGTCTGCTAACTGAATCCTTTACTTACTATAATTGGTTATAGTTGTAATTATAAATGTAATAAATAAATAAAAAGTATATATAATTTATAAATGTTATAAATGTAATTGATTATGTATCACGTCCAGGCGCAGAAAGTTTGAACAAACTCTAGCTTGTTGAGTAAATAATTCGTAGAAAAAATACGACAAAAATAAATTGAATTTGGTACAATTATAAAATATTCCACAGATTTTCTTTCGAAGACGCAAAAACTCTGATGGGTCTATTTTGATATTTTTACGTGATATTGCCATAGCTTGGTTTTGTTTACACGAGAATTGAGATATACATAAAAATGAAGAGCAATATTCTAATATATGTAAACGGTGTTTTAATAAATAAGATATATAGATATATACATAGCAATCTCAACTTCGGCGACATCTAGAAGCTCCTACGTGTAATTCGTGTTTCGGAAGACTTCCACGGTGTGTCGTAGACGTCGCAGTGACTTCAAACATATTTGAGCCTCAGCTAATGTTTCGGGTTTTCCTGAAAGGTGCTTCACTTTACCAGTTCTACATCTGTTACTCTTAATTCTGTAAAACTCGTCGAATCATTAGTATTCAAAAATTATTTTAAACATATTCTTTTAAACATATTACTAAGAAAATATACGAACCAACCTAAGTTTAAGCTTCTAAGGATATTCCGAAATAATCTAATGCATATATTAATATATACTATATATGTGTGTATATATATATTACTATATACACCTAAAATATTTTACACATATATTACGAGTGCTGTTGAATAAAGAATGATCATTAATTGCTTAGTATCTTAATTTTTCTCACTAAAACTCAATCTTATTATATTCTGTTAGCTTAATGTGAAACAAACACGCAGTAGTAGTACTCCTGGTCCCCGCCTGTGAGAACAACGTAAGTTCAGACATGTTCAGTATCGGCTACCGCTGTAATGAAGGGGACATACAGTTAAAGCTGGTTTAGAATTCACTCGAATGTAAACATTAGTAATTTGTAGTTATTCTTTATACAAAAACCAAAATGGACCGAAAAAATTAAAAGATTTTAAACAAAAGCCCACAGTGACTTTTATAGCTTTTACAAAATCAGTTCAAACTGTTACTTTGATACTTATTTGACTGGAATACTGAACCACTTATATCGAACTACACCTATTATTTATTAATTAGTAATGCTGCTTTGCAGTTCAGTTGATCAATTTGTGTACGACGTCTCCTGGAATGTGGTAGTGCATCATGGGTCTCATAGTCCTCAGCTATCTTCTTTTCATATGTCGAGTTCATCAACTGCTCTTGGAAGTAAATGTTATTTATTTATTTCATAGAATGTATTTAAATTAACATTGGAATAAGTTTTGGGTTAAGTAATTTGGTGTTAGAAGAAAGAACGAAAGGGAAAGGACATGTGAAAAATAAAACGAACAACGTTCGTGCGCTTGCTTTAAAATGTATGCAGGTTCGGTGCTGCATAACAAGATATTATTTAAATTAATAATTTACAAAACTTTAAAAAATAATAACACACGGAATAGGGAAATACGTAATGAATGAATCGCAATAGAAATGAAGGAATTAGAAACAACACTGAAACAGACAAAAAATAGGAAATCTCCAGGGATAGATGGATATGTAAACAGGAAGTTACAATAAGATTTTTGAATTTTACATTGAGCCAGGCAAAATACCAGAAGAATGGAATTCTGCACAAGTTATATATACACAGGTTGTTTCAAAAGACACGGAACGATTATAGCCGTAGCGTAGTTTATAATTTAACTTGTCCGAATTTCGGTGTCGCATTTTCGAAGTTCCGTTAGTTTTAATTTTATGCAGCATGATTTTGTGATTAGGCAGCGCAAGGAACTCTCATTGTGTGTGAACCCAAAACACTAATGAAACATTACTCCTTGCTCTTTATCAGTGACCCTAGTCTCGCTTTCAGGTAATGGGACAAAGGGCAGTTATTTGTGCAAAAGACGAGTAATAACTGGGACATTGGCAAGGTTGCTCTTCACTGTAAAACTACACATTCCGTTCTTACAGAGAGGATTTTGCGCGTACTTACATACTTAGATATGGTTATGATGGATGGAAGAGGTGAAGGGACCTCTACAAACGCACGATTACTTTAGTTTTATTAAAAAATTCATTACAAAAATAGTAACATTAATAATAAGATCTATTTGTTTAAATTCAGAGCATTTTGATATGATTTTAATAGTACAATGCTTTCAACCACTTACTGTAAATATCAAGAGCTTCTTTCCAGTTACAAATGAGGATAAATTTCGTGTTAACAAACAGGTAAAATAAAATGTTCGTCTCATTGTATAAGCCATTCAAATTTGGTTAACCTATCTACAATTCTTTGATGTTGTTTTCTGCTCGGTTTATAATTTAATGCTTCCATCCTCAAACTCAGTAACATTAACTTCCTTCTAAAAGGTAAAAGGTAAAAGCTGCAAATGCCCATCAGTTTATTTGCCATCATGGACTGCTATAACGGAATATTGGATCACGTTAAACACTGATGAGCAATAAGTAAGCAATAACTTATTTATTGAGATTTCTAAGCCAAAGAAATTCTTAATAGTAGCAAACAAGTTAATGCGGGGTATGTCGGTATGTTTACAAACAGCTACAGCACGCGGCACGCCGTGTGACCTATACCTGCAAACTCCGACAGCGTGAGGCCCGTGGCGTTGTTCCTGTCATTGACTAATCAATAGTCATTCTGGAGCATTTTTGTGTTCTATTGGTGGTAAAGGCTATCTATATATGTCACATAGAAGCTGAGCAAATACTTCAAAATCTTTGTTCGGTGTCGTTTTGATACACCCTTAACACACACACACACACACACACACACACACACACACACACACACCCACACACACACACACACACACACACAGACACACACACACACACACACACACACACACACACATTTTGCTTAAAGAGGGACCAGAAATGAGTGTAAAGTTATACACTCATTACCTTCTGCTACCAATTGTATACCAGCGTTTTGAAAATAAAACTACAACCAATCGCAGAAACATTACTGCGGGAAAAATAGTGTGGTCTCGGCAAAGGAAAACGTCATATTTACTATAAACAGATTATAAAAGGGAAAGATAGTTCTATGAACCCTTATACTTAATGTTGTTGGATAATGAGAAAGCGTATAACCAGTTGAATCGTGGATATGTATGGCAGATACTATATAATTACAAGATAAAACACATTAAATACCATAAAATCTTCCTAAAACACTAAAATATATAAAGGATAAGAGTTGATAAGGGAGGATAAATACCTTCAAAATACATAAAGGGTTGCGACAAGTATCTGCTATCTATACTACATATGAATAGAATTTTAGAAAAATTGTATGAGAAAGCCCAAAAAGGCATTGAACTAAACAAAGAAAAGTAAAGAAAACAATATAATTCGCGGGTGGCAAGCTAGTTTTGGAAGATTCTGAAGATAATATACAAAGATCACTAAATATCTTGAATAGAATAATAAAACAACACGATATGAAAATACAATTACAGAAAAATTAATCGATTGCAATGTATGGGTAAAATAATAGACGAGTAAACATAGAAATAGACAACAAAGTAATAGAACAGATGTCCACTTTTAATTAAATGCGATGTCAGATCAGTGCGGAACTAATGAACGAAGACTTGGAAACGAATATAGTAAAATAAGACAAAGTGAATGGATATAGTGTCGCAAATTCATTGCTGCGACGAGGCATTCAAAGAGACGGGCAGTACAGTGCGGAGATAAAAGCTCGCCGAAGCGGTGGGGGGAAGGAGACGGATTTCTCGAGAGTTCGTCTTTCTTCTAGCCCACTCTTAATTGTTTGAGAACATTCCGAGTGGTGAGTAAGCTATAAAAAGGAAGCCGCAGCCTGCCACTGGACAGTCAGTTGTTATTTCCACTTGCGTGCATGAACAGCTGTGTGAGTGGTCGATGACCTTGCAAGTTATATTGTGTCCGTGATCTAATTCTTGACTATAAACGTTGATAAAAGTGTGTTTGTACGGAAATAAAGAGCAATTGTTAGTGTTTGTAACCTGGACTTTGAATTTCACGAACCCACGACGTAATAATAAAAAGAAATATTTTGGAATAAATATTTGAACTGAAATAAAACAGACTGTTAAATCTGTCCAAGGCAGCTTTAAAATTTGGTAGTGAAACCTGAACGTTGAAAAGTCACGATAAAGAATGTTTAGAGTCTATTGGTGGGGAAGGCTAGGAGCTAAAATTGGAAACCAGGATATAAAAACGCAAGTGAAATACAAGGAGCAATAGAAAGAGCACGTGGATAGCTACGTATTATGAACACTGTGGGGAATAAGAGTCGTACATAAGACGCCGGATTTACCAAAACCAAACGACTACAAAATAATATCGATAAATTCGGTTATTTACCCAGCTCAGCAGTTAATTTGGCAGCAGCTGAGTTATTTGCTAAGAAAAGTTTAATTGATTGTATATTACAACAATGCACAATACATTATCAAGCAAGGATCCGGAAAAGGGATGAAATTTTCAATGAACACATGGTTGAATTTGATAAACTTATAAGGAATATCATAGACATTTGTTCTGAAACACTATAATTCTTATGCGTTTATATCGACATTTAGTATGATATAGTGTCAAGCTAATTTTCTTTTCACTTTCGGGGTAAGAAGTACACGAAAACCAGAACTCAATATTCTAATATATGGAAGCTTTTCTTAATAGCTAAGAATTATTGATATATACGTAGCAATTAGAGCTTCGGCGACATCTAGAACACCCTACGGGAACTTGGCGTTTCGTAACACTTCCACTGTGTGCTGTAGTAATCGCAGCCATCCACGAAACAGGCAGGACATTATAATTTCGGTAACTTTTTTCTTAGAGGTGATTTAGCTTACCGTTATCGCAATACCTTCCATACCACGCTCATAAATAGTAGGTAGAGGATAAATTACATAATAACAAAATACTTAATGTGCTAATTCTACTGCAAATATTACTTAAAGCTATGAAGCAGGTTAAATACCTTTTTAATGGCTATCAACGTAATAATACCTAAAACTACACACGTCAATGGCCTACAGATTATTATGTAATTAAAGTATTACTTAACCTTTTAATCTGAATGCTACCAGTCCAATACACATTTAAAATGTATTACAATTACTCGTACTTTTTAAGACCCAGAAATAACATAAAATCTTCTAACAGGAACTCAAATATGTAGGGAGTTATAAATTATTTAAAAATTATTTTATTGATTTTTAACTGCAGTAGTTAAATTATTAATATTATAAAAGCTAATATTTACGTGAAACACTTACTTTAAATAAAATTTAAACATCGTCCTACATATTAAATGTGCTAACTATTAAAGTCTGAGGTGAGATTTTCCAATTTATAATAAACAATTTATAAGCTTAATGAATAACCTTAGATCTTGAAATCATAATGATAAGATTAAAATACCTATTTAACATATTATTTCACAAATCTTTGAAAAGAGCATTTTTATTCCTAAATTTAAAGATAATATGTGAAATCCCTCTCTAGTAAAAGCTTACATTCATTTGCCATGTCATTTAAGTCAGATTCAAGTGATATAACATATATTACGATACCTATAAATAAAATTATTAAATAATCCTTTGAAAATTAAAATGAATGATCCACTCCATACCAAATACTGGAGCAACATAAGCATACTCACAAAGCACAGTTACACCAATCAGTACATGCTACACAAGGAATATACCTAAAGTAAAAGTAAGTAAACCTGTTATGAGGTTTTAATATTTCTTTTGGTAATGATAAAAATAAAAAAGACAAATTACATAATTTGATAGGTAATTACAAAGATGTATATGTTCTTTATAAAATAAACCAAGAGAATTACCAAAATTCTGCAAAATTCAAACTTTATTACGTCCTTTATTTAAATAAATATATCCTAATATTTTTTGCCTTGAAAAACTTAAAATATATATTTCAACAATAAAGAAAACAATTAAAATCAATCAAATTAACAAAAAAAAAATCAATTGTTTAGTTAACATTTACTAATAATGACTACTTACAATCATGTTTACAAATTCTATATCTGCTGCTCTTAGTTCACACAAAATAGTTTAATTATTAATATTCAACAATTACTTTAAACGCCTCGTCCTCTCGTACTAATATATTTAATAAAATTAAAGATACAAATAAACCTGACACATGTGAGATTACATTTCTAGGAAGTTGCCCATCACGTCCAGGCGCACAAAGTTTCAACAAACTCTAGCTTCTGAAGATTATAATTCGTGGAAGAATATTGCGAAGATAAATTGAATTTGATACAATTATAAAATATTCCAGAAATTTTCCTTCGAACACACAAGAACTCTGATGTATCTATTTTGATATTTTTACGTGATATAGCTCCAGCTTGGTTTTGTTCACATGAGAATTGAGATGTGCATCAAAATGAAGAGCAATGTTCTAATATATGTAAACGGTGTTTTAATAAATAAGATCTATGGATATATACATAGCAATTTGAACTTCCGCGACATCTAGAAGCTCCCACCTGTACTTCGTGTTTCGGAAGACTACCACGGTGCGTCGTAGACGTCGCAGTAACTTCGAATTTATTTGAGCCTCAGTTAATGTTTGGGGATTTTCTGGAAGGTACTTCACTTAAGCGTTGAAACAATACATACTTCCTGTACCACGTACACAAAGCTATCAGGCTCAGCAGTAAGTAGCGCAGAAATTACATTGCATAACAAAAAATTAATATCGAGTTCCTTCTTCGATCCCAAAAATTATGCACTAGGTTAAATACAAGTTAAAGGGAAATGAATGCAATAATGACAAAAGTAGCCGTGACAATTGCCCTCAGATAAATAAGTAGTTAAATTGTTAAATACGTAAAATATGAAGCTATTAAGAGTTAAGCAAATAAATATATACAAATATAATACTTTGTAATTTAACACTTCACTTATCTTATAAGAAATGATGATAATTCTTACAAAATATCCAGAATCGCGATTTCATATATACTTATACACATCCTCAACTGTCGTCATCGTTACTAAACAACAGTTGATGATTTCTTCTTAGTACTACCAACATCTAAAAATAAAACAAATTTAAAAACAGCATCGACTACCGGTATTTCAAAATTCATTACGTGATGTTTGTTTCTTAAAATAAATATCTTTTCCCAAACCAAAAAAATCTATCAGGCCATTTAATAGTTTGAATAATTTTATACAATTTAAGAATAAGATAAGTGAAGTTTTAAGTCAAAAATTGTTATATCTTCATATAGTTTAATTTTTACCTGACGGAAACATATTAATCTCAGCTCCTACCAGTGGAATGTGTAATTAAAATATATTTAAATTATGACAATTACCATTAAATAGAGAGTAATAATAAATAATGTCCTAACAGGACCTCAAACCTGTATCAAGTTATAAAATGTTTTAATTTCCTTTTATATTGTTTTAGCCATAACTGCAGTAGCTAAATAATTAATATTTATGACAAATAACCATTGCTCATGTAGACCTCATATATTGTATAAAATTACAAAGATGGTCCTACATTTTCCATGTGTGAATTATTAAAACCTGAGACGAGGTCTTTTAGCAATAAACAAAAGAAATTTCAAGATTAATTAATGAACATAGGTCTTGTAGCAGGACTTGTATTCAGCTACACACGCGATGATTTAAGACCACGAACTATAAGCACGGCGTTGTGAAAATCATGTTGAAACAGAAGGTCTTTTGTGCTGGGGAATGGTGCGATGTTTAAGATGCTATGATCCCCACGTTGTGGCGACATTTGTAGCAGGTTTCCTCCATTGTTGTGGGTTTCGATGCCCCAGAGTTGCGGCAATATAAATGGCAAGATTCGTGCTGGTATCTCGTACGTCGTCATTGGTCTTGTTCGTCGATCTTACCTTCGTTCAAAATGTTATGACTAGATGAAGAAGATGTTTGCCGAAGTTATCAGGAAAGTCCTTATTTATGCCTCGGCTTGCTTTTAATATTCTTCTGTTATATTCTTACTTACGAGCAATGAAAACTCTAAGTTACAAGAGTGGTAACGAGCGAAGAAATCATTAAGATTTCAAATTTGAGTTTCTATAAGAAATCAATGTTTTGTTTATTTCTTTTAACTCCAAATCTATTAAAATTCTTATCACGAAATTTTATACTCTGATCGGAATCAATCTAATACTTCAAATTGAACATAAAGTTATATATTTTCGAGCAATTTAAAAAGCGTCTGATCCCTTCGGCGTTCCCGAAAGAAAGACGAACTTTCTTTTAGTTTCTACACCAAGATTGTTTAAGCCTTCGTTGCTATCTTTACCCATATATTACTTTTATATGATTGGTTGATTTACTACTACGTCACTACATTACGTAATACAATAATTACCATGACCAATCACAAAATTACATATATTTTTACATAATTTTGTTTGTGTTTCTTTTATAAATTTTTAACTTTTTCAAACCCTTTTTAAATATATTTCAAAACAGCTGTTACAGTCTTGAAATCCAAATGAAAAATGAAAATAGCTATTTAACTTATTACTTAACTAATCCTTTAAAACAACATATTTAATCCCAAATTTAAAGAAAATGGTTTAAGTTTCTTTCATGTATAATACCTTAATTGAATTGGCACATGACGTAAATCAGATTACATAAAATTAAGACATATTAATATACTTATAAATAAAATTCTTGAATATTCAATTAAAGAAATTAAAGGAAATTCTCCCCTGCAGATTAAATACTGAGACAACGTAAACGCAGTAACAAACACAGCGAGAGAAAATACTAGTAAATACTGGAAAATGAATATATTTACTAAATTAAAAGTAAATAAAGCTCTTATACAAGGTTTTAATATTTATTTAATTAATGATAAAAATAAAATACAGGACTACATATCATAACCTATAATTCCAAACTTAAGGATTTATACGTCCTTTATAAAATAAACCAATAGCATCTCTAAAAGCCTTTATTAAAATTGCTACTTTGTTTATTCTTTACGAAATTGAATATATTCCAATATTTCGCGGTATATAAAATAAAAATTTTTACTTCGATAATAAGGAAAACAATTAAAATCAGTCCCTTTAACACCCACATAGTGAAATGTGTTGGTTACATTTACTATCAATGACTATTTACAATCATGATTACCAGTTCTATACCTGCTGCTCTTTATTCTCTAAAAATAGTCAACATATTAGTATTAAGAAATTATTTTACACATATCAGCTTCTCGTGTTAAGATATTTAATCAAATTAAAAGATACCCACCAATCTATGTTAAAGCTTCTAAGGATATTCCCAAATTGATATATATATATATATATATATATATATATATATATATATATATATGTGTGTTACTATATATATCTATAATATTTTACACATTTATTACGAGAGCTGCTCAATAAAGAATGATCATAATTTTTTACGGTCATAATTTTTCGCACTAAAATCCAATATTATTATATTCTGTTAGCTTAATGTGAAACAAACGCGCCGTGGTAGTTTCTTTGTTGGTACTCCTCGTTTTTGCCTGTGAGAACCAGGCAAGTTCAGACATGTTCAGTATCACCTACCGCTGCAATGGAGGTAACATGCAGTTAAAGTAAATGTTAGGGAAAGATCCGGAGTTTCCTTCAAACGTAATCACTGCTGACAAAACTTGGCTACATCATTTTGATCCTGAAAGCAAACAGAAGAGTTCAGTGTGGAAATTTCCTTCATCACCATACCCCAAAAAGACATAAGTGGTTGCTTCTGCTGCGAATGTTATGGTCATCTCATTCTTTGATATTCATGGAATGGTTGGTCACACACATCAGTAACTGGACAATACTACAGGGATGTCCTCAAACATTGTAAGTTCATATCAGGCGCAAAATACCACATTTCAGTCAAGCAGCCTGGATGCTGCACCAAGACAATGCGTGGCCGCATATTGCCAAAGTTAATGCGGAATATCTTGCAAAAATCAGCGTATAGTCGGCATTTAGGCAATGCTACGTTTTTCTATTCCCTAACTTGAAGAAACGCCTTCGTGGTAGGCATTATCCATCATCAGAAGCAGTAGTGAAGGCTACGGAGGCGATTTTGAAGGATCTCTCAAAAATGGTTTCCAGGATGTCTTAGAAGACCGGCAGAGACACTGGGACAAGTGCATCGCATTCAGGGGAGACTATTTTGAGAAGGACCATCAAAATTATGAGGATGAGTAAAGGTACGTTGTCAAGAAAAATTGTGATCATTCTTTACTGAATAGCCCTCTTATTTTCAACAAAGAGAATCATTGTTGAGAAAAGAAGAATTTTCGAGATATGTACTGTAGTATTATTACGGTGTCCTTATCATGTGTTACATAGGCTCAGGGGTTTAAAGTTTAAAATTCATTATTTAAAATGTAAAATGATATGATTATTTCTAACATTTATAGATTTATTTATAGATTTATATTTATTATATATTTATATTATATATTTATTTATAGATTTATTAAAATCTACTAACGCTATTCAATCTAGTGGATGTACAAATTGTTGTGTCTTCCCCTCAAAATTAATAATTCCAAAGGCTAGAATTTGATTTTTCTTAAATTGTTTCTATGTTTCGCTATAGTTTGGTGTCTTTACAGCGATGGTGGCATTTCTGTTCTTATCCCTGGGCCTGGGACTAGCACAAAAACAAACTTAATGTGATTTCCTACATGGAAAGATATTCTGAACCCTAACTGCTAGCGTATTAAGAACATTTCAGTTTCACTCCTTAATCATAAAAAAACAACATTCAAGTGGGAAAAAATGGTTACTGACACTTTTTTCAAACACACTGCTTCACAGGGAGTGACTTCTAATCAAGAGCAAATCATGTAAATTAAATGGTATTAATGGATCTCGAAATTTTATTTTTGACTATAATTCAATTCCCCCTTACGTAATACGTACATTCTGTCAGGAAAGTAACCTGAATTGGTCATATAAAAATATATTTCATTTAACATTTAACAAGAATGCATTTTTTTCGCTAAAAGCAGTGTATGTACAGGGCACACTAAGTAATAATTAATACTAAAGAGCCTTACGAATAAAACCGGGGACAAACTCGCCGTTCAACTGTTCGCCATGTTGAGTCACTGCGACCACAGCGACACACAGAGGAAGTGTCTTGCAATAGGAAGTACACGTAGTTTAACACAGATGACACTTAGGTTGTAATTACCATGTATATTTCTATATGTGTTAGTTATTAGGTATTTCTCAAAGCATTGGAATGATGCTCTTTTGTATTGTTTTAGGGTTTACTCTAAAAATAAACATCGGTAAGATAAAGTTATTCTGTATACAAAATTCAAAATGGAGCGAAAAAATTACATTTTTTAACAAAAGCCTACAATTACTTGTATAACCTTTACAGAATCAGGTTAAACTGTTATTATGATACTTATTTTAATGCCACCGTTACACGACAATGCGCGCCCAAGTCCTTCCAGCCCAGACCTTTCCCCATATGCAGAGGCCGCCGCCACAGCAGCCCAGGAGTCAGGAGCATGCTGCCGCACGGCGCAGTGTAAATAGTGAAGTGTGTGTGCGTTTGTTCGTGACTGACTGGGACGTACCTGGTACGCCCAGGGGTGTGTGTGTGTGTGTGTGTGTGTGTGTGTGTGTGTGTGTGTGTGTGTGTGTGTGTGTGTGTGTGTGTGTGTGTGTGTGTGTGTAAATAAAAGCGCAAAATAAGCGCTTCTAAATATTGTACATAAGAAAAGAACAACGTAAGACACTAACTTAATAAAACTGTTCTCGGTGGGCTAAGAATGGTCACCGTATGGGATTTATATATACCCACATAGACAATAATCATTTAATAAGCATTTAATCATTTAATAAGCATTTAATCCCTAGCTATAACCTTAATGAAAATTTTAGCCTGTAGGCCGGGCCCTTTGTACCGGCACCAGGCCATGAAACTTAAAATAAAAACCTGAACCTGCAGCTATTTGACTGCAATACTGAACCATTTATATCGAACTACACCTAATATTTATGAATTAGTAATGCTAATTTGCAGCTCGGTTGATCAATTTGTGTACGACGTCTCCTGGAATATGGTAGTGCATCATGGGTCTCTTAGTCTTCAGCTATTTTCTTTTCATTTGTCAAGTTTATCAACTGCTCTTCAAAATAAATTTTATTTATTGATTTCCTAGAATGCATTTAAATTAACATTGGAATAAGTTTCAGGTTCAGTAATTTGGTGTCAGAAGTAAGAGCGAAAGAGAAAAGACATGTGCAGAATAAAACAAACTATGTTCGTGCGCATGCCTTAATATGTATGTCCAGGTTCAGTACTACATAACAATATATTAAGTAAAGTAATAATTTATAAAACTTTAAAAAACAGTAACAAAGAAAATAGAGAAACTAGTTAATGAATGAATCGCAATAGAAATGAAGGAATTAGAAACAACACTGAAACAGACAAAAATTAAGAAGGCTCCGAGGATAGATAGATGTGGAAACAGGAAGTTACAAATAATATTTTTGAATGGTATATGGGGCCCGGCAAAACACCAGAAGAATAGAATATGGCACAAGTTATATATACACAGGCGGTTTCAAAAGACACGGAACGATTATGGCCGTTGCGTAGTTTATGACTTAACTTGACTGTGTTTATGCGTCGCAGCTTCGAAGTTCTGTTAGGTATAATTTTATGCAGCATTATTTTGTGATTAGGCCGCGCAGGAACTACTCACTGGTGTGCGAACCTAAAAAAGTTGTTATTGGGACGAAACATTACACCTTGCTCTTTATCAGTAGCCCTAGCCTCGCTTTCAGGTAATGGGACAAAGAGCAGTTATTTGTGCAAAAGTCGAGTAATAACTCGGACAGTTGCAAGGCTTTTCTTCTGTGTAAAACTACACATTCCGTCCTAACAGAGAGGATTTTGCCCGAACTTAGATAGCAAATCCAAGCAATATGGATCACTATACGAACGCCAAAATGTTGTATATGGTTTTGATGGATGGTAGAGCTGAAGGGAGCTCAACGAACGTATGATTAATTAAGTTTCATAAAAAAATTATAACAGATAATGGAAAGAAAAGAGAGTTCAATGAACACTTATACTTCTGCTATTGGATAGTGAGAAAGCATATGACTATTATAAACTTTCTCCTCCAGAACCAATAGACATGGGCAAATGAGTATATATATATATATATATATATATATATATATATATATATATATATATATATATATATATATATGTATATTGTTTTGTGACTACTATCTAAACGAACTAGAATCCAAAGTTCCAATCATTTATAACAAAAATTGTAGAGAATGTAATATGTTTCCCAATGTAAACAAATTGCAGCAAAAAATTAAATTATTATTTTTTTTTTTTTTGGTAAAAACTATTGTAGATAGAAAAATTATAAAAGAAAGGGTCAAAGGTAACCAAATTAAAGAGAAAGAAGGTAATAAGATAGCTGTAGAGCCTGCATATGACGCATGGAGTTTTCAAAGTAAAGAAAGTAGTGTAATTTCTATCTAAATCTTTAAATTCATTTTTCTCCACTTTCAATTTTTGAACATTTTTGTATCTTCAAAATGCTTCAACTTCTGCAATTCTCAACGAATTTGTATTAAACTTTGCATACATATTCCTAAATAAATGTTTAATAAAATTTGGTATTTTATTTATTTAAATTAAATAGTTTATTTATTATTGATTTTGAAATCTCAAAATTGCAAAAAAGTTAAGAAAAATTTCATATATTTTCACATAATAATTTTTTTGTCCAAAAATAGTTGATACACACCTTAAAAGTATAGCAACTTTTATAACTGATGTACTGAGAAACCTGAATCTAAAATTTAAAGTTTCTAAAAGAAAAAATGTATGACTTGCGAATTTTTATATAACATACAAAAACCATACTATAAAATGCACTAAATATTTTTTTTGAAAAAACTATTTAAGATGGAAAGATGAATTTTAAAAGCTTAACTAGATTCCCTATACCCCAGCTAATGACAAAATTTCAAGCAGTTCTGATGCAAAATTTGCATTTTAGCATTTTTCACAGATGACTCCCCTTAAGACATAGAGGCTTATATTTCCTTAAAACACTTGCTTTAATTAAAACCTTAAACAATGTCCTACATTTCAAATGTGCTAATTATTAAAGTCTGAGGTGATATTTTGCATTTATAATAAAAAATGTATAAGCTTAATGAATAACCTTTGACCTTGAAATCATAAATATAAGATTAAAATACTTATTTAACATCTTAGTTAACAAACATTTGAAAATAACATTTTTAATCCTAAATTTAAAGATAATATATGAAATCCCTCTCACGTAAAAGCCTACATTAATTTGCCATGTCATTTATATCAGATTCAAAACATATAACACATATTACGATACCTATAAATAAAATTACTAAATATTCCTTTAAAAGTTAAAATGAATGTTCCTCTCCATACTAAATACTGAAGCAACGTAAGCATGCCTACAAAGTACAGTTACAATAATCACTACATACTAGACAAGGAATTTACCTAAAGTAAAATTATATAAACCTCTTATGAGGTTTTAATATTTCTTTTGGTAATGATAAGTCTAAAATAGACAAATCACATAATATAATAAGTAATAGACACAAATATTGACATTTTCTTTACGAAATAAACCAACAGATCAGTAAAATGCTGCAAAGTTCCAAATCTATCATTCCTTTACTTAAATATATATATATATATATATATATATATATATATATATATATATATATATATATATATATTAATACTTCTTGCGTTAAAAAAGTAAAAAATGTACTTCAAACATAAACAAAATAACAAAAATCATTCTAACTAAAAATAACAAAATACAATTATTTATTAAAACTTACTATCAATGATGGCTTACAATCATGTTTACAAATTCTATATCTGCTGCTCTTAGTTCTCACAAAATAGTTTAATTATTAATATTCAACAATTGTTTTAAACGTCTCGTCCTCTCGTACCAATATATTTAATAAATTTAAAGATACAAATAAACCTGACACACGTCAGATTAAACTTCTAAGAATATTACCCGGCAACTGAAAATGTATACCTCACTTATTAACTTATTAAAATAACTGAGATGAATAATATTGTTAACAAAGATTTAGAATTATACCTGAGAAAATAAATATTTTCGATATACGTTTGGTGTCGTTTAGATACACCCTTAACACACATACACACACACACTCACACACACACACACACACACACACACACACACACACACACACACATATATATATATATATATATTGCTTAAAGAGGGAACAGAAATGAGTGTAAAGTTATACACTCACTACCTTCTGCTACCAATTGTATACCAGCGTTTTCAAAATAAAACTACAACCAATCGCAGAAACATTACTGCGGGAACAATAGTGTGGATTCGGCAAAGGAAAACGTCATATTTACTATAAACAGATTATGGAAAGGAAAGAGAGTTGTATGGAGCCTTATACTTAATGTTTTGGATAATGAGAAAGCATATAACCAGTTGAATCGTGGAAAAATATGGCAGATACTATATAATTACAAGATAAAACACATTGAGTACCATTAAATCTTCCTAAAACACTAAAATAAATAAAAGATAAGAGTAGATAAGGGAGGATAAATACCTTCAAAATATATAAAGGATTGCGACAAGGATCTGAATTGTTACCACTGCTCTCTATACTACATATGAATAAAATTTTAGAAAAATTGCATGAGAAAGCCCCAAAAGGCATCATCCTAACCAAAGAAAAGTAAAGAAAAGAATATTATTCGCGGTTGGCCAGCTCCTTTTGGAAGATTCTGAAGATAATGTGCAAAGATCACCAAACATCTTGAATAGAATAATAAAACAACAAGATATGAAAATACATTCACAAAAACTTACTCCTTTGCAATGTACGGGTAAAATAACAGACGATAAAGACAGTAATAGACGATAAAGACAGTAATAGACAACAAAGTAATAGAACAGATGTCCACTTTTTATTAACTGCGATGTCACATCTGTGCGGAGCTAAGGAACAAAGACTTGGAAACGAATATAGTAAAATAAGACAAACTGATAGGATTTAATGTCACGAATGCATAGTTGCGACGAGGCAATCAAAGAGACGGGCAGGGCAGTGCGGAGATAAAAGCTCCCCGAAGCCTTGGGGATAAGGAGACGGATTTCTCGAGAGTTCGTTTTTCTTCTAGTGACATATTAATTGTTTGATAACATTTCGGATGGTAAGTAATCTATAAAAAGGGAGCAGCATCCTGCCACGGGACAGTCAGTTGTTAAATCAACTCGTGAGCGTAAACAGCTGTGTGAGTGGTCGATGACCTCGCAAGTTGTATTGTGTCCGTGATGTAATTGTTGATAAAAGTGTGTTTGTACGGAAATAAAGAGAAATTTTTAGTGTTTGTAACCTGGACCTTTTATTTCACGAAACCAGATAGCCATAATATAAAAATATATGTTGGAATAAATATGAGAAGTGAAATAAAACAGTTTAACGTGTCCAAATCAGCCTTAAAATATTCTAGTGAAACCTGAAGGTTGAGAAGTGAGATAAAGGTTGTTTAGAGGCTATTTGGTGGGGAAGACTAGAGGAGGTAGAATTGGAAACCAGGATAAAAGAACGCAAGTGAAACAGAAGCAATAGAAAGATAATATATGTCAACTGAGATAGCTTCGTATTGCAGACGCTGTATAAGCCTAAGGGAATAAGAGACGTACATAAGACGACGGATTTGCCAAAACCAAACGACTAGATAGTAATGTCGATGAAGTCGAATTTACCCAACTCAGCACCTAATTTGGAAACAACTGGGATATTTGCTATGAAAAGTTTAATTGAATATATATCCCAGCAATACTCAAAAGAACACGGAGAGCAATGAAACAAGCACTGAGAAACAGTTGAATTTGATAAACTTATAAGGAATATCATAGACTTTCGTTCTGGAACGCTATAATTGTAATGTCTTTATATTGACTTTTAAAATGATATAGTGCCAAGCTCATTCTCTTTTCACTTTCGAGGTAAGTTGTACACTAAAGCCAAACCTTGCTAGTGTAATATGTGGAAGCTATTCCTAAAGCCTAAGAATTATTTAAATATACGTAGCAATTAGAGCTTCGGCGACATCTAGAACACCCTATGGGAACTTGGTGTTTCGTAAGGCTTCCACTGTGTGCCGTTGTGAACGCAGCCACTCACGAAACACGCTGGACATTTGAACTTCCGGTTTTTTCTTCTTTTTTTAGGGATGCTTACTTTATTGTTATCGCAATATTTTCAGTACCACGCTCATATATGGCAGGTAGAGGAGAAATTACATAATAACAAACAACTTAATGTCCAACCTCTACTATAAATAATACTCAAAGCTATGAAGCAGGTTAAATACAATTTTAATGGCTATCAATGTAATAATAGCTAAAAATACACACCTCAATGGCCTACAGATTATGAAGTAATTAAAATATTACTTAAAAGTTTAATCTGAATCGCGATCAGTCCAATAGACACTTAAAATATATTACAATCACTCGTACTATTAAAGACTCCGTAATAACATAAAACCTTCTAACACGAACTCAAACATGTAGTGAGTTATAAATTATTTAAACATTATTTTATTTATTTTTAACTGCAGTAGTTAAAATTATTAATATTTAAGACCAAAAAAGCTAGTATTCACTTAAAACACTTGGTTTTAACAAAATCTAAACAATGTCCTACATTTTAAATGTGCTAATTATTAAAGTCTGAGGTGAGATTTTCCATTTATAATAAACTATTTATAAGCTTAATGAATAACCTTAGATCTTGAAATGATAATGATACAATTAAAATGCCTATTTAACATATTAGTTAACAAACCTTTGAAAAGAGCATCTTTAATCCTAATTTTAAAGATAATATGTGAAATGCCTCTCACGTAAAAGCCTACATTCATTTGCCATGTCATTTAAATCAAATTCAAGCGATATAACATATATTATGATACCTATAAATAAAATTATTAAATATTCCTTTGAAAATTAAAATGAATGATCCTCTCCATACTAAATACTGAAGCAACATAAGCATACCTACAAAGTTCAGTTACACCAATCAGTACATACTAGACAAGGACTTTACCTAAAGTAAAATGAAGTAAACCTGTTATGAGGTTTTAATATTCCTTTTGGTAATGATAAAAAGAAAATAGACAAATTACATAATATAATAGGTAATTACAAAAAAGATGTATATGTTCTTTATAAAATAAACCAACAGAATCACCAAAATTCTGCAAAATTCCAACTTTTATTGCGTCCTTTATATAAATAAATATATCCTATTACTTTTTGCCTTAAAAAACTTAAAATATATATTTCATCAAGAAAGAAAATAATTAATATCAATCAAACAAACAACAAAATCAATTTTTTTGTTAACATTTACTAACAATGATTACTTACAATCATGTTTAAAATTCTATATCTGCTGCTCTTAGTTCACACAAATAGTCTAATTATTAATATTCAACAATTACTTTAAACGTCTCGTCTTCTCGTACTAATATATTTAATAAAATTAAAGTTACAAATAAACCTAGCACACGTCAGAATACACTTCTAAGAATATTGCTCGGTAACTGAAAATGTATACCTCACTTATTAAAATAACTCAAATGTAAAATATTGTTAAGAAAGATTTAGAATCATTCCTGAGAAAATCAATATTTCCGAGATATGTACTGTAGAAATGTTATCGTGTGATTTTCGTGTCACATAGGTTCAACTTGTCGGGTAACTCTCAGCTCAAAGGACAATGGGCTCATTTGAGCTTTATTTCAAACATTCGACTCATCGACCGGTATAACTTCGCGTTGGTGGACCTAAAAATACAAAAAAAAGTAGGTTAGGCACCTCAGTTTATAGTTTCCATTTATTATTTACGATATGAAATAAATAACTACCACATACGTGTGCATATAAATGTGTATATAACACTCTATCCATCCTAGTGGATGTAGAAATATGTGCCATCCCCTTAAAATTAATAATTCTAAAGACTTGAGATTCTTTAGAGATTCTTCTCAAATGCTTTCCATGTTTCGCTACAGTTCGGTGTGTATAGAGAGAGAGATTGCGCCTCTCATCTTCTCCCTGGACTTGGGACTACAGCTACAGTTCTACCTGTTGTGATATATTTTGATATATATTTTGTGTAAGCCACGCCTCCAACAGCATTTTGTTCGCAGTCTAGTTATAGCAATACATTAGGTATAAGCCTATGGGAACAAGATGACCAAGAAGACGATGCAGTAACAAAAGCTTGCTACGAAGAAGCAGGAGAAATGAAAGTAAAGGATGTACGTCTCTGATACCACGAATATAATAGTTAAAACTACTGTAACCGAAATGAGTAAACGACAAAACGGTTTAATATATTGTGACTCTGTGAATTCGTGATATTAATCATCTAGGTTACAAATACCAAAAACTGTTCTTTAATTTCGTAGAAATCAATCTGACAGTCCAGAATTACGTCACATACACAATACAACTTGCAAGGTCATCGACCACAAACACAGTTCACACAGCTGCTCACGCGCACGCGTCCAATTACGACTGACTCACTGTGGTGGGCGAGTGCCCCTTTTTATATTTTACTCACATTCCGGAATGTTCTCACACTACTAAGACGCGGCTAAAACATAGACGAACTCCCGAGAAATCCCTTTGAACTTGTCGCCCGTACGTCCTCGATCAACAATGGGCTCACGACACTATCGATCAAATTGTAAATGTTCCCAGCTCAGCAGCTCATTCATTAATACCTGGGTTATTTCTTAACAATGTGTAAGTGGTTATATATCACGTCCATTAGCACAACATTGGGACAAAAATCCAAGTTACTCGTCTTGCATTTGAAGAAGAATATGGGGAAATAAGCTGAATTTGATGCAATTATAAAATGTTCCACAGATTTTCCTTTCAAAACACAAGAATTTTGATGGGTTCTTTTTTGACATTTTTGTGTAATATAGCTCTAAACTGGTTTTGTTTACACGAAAATAGATATATAGAGCAAAATGAAGAACAATAATATAATATATGCAAATGGTTCTTAATAACTAAGATATATAGACAAATACATAGCAATTTCAGCAACGGCGACATCTAGAAGCTCCTACGTGTACTTCGTGTTTCGTAAGACTTCCACTGTGTGTCATAGACGTCGCAGCAATTTCAAACATATTTGAGCCTCAGTTAACGTTTGGGGTTTTTTGCAAGCGGCTTCATTTTACTAAACAACACATGTTGATGTGTTCTTGTTAGTACTACCAACATCTGAAAATAAAAGAAATTTAAAAACAGAATCGACTGCTGGTATTTCAAAATTAATTACATCATGTTTGAATTTTATGATAAATGTATTTTTCCAATCCATTAAATCCATCACACCATTTAACTGTTTTAATAATTTAAAATAATTTTACAATAAGGTAAGTGAAGTTTTAAGTTAGAAATTATTATATTTGCATATGGTTAAATTATTACTTGAGGGAAACATTAATCGCAGCTCCTACCAATGGAATGTATAATTAAAATGTATTTTACTTATAACAATTAACATTAAATAGTCAGTAATAATAAACCTGTATTAAGTTATAAATTGTTTTAATTTCCTTTTATATTGTTTTAGCCATAACTGCAGTAGTTAAAATTATTAATATTTATGACAAATAACTAAAGCTCATGTAAAATTCATACATTGTATAAAGTACCAAAGAAGGTCCTACATTTTCTATGTGTGAATTATTAAAGCCTGAGACGAGATCTTTTAGCAATAAACAAAAAAATTATAAACATAATTAATGAACTTAGGTCTTGTAGCAGGACTTCTATTCGGATACACATGCGATGATTGAAGACGACGAACTATAAGCCCGGCGTTGAGAAAATCATGTTGAAACAAAAGTTTTTGGTGTTAGGGGATTGCGGCATACCCGCATGTCAGATTTCAATTGGTTGGTGTTTACTTTTGATTTGGGTTCTAATTGGAGCTATGAGATCTCTTATCCTCAGGTGAATGGTTGTAGGAAATGGATTTGTTGTTTGTTGGCTGCTCAGTTGTCTCAATAATACACTGGTTCGTTGCAAAAATGATATAATTTAATTCTCACTAAGTTCGTTGATTCAGATTGATTTGTAGCGGTGACCACCTGTTACTAAACTTCCTAACAGAATTCTCTTACTTCTTTATACGGCGAATACTTTGCTATTATAAACTTCTTCTGCTGCTTCTCTTACGCTGGTTGCGTTATTCTTGACTTCCCTACATTTCGGACTTAGAAATCTTTAATACTTCCTCTTCACGCGCACTAACACATCTTTCCCCTCGTAGTATGACTGTTGAAGTGATTTTTCGTCTACTTTGCGATTCAGTTCGTACCTTTTTCTGATCCCCACTCTAACTCTTATCACATGACCAAAATAACTCACCCTTCTCCCCATTTCTCAAATCTTACATTATTATTGGTTTCTCATTTTATTTCGATTTTTCTTTATTGGTTAGCAAAACTCTTCGAACTCATTGACGTTACATCCCACCGTGAGTTGTGTCACGCCTACCCTAGGCTCTTTGTAACGGTATACATCGTTATCACCTCAGCAAAGTAAATCCTTTTAGGTCTTATGCTTGACCGCATCTTGAAAACCTTATTGTTCCTACACATTCCTGGCTATAGCTCTCAGACATTGAACCTTTCCTTAAACAAGGAGGCTAACGGTCACCTCTTCCTGTCTCTCCGACTTGTGTTCAGATTTTACAGAAATATTTTCTCTCCCTTACATGGATTCTAGCATGTTAGTTGTCTTAAATTATATTCTTCCCATCTTATTCTTAATTAAACCGCTATTTTAATCATTACTCTAATTTCATTCTAATTTCATATTAATATAACAATATTTCATATTAGTTTAGCAAAGCATTTTTATTAATTTATCTTCTTTTTTAATTCTCGTGATTTCGATTAATTCGCCACCTCCTAATCGATGTCTGATACTGCGGTTACAGGATGGTGCGATGTTGAATATGCTATGATCCCCTCGTTGTGGCGACATTTGTAGCAGGTTTTTTCTGTTGTTTTTGTAATTTACGTTCTCTAACATTTAATCATATCGGACGATGAATGAATGAACTTGGTGAAATGATGCTCAATGCGTCCGGCGTCCATGGAGCTTAGAGCTACACGACATTTGTCTTTAAGAATAAGGGAAAACCCCGGAAAAACCTTATCCAGGTAACTCACCATGACCGAAATTCGAACTCGGTACCCCTTGAACGTGAGGCAGACATGCTACCATCTACGCTACCGAGGCGGGCACCAAAGTTGTTGCTGCATATTTGTCAAAGTCAACGTGAAGTGCATCCCTCACCCTCCCTATAGACCAGATTTAGCCCCATATGAGATTTTTCTATTTCCTAACTTGAAGAAACGCCTTCGTGGGACGCATTATCCATCATCAGAAGCAGTGGTGAAGACTGCGAAGGTGATTTTGAACAACTCTCAAAATATGGTTCCCAGCATGTCATTATAGACTGGCGGAAACTCTGGGTAAATTGTATCGCATTCCGGGGAGACTATTTTGAGGATCATCAAATTATTAGAATGAGTAACGGTACGTTGTCAGAAAAGAAAAACTGTGATCATTATTTATTGAACAGCCCTGTCATTTTCAAAAAAGAGAATCATTGTTGAGAAAAGAGAAGTATTGAGATATGTACTGAAGTAATGTTACGGTGTACTTATCATGTGTTAGAGAGGCTCAGAGGTTTAAAGTTTCAAATTTGTTATTTAAAAGGTGAAATAATGTTACTTTTATTACTAGCTATATTTTACACTCATATAATGTTACATTAATTGAAATTTAAAAACGCTATCCAAATTTGTGGATGTACAAATATGAGTCTTCCCCTCATAATCATTAATTCCAAAGACTAGAAGTTCTTCTGAGATGCTTCTCAACTGGTTTCTATGTTTCGCTATAGTTTGGTGTCTTTATAGCGAGGTGAGCGCCTCTCTTATTCCTGGGAGTGGGGCTAACATACCCCCCCCCCCACAAACACACACGGTGCTATTTGCTACATGCAAAGATCTTCAGAACCGTAAGTGCTAGCCTATTATGAACATTTCAGACAGTTTCACAGTTTCATATAGGAGCAATATTAAAGTGGGAAGAAAGTGCTTACTGACACTTTTTTCAATCACACTGCTTCACAGGGAATGACAAATAGCCAAGTGTTAATCATGTAAATTAAATGGTATGTACCAATAAAACAGTTTAAATTGTTTATTTTTAACCTTCATTCATTTCACGATTTAACAAACTTTCAATTTTCCGGACAGCTCGTGAACCCTTTAGGTCTGCTAAGCCGAGAGTTTACCATATATTCCATCTAAAGTTGCTGTGTAGTTGTAGAATTCCTCCTAAATGTTTGTGTCTCGTCCTTGAACACAATGCACTTATATACAGATATGATATTTACTAACCTTCCGAGATCACTCACACATACACAGACACACACACACACACACACACACACACACACACACACACACACACACACACACACACACACACATGCAAATACCTTCTTAGACTCCGGTGATCTAAAATTTATTTCCAGTGCGATAACGACATTCTATTTTTGACTAGAATTCAATTCCCTCTCTACCTACCACGTACATTCTGTCAGGAAAGTACAGTGAATTGGCCCTATAGAAATATATTTCATTTAACATTAGGCTAGAATTCAATTTTTCTTCTAAAAACAGTGTATGTACAGGGCACACTAAGTAATATTTATCTATAAAAGGGCTTAGGAATAAAACCGGGTACAAATTCACCGTTCAACTGTCCGCCTTGTTGAGTCACAGCGAAACACAGCGGAAGTGTCTTGCAATAGGAAGTACACGTAGTTTAACAGAGATGACACGAGGGTTGTAATTATCACGTATATTTCTATATGTGTTTGTTATTAGGTATTACCCATAACATCGGAATGATGCTCTAATTTTTTGGTTTATTGTTTTCTCTAACTGTAAGCAATGAAAATTTGAAGTCATTCCGCAAACAGCAATCAAAACGGACTGACAGAATTATAGCATTCTAAACAAATAGCTACAACTACTTCTATAGAATTTACAAAATCAACTGAAATTGTTACTTGGATACCTATTTCACTGGAATTGTGCGTCGTTTGTATCGAACTATACCTAATAGCTTTTGTAAACATACCGGCATACTCCATAGTAGCTTCTGTGCTACTATTAAGAACAGAAATTCTATTCTTTGTTAACAATGTTATACATCAGGCTGCACGCTGCACTTCATGTGAACTATACCTGCAAACTCCGAAATACTGAGGCACGTGGCATTGTTCCTCTCACTGACTAATCCACACACATTCTGGAGCATTTTTGACGTAGAAACCGCAATAAATAAGCTATTGCTTACTTAATGCTTATGAGTGTTTAACGTGTTCCAAAATTCGTTTGGTGTCGTTTTGATACACACTTAATAGACAGACAGACAGACACACACACACACACACACACACACACACACACACACACACACACACACACACATTAGTGTGACTTCGGCAAAGGAAAACGTCATATAATAAACCGATTATGGAAAGAAGATAGAGTCTTGTGAATTCTTATACTCAATGTTGTTGGATAACGAGCAAGCATATTACCAGTTGCATGGTGAAAAATTGTGGCACATACAAGCCAAAACACATTAAATGCCATTAAATCTTCATAAAACACTAAAATAAACAAAAGATAAGAGTTGATAACGAAGGATAAAGACCCTCAAAATACATAAAGAACTGAGACAAGGATGTGAATTGTTACCTCTACTATCTGTACTACATATGAATATAATTTTGCAAAAAAAAAAAAAAAAAAAAAAAAAAAAAAAAAAAAAAAAAAAAAAATCCCCAAAAGGAATCGACTTAATAAAGAAAAGTAAAGAAAACAATATTATTCGCGGGTAGCCAGCCAGTTTTAGCAGATTCTGGAGATAATTTACAAAAATCAAAAGCCAACTTGAATTGAATAATAAAACAACACGATATGAAGATACCGACATAGAAAACCAAATCGATTACAATGTATGGATAAAATAATAGACGAGTAAAGACAGTAATAGACAACAAAGTAATAGAACTGATGTCCACCTTTAATTAATTGCGATGTCAGATCAGTTCGGAACCAATGAACAAAGACTTGGAAACGAATATAGTAAAATAAGACAAACTGAATGGATACAGTGTCGCGAATGCATTGCTGCGACGAGGCATTGAAAGAGACGGGTGATGCAGTGCGGAGATAAAAGCCTGCCGAAGCGGTGGGGGGAAGGAGACGGATTTCTCGAGAGTTCGTCTTTCTTCTAGCGCCATCTTAATTGTTTGAAAACGTTCCGGATAGTGAGTCATCTATAAAAAGGGAGCCGCCGCCTGCCACTGGACAGTCAGTTGTTAATTCAACTCGGCTGCATGAACAGTTGTGTGAGTGTTGGATGACCGTGCCAGTTGTATTGTGTCCGTGATGTAATTCTGGACTATGAAGGCTGAGAAGAGTGTGTCTGTACGGAAATGAAGAGCACTTTTTAGTGTTTGTAACCTGGACTTTTAATTTCATGAACCCACAAGGTCATAATATAAAGAAATATTTTGGGATAAATATTTGAACTGAACTAAAACAAACTGTTTAATGTGTCCAAGGCAGCCTTAAAATACGATAGTGAAACCTAAACGTTGAGAGGTCAAGATAAAGTATGTTTAGACGCTATTTGGTGGGGAAGACTAGAATAGGAAACCAGGATACAAGAACGCAAGTAAAATAGAAGGAGCAATAGAACGAGCATGTGGATAGCTACGTATTATGAACGCTGTATAAGCCTAAGGGAATAAGAGACATATATAAGGCGACGGATTGACCAAAACCAAACGACTACGAAATAATGTCAATGGAGTCGGCTACTTACTAAGCTCAGCACCTAATTGGAAACAGCTGGGTTATTTGCTTAGAAAAGTTTAATTGATCATATATTACAAAAATGCACAAAACATTATCAAACTGAGAACCTGTAGAGAATTGAAAATTTCAACGAACACATGGTTGTATTTGATAAACTTATAAGCAATATCATAGACATTTGTTCTGAAACACTATAATTCTGATGTGTTTATGTTTACTTTTTATGACATAGTGCCAAGCTCATTTTCTTTTCACTTTCGCTGTAAGATGTACAAGAAAACGAGACCTCACTATTGTAATATATGGAAGCCTTTGTTAATACCTAAGAATTATTGATATATACATAGCAATTAGAGCTTCGGCGACATCTGGAATACCACATAGGAACTTGGTGTTTCGTAAGACTTCCACTGTGTGCTGTAGTGATCGCAGCCACTCAGGAAACACGCGAGACATTTTAACTTCCGTTACTTTTTTAGAGATGCTTTAATTTACGGTTATCACAATACTTTCCGTACCACGCTCATAAATAGTAGGTAGAGGAGAAATTACATAATAACCAAAAACTTAATGTCCTAATTCTACTGCAAATATTACTCAAAGCTATGAAACAGGTTAAATACCTTTTAATGGTTATCAATGTAATGATAATTAAAACTACACACGTCAATGGCCTACAGATTATTAAGTAATTAAAGTATAACTTATAATTTTAATCTGAATTGCTGTCAGTCCAATAGACACTTAAAATATATTACAATTATTCGTTCTTTTAAAAACACAGAAATAACATAAAACCAAACAAGAACTAAAACATGTAGGAAGCTATAATTTATTTAAACATTATTTTATTGATTTTTAACGGCAGTAGTTAAACTTATTAATATATAAGATATAAAAGCTAATATTTACTTAAAACACTTACGTGAAATAAAATCTTAAACAATGTCCTACATTTTAAATGTGCTAATTATTAAAGTCAAGGTGAGATTTTCCATTTATAATAATATATAATGAATAACTTCAGATCTTTAAATCATAATGATAACATTAAAATACCTATTTAACATATTAAATAACAAACCTTTGAAAAGAACATCTTTAATCCTAAATTTAAAGATAATATATGAAATTCCTCTCATGCAAAAGCCTACATTAATTTGCCATGTCATTTAAATCAAATTCAAGCGATATAACATATATTATGATACCTATAAATAAAATTATTAAATATTCCTTTGAAAATTAAAATGAATGATCCTCTCCATACTAAATACTGAAGCAACATAAGCCCACCTACAAAGCACAGTTACACCAATCAGTACATACTACACAAGGAATTTACCTAAAGTAAAATTAAATAAACCTGTGATGAGGTTTTAATATTTGCTTTGGTAATGATAAAAATAAAATATACTCAGTACATAATACAACAATTAATTACAAACAAACATTTATAAATTATTTACAAAAAAAATCCAATAGAATCATAAAACTTATGAAAAATTCAAACTTTATTACGTACTTGACTTAAATAAGTATATACTAATACTTTTTGCGTTAAAAACTAAAAATATCCACTTTGAAACATAAAGAAAATAATTAAAAACAATCAAGTAAACAACAATAAAATCAATTGTTTTGTTAACATTTTCTATCGGTGTTTGCTTACAATCATGTTTACGAATTCTATACCTGCTGCTCTTAATTCTGTCAAAAAAGTTTAATTATTAGTACTCAAAATTATTTAAAACATCTCGTCCTCTCGTACCAATATATTTAATAAAGTTAAAGATACGAATATATCTGAGTCACGTCAGATTAAACTTCTAAAAATATTATCTGGTAAATGAAAATGTATAGCTTACTTATTAAAATGACTCAGATGTAACATATTGTTAACAAAGATTAAGAATCATCCCTGAGAAAATCAATATTTTAGAGATACGTACTGTAGAAATGTACCACGTACACAAAGCTCTCAGGCTCAGCACTATGTAGGGCTGAAATCACATTGCATAAAACGAATTAATATCGAAATTCTCCTGCGAGCCCAAAAACTATGAAGCAGGTTAAATACAAGTTTAAGGAAAATGAATGCAATATTGATAAAAGTAGCCACGACAATAGCCCTCGGATAAATAATTCGCTAAATTGTTAAATACGTAAAAGATGAAGCTATTAATGGTGAAGCAAATAAATATATACAAATATAATAACTTGTAACTTAAAACTTCACTTATCTTATAAGAAATTTTATACGCTGATCGGAATCAATCTAATACTTCAAATTGAACTAACAGTTATTTTCGAGCAATTTAAAAAGCGTTCGATCTCTTCGGCGTTCCAGAAAGAAAGGCAAATTTTCTTTCGGTTTCTACACCAAGATTATTTAATCCTTCGTTACTATCGCTACCCATATATTACTTTTATATGATTGGTCGATTTACTACTACGTCACTATATTACGTAACACAATTATTACTGTGGCCAATCTAAAAATTACATATATTTTTACACAATTTTGTTTGTTTTTCTTTTATAAATTGGTAAATATTTCAACCCGTTTTAAATATAAATCAAAACAGCTGCTACACTCTTGAAATCATAATGAAAAATTAGAATAGCTATTTAACTTACTATTTAACAAATCCTATAAAAGAACATATTTAATCCCAAATTTAAAGATAATGGTTTAAGCTTCTTTCATGTATAATACCTACATTGAATGGACACATGACTTAAATCAGATTACAGAAAATTAAGACATATTAATATACTTATAAATCAAATTCTTGAATATTCAATTAAAGAAATGAAAGGAAATTCTCCCCTGCAGATTAAATACTGAAACAACCTAACCACATTAACAAAACACAGCGAGAGCAACTAATAAATGCTAGAAAATGAATATAACTAAATTAGAAGTAAATATACCTCTTGTACAGGGTTTTAATATTTACTTAATTAATGATAAAAATAAAATACAGAACTACATAATATAACCAATAATTCCAAATTAATGGATTTATATGTTCTGTACAAAGTAAACCAATAAATTCTCTAAAACACTTTATTAAAATTACTACTTTGTTACGTCCTTTACGAAATTGGTTAGTATCCAATATTTCCCGGTATATAAAATAAAAATATCTACTTCATCTATAAGGAAAACAGTTAAAATACATCCCACTAACACCCACATAGTGATTTTGTTTGGTAACATTTACTATCAATGGTTATTTACAATCATGGTTACCAGTTCTATATCTGCTGCTCCTTATTCTCTAAAAATAGCCAAAATATTAGTATTCAGAAATTATTTTAAACACATCATTCTCTCGTGTTAAGATATTTAATAAAATTAAAACATACCAATCAATCTAATTTTAAGCTTCTAAGGATATTCCCAAGTATATGTAAAACTATATACATCTATAATATTTTACACATATATTACGAGGGCTGTTCAATAATGAATGATCATTATTTTTACGGACATAATTTTTCGCACTAAAATTCCATCTTATTATATTCTGTTAGCTTAATTTCAAACAAACACGCCGTAGTAGTTTCATTGTTGGTACTCCTGGTTTGCACCCGTGAGAACCAGGTAAGTTCAGACATGTTCACTATCGCCTACCGCTGCAATGGAGGTAATATACAGTTAAAGATGTTAGAGGAAGATCCGGAGTTTCTTTCAAACGTAATCACTATATGTATCCAAAAAACAAGAAGTACTCTTGAAGAAAACCAAGTTCAAGTTCGCTGTCTCTCTCTCGATCTCCCTCTCTCTCTCTCTCTCTCTCTCTCTCTCTCTCTCTCTCTCTCTCTCTCTCTCTCTCTCTCTCTCTCTCTCTCTCTCTCTCTCTCTCTCTCTCTCTCTCTCTCTCTCTCTCTCTCTCTCTCTCTCTCTCTCTCTATATATATATATATATATATGTATGAGAATATATATATATATGAGAAACCCCAAAGCAATCGCCTAAACAAAGTGAAGTAAATAAAATCAATACTGTTCGCGCACGTAGCTTTAGCAGAATCTGAAGATAGGATCATCAAACATCATAAATGAATACGATATGAAAATATCACCTCAGAAAACTAAATTGATTGCAATGAATGGGAAAAGTAATAGACGAGTAAAACAACAATAGATATTGAAGTAATGGAGCAGATATCCACTTTTAATTGTGATGTCAGATAAGTATGCACGAATGAACGAAGACTTGAAAACAAATATGGTGGAAAAAACTGAATGTATATATTAATAAATATTTTGGAAGCAATATGAGACCTGAAATAACACAGATACTGTGTAATGTAATATCTAAGGCAGCCTTAAAATATGGTAGTGAAACCTGTACGTTGAGAAGTCAAGATAAAGAACGTTTAGAAGGTATTTTGTGGCGAAGACTAGAAGACAAAGAATGATTAATGATATGTGTAATCTCTGTTTCAAATAACCTTGCCTCGCTGACATGTATCACTCCGCGTGCAACTATCTTCTCCCTCACCCTAATTGGCCAATGCTTTCGCGCCATAGACCATGCTTTCCAGTCAATATAAAACCAGCAGTAAACGTCATAATAATTTCCAGGAATATAAATAAAATCATACAAATAAGGATATGAAAGCATACAAAAATACTTGCATGAAACTGAGCAAGTTGATACTGAGCAATGAAAGTGAAACAAGTTTATAATGAAAGGCCTTCGGCCTTTTCCACTGGTATATCTTTAACCAGCACAAATACCTTGCAGAAATGCTTCAGTCTTAAAAGTAGTGTCACGCCGTACTTTACTTTTCATGTGTCCTTCATTCACCCAAGTCTCGTCGAGGTAGTATATTTTGCGACTTGTACCCCGGTACAGTCTGATTGCCCTTAAAGAACGTGTTCGCCACACTGCAATATCTCATGTCTCTTAACAAACTTTTCGGTTATTTATTCACAAACCCCAGCTGTACAAGCAATCTATTCGGACTAGGTCTGCTAAAATTTGTAAATCTGCATCCTCATTTACAGCAGACAAAATTTTGTTTATGTTAGGGAGTTCGTGTCTAAAGAAAAAACTATGCACACGGCGACTCAAAGCACTTTTCACGAACTCATCGCATTCCTCGAGCACGCACTTTTGTTTATTCGCACTTTTGCCTCGTAAGTTTCCTCAATTTCATGTCACGGTGTTCCTACACATCTAACACTCACACTTGTAAGTTCAGAACACAGCTGTTCGACTTATCTCACTGAAAATGACTGATTTTTCTCTGTGAGTGCATTAAACACATACACCAATATTCCTGTTTTACTTGTTTGTAAAGGTTTACCCTTGCAATGCTTAAGCGAAAAAATTGGCGGTAGACTCTGCCATTAAATATATAAGTACACGCGCAATAAACGATCAGTAAAATAATTTGTCTCTCGAACTCGGCACAGCAAACCTTCGAATGGCAATATATGACAAATCCAGTTAAAAACAAGGTCAGTGATAAAGGTCATTTAACAAATATGTCATCACTACCGCTAAGTCACGTGCTATCATGCCATGTGCTAGAAAACAAAGGAATCATCTCTTTACTTCGTTTAAGAATTAACAAGCATTTCAGATAAATCAACTCTGTTGCGTAATATATTTAATTTAAACAGTTACAAAAATATAAATTTTAAAATTCTTTAGCAACATATGAAGATATATCACCATGTTAAATAACGAACTTATTTTTAGCGCACAACAGTCTATACCACAACAGCAGCCAATGAGGGATGATTAGGTCACGTGACCGTTAAGAGATACGGGGATACTGAAACAAGCATTAAGTACCAGAAGCATTAGAAAGAAAGTTGAATGAGAATGGCAACTTGAGATTACCTAGAGCAGCAATGCATTAGATATAAACCTAAGAGAACAAGATACATAAAACGACCAAGAAGACGATACAGTGACCAAAAGCTTGTTAGGAAGAAGAAGAAATAAAAGTCAAAGATATAGCCACTGATATCACGAATCTGACTGTTAAATCCATTTTATCTGAAGTGAGTAATCGACAAAACGGTTTAAAATATCGATCAAAATGTAACTGTACCCAAATTGGCATCTCATTTAGAAATACCTGAGTTATTTCATAACAATGTCTAATTGGTTATATATCACTTCTATGCTCGCAAAAGTGCACACGCGACCTAAGAATTCGAATAAGAAAGTAAACAATCTAAATTGAATTTGCTATATTTATAAAACGTTACACAGACTTTCCCTCCAAAACACAACATCTCTGATCGACTTATATTGGCACTGTTATATGATATAGCTCCAACTTGGTTTTATTCGCATTAGCATTAAGATTTACACCGAAGGGAGGGATCACTGTACCGATGTACTAAACAGTTCTTTATAATTAACATATATTGATATATACATAGCAATAGCAGATTCAGCGACATCTAGAACATCCCTCGTGTACTTCGTGTTTCGTAAGATTTCCACTGTGCGTCGTAGAGATCGCAGCCACATCAATCACAACGGAACTTCTGTTTTCTTTTGTCTCTTTTTCTGAGATAGGCCTTATTTCAGCGTTAAAACAATACTTTATGTACCCCGTACTTAAATAGTAAGTGGAGGAGAAATTACAATACATGAAAAAGTTTAACGTCGAAATTCTATATATATATTAGGACACCTGAGTCTATAATGTGGATACCCAAAGCTATAACCCGTTTAAATACAAGTGTTAAGGTAATAAATGTAATATTGATAAAAAGAATACTCACGAGAATAACCCTCAGATTAATAAGTGGTTAAAATATTACTTGACGTAAACATATGAATATCAGCAATAGACAATTACAATATATTAAAACTGTTACAGTTACTATTAAATACTCAGTAATAACACATAACCCCCTAACAGGTACTCAAACGTGTAGGAAGTTATAAATTATATTATTTCTATTTTATTTAGTTTTAGCTTTAACTGCAGTAGTTAAAATTATAAATATTTAAGAAGAATAAGCTAACGGTTATGTAAAACTCATACTTTGTATAACATTTCAGAGAATGTCATCCATTTTAAATTTGTTTATTATTAAAGTCTGAAGTGAGATTTAATATATATAATCTAAAAGTTATCAGCTTAATGAATTAACTTAGATACTATTGAAATCATAATGAAAAGATTAAAATACCTATACTTAAATTTATAGATGATGGTTTTAGTCTCTATCACGTATAATATCTACATTATCTTACCACATGACTTAAATCAGAATAAAGAAAAGTAACACATATAAATGTACTTATAAGCAAAATAATTGAATATCACATTAAAGAAATTAAAGGAAATCGCCATTTCCACATTAAATACTAAATCAACGAAGATGCAGTAACAAAGCACAGTTACACCTACCAGTACGTATTAGAAAATGAATATACCTAAATTAAAATTAAATGAATCTCATGTATAATGTATTAGTATTTATTTAAATAATGACAAAAATAAAATATAGGGCGTAAACAATATAATGCGACTTTGTGGGTTCGTGAAATTAAAAGTCCAATTGTGCAAACTCAAAATGTTCTTTATTTCCACCGAATCACAGTTGGAACACTTGTCGATTACACAGCATTACGTAGCATTACGTTCGTCTGTTACAGGTCCAATCTACACTCACAATTACGTACAACTCCTCTGATACACGTACACAGTCTTCCGGTCCGTTCACTCACTCGGCGCTCCACACGGCTGCTCGCCAAGAGCTGACTGACACGTCCACTGCAGGCCTTATATAGGGAAGATCACCGTTTCTGGAAGGTTCGCGGCTCGCACAATTATCCCGATATTTCCAGACGTCTGGTGGGAGGGGAAAGAGACGGTACAGGGTTCGTGCCGCTCTTCTAATCATCCCCTCAGTTAGTGACACGAGATAAATGGGTAGGCGTGGGCTGAATACTTCTCGTCTGGCCCTACTGCCGGCCGGTTCTATCGGGAATTCCGACGTTCGGGTGACAATAATAAAAATTCCAAACTAAAGGATTGTTAAATTCGTTAAAAAATAAACCAATAGCATCTCTAAAAAGTCTGTAAAGTTCCTACTTTATTACACCGTTTACATAAATGAATATATCATACTGTTTCTCGTTTTAATAAAATAAATATATCTAATTCAACTATAAACAAATAATTAAAATCAATCCCACTAACATAAACGAAATCACCTGTTTCGCTAACATTTACTATCAGCGATGACTTATAATCATGTTTACAAATTCTATACCTGCTGTCAAAATAGACTGTCTTAATATTTAAGCATTATTTTAAACTTCTAGTCCTTACGTATTAACATATATAATAAAATTAAAGATACAAACCAACCTGGCTCACCTCAGCTTCAACTTCTAAGGACAACCCTGAATAACTGAGCTTACGCACACATACATACACACACAAACATACACGCACACACTCACACACATTAGCTGGTATTTATGTACTAGCCAATTACGGCATCGGGCGACCCTTGCCTGTGGAGAGGGAGGCTCTGTTGCAAGTAACCTTGGGAAAGAGTGCCGTACAGCTTTGGGTGTTAGTCCCGGAGTTGGCTGAGGAGGTGATATTAGGACTGGATGCCCTCAGGAGCCATAAGCCCACGGTCGACGTCGGCAGGAAGGTCTTGCGGCTCAATGGAGAAGTGGTAAGACTCCGGCACCCCGAAGGGCACCTTGGAATCTGCAGGGTCATGCTGAGGTGGCTGACCCGCGAAAAGCCAGTTGATGGTGATGGTGCGATTGAAAGTCCAGCGGACTAAAAACCTGAGCCTGGACCAGAAGACGCCTGTGCACGGACATGGTGGAGCCAGGACATTGTTGCCCAGCCGAGACGGAGGTGCCTGTGAGGCTACTTAATCCAACAGACACCGATAACGATATCCAGGCCGGCACACAGCTGGGGACGTGCAAGCCTGTGGTCAGCGTAACACCAATCAACAAGACCCAGGAGCCGATGCCGACGCAACAACTGGGCCCCGGCTGGAAGGCTTACTGTAGAGGGCGGCCGACCACCTGACCGCAGAGAAGTTTCGACAACTGTTGGGGCATTACCAGCTCCGAGTGCTCCACCGCATCAACACTGAAGAAGCCTGGCCTATACAGCAACCACCCAGACAAGCTCCGTTGGCAAACAAGAAGCGGTACGGGATATGCTGGAGGACATGAGATCCAGGGGAGTGATTGAAGTGCCTGACAGCCCTTGGTGTTCCCCTGTATTTTGGTAAAGAACAAGGACGGCAAGCTGCGCTTCTACGTGGACTACAGGAAGCCGAACGCTGTCACCAGGAAGGACTGTTTCCCCTTACCCCGGATTGACGACACCCTGGATACGCTTGCTGGTGCGCAGTGTTTTTCGACCCTGGACTTGAAGTCGCGTTACTGGCAGGTGACTCCAGACCCGAGAGACCAGGAGATGACCGCATTCTCTTTGGTAGTTCATATATATGGCCTTTGGTCTTTGCAACGCACCAGCTACCTTCCAGCGCCTCATGGAGTCAGTGATGAGAGAATTGACTTATGACGCCTTCTTGTTATGCCTGCACGATATCATCGTCGGCAGAACCTTCGAGGACCATGTCGACAACCTTAGTAAAGTGCTACGGAGACTGCAGGCGACCAAACTGAAGTGGAACGTGTAGAAGTGCCAGCTATTCCACAAGGACGTCAACTACTTGGGCCACGTATTCTCACCAATCGGAGTGGCCCCAGATCCGGAAAAGGCACAGGCCGTGAGAGATTGGTCTTGCTCAAAGGATAAGCGAGAATTTTGCAGTTTCCTGGCACCGTGTAGCTATTCCCGCCGCTTCATAAAGGGATTCTCCAACATCGCCAAACCCCTCACCTGCCTGACAGAAGGGGTGGACGGAGGACTCCGAACGCGCTTTCCAGCAACTAAAGCAGACCCTGCCCGGAAGAGTGCGATCAGTGCACAAGAGTGGAAGAGAAGAAGCGTGCCGCAGAGTGCTCACGGCAGTGCCTGCGGACGGTTGGGATAGCGCAGGGCTGAGGAGGGAGCAGCTGGCGGACGTCAACTGGGGGCCACTCTTGAGGGAAGTGGAGACAGGAACAAGAACAAACTGGGAGGACATTGCACCCAGAAGCGTTACGTATAAGTCCTACTGGGCCCAATGTGTGGGAATAACCCGATGGAAAGACTTAGAGGTAGCAGTTGGTACTTCCCTGGAGTAAGGTCCCAGAAATGTTATAGGAAGTGTACTCTGGTACTTCAGGAGGACACCTGGGAGCAAATAGGAACGATCGACAAAGTCCAACAGCGCTCCTACTGGTTGAAGCGCCAAGCAGACGCTGAGAGATGGTGCCGTCAATGTCAAGGGCACAAATTTTGAGTCTAACCTGATGAAGGAGGTACTGGAAAGACTTGGGGTTAACAAGACCCACACAATAACTTTACATCCGTAGTCGGACGGAATGTTTAACAGTTATATCAAGACCCTAGAGGAACACCTGAGGAAGGTCCTGGCCAGCCATGAGCGATACTGGGAGGTCAAGGTGCTATTGTTCTTGCTGGCCTCCGCTCGTCAACACACGACACTACTGGGATGACAACAGTAAGCTAAATGTTCGGCAGAGGGTTACACCTTCTTTATGAACTGGCTTTTGGAAGCCCTCCGGAACCGAAACAGTCAACAACCGAGTATGTGGAGAACCTCATGGACGATCTCCACTACATAATTGAGATGGCTCGTCAGAACGTTCAGATGGTGAGGGACCCATGAGGACCCGGTACGACGGGAAAGCCAACAGCCAAGGATTCTAGCAAGGTGACCTGATCTGGTTTTACTGCCCTAACCGAACCAAGGGACGCTGCCCAAATCTTCAACAACCGTGGCATGGACTGAACCGGATGTAAAGAGAATTAACGTCATGTTCTACCACATACAAAAGTGGCCAAGAAGAAAGATGTTGGTGGTAAACCTGAATCGTCTGGTACGATGATGTTGTTCAGGATGACCAGCCTTGAAGAGGGAGCAGTGTCGCAAGGCATTGTGTGGCGACGGGCCGCGCAAAGACGGAGCTACTCGTGTGCAGGAAAGAGACAGTGGTGCGCGTGCTGAAAGCTTGTCGAGAGAGACAGATAGATGTCTGGATGGTTCTCTCTTAACAGCTTGCATACAATCATTTGAAAAAAAAAAAAAAAAAACAATAGCAAAATCAAGTATAATATCAAACAAATATACAGTTAAACCAGATAACCCAACCTTACCTAGACTTTATGGCTTACCCAAAATACACAAACCATCCATAACAATGAGACCTATAGTTAGCAGTATAAATTCACCAACATACAAACTTGCAAAGTGGCCAACAAACAAATTCAACTCATTTCCAAAATTCGATAGCCTAAGCATCAATAACACCTATGAACTTATAGAACACATTAAGGATACTGAACTAAATGAAGAGGAGAAACTAGTCTCATTTGACGTTAAATCACTGTTTCCCAGCATACCAGTTATACAAATCCCAACGTTGATAGAAAAATGGCTCAAATCACTTGGAATGTCATCACTTGAAATTTCAGATTACATCGAACTAACCAAATTATGCATAGAACAGAATTTCTTCCAGTTTCAAACAAAATATTTCCATCAAACTTCTGGTTTAGCAATGGGCAACCCCTTATCACCCATCCTGGCCGATCTGTACATGAGTGCACTAGAAATAAGGATCACTAAAGGTTCCCCATGGATGTTCAAACTCTGGCAAAGATATGTAGATGATATATTTGCCATAGTGCCAAAACAAAAACACATTAGTGATGCACTAAAACTTTCAAATATTCAAGAAAAAAGCATTAAGTTCACTGTAGAAGTTGAAAAAGATGGGTATTTGCCATTTTTGGAGCTAAAAATAATCAGAAATAAAAATAGAATAAACTTTGGCATTTATAGAAAACCAACACAGACAGACAACTACATAAAAGCTAATGGCTACAATCCAAGATCCCACAAACAGGCAATCTTTAATAGTTTATCACAGAGACTGGTCAACATCCCTCTCACAGCAGAAGAATACAAAATAGAATACAACAAAATTATTGAAATAGCACAGAAAAATGACTTTCCCAAATCACTAGTAGACAAAAGTGAACTTAGCAAATAAGAAGAAACTACTAAAGGAAACCACAACCCTCTCAGCTACAGAAACTAAAATGATCTTCAAAAAATTCACTTACCATCCATGGGCGTTTGATAAATGCAAAAACGTCTTCAAAAAACAAAACATTCAACTAGCTCCAGTGAACCATTACTCCTTAAAAAACCTAATTTGCTCAAACATCAAAAATGCCATTCCATCTAACAAAAAATCTGGTATATATCAAATTGAATGCTGTGACTGCAGTCAAATTTATATTGGAAAAACCAAAAGAAATTTAGAAACAAGAGCAAAGGAACACTTTAGGAACATAAAATACAAACAATTAGAAAAATCAGCAGTTGCCACACATTTTTGAAAAAAAAAAACACAACATAAATCCAGAACCAAAATTACTAAAACATACAACAGGAAAACAAGAACTGTCCACATGGGAAGAAATCTTTATTTCAAAAAATAGGAACAAAGTATCAATTTCGACATCCCCTAGAAAGATTTGTTCAGCAAGTTCCTCGAACCACCACCAGAGGAGACCGATGACAAAATATTGTCTGCTACACCAGTGAGAACCAGTCGATGTCCGGCTGAAGATAGAGGGAAGGCCTCTGAAACTAGTTCCGGGAAAATTTAAAAGTAAGTGTTGTTTTGTGTTATTAATCGACTCCCAATTAATTTAATTAAACTATTTCAAATATAGTTCGAATGGATAATTTACCCAACGCAGTATCTCATTTCGAAACACCTGGGTTATTTGCTAACAAATGTTCAATTGTTTAAAAATCACAACTATGCTCGCAAAATTTGCTTCTTGAAAATATTAAATGGAATTAAAAGTCGAATGAGATTGCAGGATTGAATGTGATAAACTTATAAAGTACACTATAGTCTTCTGTTCCGAAACACAATAATGCTGATCGGTTTATATTAAACCTTTTATATGATGTAGTTCCAACCTAAATCTTTTCCATTCGGGGTAATGTCCACATCAAAAGGAAAACTCACTATTCTAATATATGGAAGCATTTCTGAACAACTGAGATTTATTGATATATATATATATATATATATATATATATATATATATATATATATATATATATATATATATATATATATATAGCACTTAGATCTCAGGCGACATCTAGAACACTCCATGGGAACTTCGTGTTTCGTAATAGTTTCACTGTTTGCCGTAGAGGTCGCCGCCATTCACGAAACACGCGGGGCATTTGAACTTCGTATATTTCTTATTTTGGAAGGAGGGCTTTACTTTAGCGTTATAACAATTATTTCTGTTTCACACTCATAAACAGTAGATAGAGGAGAAATTTCATTATATCAAAACATTTAATGTAATTTTAATGCAAAAGTTACCCAAAGCTATGAAGCAGATTAAATACAAGTTCAAAGGTAATCAACGTAATAATAATTAAAACTACACACGGCAATAGTCTACAGATGAATAAGAAATTAAAGTGCAATTGCTATAATTCCAATAGTCGCTTAAAATATATTACAAGCTATTACAATTACTATTAAAGACTCAGCAATAACATAACCTTCTAATAGGAGCTCAAACATGTAGGAAATAATACATTATTTGAATATTATGTTATTGTATTTTAGCTTTAACTGCAGTAGTTAAAATTATTAATATGTAAGACAAAGAAATTAATGTTTACCTGAAACACTTCCGTTATATAAAATCTCAAAATGTGCCCTACATTTTAAATGTGTTAATTATTTTGATAAAATTAAAATACCTATTTAACTTATTAGTAAACAAACCTTTTAAAACAACATCTTTAATCCTGCATTTAAAGATAATATTTGAAGTCTCTCTCAGGTTGAAAAAGTACATTAATTTAGCATGTGATTTAAATCACATTCAAGAGAAGTAACATATATTATTGTACGTATAAAAATTATTAAACGTTCTTTTAAAAATTAAAATAAATGCTCCTCTGCATACTAAATACTGAAGCAACATAAGCATACTCACAAAGTACAGTTGCCCACCTCGGTAGCGTGGTGGCAGCATGTCTGCCTAACTTCAAGAGGTCCCAAGTTCGAATCTCGGTCAGGGTGAGTTACCTGGATAAGGATTTGCGGGATTTTCCCTTATCCTGAATAACGAATGTCGGGCAACTCTGAGCTGTATAGACCCCGGACTCATTTGAGGATCATTTCACGCATTTCATTCATTGTCTGATATGACTTAACGTTGATGGACGTAAATCACAAAAAAACAAAAGACAAAACAAAACACAGTTACACCAATTAGGACATACTAGACAAGGAATTTACCTAAAGTAAAATTAAATAAACCGCTTATATGAGGTTTTAATATAATGATAAAAAAATTGACAAATTGCATAATATAATAAGTAGTTAAAAACAAAAAACAAAAAACAAAACAAAACACAGTTACACCAATTAGGACATACTAGACAAGGAATTTACCTAAAGTAAACTTAAATAAACCGCTTATATGAGGTTTTAATATAATGATAAAAAAATAGACAAATTGCATAATATAATAAGTAGTTAAAAAAAAGTGTATATTTCTTTACAATATAAACCAACAGAATCATCAAATTCTGCAAAACTCCTACTTTATTACGTTCTTTACTTAAATACATATATAGTATTACTTTATGCCTTCAAAACTAAAAATATCTATTTGAACAATAAAGAAAATAATTAAAGCCGATCAAACTAACAACATCAATTATTTTGTAACCATTTACTATCGATGATTACTTACAACCATATTTACAAATTCTATATCTGCTGCTCCTAGTTCTCACAAAATAGTTTAATTATTAATATTCAATAATCATTTTAAACGTCTCGCGCTCTTGTATTAAAATATTTAATAAAATTAAATATACAAATAAACCTGACACACCTCAGATTAAACTTCTAAGAATGTTGCCTGGTAGCTGAAAATGTATACCTTACTTATTAAAATATATCAGATGTATAATATTGTTAAAAAGGGTTTAGTCATTCTTGAGAAAATAAAAACATTCGAGATATGTACTGTAGAAAAGTTACCGTGTGCTTATCGTGTGACATAGGCTCAATCTGTCGGCTAACTCTAAGCTCGTATAACCCCGGGCTCATTTGAGCATCATTTCAATCACTACATGAATTATCGTCCGGTATGAGAGCCTTGGAGGACGTAACCTTACAAAAAAAAAAAAAAAAAAACTAAACCGTTTTAATTTTCTAGTTTGTTATTTAAAATGTGAAATAAATAACTAATATATATATATATATATATATATATATATATATACAGGGTGAGTCACCTAAAACTTGCACCGTAAATATTTCTGAAATGGTATGTGCTATTGATCTGCGGTTTTCACGGAATTGAACTATAGGCAGGGGCTCGCATTTTCAAATGATACACAGATTTTTATAATTTTTAGAAAGTGTATTTATGTACAAAAGTTACATTTTTTTAAATGGAACAATGCGTATTGACATTAAGAAAATAAAAGTAGAATAAATTAGAATGTCAATGGTGTTTTTTGCACGATTCTAATGTAAGTAGTTTACGAGAAATCGTCATTTGTACAAAACGGGACAATGGCTAGGACAAACTAAAGAAAAACAAGTGAATGAAGAAAAATGAGGATTCTGACAAGTAAACAAAAATGTACCCTCAAAGCCTGTGTTCAAAATGAGCACCACCAGCTTCAGTACAAGCTTCCAGTCTAGTATGTAAAGATTGCTGTACACGTTCTAGCATTTCAGTGGAAATTTCAGCGCAGGCAGCAGTAATACGCTGTTTCATATCTTCTGGTGTAGTTGGTATGTCCTTGTAGACAGTGTCTTTCAGCTTCCCCCACAGAAAAAAATCTAAAGGAGTCAAATCTGGTGAACGGGCCGGCCAAGGTACAGGTCCCCTTCGTCCAATCCACCGATTTTGAAACAATCCTTGAAGATAAGCTGTAGTAATTCGTGCACTATGGGCCGGACAGCCATCATGTTGATACCACAGATTCCTCCTAGTCTGAAGGGGAACGTCTTCTAACATCTGTGGAAGATCGTCTGTTAGGAGGTTGAGATACATCTGTGAATTCAGTGTTCCTTCTATGAAAAAAGGGCCAATGATGTGATGGTTCACTATTCCACACCACACGTTCACACTCCATGGATGCTGACGTTCTACCTGACGCAGCCAACGAGGATTGTCAACAGACCAATAGTGCATATTTTTTAGATTTACTTGGCCATGATTAGTAAATGTTGCTTCATCAGTGAACAAGATACATGACAAATTTGGAGTATCATGTCTCAATGCCCATGTACAAAAGTTCACACGATTCTCAAAATCATTGCCATGCAGCACTTGATGGAGAGAGATGTGATACGGATGGAACTTATGACGATGGAGGATGCGGATTACACTTTTTTGACTGATGCCGCTTCCTCGTGCGATTGCACGAGAACTAATGTGGGGATCTACTGCAACAGCAGCTAGAACATTAATTTCTCCTTGCTCTCCAGTTGCTCGTTTGTTTCTGGTGCGTTTTCTAGACGTTATACTACCACTTTCACGTAATTGGTTGAAGAGGTTCACAAATAATTGACGAGATGGTTGACGTCTATTCGGATATGTTTCCAAGTACACTGTACAAGAAAGAACTGCATTCTTTCTACCTTCACCATAAACTATGAGCATATCTGCTTTTTCTGCATTGGTAAATACCATCTTCCAAGCACGTCCTACTGCTTCAACTATCACAAAATAACTGCCAGTGTAGACAAAACACATTGTAAACAAACATAACAACATCCTAGCCTAGCAACTAAGCAATTGAATGGAACAAACAACTGCCGGTACGTTCAATTTTCAAATGACGATTTCTCGTAAGCTACTTACATTAGAATCGTGCAAAAAACACCATTGACATTCTAATTTATTCTACTTTTATTTTCTTAATGTCAATACGCATTGTTCCATTTAAAAAAATGTAACTTTTGTACATAAATACACTTTCTAAAAATTATAAAAATCTGTGTATCATTTGAAAATGCGAGCCCCTGCCTATAGTTCAATTCCGTGAAAACCGCATATCAATAGCACATACCATTTCAGAAATATTTACGGTGCAAGTTTTAGGTGACTCACCCTGTATATAACTCTAATCATTTTGGGTCATGTACAAATATATGTCCTCCCCTTAAAATTAATAGTTCCAAGGACGAGACCCTTCAGAGATTCTTCTCAAATGCTTTCTATGTTTCGCTACAGTTCGGTGTGTATAGAGCGAGATTGCGTCTCTCACCTTTTCCCTGGACTTGGCACTACAGCTAGAGTTCTACTGTTTGTGATATACTTGACGCCTTCCTCATTGATCCTCCTTATTTCTAAATTACACTGTTCTACAACGATTTTCTTATATGAATTAGAGTTTCATAATCAAACTTCCACGCTGATTGCTAAACTAAAATCCATTTTAACTCACCACGTCTGAACTGTTTGCAATTGAAATCTTTAATTTTTTGTGTATATGTATTGAAGTTTAGAAAAATTATATGAGAAAGCCACAAAAGAAATCGACCTAAACAAGGAGAAACAAATAAAAGCAATATTGTTCACGGATGACCAGCTAGTTTTGGCACATTCTGAAGATAACTTACAAAGATAACTAAACATCTTAAATAGAACAATGAAAGATCAACATATGAGAATATCTTCTCAGAAAACTAAATCGATTATAATTAATGGGGAAAAAGTACGAGGTGAAACAGTAATACACAACGAAGTAATAGAACAGATACCCACTTTTAATTAATTGTGATGTCACATGAGTATGGAACAAATAGAGGAATATTTGGAAGCCAATATAGTGAAGAAACTGAATGAATACATTAAGACATACTTTGGAAGCAATATGAGAAATGAAATAAAACAGATAGTGTGTAATGTAATATCTAAGGCAGCCTTAAAATATGGTAGTCAAGCCTGGACGTTGAGAAGACGAGATAAAGGACGGCTAGAAGGTATTTGCTGGCAAAAAATATAAAAGATAGAATCAGAAACCAGGTTATAAGAATACTTGATCATATGTGTATGTAAGAAGCAATAGAATGAAAATGGAATGATTACCTAGACTACAGGTAGACCGCCAACAAACTGCAGCCGATGCGCGCATGCGCAAGGAGAGCCTTCTCCCCTTGAAGCCATCCAAGCATCATGTGAATCCCACCGCTCCCTTTCTGCATGCGACAGAGCGCAAAGCACGATGTCTTTTGATACTGTTGTGATTTTCAAAGGTAACAGGAAATAATTGCCTCAGACATGACCTCACCATCGATCAAAAAATGGAATCATAATTTACTTAAATCCTGAGGAACAACGCAGTGATTCGGCAGAAAGTGCAAGGAGTGAATGTAACAGTGAATGTAACATGAGCAGTGCAGCCCGTGCGATGGAAGAGGGGCAATCTAAAATGACGTGAGAGAGGGAAAGCTAGAGGACTCCAGTGTTCGTAACCCACGCCTCCAAAAGCATTTTGTTCGAGGTCTAGTTATAGCAATGCATTAGGTATGAACCTATGGGAACAAGATGACCAAGAAGACGATGCAGTAACAAAACCTGGCTAGGAATATTCAGGAGAAATAAAATTAAAAGATGTACGTCTCTGATACCACGAATATGATAGCTAAAACCACTGTAACCGAAATTAGTAAACGACAAAACGGCTTAATATATTGTGAATCTGTGTGTTCGTGAAATTAAAAAAAAAATAATAAACCTTGGGCTCGCGACACTATTGATCAAATAGTAATTGTGCCCAGCTCAGCAACTCATTCAGGAATACCTGGGTTATTCTTAACAATGTTTAATTGTTTATATATCACTTCCATGCGCACAACGTTTTAGGTAATGGAGTTTGAATTTGTAGAACAATATAGCGAAAATAAATTAAACAATTATAAAACATTTCACAGATTTTCCTTCCAAGATACAACAACTCTGATGGGTCTATTTTGATATTTTTACGTCATATAGCTCCAGCTTGGTTTTGTTCACACGAAAATTGAGATATACATCAAAATGAAGAACAATATTCCAATATATGCTAATGGTTCTTAATAACTAAGATATATAGATATATACATAGCAATTTCAACTTCGGCGACATCCAGAAACTCGTTCGTGTACTTCGTGTTTCGTAAGACTTCCACTGTGTGTCGTAGACGTCGCAGCAATTTCTAACATATTTAAGCCTCAGTTAATTTTTCAGGTTTTTTGGAAGGGGCTTCAATTTAGCGTTGAAACAATACTTCCTGTACCACGTACACAAATCTATCAGACTCAGCAGTAAGTAGAGCAGACATTACATTGCATAAAAACAAATTAATATCGAAATTCTAATTCGAACCCAAAAACTATGCAGTAGGTTAAATACAAGTTTAAGGGAAATGAATGCAATATTGATAAAAGTAGCCACAGCAATAGCCCTCGGATAAATAAGTAGTTAAATTAATAAAAGGGTAAAATATGAAGCTATTAACAGAAAAGCAAATAAATATATACAAATATAATAATTTGGAACTTTAAGCGTCCTTATCTTATAAGAAATGATGATAATTCTTATAAATTCTCCTTAATAATGATTTCATGAATACTTATACAAATCCTCAACATCCTCGTCATCGTTACTACACAACAGATGTTTATGTGTTCTTGATAGTACTACCAACATCTGAAAATAAAGGAAATTTAAAATCAGAATCGACTGCCAATATTTCAAAATTCCTTACAAGATGTTTGTTTTTTAAAATAAATATATTTTGCCAAACCATTAAATCTATTAGGCCATTTAATTGCTTTAATAATTTAAAATAATTTAACAATAAGGTAAATGAAGCTTTAAGTCAGAAATTATTATATTTTCATATAGTTAAATTGTTACTTGACGGAAACATATTAATCTCAGGTCCTACCAGTGGAATGTATAATTAAAATATATTTAAATTATGACAATTACTATTAAACAGTCAGTAATAATATATAATGTCCTAACAGGAGCTTAAACATCTGTGAAGTTATAAATTGTGTTAATCCTCTTTTATATTGTTTTAGCCATAACTGCAGTAGTTAAAATTATTAATATTTATGACAAATAACTAGTGCTCATGTACCTTCTACCTACCTTACATATCTATGCGGTACTGAAAGTATTACTTTAAACACTAAAATACACTCAAGATAAGAAATCTAGTACAAATATGCAGTTCGAATGACCCGCGTGTCTCCTGAGCAGCTGCTACCACAGCGACACAAAGAGGAAGTCTCGTGAAACTAGAAGTACGCGTAGCATCTTAGAGATGGCAGGCAAATTGTAATTGTTATGTATACATCAACATGTCTTAGTTATTAAGAAGCTTTCCTAAAACGTCGGAATAGTGACATTCTGTTTTGATGCAGCACGTATCCCAAATAAGAACAATTTTATTTTGCACCTATATTGCACATTAAAGTCATTATAGACCGGGAAAAGTTATTGCGCTTTAGAACGAAAGTCTACAGAAACTTTAATAATTGAAGTAAATTCCACTATTTTGCTTGTGTATTTGTTTTAATTACCTCACGTAGTTGGCAAACTTTTTAATTAGGCTTTTAATTCACCAGTCTGGCCTCAGCGCCTCAACAGAGCGGACGTGCTGTGACGTGTGTTGTTTACATTTCGGGTCGCGGCGACGTACGTACTGAGTGCCAGAGCGGCATTCACACACCTTCCCGTGTTTATTTCTAGTCAAAGTTCACTAATTTGTGGAAAATGGAAATGTATGAAAGGAAAAATACGATCAGGGTAAAATTCACGCTAAATGCGACGAAGCCCACAGCTTATGAGGTGCATGATTTCATAGCAGATAAGTTACGGTTAAATGCGGAACAAGTGGATACCATTCAGTTAATCGCCAGTGAACGCGCAATTTACATAAAACTTATATCGGCTTTGTTAATGGAGAAAATTTTAAACACTTTTCCGGAGGAAACAACGTTCACATATATGAATGGGGAATTTACTAAAGTAAAACTCGAACATGTTACCGGGAATGCAATCAATGTGCGTGTGTTTGATGTACCACCAGAGCTCCCAAATGAAGTGCTAAAAGCAGCACTGAAAAATTACGGTACGGTGTATGACATTCGAAAAGAGCAATGGGGTCGTCAGTACCGGGTGCCGGTGTACAACGGGATAAGAGCTGTAAAGATGCAGCTGAAGACAAATGTTCCCAGTTATATTGTGATCGGCAGCTACCGTTTATGGGTGTCATATGCTGGCCAACCCCGATCGTGTTATATCTGCCATAGTACAGAACATTTAAAGGAGCTATGTCCACACCGATCGACACAGTTGCGACCGGCCGAGGCGGTACCGAGGAACGACACGGCAACCACATCTGTGGCACGGAGCATGCAGAAGGAGGAAGACCAACCCATAGCTGACAATCCACGGCCGGCACTGGCGGGTGAACAACAACAAGAGGAGCCGACACCAGAGGAGCTGATCATAGTGGAGAAAAAGGATTATGCCACCGTGCTTCGCGATAGTCCTGGGAAAAGAGGCACTCAGCACACCACGAAGGGGAAGGAGCAGACCGGAAGTACCTCACTGATGTCTGAGACAGCTACAGAGGAGGAGACACCTTCCAATGAAATGAAACGAGTCAAGAGGGCAAAGACACGCAAAGCTAGTAAGGCAGAAACGTCTTGGAGCAGCCAGATGGAACAGGAGCAGGAACTGGCTGCGTGTGTGTCTGCAGAACAGCCTGGAAGACAGATGTTACCACCAGAGCCCGCAACCACGACGGCAACAAACCAGCCAACAATAGCGGCTGCACATTTGGACAGCAGCGTCAGGGAGGAGCAAGACAACCAGCTTTCTTACAAGGTTTGCCGTACAGGTGAGGACAAGGGAAAGAGGAACTCGGAGGAGGGTGGAACGTCAGAGCCTGTGCAAAGGACCGGGTACCAGGCGGCGGGTGAAGGTGCTGTCGTCAGTCCGCAGAAGGTTACAATGGACGGGTTTTCAACTGCGCGACTTTCTGTGCGTGACCCTCGGCTCCAAGTTCGTGAAATGCAACAGAGTTACAAAGACAGTGGTCCGTCGACTGCCGATGAGGGCGCAATGGCGAACGGGGGAAAGCAACACACTCAGTTGGTGCGGAAAGATGCAGAATCGGGTTCACCGCATCTCACGGTGCAGGACTGGACACGGCAGGAGACGGCGTCTGATCTCCAAGTAAGGGAAGAGTCACAGCTGCAGACTACTCAGGAGTAGGCACTCAGCCAGCAACATACACCCAGCAGTGACAACTACCCTCATTAGGATGATATATTCAAGAACAATAGCCACTATAAATGTGAATGGCTGCAGGAATATAGTGACCCAGAAACTGCTCAATACTTTTCTGCTGGTGAATAACATTGACATCTGTTTTCTACAGGAAGTGAACACATTCAATTTGGATACGCTTTACTCTTATGATTATAAGGTGAATCTCGGCGTAGAAGGAAGGGGCACTGCCATTGTATACCGGAAAGGACTTCATCTACAGAATTTTCAGATGGACCCATCTGGCCGAATCATCTCAGCGACATTGGATGACACAGTGTTAATAAATATTTACGCTCCGTCCGGAACGCAAAATAGACAAGAACGAGAGGAGTTCTTTCAGAACGCTTTAACTACACATTTGTTGTATGGTAAGGAATATTTATTAGCAGGTGACTTTAATTCCACTCTCTGTGCCAAGGACCAAAAAGGGGCGCCCAATTTTAGCATCATGCTCCAGAATTTGGTGTCGCAACTACAACTGCAGGATGCATGGGAACTAAAGCATGGAAATGAGGTGGAATTCACGTTTATTAGGAGCACCTCAGCCTCGCGGATAGATAGGGTTTATATCTCGCTAGGGATAGTTACTTCGGTACACCGAATTTGCGTTCTACCTGTGGCGTTCTGTGATCATCACGCAGTGATCTGCCAAATACAAATTGCGGCCATTTGTGCTGAAGTTGCCGGACGGGGATACTGGAAGCTCAATAATTCCAGTTTGGAGGATGCCGACGTTCTGGAGAAGTTTCAGACGAAATGGCAACGGCTACAATTCTCCTTTTGCAATGCATCTAGGAAGAGTGACTGGTGGACTGTAACGGCAAAACCGGCTATTCGTTCATTTTTTAAACAGATAGGAATTCTGAAGGCAACGACAAGAAAGGAGCGTTTACATTTCTACAATGAAGTCCTATGTGACTTGTATACGAAGCAACGGGAAAGTTACGATGTAAATGTCAAGATCAAGCAGGTGAGAGAAACTATCAAAATGCAACAACTGCAGCATCTGGATGGATATAAAATCAGAGCAAAGGTTCAACACCCACATGAGGAAGAACGGAATTCCTTTTACTATTTTGCAAAGGAACGAAAGAAGGGGCGTACCCGATGCCCACGTACACTTCAAGATGTGAACACTGGAAACACATTTACAGGGACCAGGTCTATCCTTCACCTTATAGCAGAACACTTTCAAGCTTTTTTTCACAAGGGATCAGATGAAGGTACCCCACCGCGGTATGAGGCGTGGCCGCTGTTTACAACTGGGGTTACCCAGGAAACGGCCGACTTACTCACCCGAACCATTACAGAACAAGAAGTATTAGAAGTCATACAAAAAACCAGTAAACATACGTCTCCAGGTCCTGATGGCCTTTCCTATGAATTTTATAGGACCTGTTGGCCCATTATAAAACGTGAAGTGATGGCAGTTTTGGTGGGGTTGTGGGAAACAGCGCAGTTTCCCGAAACGTTTGCAGATGGAATTATCACATTGTTGCCAAAGACAGCACAGCTTACTACTATGAAGGATTTTCGCCCAATAACATTGTTGAATGCTGACTATAAGATATTTACCAAAGTCATAGCAAACAGGTTGAAAGAAGCGTATACAGAAATATTACACTGCAACCAAGCGGCGATCTCGAAGCGCAATATAATTGTTACGCTGGTAGAATTGCGCGATGTCCTCATACATTTGCAAAGGGAACAGCAAGTGGCGGCCTTGGTAAGCTTGGATTTCCAACAAGCATTTGATAAAGTGCAACATGCGTATTGATGTAAATGTTTAAAGGCGGCGAAATTTCCAATGCACGTGATTAAAATTATACAAGGCCTTTATGGTACAGCAAAATCCAGGGTGTTATGGAATGGCTGGCTTTCCATTCCAGTACGAATAGGCCGGTCAGTGCGACAAGGCTGCCCGTTATCAATGGGGCTTTTTTCTATAGCGTTAAACCCCCTACTTCACAGACTGCAAGATACGATACATGGGGTTACTGTGTACAATGAACGCTTTAAAGTCATTGCTTATGCGGATGATGTCACAATTGTAGTGACAAACAATCACGATATGGCAGCCCTACAGAATGGATTGGAGATCTATACAAGGATGTCGGGTGCAACGTTAAACGTACACAAATCTGAGATATTATTGATTGGACAGTGGTTGGAACCAGTACAAACACTGGGAATGAAATGTACTACCACCACCAGGATACTTGGTATCTCGTTTATGGGAGATATGGAAGCCACTATAGTTTACAACTGGAGAGAGAAAATCAACCACTTGCGATACTCTTTATTGTTGGAGAGGGCTCGGAACCTGAATTTGATGCAGCAAATTTGGTACATACATATCTATGGTCTCAGTCAAATTTGGTACTTAGCGCAGATACTGCCAAATCCGAAACGTGAAGCACAGAGACTTGAGCAACTGCTTGGCTATTTCTTATGGACTGGGAAAGCCTACAGGGTGAGCAGAGAACAGTTACGATTGCCGCAATCCAAAGGTGGATGTGGACTGGTGGACATCGCCAAGAAATGCATGGCCTTATTAGGCAAAACTGCTGTCAGATCACTGGGTGGTAATGGTTCATCGATAGATGGGAGTTTCTGGCAGGATCAGATACAGCACGCTCAGAGGATATATCCGGGATTCAAACCCATTGTTAACCATCTGAGAAATCTGCTGGACACCAGTGCTGACCTCACAGTTTTTGAATCAACGAGAAAACAGTATCAGCTGCTCAATACATCGCAGTGTACACCCAGGATTGAAGAGAAAGAGAATAGAGAATGGAAACTTATATGGAAGAATCTCTTTAATAAAGTTGTTCCTACTGATTGGCAAGAGACAGCATATGAAGTATTAAACGAGACCATACCAACAGCGGAGAAATTATGGCGACATGGCCGTGCAACATCTAACATATGCCAAATTTGTTCACAAATAGACACCTTGGAACATAGAATTGCCTCTTACAAACAGGTGCATAATATCTGGATGGTGCTCAGAGACTTTATTGCAAAATGGTGTCCGCTGGAGTTTCCACCATGTCTTCGAAGGCCACAGAGACTGGAATTCAGTTTTAAAGACATGGCGCTCTACAGGTGTGCGATCTGGTTGGTAATGGGAACGTTACACTGGATAATGCAGAAAAATCCTGGAAATGTGGCATTACAGAGGGAATGGTTTGAATTCCTGCGAAGGGAACGTTGGAAGCTAATCACAGCGGGGCTCAGTGATTCTATGGAGCCTTATATCATCCGATTTGAGCTCCATTACACTGGTTCCGAAGTCAACTTCCATCCCAACATCTAGACTGGCTGCTTTCATGGAGCGCAGACAATCTTTAGCAAGATCAATTTGCTCGCCACATGTTTCTCAGAACAGTGTTCCTTCAGATAGTTAGGCAATTCTTTGCAAGGACTATCCGCTCAGATGGACGCAAATGTAAGAAAAAATAGACTGGCTATAGAAGCACAATACTGTAGCCTCAAATACTTCAAACAAAATTTGAAAAATTGGCACCTTCTTAATCCATTTTATCATATTTCTGAGGGTTTTAATTGTAATCTTAACACTGTACTTTTAACTGTATTAGCTTGACTTAGGTTGCAAACAACAGCTGATTGTAGTTTCTATGACTTGAAAGAAAATATGTAAAAAAAAAAAAAAATAAAAAAAAAAAAAGACACACACAAAAAAAAATTCTCCAAACGCACAAAGGCACAATAGTAATACAAATAGTGTTTCACAATCGGCATTAACTAGGAAGCAACTTAAGAAAAGCTGATTTAGATCGATCAAATTTTGATTACCGTTACTCGGTACAAAATGATTGGTAGTAAGCTCTGTTCTCATGCGTTTGTGATACTGAACGTTGCAATACATAGTAAGACAAGTACAAGAAAATATGGTAATTATTTTTTATTGATTTTCAGATTTATAGCATTTATTAAATCGCCGTGGTAGTGTCTATACCTGTGCTTTAGAACTGTGTCGTACATTAGTTTGACAGATCTTTGGAAATGTTTTTCAGAAGGGTGTGAAAACAAAGTCCAAAATCTTGAGTTTAAGTACAATGGCTAAACTTTCTACCATAATACCACTGCTCCCGGTGTATCGTAATTTCCTTCCAAGGTATTTCACTTATATGTAAGTAAATTTACTATCCTGGGTTATAAACACAAAAGTCTATCTCTGTGGTTCGAAGGTAGCGCATCAGGAGGTCCTCAACCCTAATCTCGACAAGGGAGATAACGTTTTACTAACTTTTCCCTTATACCAAAAGATGAATGGTAAATCTAAGCTCTGTGTTCCTTATACTTATTTGAATATCAATTCATTCATCGTCCGATATGACTTAACTTTGGAGGTTTTCTCTTATCCTGAAAGATGAACGTCTGGTAACTCTAAACTCTATGTTCCCTGTACTTTTTTGAACATCATTTCATTCATCGTCGATATGACTTAACGTTCAAGGTTTTCCCTTATCCCGAAAGAGGAATGTCTGGTAACTCTAACCTCTATGTACCCTGCACTCATTTGAACATTATTTCATTCCTCGTCCGATATGAATTAGCGTTGGATGTTTTATCTTGTTCTGAAATATGAATGTCTGGTAACTCTCAGCTCTATGTATCCTGTACTTATTTGAACATCATTTCATTCATCGTCCGATATGACTTAACGTTCAAGGTTTTCCCTTATCCCGAAAGATGAATGTCTGGTAACTCTAACCTCCATGTACCCTGCACTCATTTGAACACTATTTCACTCCTCGTCCGATATGATTTAGCGTTGAAGGTTTTCTCTTATCCTGAAAGATAAATGTCCGGTAACTCTCAGCTCTATGTACCCTGTACTTATTTAAACATCATTTCATTCATTGTCCGATATAACCTAACGTTGGAGGTTTTCTCTTATCCTGAAAGATGAATGCCTGGTAACTGTAAGTTCTATGCACCGTGTACTCATTTGAACATCAATTCATTCATCGTGCGATATGACTTAACGTTTAAGGTTTTCCCTTATCCCAAAAGATTAATGTCCGGTACCTCTAAACTCTATGCACCCTGTACTCATTTGAACATTATTTCATTCATCGTCGGATATGATTTGGCGTTGAAGGTTTTCCCATTTACCGAAAGGTGAATATCTAGTAACTCTAAGCTCTACGTACCCTGTAATCATTTGAACATAATTTCATTTGTCGTCCGATATGACTTAACGTTGAACGTTTTCGCTTATCCCGTAAGATGAATGTATGGTAACTAAGCTCTATGTACCCTGTACTTATCTGAACTTCATTTCATTCATTGTCCCATATGACTTAACGTTGGATGCTTCCTTTATCCCTTTCTTAAACCGAAAAATATATAAAATATATCTATATAAATATTTTATATTTATATAATATATCTACTAACCCTCTCCAATGTAGTGGATGTGCAAATATGTGTCTTCCCCTTAAAAGTAATAATTCCTAGGACTAGAGGTTCTTCAGAGATTCTTCTCAAATGGTTTCTATGTTTTGATATTGTTTGGTGTCTTTATAGCATGGTTGGCGTGTCTGCTCTTTTCCCTGGGCTTGGGACTACCACACAGATGATGTGATTTCCAACATGGAAAGATCTCTATAACCATAACCGCTAGCCTATTATGAACATTTCAGACAGCTTCACACTTTTATAAAGAAGCAATATACTAGTGGAATGGAAATGGGTGCTCACACCTTTTACACACTGATTCACAGGGAGTGACTTCTAATCAAGAGTAAATCATGTAAATTAAACTGTATGTACCAATTAAACAGTTTAAATTGTTTTTTATTAACCTTCATTCATTTCACGATTTAACAAACTTTCAAATTTCCGGATAACTCCTGACAACTTTAGGTCTGCTAAACCGTGAGTTAACGGTATATTCCATGTAAAGTTTCTGTGTAGTTGTAGAATTCCTTCTACATTTTTGTGTCTGGTCCTAGAACACAATGAACCTATATACAGGTTTGATATGCACTAACCTGAAAAATTAAAATTGAACAGTTATAGCCCCATAAACCTTCTGCTACCAACTGCATTCGGAAAATAAAATAAGCAAAATAATATCTTGATGATTGGGTTTTTTTTATTCTTCTGAAAGAGTCTCGAATTATGAATTAGATATAGAAGTGATTGTGACACTGCAGCCAGTCAGTTGTTGTGAAACCAGACAGCTGGAAGTTTTATTGTAACGAGAGCGAATGATGTAATCTACTGTCACGGTTTGTCATTGTCATCGACCTTGGTAGACTAACGGCGTACGTAACGTAATGCTACTGTAATCTATAAGAGTATTTCTCCGAAAATAAAGGAGATTTTTAATTTCTGCAACTCGGCCTTTTAATTCTACGAACCCACAAAGTCACAATATAACCAGTTGAATCTTGGAACGCTATGGCAGATACTAATAATTACACATTAGATACCATTAAATCTTCTTAAAACACTAAAATAAATAAAGGATAAGGGTTGATAAGGAAGGATAAATACCCTCAAGATACATTAAGGACTAAGAGAAGGATGTGAATTGTCACCTCTGCTATCTAAACTACATATGAATATAATTTTAGAAAAATTATATGGGAAAACCCTAAACGGAATCGACCTAAACAAAGAAAAGTAAACAAAACAATATTAATCGCGGGTGGCCAGCTAGTTTTGGAAGATTCTGAAGATAACTTACAAAGATCACCAAACATCTTGAATAGAATAATAAGACAACAAGATATGAAAATACAATCACAAAAAACTTACTCGATTGCAATGTATGAGTAAAACAATAGACGAGTAGCGACAGTAATAGGCAACAAAGTAATAGACTAGATGTCCACTTTCAATTAAATGAGATGTCAGATCAGTGCGGAACTAATGAACAAACACTTGGAAACGAATATAGTAAAATAAGACAAACTGAATGGATTTAGTATCACGAATGCATTGCTGCGACGAGGCATTCAAAGAGACGGGCAGTGGAGTGCGGTGATTAAAGCTCGCTTAAGCGGTGGGGGGAAGGAGACGCATTTCTCGAGATTTCGCCTTTCCTCTAGCGCCATCTTAATTGTTTGAGAACATTCCGGATTGTAAGTAATCTATAAAAAGGGAGCCATAACCATAACAACTGAAGACCAGCAACTACGAATTATGTCAACGATCCAGAACAACATCAATAAAGATTTCACAACCATCGGTGTCTTTCTCGACATACAAGCAGCATTCGACATATGTTGGACAAATGGACTGTTATATAAAATGACAACGATGAGCATCCCAAAGCGCATCATAAGATGGACGGCAAGATTCTTACATCACAGGACAGCTCCCATAAAAATCAACAACACCCTCTCAGCACCCATTACACTAGAAGCAGGCACACCACAAGGAAGCGCTATCTTCGGACTACTGTATAACATTTACACATCAGACACTCCACAGCCAATCCACCCAGCAATAGAACTAGCTCAATACGCCGACGACACTGCATATCTGAGCAGCGAACCGAAGCTGATGAACGCCAAACCAAGGATAGAGAAACAGCTAACAGCCTTTGACAGATGGGCATCCAAATGGCGCCTCACAGTAAACGCGAGCAAAACTCAAGCCATCATTTTCCGCAGGAAAACAAAGCGTAACTACCAAGAATCGACGATAGCCTACCAAGGACACAAAATACCTATACAGATCACAGTAAAATACCTGGGAATAAAGCTTTATAAAAAACTAAGCACAAAACCACATTTCCAGCAAAAGCTGAAAGAAGCAAAAACAATCTCCACCCTACACTATTTATCAAAAATAGGTAAAATAGGTCTCTCAGCGCCGATCCTCAACCAACTGTACTAGACAATAATAAGACAATACTTCACCTACGCCGCTATCGTCACCTTCTCAATAACGACAACATACATCAAAACCAGAATTCTACAGATGGAGAGAAAGTGCTTAAGAATAAATAGCCAATAAACTCGTACCCTGGCACAGGAACGAAGAAGTGTATGACATCGGTAAGGCAATCCCACTTGAACAACACATACAAAACAGGATGTACAGGTACATCGCGAACGCGTCCTAGAGACCGTACACGAGGCAGCTGATTGCAGCAGCAGAAAACTACAAGAAGACGGAGACCACGGCCCCACCAATCGTCACCGTGATACAACACAACGCCAGGATTAGGGAAGTCGAAGAAGACGAGATCCAAGAACATCTCCGATTACTTCTGGCTTGAAAAGTGACGATTGTGTATATCCCATAACTGTACACATACCCAACGATTTTTAAATAGAAGAAGTACTAAAAAATATAAAAAATATAAAAAAACTTCTACTGAAAACAAAACCATACTATATATTTGAAAAAAAAAAACAAATAAAAAAATAAAAAAATAAAAAATAAAATATATGTATATATGTATATATGATAAAATAAAGAAAAGAATGGATTAAAAAGAATCATATATGTGATATTAAATAAAATATAAATATGACAAATACCAACAGTATTGCAATTACCCAATAACGACAAGTGACAAATTGTTAACACATGCATACATAGCTTAATAAATAAAAAAAAAAAAAAAAAAAAACCAGCCGTTCTCCCTCAACTCCAAATAAAGTCAACACAGGGTTCACCCCTGAAGCATCCATAGGGCGAAATAAGCCCTACAACCCCCCTGTAGCTGTAGTAGTAGTAGTAGTAGTAGTAGTAGTAGTAGTAGTAGTAGTAGTAGTAGTAGTAGTAGTAGTAGTAGAAACCACTGGACAGTTAGTTGTTAATTCAACTCGCGTGCGTGAACAGCTTTGTGAGTGTTCGATGACGTTGCAAGTTGTATTGTCTCCGTGATGTAATTGTTGATAAAAGTGTGTACAGAAATAAAGAACAATTGTTAGTGTTTGTAACCTGGACTTTTAGTTTCACGAACCTACAAAGTCATAATATAAAAGTATATATTGCAATAAATATGAGAAGTGAAGTAAAACAAACTGATTAATGTGTCCAAAGCAGCTTTAAAATATTCTAGTGAAACCTGAAGATTGAGAAGTCAAGATAAAGAATGGCTCGAACCTATTTGGTGGGGAAGACTAGAGGAGCTAGATTTGGAAACCAGGATACAAGAACGCAAGTGAAATAGAAGCAATAGAACGAGCATGTGTGTCAACTGAGGTAGCTACGTATTGTAGACGTTGTATAAGCCTAAGGGAATAAGAGACGTACATAAGACGACGGATTGACCAAAACCAAACGACTAAAAATAATGTCCATGGAGTTGGTAATTTCCCCACCTCAGCAACTAATTTGGATACAATTAGGATATTTGGTATCAAAAGTTTAATTGATTATATCTCACAACAATACTCAAAAAGGCATAATGACAATGAAATTAACAATAAACAAACAGTTGAATTTGATAAACTTATAAGGAATAACATAGACTTTTGTTCTGAAACACTATAATTATGATGTGTTTATATTGACCTTTTAAATGACATAGTGTCCTGCTAATGTTCTTTTCAGTTTCGGGGTAAGATGTGCACGAAAGCCACACCTCACTATTCTAATATATGGAAGCTGTTCTTAATAACTCACATTTATTGATATACACATAGTAATTAGAGCTTCGGCGACATCTAGAATGACCCATGGGAACTTGGTGTTTCGTAAGACTTCCACTATGTGCCGTAGTGATCGCAGCCCCCCACGGAACACGAGGGAAATTTCAACTTGAGGTATCTTTTTTAGGGATGCTTTACATTACCGTTTTCATAATACTTTCAGTAACAGGCTCTTAAATAGTAGGTGGAGGAGAAATTACATTACAACAGAAAACTAAATGTTCTAATTCTACTGCAAATATTACTCAAAGCTATGAAGCAGGTTAAATACAATTTTAATGGCTATCAATGTGATATTACTTAAAACGACACACGTGAATGCCCTACAGATGATTAAGTAATTAAAGTATAAATTAAAATTTTAATCTGAATCGCTATCAGTCCTATAGACACTTAAAATATATTAACAACTATTACAATTACTCGTACTATTAAAGACTCAGTAATAACATATAACCTTCCAACAGGAACTCAAACATGTAGGAAGTTATAAATTATTTAAACATTAATTTATTTATTTTTAACTGCAGTAATTAAAATTATTAATATTATAAAAGCTAATATTTACTTAAAGCACTTACTTTAAAAAATTTAAACAACGTCCTACATTTTAAATGTGCTAATTATTAAAGTCTGAGGTGAGATTTTCCATTTATGATAAACAATTTATAAGCTTAATGAATAACCTTAAATCTTGAAATCATAATGATAAAATTAAAATACCTATTTAACATATTAGTTAACAAAACTTTGAGATGAACATCTTTAATCCTAAACTTAAAAATAATATATGAAATCCCTCTAACGTAAAAGCCTACATTAATTTGCCATGTCATTTAAGTCAGTTTCAAGAGAAGTAATATATATTATGATACCTACAAATAAAATTACTAAATATTCCTTAAAAAATTAAAATGAATGGTCCTCTCCATACTAAATACTGAAGCAACATAAGCATACCCACTAAGTACAGTTACACCAAACACTACATTCAAGACAGGGAGTTTACCTAAAGTAAGATTAAGTAAACCTGTTATGAGGTTTTAGTATTTTTTAGGGTAGTGAAAAAAATAAAACTGACAAATCACATAATATAATAAGTAATTACTAACAAAAATTTATATATTATTTACAAAATAAACCAACAGAGTCAAAAAAAATCTGCAAAACTCTAATTTTATTACGTCCTCTACTTAAATAAATATATCCTAATACTTTTGTGTTAAAAATCTAAAAATATCTACTTCAGCCATAAAGAAAATAATTAATATCAATCAAACTAACAACAAAATTAATTGTTTTGTTAACGTTTACTATCAATGCTTACTTACAATCATGTTTACAAATTCTATTTCTGCTGATCTTAGTTCTCACAAAATATTTTAATTATTAATACTCAAAAACTATTTTAAACGTCTCGTCCTCTCGTACTAATATATTTAATAAAATTAGATACAAATAAACTTGACACACGTCAGATTAAACCTCTAAGAATATTGCCTGGTAACTGAAAATTTATACCTCACTTATTAAAATAACTCAGATGTATAATATTGTTAAAGATTTAGAATCATTCCTGAGAAAATAAATTATTTCGAGATATGTACTGCAGATACGTTACCGTGTGCTTATCGTGTTACATAGGCTCAATCTGTCGGTTAACTCTAAGCTCTAAGGATCCTGGGCTCATTTGAGCATCATTTCACCCATTCCACTCAACGTCCCATATAACTTATCATTTGAGGACGCAAAATTACAAAAAAAAAAGTCTCCTCAATTTATATTTTACAGTTTGTCATTTAAAATGTGAAATAAATAACTAATACATATGCATGCATATATATGTATATATAACACTCTATCCATCCTATTGGATGTAAAGTAGTGCCTTCCGCTTAAAATTAATAATTCTAAAGACTTGAGGTTCTCCAGATATTCTTCTCAAATGCTTTCTATGTTTCGCTACAGTTCGTTGTGTATAGAGCGAGATTGCGTCTCTCACCTTCTCCCTGGACTTGGGACTACATCTAGAGTTCTACGTTTTGAAGCAATTATGTTTAGCAAGGGCCCAGAATTCCACGTTGGGACGCCAATTTGAAGCGATTATATATGTGGCGAGCAAAGAGTTCTACGTTGGGGCTACAGTTTTAAACAAATAATGTTTAGCTCTGGTTAAAGCAATGAGGTTAATCACAGGATATGCGTGGATATGTCTGAGAAGGATGGTTTCATTTAAACTGGAATGCCCGGTGCAAACTGATTTATTGACTGTTTCTTTTATCCGAACATCAAACTTGAAGTTGCCGACCAAGGGTTACCAATATCAATATTCCTGATGGCGGAATGTTTATTACTCGATAAACTTTATTCCTTCCTTACGTATATATGAACGGACAAATGTCTTCTCTCATTTCTGGTATGCCTGGCCCAAGACAGAACAACAGGACTGCCGTAATCGCCCTCACGCCTCGGACCGAATGAATGACCAGAAATGCGCGTGGGTGTACATGTGACTTTCACTTTCTGGAAGCCCTTATTCAACCAAAGATTCCCTTTGTGACAATCTTGTCCATTGTCATTATTAGCGACCATAGATTAGCTCATTCAACAAGTCAAGTGCTCCCCTTTAGAAATCTGCTAAGGACACTGTTCCTTACATTTCCTTTGTTAAAAAAACTATCCTCGCCCAAACTGCTATTCGACTCAACTGCCCTTGTACGTGCTTTAACAAAGAACCCACACTCCTTTGAAGTCCATCATGATTCTTTATACATTGCAATTCTTAATTTCGGTATCAGTTTTTGTGATATATTCGACGTCTTCCTCATTGATCCTCCTTATTTCTAAATTACACAGCTCTGCATCGATTTTCTTAAATGAATTAGAGTTTCAGAATCAAACTTTCACGTTGATTGCTAAACTAAAATCCATTTTCACTCAGCACGTCAGAACTGCTTGCAATTGAAAGCTTTATGTTTGTGTGTATATGTATCGAAGTTTACAGAAATTATATGAGAAAGCCCCAAAAGAAATCCACCTAAACAAGGAGAAACAAATAAGAGCAATATTGTTAGTGGATGAGCAGCTAGTTTTGGCACATTCTGAAGGTAACTTACAAAGATCAATAAACATCTTGAATAAAATAACAAAAGAACACTATATGAGAATATCTTCTGAGAAAACTAAATCGATTATAATTATTGGGAAAAGTGGACGAGCAGAAACAGTAATAGACAACGAAGTAATAAAACGTACCCTCTTTTAATTAATTGTGATGTCAGATAAGTACGGAACAAGTGAACCAAGATTTGGAATACAATAGAGTTTAACAAAACTGAATGAATACATTAAGACATATTGAGACGACCTGTTCTTACTTTGTGAATAATTAAGGAACACGTGGTCAGGTTGAACACTTGGGAGCAGACACTCAGAGCAGAACTACATGCTTTAGGGAGAGGATGGGATCTTTACTATAATGGTTCATTGGTAAAAAGGTAGGGAAAAACTAATTAAAAGTGGAATTCACTTAATAAGAATATTTACTACAACAAACAGATTTACAAATCATGGCCATATCGGCCGTTTACCTGCCCAAAAGCGGAGCTGTCTACAGATACATCCTAACCCATCAGTGGGCAACACTAGAGAGAGAGAGTCCCTTGCCTAAAGACACTCATCCAGTCATAAAGAGGGGACGGAGTGACGTCACCCACCACTTGAGTCAAAGAGTAAATTAATAGAGTCCGTGGCATCTCTCCCTCACTTCCCCAATGATTAAACTGTGTACATAACTGGTCAACTCTACTAATTAAATCTGTAATAGATACAGAAGGCGCAGCCGTAGTAGTACTAGTGGGTGGCAACAGTTGTGGCACAGAGGGTTGGTTAAGAGTTAAGGAACATTGAACTGTAGCATTTATATTATTTTGAGTAAGCATGTGCTGTCGACTTTGTACATAAAACTGAGCATGATCTACTCTACGAATGACAGAACCTCATCAACTGATTGTGGGTTTAGGGGAACCAAAGTCTGCACATAATGAGGTTTTAAACCTTTTAATAAAGGTTTAATTTGTTCAGCTTGTATCATACATGGATTAATTTTATCACACAGAGATAACACATCATACACATAACTCATAACAGGTTCTGAATCCAACTGCACCCTCTGGTGAAGCTTCATTTCTAGCAAATCTACTGAATTTGTATTTTGAAAAGCTGTAAGAAAACTGCTAGCTAGTGTGATCCAATCATGATGTGGGTTTCTATGTCGAAAAATTTGGAACCATTGTGCAGAGGATTCTTCTAAGTAACAAGGGAAAAATTTCAATTTCATTTCATATTCCAGCCATTGGCTGAGGCTACCATTTCAAAGTTTCTAAGAAAATCACATGGTGATTCTGAAGAAGCACTTGTAAAATATGATGGTTCAATTGCAAGGCCTAAATACAGGTGTTTGCAGTACTGGAGCCATAGCTTGACCTGGGGCAGACCCAAGCTGAACATTAGCACTAGAATCACTGGAATTGGAAATTCGTTCTGCTTCTACCAAAAGTTGCATTAGTAAGTTAGTTTGGCGCCTAGTACGCTTCGACATCATGAACTAAATAATGATAAGTAATAAGTACACAAGTTGAATTACTAAGAACAGCAACAATTGGGAAGAGAAATTACTATTTGGCACTTTGGCACATTTATGCAGAACTATTATATGGATTAAAAAAATATAAAAAAATATTATTAAAATGAAGCCAGAACTAACAACTGAATCCTTCAAGTTGTTAGGGGCATAGCAGAGGTTCCACCTACTGGAACCAAACAAATAAATTCCTTTAAAAACGTAACATTTACACGTCATGTTTTCTACTTACACTTGTTTCACACTATAAATTTACCACGATGTGACATTCTATCAAATACATCTTAAATGAAATTTTGAAACTTTGTCATCCTAAACATCATTTACAAAAATTGAAATATTACGTCCAAGTTACAAAACTTCTTTCAGAAAACTAAACAATCATATCGTGGCAATTATAACCTTACTTAATAGACGAACACTAATACAAATATCACGTGTAATACACCATAAATGTTCACACTATGGCACTGAAGTAATCATTAATACATAAATTCCAAAATCTTATTTCACTCACAAAAGAATACTACCTAATATTGAATAGATAACTTCAATCCAAGAGAGAACACTCAACACATCTTCTGAACTAACACGTGGTGGTTAGTAATTACGAGTGAGCCAACATTACACAACAAAATATTACTCCTTAAATGAAAGTTAGGAAAAGGTTACTATATATTATTCAAAGTACAGAAAACACTTTTAAAATCTTTTGGCACGTGATACAGAATCACTAAGGGGCTTGAACAAAATTATAGAGAAAAATAACAAAAATGAGGCCAGAACTTCCACGTGGTCTTATTTTTTTATACACAATGTCTCAATATCCAGAAGGATTTTAATTTGGGTGTTTTGGGTGACAATGAAATATCCAATAAACAATCAGGTGAATTTCATAAACTTATAAGGAAGATCGTAAGTTTTTGTTCTGAAACACTACAATCGTGATGTATTTATGTTGATTTTTGTTTGATATAGTGCCAAGTTAATTTTCTTTTCACATTCGGGGTAAGATGTACAAGAAAGCCAGATCTCACCATTCTAATTTATGGAATCTGTTCTTAATAAATAAATTTTATTGTTATATACATAGCAATTAGAGCTGCGGCGACTTGGTGTTTCGTAAGGCTTCCACTATGTGCCGTAGTGATCGCAGCCACTCAGCAAGCACGCTGGACGTTTGAACTTCGTTTTTTTTTTTTTTTTTTCTTTTTTTTAGGTATGTTTGCTTTACCGTTATCGCAATACTTTCCGTGCCAGGCTCATAAATAGCGGGTAGAGGCAAATTACATGATAGCAAAATACTTAATGTTCTAATTCTACTGCAAATATTACCCAAAGCTATGAAGCAGGTTAATACAATTTTAATGACTATCAATGTAATATTAACTAAAAAGACACACGTGAGTGCCCTGCATATTATTAAGTAATTAAAGTATTACTCAAAAGTTGAATCTGAATTGCTATCAGTCTAATAGACACTTAAAATATATTACAATTACTCGTACTATTAAAGACTCCGTAATAACATATAACCTTCTAAGAGCAACTAAAATATGTACGAAGTTATAAATTATTTAAACATTATTATATTGATTTTTAACTGCAGTTGTTAAAATTATTAATATTTAAGACATAAAAGCTAATATTTACTTAAAACACTTTCTTCAAATAAAATCTAAACCTTGTCCTACATTTTAAATGTGCTAATTATTAAAGTCTGAGGTGAGATTTTCCATTTATAATAAACAATTTTTAAGCTTAACGAGTAACGTTAGATCTTGAAATCATAATGATAAGATTGAAATACCTATTTAACATTTTAGTTCACAAACATTTGAACAGAACATCTTTATTCCTAAATTTAAATATAATGTGCGAAATCCCTCTTAAGTAAAAGCCTACGTTCATTAGCCATGTCATTTAAATCAGATTCCAGCGATATAACATATATTATGATACCTATAAATAAAATTATTAAATATTCCTTTGAAAATTAAAATGAATGATCCTGTCCATACTAAATACTGAAGCAACATAAGCATACTCACAAAGCACAGTTACACCAATCACTACATACAAGACAAGGAATTTACCTAAAGTGGAATTAAGTAAACCTGTTATGAGGCTTTGATATTCCTTTTGGGTATGATAAAAATAAAATAGACAAATTACATAATATAATAGGTAATTACAAACAAATATGTATATGTTCTTTATAAAATAAACAAACAGAATCACCAAAATTCTGCAAAATTCCAAATTTATTACGTCCATTATTTAAATAAATATATCCTAATACTTTTTGCCTTAAAAAGCTTAAAATATATATTTCAACAATAAAGAAAACAATTAAAATCAATCAAATTAACAACAAAAATTCAATTGTTTAGTCAACATTTACTAACAATGATTACTTACAATCATGTTTACAAATTCTATATCTGCTGCTCTTAGTTCTGACAAAATATTTAATTATTAATAATCAACAATTAATTTAAACGTCTCGTCCTCTCGTACTAATATATTTAATAAAATTAGAGATACAAATAAACCTGACATACGTCAGATTAAACTTTTAAGAAAGTTGCCCGGTAACTGAAAATGTATACCTCACTTATTAATATTTCAGATACATAATATTGTTATTGCAATATTATAATATTGTCTGCTAACTGAAATGAATACTTTACTTACTTTAAGTAGTTATAATTGTAATTATGAATGTAATAAATAAAAAGTATATATAATTTGTAAATGTTATAAATGTAATTAGTTGTACACCACCTCCAGGTACACAAAGTTTGAAAAACCTCTAGCTTTTTGAGATTAGAATTCGTAGAAGAATATAACGAAGATAAATTGAATCTGATACAATTATTAAATATTCCACAGATTTTCCTTCGAAGACACAAGAACTCTGATTGGTTTATTTTCATATTTTTACGTGACATAGCTCCAACTTGGTTTTGTTCACACGAGAATTGAGATATACATCAAAATGAAGAGCAATATTCTCATATATGGAAACAGTATTTTAATAAATAAGATATATAGTTGTATACATAATAATTTCAACTTCGGCGACATCTAGAAGCTCCTGCGCGTGCTTCGTGTTTCGTAAGACTTCCACTGTGTGGCGTAGACGTCGCAACGACTTCAAACATATTTGAGCCTCAGTTAATGTTTGGGTTTTTTCTGGAAGGTGCTTCTCTTTGCGTTGAAACAATACTTCCTGTACCACGTACACAAGCTATCAGGCTCAGCAGTAAATAGGTCATAAATTACATTGCATAACAAAAAGTTAATATTGAAATTGTCGTTCGATCCCAAAATCTATGCAGTAGGTTAAATACAAGTTTAAGGGAAATGAATGCAATATTGATAAAAATAGCCATGAGAATAGCCCTTAGATAAATAAGTAGTTAAATAAGTAATATATGACGCTATCAAGAGTGAAGCAAATAAATATATACAAATATAATAATTTGTAACTTAAAACTTCACTTATCTTAAAATAAATTATGATAATTGTTATACATTCTCCAGAATCTCGATTTCATGTATACTAATACACATCCTCAACTGTCATCATCGTTACTAAACAATAGATGTTGAAGTGCTCTTGTTAGTACTACCAACATCTGAAAATAAAAAAATTGAAAAACAGAATTGACTGCCGCTATTTCAAAATTCATTACGTTATGTCTGTATTTTAAAATAAATATCTTTTCCCAAACCATTAAATCTATCGTACCATTTATTTGTTTTAATAATTTAAAATATTTTAACAATAAGATAAGTGAAGTTTTAAGTTAGAAATTATTATATCTGCATATAGTTAAATTGTTACTTGATGGAAACATATTCATTTCAGCTCTTACCAGTGGAATGTGTAATTTAAATATATTTAAATTATGACAATTACCATTAAATAGTCAGTAATAGTAAATAATGTCCTAACAGGAGATCAAACATGTGTGAAGTTATAAATTGGTTTAATTCGCTTTTATATTGTTTTAGCCATAACTGCAGTAGTTAAAATTATTAATATTAACGACAAATAACTAATGCTCATGTAAAACTCATTTTTATATAAAATTTCAAAGAGGGTGTGTGAATTGTTAAACCTGAGACGAGATATTTTAGCAGTAATCAAAAATATTATAAGCTTAATTAATCAACTTGTAGAAGGACTTCATTTCAGCTACACATGCGATGATTGAAAACGACGAACTATGAGCCCTGCGTTGTGAAAGTCATGTTAAAACAGAAGGCCTTGGAGCTGGGGGAGGGGGGGGGTTGGTGCTATGATCCGAACATTTGTGGTGTCATTTGTAGCAGGTTTTCTCCGTTGTTGTGGGTTTCGATGCCCCAAAGTTGCGGCAGCATAAATAGCAAGATTCGTGCTAGTATCTCGTTTCCCGTCATTGGTCTTAGTTCGTCGATCTTACCTTCGTGCAAAATATTATGACTTGAAGAAGAAGATGTTCCCCGAACTTATCACGAAACATCCATAATTATGCCTCGGCTAGCTCTCAATATTCTTCTGTTATATTCTTACTTACGAGAATTGAAAACTCAAAGTTACGGGGTTGGTAACGAGTGAAGAAATCATTAAGATTTTTAATTTGAATTTATATGAGAAATCAATCTTTTGTTTACTCCTTTTAACACCAAATACATTACAGTTCTTATCACGAAGCTTTATACTGTGATCGGAAGCAATGTAATACTTCAAATTAAACTAACACTTAAATATTTTAGAGGAATTTAAAAAGCGTCCGATCTCTTCGGCGTTCCAGAAAGAAAGACGAATTTGCTTTCGGTTTCTGCACCAAGATTATTTAATGCTTCGTTTTTATTGCTACCCATATATTACTTTTATATGATTAGCCGATTTTCTACTACGTCACTATATTACGTAATACAATTATTGCTATGCCCAATCACAAAATTACATATATTTTTTACACAATTTTGTTTGTTTTTCTTTTATAAATTGGTAAATCTTTCAAACCTTATTTATATATAAATCAAAACAGCTGTTACAGTCTTGAAATAATAATGAAAAATTAAAATAGATATTTAACTTATTACTTAACAAATCCTTTAAAAGAAGATATTTAATCCCAAATTTAAAGATAATGGTTTAAGTTTCTATCATGCATAATACCTACATTGAATTGACACATGACTTAAATCATATTACAGAAAATTAACACATATTAATATACTTATAAATAAAATTCTTGAATATTCACTTAAAGAAATTAAAGGAAATTCTCCTCTGCACATTAAATACTGAAACAACGTAAACACACTGACAACACACAGCGAGAGCAACTAGAGCAACTAGTAAATACTAGAAAATGAATATAACTAAATTAAAAGTAAATAAACCTCTTATACACGGTTTTAATATTTATTTAACTAACGATAAAAATAAAATACAGAACTACATATTACAACCTATAATTCCAAACTAAAGGATTTATATGTTCTGTACAAAATAAACCAATAGCATCTCTAAAAGCCTTTATTAAAATTACTACTTTGTTAGGTCCTTTACGAAATTGGATAAATTCCAATATTTCCCGGTATATAAAAAAATATCTACTTCATCAATAAGGAAAACTGTTAAAACACATCCCACTAACACCCACATAGTGAAATATTTGGTAACATTTACCATCAATGATTATTTACATTATTCATCATCAGTAGCAGTGGTGAAGGCTCTGGAGGACATTTTTATGGAACTATTAAAAATGGTTTCTAGCGTGTCTTTGAAGACTTCCAGTCCCTTGCCGGCCGGTGCAGAGGGAAGTTGTGTTGCGCTCGCGGCTAGTGCTTACTTTACGGCGATATTACGGCTATTTACAGTGCACGTTTCTGCGAAGTGACTAAGTTAACGTCGTAATATTAATATTATTTTTTATTTAATACAGTAATTAATACGACATAATCGACATCATCCAACAACATTGGTGATAGGTTTTGCAGAAAGATATATTAGTCGACCGACTGCGTACCAGATACATGAATGGATATTCAACACGCTTAAGCTAGAAGAAGATGAGGTTACAGCATTACAAATAAATGGCAATTCTCGACAGATTTTCATTAAATGCAGTTAGCAATAATTGGTAGAACGAGTGTTTAAACAGACAAATGGGGAAGCTAGTTTCACTCTGTCAAATGGACAACGGACCATGGTGCTTATTGTTGTTGCCAGATTCGGAAGACGTATGGTTAAGATATTCAATTTGTCACTACATATCACACATTTGAAAATAAGCGTGGTTTTGCAACCATATGGGAATATACTACAGGTAACTGATGATGCATGAAATGAGAATTATCGTTATAAGGTGACAAACGGAGTTCGCACGGTTCAACTAATGTTGAAGAAACATATCTCGTCATTCATAAATATTGAGGGACATTCAGCTTTGGTTAGTTATCCCGATCAACCTACTACTTGTGCAATTCGTCATTCAGCGGGCCACTTACGTAATCAATGTCCACGTAAATTCGTATCACGTACACCGAACAGTGCACAGGATACCTTTACAGGGGCCAAGCTGGCATCTGGAGCCTTACCGAAACCAAGGGTAGTGAATCAAAATGTGGACACCGAAAAAGATGCGCACCCCATTTTACCGTCAGCCGACACGGAGATAATAGACGACCGGCAGGCAGGCATAAGCAGCGAGGATGACAAACCCGCATCGATGACTGACACGAGGCAGAATGACGCGGAAACTCCACACACTCTGGTCACCGGTGACATTAACGGTTTGGAGTCCCAGTGTTCGAAGGATTGATGCACCACGAAATGACTATATAGCAGATGGTGAAACGACAGTATTGGACGACAAGATTGAGCATAATTCAGCAGTGGCTGCACCAGCAACTTCGGCCCCGCTAGCGGAGGAAATGGCAGTAGCTGAAACTTTGGAAGACAATAATATAATAATACAGCCGTATGTGCGTGGAGTGCAAGTTAGTAATCGTGACCCTCGATTAGACAAACGTAAGAAAAAAGATCCAGATAAAAAGGAGGAATCACCAACAAGGAAATCTAAAAAGAAGAGCAAGCCGGTAGACCAAGAGTGAATTAGTGGCGGCATTACGTATCAGCAACTTCTTTTTCCGCTGTTTTTGATGGTACTCCTCCTCCAAACATTGGCATCAGTGAAGGTGAGTTGTTTGCGGAATTACACAAAGAAAACATTAGTGCGCGACTTTGTGTTTGATTATGACATTGATTTTCTGTTTGTCCAAGAAAATAACGAGCATTGTCTGGATTTCTTTGGGCCCAAATATACCTATATATCAATCGTGGGAGAGGAACAGCGTGGTACAGCAATAGTGTATCGTGCAACATGTGGAGTGCGCCTCACAGAAACGCATGCGAGTGGTAGAATTACATCTTTATTGACTGAAAATTACACCGTATTAGTTAACGTATACTTACCATCTGGGTCCCACAGACGAAAGGAACATGAAGAATTCCTGACCAAGGAATTGCCTTTCTTTCTGCGCCATAAATACGACAACTTGATCCTCGGAGGAGATTTCAATTGTGTCATCAATGCCAAAGACCAGAAAGTCCAATATTACCCCTCGCAAGTGTTAGTCTGTGTAAGTCCTAAAAACTGCAGGATGCATGGCAAAAAAAAAAAAAAAAAAAAAAAAAAAAAAAAAAAAAAAAAAAGACCATGCCAACTATGTCAAGTTTACCTTCCATCGTAACTCTGCTCCTTCGCGAATAGATAGATTTTACGTAAGTGAGACGATGACATCAGAGGATCAGGACATCCAAGTGAGACCAGTGCCATTTGGCGATCATCATGCATTGATCATGAAAATAATGCACACCGAAAGACCACCACCGATTGGAAGAGGTTCCTGGAAATTAAGCAATGCCCTCTTACAGGATACGATGCTTAAATCCAAGTTTCAACAGAGGTGGATAAGCTGGACTCGAACCGCGAAGAGTAGAACCGCCAACAAGTTACATCAGTGGCTGTTCACTCTGAAGCCTGCCTTACGCAACTTTTACAAGAGTGAAGGCATAGAGAAGGCAAAGGATAGAAGAAAGTATTTGCATTATTACTATGAACTGCTTAACGATAGATACCAAGAACAAAGGAGGCAACAAGGTGGAGAAACTGTGACGCATCACATCGAAGCAATAAAGAAGAAAATTTGTTCACTTCAGGAAGGACTCTGTAGGGGAACACTACAACGAGCGGGAGAGAACTCGCTACAGGGTGAAGAGAAAACCTCGCTCTATCACTTTGCGTCTGAAAAGTGCCGCGGAACGCAGAAATATATCTCTGCTTTGGAATCCACATCTGGAGAAGTGCTGACCACAACACGGGTTATCTTAGCAGAGGCCTATAATTTCTTTTCTTCCAAATTTGGGAAAACGGAAATCGATGTTGCAGCACAGCAAAATGTTTACAAAAACATTGTGGAACAACTATCACCAGAAGATAAGGAGGCATTAAATGCGGAAATAACCTTGACAGAACAATGGACGGCACTCACATCAGCCAGCATAACATCGACACCGGGAGTAGATGGCCTCGGCTACCGGTTTTACAAAGAGAACTGGGAGACTGTAAAAGACACACTGTTTGGAGTCATGTTAGAGTTGCAACGGAACGAGAGTGAAATGTTTGGTTTCAACGAAGGAATTATTGATTTAATACCCAAACATTCAGCGGCAAGAACATTCGCCGAATATCGTCCTATTATACTACTTAATGCCGATTTTAAGTTGTTCAGCAAGATAATTGCCAATCGTGTGCGGGCAGTTCTGTCAAATGTCATTGGACCGGGACAGACATGAGGTATTCCAGAAAGGAGAATTACGCACATTCTCATGACACTCCGGGATACTATTATTGCTTGTGAGGAGGACCCAGACTTAACTGCGGAAATTTTAGCCCTGGATTTCACAAGCGCCTTTGACAAGGTTCATCATGGCTATCTTTGGGGAGTTTTAAGACAATTTAGATTTTCAATGGACTTTCAAAGCCTCATTAAACGCATCTATGACAAGACGCATTCGAGAATTCAAATAAATGGATTTTACAGGCAACCAGTACCGATCCTGCAATCTATACGGCAGGGACGTCCATTATCGATGCTTCTTTACACCTTGTGTATAGAACCGCTGATTCGAGGTATGACGAATATCCTTGCACAGAGAGCCCATCCTTCGAGTGGTGAGAGAATTTTCGCTTATGCTGATGATGTCACCCTGATACTTACTCATTCAGGGGACTTTAATGCTGTTACACCATTGTTAAACGAATACCAATGGGCGTCCGGAGCACAAATCAACTTTGACAAATCCCAGCTACTAACATTGAATGATTGGACAATGGAAGATGCTCTGTTTACCCGCAGTAGGGCGTTAAAAGTCTTAGGGCTGACCTTCACCTCAAAGCTGGAAGACCTAATTGAGAGGAATCGGACGCGAATTGTTAATATCTGCATTTACTTCATGCAGTCCCAGTTAACACGAAACTTAAATCTAGTTCAAAAAATTTGGCATGTGAACATGTTTGTTTTAGCCAAAATATGGTACGCAGCGCAGGTAATACCAATTCACCAAAAATACTCTCTGCGTTTGGAACGGGCAATCGGTTATTATATTTGGCGGAATCAGTTCTACAAAGTAGCCCGAACTCAGTTACGCCGGAAAATAACTGAAGGAGGCTGGAATCTAACAGATGTGCACGTGAAGTGCAGAGCGCTGTTACTGCGTTCTGTTTTGGGCGCACTCAATGGACAGGGAAGTCGTCAGGACATGGACTTTTGTTATTACCTGACGTCCTCAGATACGACCCCACCTGCTGCATTTCGACAGGTAGTAAAGGACTATCAACATCTAATGCCATTGATTACAACGGAGTCAGGATGCCTTACGACCAAACAATTGTACATCGAGTTGTTAAAAGAGTATTTTACTGTGCCAGCAATTGTTGCAAAATATCCAAATACAACATGGGATCGCATATGGAAAATTATTCAAAAAACTTACGTTCCTCTTGATTGGAAAGTGTCCGTGTACTTCTTTGTGAATGAACTAATCCCAACGGAATTAAAGAAATGTAAACATAATTTAGCAACAGTCCCATGGTGTAAACGTTGTGGAAAAGTGGACACGCAGATACACAGAGTTACCACCTGCAAAAACATATCTGAGATCTGGAAATGGACTAAACATAAAATCGGCGTGCTGGTTGGAAGCAGGGCGGAATATACGACAGTGTCAATAATTCTATCCTGGAACATTAAGAAAGGCAACACTGCACGGACACAAATGTGGTTGATAATGGCTTTCTACCATTATTGCCTGAGTGCAGATTATCCTAATTTATTTGCATTCAAAAAGTGGCTCAGAGCAGAGCGATACAAAATGCGTAGATATCATGAGATATGAACCGATTTAAATGATCAACTAGATCTCACTTGCTAACTTTTGCACGGGTGCGGACACCGATTCTTTCTAAAATGTTGCAACAAAATGTAACCACACATGAATAAATAAAGTAAAACAAAAAAAAAAAAGATTCACTTCCATATAATAATAATAATAATAATAATAATAATAATAATAATAATAATAATAATAATAATAATAATAATAATAATAATAATAATAATAATAATAATAATAATAATAATAATAATAATAATAATAATAATAATAATAATAATAATAATAATAATAATAATAATAATAATAATAATAATAATAATAATAATAATAATAATAATAATAATAATAATAATAATAATAATAATAATAATAATAATAATAATAATAATAATAATAATAATAATAATAATAATAATAATAATAATAATAATAATAATAATAATAATAATAATAATAATAATAATAATAATAATAATAATAATAATAATAATAATAATAATAATAATAATAATAATAATAATAATAATAATAATAATAATAATAATAATAATAATAATAATAATAATAATAATAATAATAATAATAATAATAATAATAATAATAATAATAATAATAATAATAATAATAATAATAATAATAATAATAATAATAATAATAATAATAATAATAATAATAATAATAATAATAATAATAATAATAATAATAATAATAATAATAATAATAATAATAATAATAATAATAATAATAATAATAATAATAATAATAATAATAATAATAATAATAACAATAATAATAATAATAATAATAATAATAATAATAATAATAACTAAAAGTTGTTATTGGGCCGAAACATTACTCCTTGCTGTTTATCAGTGACCTTAGCCTTGCTTTCAGGTAATGGGGCAAAGGGCAGTTATTTGTGCAAAGGAAGAATAATAACCCAGACAGTTGCAAGGTTGCACTTCAGTGTAAACTGCACATTCCGTCCTAACAGGGAGGATTTTGCGCGTGCTTACATACTTAGATGTGGTTTTTATGGATGGAAGAGGTGAAGGGACATCTACGAACGCATAATTACTTTAGTTTTATTAAAAATTAATTACAAAAATAGTTACATCAATAATAGTACTTATTTGTTTAACTTCAGAGCATTTTGATATGATTTTAATTGTACAATACTTTCAACCACTTACTGTAAGTATCAACAGCTTCCTTTCCAGTTTCAAATGCTTTAATTAGTATTATCAAACACGTAAAATAAAATGCTCGTCTCATTTTATAAGCCATTTAGTTTTGGTTAATTTATCTACAATTCTTTGATGTTGTTTTCTGTTCCGTTTATCATTTAATGCTTGCATCCTCAACCTAACTGACATTAACTTCCCTCTAAAAGGTAAAAGCTGCATATGTCCATTAGCTTGTTGCCATCATGGACTCCTATAATGGAATTTTGGAACACATTAAACTGATATGCAATAAGTAAGCAATAACTTATTAATTGCGGTTTCCAAGCCAAAGAAATAATTAATAGTAGCAAGCAAGCTACTGTGGAGTATGTCGGTATGTTTACAAACAGCTACAGTACGCGACACGGCGTGTGATCTATATCCGCAAACTCCGACAGCGTGAGGCACCGCGCGTTGTTCCTGTCACTGACTTATCAACAGTCATTCTGGAGCATTTTTGTGCTCTATTGACGGTAAAGACTATCTATATATGTAACATAGAAGCTGGGGAAATACTTTAAAATATTCGTTTGGTGTCGTTTAGATGCACCCTAAACACACACGCGCACACACACACACACACATTCACAAACATACACACACGCACACACCCATATAATTACAAGATAAAAGACATTAAAGTCCATTAAATCCTCCTAAAACACTAAAATAAATAAAAGACAAGAGTTTATAAGGGAGGATAAATACCTTCAAAATACATAAAGGATTGCGACAAGTATGTGAAGGATGTGAATTGTCACCTCTGCTATCTATACTACACATGAATAGAATTTTAGAAAACTTGTATGAGAAAGCCCCAAAAGGCATCGACCTAAACAAATAAAAGTAAAGAAAACAAAATTATTCGCGGGTGGCCAGCTAGTTTTGGAAGATTCTGAAGATAATGTACAAAGATCACCAAACATGTTGAATACAATATTAAGACAACAAGATATGAATATTCAATCACAAAAAACTTACTCGTTTGCAATGAATGGGTAAAATAATAGACGAGTAAAGACAGTAATAGACAACAAGGTAATAGAACAGATGCCCACATTTAATTAATTGTGATGTCAGATCAGTGCGGAACTAATGAAAAAAGATTTGGAAACGAATATAGTAAAATAAGACAAACTGAATGGATGTAGTGTCGCGAATACTATGCTGCGACGAGGCATTCAAAGAGAAGGGCAGTGCACTGCGGAGATAAAAGCTCGCCGAAGCAGGGGGGGAAGGAGACGGATTTCTCAAAGGTTCGGTTTTCTTCTAGCGCCATCTTAATTGTTTGTGAACATTCCGGATGGTGAGTAATCTTTAAAAAGGAAGCCGCAGCCTGCCACTGGACAGTCAGTTGTTAATTCAACTCGCGTGCATGAACAGCTGTGTGAGTGGTCGATGACCTTGCAAGATGTATAGTGTCCGTGATGTAATTCTGGATTATAAAAGTTGATAAAATTGTTTTGGTCCGAAAATAAAGAGCTATTTTTAGTGTTCGCAACCTGGACTTTTAATTTCGCGAACCCACAAAGTCATAATATAACGAAATATTTTGGAATAAATATTTGAAATGAAAACATAAAACAAACAGAGGGCTTAATGTGTCCAAGGCAGCCTTAAAATATGGTAGTGCAACCTGAACGTTGAGAATTCAAGATAAATGATGTTTAGAGTCTATTTGGTGGGGAAGACTAGAAGATATAGAGTTGGAAACCAGGATACAAGAATGCAAGTAAAATAGAAGGATGAAGAGAAAGAGCATGTGGATAGTTACGTATAGTAAACGCTGTATAAGCCTAAAGGAATAAGAGACGTACATAACACGACGTATTGACCAAAACCAAACGACTACAATATAATGTCGATGGAGTCGGTTATTTACACAGCTCAGCACCTAATTTGGAAACTGCTGGGTTATTTGCTAACAAAAGTTTAATTGATTATATATCACAACAATGCACAAAAGTTTATCAAGATCATCAAACACATTCTTTGAATAAATGAAATATTCAATGAACAAGCAGCAGCAGCACAAATCTCGCAGGCAGTTTGGAACAGCCCGAAGGGTGGTCAAATCGTGTACCTGCTCTGGAAAGAGCTTAACCACGTAGTGGCGGGATGTGGATGTTGCAGAAAGACGGGTGTAATTTAATTGGGGTTAGTGTTGGGAGGTAGCTTTTTGCTCCTCAGGGAATGATGAACCGGGTGCTACGGACAGCGAGCACCGCTGGTGGGTTAGTTAATAAACCAGGAAGAAGGTATGTATAATTTTGAATATTCCATAATAACAATTTTGGAGTAGCTGAAATTTAATTTAGGCTGGAATGGAGATCATGTGGTTACCGGTAGTGACCGCAAGACATGCGGGGAAATGAACAAGCGGTTGAGTTTTATAACCTTATAAAGAAAACCATAGATATTTGTTCTGAAACGCTATAATTTTGATGTGTTTATATTGACTTTTTATATGAAATAGTGCCAAGCTAATTTTCCTTGCACTTTCGAGGAAAGAAGTACACGAAAATAAGAACTCAATATTCTAATATATGGAAGCGTGTCTTAATACCAGAGAATAATTGATATATACTGTAACGGGACCGCTGTAGCACCCTGTACCAGCTGCGAACGGAAGGTAGGGGAGGACCGCGTTAGCCACACCTCTCCCTCGTTTGTCTTATAGTGGTGACAGCCAGTGGTCGGAAAGAAACATAATTGTGCGTCTGTTTTCCCTTCCACCTGGTTCTCGATCTTTCTGTTACTAGAACAATCTTGCAAACACCAGAAGTCGGGATATTCCTATATAAAGAGGGACAGACAGACAGTGTGTGTCAGTTGTTGTGCTGTGTTGTTGGTCAATCAGTTGGTTAGTGAGTGTGAGCGAGAAGACAGTCGCAGTTCTTGGTGTAAGAGTTAGTCAGTGACGTGTTAATGAACGAAAGGATTGTGCAACGGAAGACTGTACGAACTGTGTATGAGTATCGGAGTTTATGTAATCGCGAGTACAAGTGAAGTTGTAACGGACGAACGGGTAAATTGTAATTGTGTGCAGCAAGTAATTTTGTGTAATTGGCAAGTGTTAAACTGTAAGTCGGTGGAAATAAAGAACATTGTTGAGTGGTGTAATTGGACTTTTTATTTCACGAACCCACAAAGTCACACTGGTGTCAGGAGTGGGATAACAACATCACCGAACATTACAACGATGGAGGCAGCATTAGAAAAGATTTTAGCGGAACTAACAGAGATACTGGAGACTAGAAATAACCTGGCCGCGGAACTGAAACTAATCAGGACGGCTAGGGACAACATCGCCGAGAAGATGGAACAAATGAAGGCCGAGTTAACCACGGAAATGAGAGCAGCGAATGACGGTCTGGCTACCGAAATGAAGGTGGCGAACGAGGCTCTCGCCGCCAAGTTTGAGGAACGGTTGGCCGGCGTGGGGGATGACGTCGCGAACCTGGGCAAACGGAAGGGTCAAGTAGACGACCGCCTTAATGATTTAGAGGAAAAGGCCGACAACATCGCAACACCCCTCACCCGCCTGACGGAGGAAAACCGGCCTTATGTGTGGACGGAGGACGCCGAAGACGCTTTCCAGCACCCGAAGGGGACCCTGTGCAGTGCTTCAATTTTGGGTTTCCCACAACCGGGTGGCGCCTTCATTGTGGACACCGACGCTAGCGACCATTGCATTGGAGGTGTCCTATCGCAGATCTAGGACGGCCATGAGCGCACAAGAGTGGAAGAGAAGGAGCGTGCCGCAGCAGTCCGAGTAGTTGTGGCAGTGCCTGCTGAAGGCTGGGATAGCGCAGGCCTGAGGAGGGAGCAGCTGGCGGACGCAGACTTGGGGCCACTCTCGAGGGAAGTGGACGCAGGGACGAGGCCAACCTGGGAGGACATCGCACCGAGGAGCGCCACCTACAAGTCGCTCCGGGCCCAATGGGACTCGTTGAAGACCAGAGAGGGCGTGCTGTTCCGGGTATGGGAGTCACCCGATGGGAAGGCGCGGAGAGGACAGTTGGTACTTCCCCGGAGCAAGGTCCCGGAAGTCTTGGAGGAAGTGCACGCCGGTACTTCAGGAGGACACCTGGGAGCGAACCGAATGATTCACAAACTACGGCAGCGCTACTTCTGGCTCAGACTCCGGGCAGATGCTGGTGGTACACCTGGACCGCCTCGCACGCTACGATGGGGCTGTTCGTGGGCGAACAGCTTTGAGGAGGGAGCAGTGTAACGGGACCGCTGGAGCACCCTGTACCAGCTGCGAACGGAAGGTAGGGGAGGACCGCGTTAGCCACACCTCTCCCTCGTTTGTCTTATAGTGGTGACAGCCAGTGGTCGGAAAGAAACATAATTGTGCGTCTGTTTTCCCTTCCACCTGGTTCTCGATCTTTCTGTTACTAGAACAATCTTGCAAACACCAGAAGTCGGGATATTCCTATATAAAGAGGGACAGACAGACAGTGTGTGTCAGTTGTTGTGCTGTGTTGTTGGTCAATCAGTTGGTTAGTGAGTGTGAGCGAGAAGACAGTCGCAGTTCTTGGTGTAAAGTTAGTCAGTGACGTGTTAATGAACGAAAGGATTGTGCAACGGAAGACTGTACGAACTGTGTATGAGTATCGGAGTTTATGTAATCGCGAGTACAAGTGAAGTTGTAACGGACGAACGGGTAAATTGTAATTGTGTGCAGCAAGTAATTTTGTGTAATTGGCAAGTGTTAAACTGTAAGTCGGTGGAAATAAAGAACATTGTTGAGTGGTGTAATTGGACTTTTTATTTCACGAACCCACAAAGTCACAATACATAGAAATTAGAGCTCCGGCGACATCTAGAATACCCCATTGGAACTTCGTGTTTCGTAAGACTTCCACTGTGTGCCGTAGTGATCGCAGCCACTCACGAAACACGCGAGACATTTTAAGTTCGGTTATTTTTTTTTAGAGATGATTTAATTTACCGTTATGACAATAATTTCCTTACCACACTCATAAATAGTAGGTAGAGGATAAATAAGAATAACAAAAAACTTAATGTGCTAATTCTACTGCAAATATTACTCAAAGCTATGAGCAGATTAAATACCTTTTGATGGCTATCAATGAAATAATAATTAAAACTACACACGTGAATGCCCTACAGATGAATAGGTAATTAAAGTGTTACTTAAAATATTAATCTGATTTGCTATCAGTCCAAAAGACAGTTAAAATATATTATAAAACTATTACAATTCCTCGTACCTTTAAATCCTCAAAAATAGCATATAACCTTCTAAGAGGAACTCAAACATGTAGGAAGCTATAAACTATTTAAACATTATTTTAATGATTTTTAATGGCAGTAGTTAAAATTATTAATATTTAAGATATAAAAGCTAACATTTACTTAATGTCCTACATTTTAAATGCGGTAAGTATTAAAGTCTGAGGTGAGATTTTCTATTCATAATAAGAAACTTATAAGCTTAACGAATAACCTTAGATCTTGAAATCATAATGAAAGGATTAAAGTACCCATTTAACTTATTATTTGCCAAAAATTTTAAAACATCTTTAATCCTCCATTTAAAGATAATATTTGAGGTCTCTCTCACGGAAAAAGACCTACATCAATTTACCACGTGATTTAAAGCAGATTCAGCAGAAGTAACATATATTATTATACCTATAAATAAAATTACTGAAGATTCCTTAAAAATTAAAGTGAATTCTCCTCTCCATACTAAATACTGAAGCAACATAAGCATACCTACAAAGCACAGTTACACCAAACAGTACATCATAGACAAGGAATTTACCTAAAGTAAAACATCTTATGAGGTTTTAATATTCCTTTTGGTAATGATAAAAATAAAATAGACAAATTACATAATAGTTACTAATTAAAACAACACATTATATGTTCATTGCAAAATAAACCAACAGAATCAGTAAAATTCTGCAAAGTTGCAACTTTATTACGTCCTTTACTAAAGTAAATATATACTTATACTTTTTGCGTTAAAAAAATAAAACATATTTTTCAAACCTAAAGAAAATAAGTAAAATCAACCAAACAAACAACAACAACAAAATCAATTGTTTTGTTAAAATTTACTATAATTGAGTAGTTACAATCATGTTTACAAATTCTATATCTGCTGCTCTTAGTTCTCACAAAATAGTTTAATTATTAATATTCAACAATTATCTTAAACGTCTCGTCCTCTCGTACTAATATATTTAATACATTTAGAGATACAAATAAACCTGACACACATCAGATTAAACTTCTAAGAATCTTGCCTGGTAACTGAAAATGTATACCTTACTTATTAAAATATTTCACATGTATAATATTGTTAACATAGATTTAGAATCATATCTATATATAACACTCTATCCATCCTAGTGGATATACAAATATGTGCCTTCCCCTTAAAATTAATAATTCTAAAGACTTGAAGTTTTTCAGAGATTCTTCTCAAATGCTTTCTATGTTTCGCTACAGTTCGGTGTGTATAGAGCGAGATTGCGTCTCTCACCTTCTCCCTGGACTTGGGACTACAGTTGGAGTTCTACTTTTTGTGATATATTTGACGCCTACCTCATTGATTCTTCTTATTTCTAAATTACACAGTTCTGCATCAATTTTATTAAATGAATTACATTTTCAGAATCAATTTTCACGCTGATTGCTAAACTAAAATATGTTTTAACTCACCACGTCAGAGCTGTTTGCAATTCAAAGCTTTATGTGTATATGTACTGATGTTTAGAAAAAGTATAAGAGAAAGCCCCAAAAGAAATCGACCTAAACAAGGAGAAACAAATTAAAGCAAATTTGTTCACGGATGACCAGCAAGTTTTGGCACATTCTGAAGATAACTTACAAAGATCACTAAACATCTTGAATAGAATAATGAAATAACAACATATGAGAGTATCTTCTCAGAAAACTAAATCGATTATAATTACTGGGGAAAAAATGTACGAGGAGAAACAGTAATACACAACGAAGTAATAGAACATATACCCTCTTTTAATTTATTGAGATGTCAGATGAGTACGGAACAAATAAGTGAAGTTTTGGAAGTCAATATAGTGAAAAAAACTGAATGAATACATTAAGACATATTTAAGAAATATGTAAAAGAAATGAAATAAAACAGATAGTGCGTAATGTAATAATTAAGGCAGCCTTAAAATATGGTAGTCAAACCCGGGCGTTGCAAAGACAAGATAAAGGACGTCTAGAAGGTATCTGATGGGGATGAATAGAAGAGATAGCATTAGAAACCAGGCTATAAGTATGCTTGATGATATCTGTAAGTACCAGAAGCAATAAAAATAAAATGTAATAAGAATTCCAAGTTTAGACTACCTAGACTTGCAATGCATTAGGTTCAAAAATTTTGGGGTCAAGATGACCAAGAAGACGATGCAGTATCAAAAGCTTGCTAAGAAGAAGCAGGAGAAATAAAAGTAAACGATATACGTCTGTGATACCAAGAATATGATAGTTAAAACCACTTTAACCGAAATGAGTAAACGACAAAACTGTTTAATATATTGTGACTCTGTGTGTTCGTGAAATTAAAAATCCAGGTTACAAATACCAAAAACTGCTCTTTATTTTTTTGGAAATCAATCTGAAGGTCCAGAATTACGTCACATACACAATACAACTTGCAAGGTCATCGACCACAAAGACAGTTCAGACAGCTGTTTACGCGACGGCGTCCAATTACCCACTTACTCACTGTGGCGGGCGGACGCCCTTTTTCTTATAGATTACCCACATTCCGGAATGTTCTCACACTATCAAGACGCGGCTAAAACAAAGAGGAACTCTCGAATATTCCATCTCCTCCCCCCGCCGTTTCGGTGAGCCTTTATCTACATAATGCAGTGCCCGTCGCCTTGAACTAGTTGCCCGCGCCGCCTATATCAACAATTGACTCGCGACACTATCGATCAAATGGTATCACCAGCTCATTCAGGAATACCTGGGTTATTTCTTAACAATGTGTAATTGGTTATATATCACCTTCGTACGCGCAACATTTAGACAAAAACTCAATATATAAACCTTCAAGTATAGAAGAATATCAGGAAGCTAAACTGAGTTGGATAGAATTATAAAACTTTCCACAGATTTTCCTTCCAAAAGATAACAATTCTGATGGGTCTATTTTGTTATTTTTACACTATATGGCTCCAGGTTGGTTTTGTTCACACAAAAATTGAGATATACATAAAAATAAAGGGCAAAATTCTAATATATGCAAATGGTTCTTAATAACTAAGATATATAGATACATACATAGCAATTTTAACATCGGCGACATATAAAAGCTGCTACGTTTACTTCCTGCTTCATAAAACTTCCACACTGTGTGTCGTAGACGTCGCAGCAACTTGAAAAATATCTGAGCCTTACTTACTGTTTGAGGTTTTTTGGTAGGGGCTACACTTTAGCGTTGAAACAATACTTCCTGTACCACGTACACAAAGCTATCAGGCTCACCAGTAAGTAGAGCAGAAATTACGTTGCATAAAAAAATTAATATCGAAATTCTACTGCAAACCCAAAAACAAGTGTAAGTGAAATAAATGCATTATTGACAAAAGTAGCTGCGACAATTGCCCTCAAATAAATAAGTAGTTAAATTGTTAAATATGTAAAATATGAAGCTATTAAGAGTGAAGCAAATAAATATATACAAATATAATAATTTGTAAATTAAAACTTCACGTATCTTATACGAAATGATGATAATTCTTATAAATTCTCCAGAATCGCGATTTCATGTATACTTATACACATCCTCAACTGTCGTCATCATTACTAAACAACAGATGTTGATGTGTTCTTGTTAGTACTACCAAAATCTGAAAATAAAACTAATTTAAAAACAGAATCGATTGCCGATATTTCAAAATTGTGTATGTCATGTTTTTTTTTTTTTAAATAAATATATTTTCCCAAACCATTAAATCTATCAGAACATTTAATTGTATTAAAAATTTAAAATAATTTAACAATAGGGTAAGTGAAGTTTTAGGTTAGAAATTATTATATTTTCATATAGTTAAATTGTTAGATGACGGAAACATATTAATCTCAACTCCTACCAGTGGAATATATAATTAAAATATATTTAAATTTGGACATTTGCCATTAAATAGACAGTAATAATCAATAATGTCGTAACAGGAGTTCAAACCTGTATGAAGTTATAAATTGTTTTAATTCTATTTTATATTGTTTTAGCCATAACTGCAGTAGTTAAAATTAATAATATTTATGAAAAATAACTCATATTTTATATAAAATTTCAGAGATGGTCCCACATTTTCAATGTGTGAATTAAAATTATGAGGATGAGTAAAGTTCGTTATCGAAAAAACAAAAACTGTAATCATTTTTTATTGAACAACCCTCGTATTTTCAACAAAGAGGACCATTGTTGAGGAACTAAGAATTTTCGAGATATATGCTGTAGTAATATTACTGTGTACTTACATGTTATATTTATTAAAATCTACTAACGCTCTCCAATGTAGTGGATGTACAAATATGTGTCTTCCCCTCAAATTTAATAATTCCAAAGACTAGAGGTTCTTCAGAGATTCTACTCAAATGGTTTCTATGTTTCGCTATAGTTTGGTATCGGTATAACGAGTTTGGCGTGTCTGCTCTTTTCCCTGGGCTTGGGACTAACACACACATGATGTGATTTCCTACATGGAAAGATCTTCAGAACCCTAACTGCTAGCCTATTATGAACATTTCAGACAGCTTCACACATTAATAAACAAGCAATATTCAAGTGGGAAGGAAATGGGTACTGACACTGTTTTCAAACACACTGCTTCACAGGGAGTGACTTGTAATCGAGAGGAACTCATGTAAATTAAACGGTATGCACCAATAAAACAGTTTAAATTGTTTTTATTAACCTTCATTCATTTCACGATTTAACAAACTTTCAAATTTCCTGACAACTCCTGACCACTTTGGGCTTGCTAAACTGAGAGTTTACGGTATATCCCATGTAAAGTTGCTGTGTAGTTGTAGAATTCCTTCTACATTTTGTGTCTGGTCCTTGAACACAATGCACTTATATGCAGGTTTTATATGCACTAACCTTTCGAGTTCACACACACATACCTGCAAGTACCTTCTTTTAGACTCAGGTGATCTAAAATTTATTTCCAATGCGATCTCAACATTTTACTTTTGACTAGAATTCAGTTCCCCCTCTACCTAATACTCACATGCCGTAAGGAAAGTACCGTGAAGTGGCCATACAGAAATATATTTCATTTAACATTTGGCTAGAGTTCAATTTTTCCTCTAAAAACAGCGTATGTACAGGCAACACTAAATAATAATACTAAAAACCTTATGAACAAAACAGGGTGCAAACTCGCCGTTCAACTGTCCGCCTAGTTGAGTCACTGCGACCACAGCGACACACAGTGGAAGTGTCTTGCAATAGGAAGTACACGTAGTTTAACACAGATGACGCGGAGGTTGTAATTACCTTGTATATTTCTATATGTGTTAGTTATTAGGTATTTGTCAAAGTATTGAAATGATGCTATTTTGTTTTGGTTTAGAATTCACTGTAAACCTAAACATTGGTAAGTTGAAGTTATTCTGTATACAAAAATAAAAATAGACCGAAAAGGGTACAACATTTTAAACAGTAGCCTACAACTACTTTTATAGCCCTTACAAAACCAGGTTAAACTTTTAAACCAACAAATAACTGAAAAGTGTAGTATCATGCAAATGAAGAGCCTGTAAGCCGGGTCCATTGTACCGGCACCAGGTATATCAAACAAAAATAAAAAGCCTAAGCCTGTTATTTATGCGAACAAATTCAACTTATAATTAACCTCATACTAGACGCAGCTTACGCGCAGTACTAACAATCATACATATGTACACACTAATTTTGCTTGTAAGGATAATGTATGGCTAACGCTATCCTGGCGCTCACTACTAGCATTAATTACACGTTTTACCCGCTTCAGGGGGGACAGACCAGTAACTAAGAACTAAAAGTACTATAACTTACACATGACTACCTCCTCTATCATTGAAGATGCAATCGCTACTTTAGGACGGCGTTTCCTATTGGAAACGACGCTACACCCCACTACATCCCTCACCATAAATCCGCAAGGGTATAATGAGGGCTTCGGCCATGCCTATGTCCTAGCACTCAACCTCACCTCGGTTAGGCCATACGGCCAACCTGTACACGCTCTCCATGAATCCGCGGGTGCTTATAGCCGTACTGTTTGAATTCCTGTCCTCGCTACTCTCTGGTGGAGGTTTTTTAGTGGGTAGTACCTTGGGGTGATGCTCACTCTCCCGGCTGTGCCATCCCAGTACAGTCGGGGTTAGTCCAAAAAGGGATTTTTTCTCCACTTGAAAAAAAAAGAAAACAACTATGATACATATTTGACGGGAGTACTGAACCATTTATATCGAACCTCGCCTACTATTTATTAATCAGTAATGCTGCTTTGCAGTTCGATTGAACAATTTATGTACGACGTCTCCTGGACTGTGGCAGTGCATCATGAGTTTCTTAGTCCTCAGCTACTTTCTTTTGATATGTCAAGTTTATTAACTGCTGTTCAAAGTAAATTTTACTTATTCATTCCATAGAATGCATAAGTTAATGCATTTAAATTAAAACTGGAATAAGTTTCGGGTTAAGCAATTTGGTGTGAGAAGTAAGTGCGAAAGAGGACAGACATGTGCAAAATAAAACGAACAACGTTCGTGCGCTTGACTTAAAATGAATGTGCAGTTCGGTACTATAAAATGAGATATCATTTAAATTAAACATTTACAAAATCTTAAAAATAACATGACACAAAATACAGTTAGTATGTAATGGATGAATCGCAATAGAAATGAATTAATTAGAAACAACAGTGAAACAGACAAAAAATAGGAAGGCTTCAGGGATAAATGGATATGGAAACAGGAAGCTACAAATAAGATTTTTGAATAAAATATGGGGCCCGACAACATACTGGAAGAATAGAAAGCGGCAAAATTATATATACACAGGTTGTTCCAAAACAACCGGAACGATTATACCCGTTGCGTAGTTTATAACTTAACTAGTCCGTATTTCGGTGTCGCAGCTTCGAAGTTCTGTTAGGTTTAATTTTATGCAGCACGATTTTGTGATTAGGCAGCGCAGGAACCACTCACTGGCGTGCGAACCTAAAAAAGTTGTTATTGGGACGAAACATTTCTCCTTGCCCTTTATGAGTGTCGCTATCCTACCTTTCAGGTAATGGGTCAAAGGGCAGTTACTTGTGAAAAAGTCGACTAATAACTCGGACAGTTGCAAGGTTGCTCTTCAGTGTAAACTACACATGCCGTCCTAAACAGAGAGGACTTTGCTCGTACCCTACATACATATATATGGTTTTGATGGATGGAGGATAGAAGGGAGCTCCATGAATGCAGGATTACTTTAGTTTTATTAAAAAAAAATTAATTGCAAAGATGTTTACATCAATGATAATATTAATTTGTTTAACTTCAGAGCATTTTGATATGATTTTAACTGTACAATACTTTCAACCACTTACTGTAAATGTCAACAGCTTCCTTTTCACCTACAAATGCTTTATTTCGTATTATCAAACACGTTTAATAAAATGCTCGTCTCATTGTATAAGCCATTTAGTTTTGGTTAACTTATCTACAATACTTTGATGTTGTTTTCTGTTCTGTTTATAATTTAATGCCTCCATCCCCAAACTCAATTACGTTAACTTCCCCCTAAAGGGTATAGGCTGCATATGTCCATCAGTTTATTTGCCATCATGGACTTCTATAACGTAATTTGGGAACACGTTAAACACTGATGAGCAATAAGTAAGCAATAGCTTATTTATTGCGATTTCTAAGCCAAAGAAATTCTTAATAGTAGCAAGCAAGCTGCTGTGGTATATGCCGTTTTGTTTACAAACAGCTACAGCACGCAGAACGGCGTGTGATCTATATCTGCAAACTTCGACAGCGTGAGGCACGTGGCGTTGTTCCTGTCATTGACTAATCAACAGTCATTCTGGAGCATTTTTGTGCTCTATTGGCGGAAAAGACTATCTATATCTGTCACATAGAAGCTACCCGAATACTTTAAAACGTTCGTTTGGTGGCGTTTACCAACACCCTTAGCACACACACACACACACACACACACACACACACACACACACACACACACACACACACACACACACAAACACATACACACACATATATTGCTTAAAAGGGAACAGAAATGAGTGTAAAGTTATACACTCATTACCTTCTGCTACCAACTGTATACCAGCGTTTTGAAAATAAAACTCCAACCAATCGCAGAAACATTACTGCGGGAACAATAGTGTGGATTCGGCAAAGGAAAACGTCATATTCACTATAAACAGATTATGGGAAGGAAAGATAGTTCTATGGACCCTTATACATAATGTTGTTGGATAATGAGAAAGCATTTAACCAGTTGAATCGTGGATAAATATGGCAGATATTATAAAATTACAAGATAAAACACATTAAATACCATTAAATCTTCCTAAAACACCAAAATAAATAAAAGATAAGAATTGATAAGGGAGGATAAATACCTCCAAAATACAAAAAGGATTGCGACAAGTATCTGAATTGTTACCTCTGCTATCTATACTACATATGAATATAATTTTAGAAAAATTGTATGAGTAAGCTCCAATAGGCATCGACCTAAACAAAGAAAAGTAAAGAAAACAATATTATTCGCGGGTGGCCAGGTAGTTTTGGAAGATACTGAAGATAATGTACAAAGATCACCAAACATCTTGAATAGAATAATAACACAACAAGATATAAAAATACAATCACAAAAAAATTACTCGATTGCAATGTATGGGTAAAATTATAGACGAGTAAAGACAGTAATAGACAACAAAGTAATAGAACAGAGGTCCACTTTTAATTAAATGCGTTGTCAGCTCAGTGCGGAACTAATGAACAAAGACTTGGCAACGAATGCAGTAAATTAAGACAAACTGAATGGATACAGTGACGCGAATGCTTTGCTGCGACGAGGCATTCACAGAGACGGGCAGAGCAGTGCGAAGATAAAAGCTCGCCGAAGCGGCGGAGGGAAGGATATGGATTTCTCGAGGGTTCTTCTTTCTTCTAGCTCAATCTAATTGCCTGAGAGCATTCCAGATGTTGAGTAATCTATAAAAGGGAAGCCGCAGCCTGCCACAGGACAGTTAGTTTTTAATTCCACTTGCGTGCATGAACAGCTGTGAGAGTGTTGGATGACCATGCAAGCTGTATTGCGTCCGTGATGTAATTCTGGACTATAAAAGTGTGTTTGTACGGAAATAAATAACCTGAACTTTTAATTTCTCGAATCCACAAAGCCATAATATAAAGAAATATTTTGGAATAAATATTTGAACTGAACTAAAACAGGTTGTTTAATCTGTCCAAGGGAGCCTTAAAATACTGCAGTGAATCCTGAACGTTGAAAAGTCAGGATAAGGAATGTTTAGAGTCTATTTGGTGGGGAAGACTAGAACTGGAAACCAGGTTATAAGAACGCAAGTGAAATAGGAGCATGTATGTCAAGTGCGTACATAACACGACGGATTGATTAAAAGCGAACGAGTACAAAATAATGCCGATGGAATCGGTAATTTACCCAGCTGAGCACCTAATTTGGAAACAGCTGGGTTATTTGCTAAGGCAATTTTAATTATATATTACAAAAATGCTCAGAAAAATTCTATGTCATACAATGCGGAGATATTGAAAAATCCAATGAACACACGGTTGAACTTATTAAACTTATAAGGAATATCATATACTTCTGTTCTGAAACACTATAATTCTGATGTATTTACGTTGACTTTTTATATAATATAGTTTCAAGTAAATTTCCTTTTCACATTCGGGGTAAGCTGTACATGAAAGTCAGAGCTCAGTATTCTAATATATGGAAGCTGTTCTTAATAGCTATGATTTATTGATATATACATATCAATTAGAGCATCGGTGACATCTAGAATACAATATGGGAACTTGGTGTTTCGTAAGGCTTTCACTATGTGCCGTAGTGATCGCAGCCGCTCAGGAAACATGCTGGACATTTGAACTTCGGTTTCTTTTTTGTTTGTTAGTGACTTTTAGTTTACCGTTATCAATATACTATCCGTACCACACTCGTAAGTAGTAGGTAGAGGAGAAATTATATTATAACAAAAAACTTAATGTCCTAATTCTACTGCAAATACTACCCAAAGCTATGAAGCAGGTTTAATACAATTTTAATGGCTATCAATTATATAATAATTAAAACTACACACGTGAATGCCCTACAGATGAATAAGTAATTGAAGTATAACTTAAAATTTTAATCTGAATTGCTATCAGTCCAATAGACAGTTAAAATATATTATAAAATTATTACAATTACTCGTACTTTTCAAAAACTCAGAAATAACTTATAACCTTCTAACAAGAGGTCAAACATGTAGGAAGTTATAAATTATTTAAACATTATTTTATTGATTTTTAACGGCAGTAGTTAAAATTATTAATATTTAAGATACAAAAGCTAATATTTACTTAAAACACTTACTTTAAATAAAATCTTAAACAATGTGCTACATATTAAATATGCTAATTATTAAAGTCTGAGGTGAGATTTTCCATGTATAATAACAATTTATAAGCTTAATGAATAACTTTAGATCTTAAAATCGTAATGATAAGATTAAAATACCTATTTAACATATTAGTTAACAAACCTTTGAAAAGAACATCTTTAATTCTAAATTTAAAGATAATATTTGAAATCCCTGTAACGTAAAAGCCTACATTAATTTGCATATGATTTAAATCAGTTTCAAGAGAAGTAACACATATTATTATATTTATAGATAAAGTTAGTAAATATTCTTTTAAAAAATTAAAGTAAATGTTCTTCTCCATACTAAATACTCAAGCAACATAGGCATAACCACAAAGCACAGTTACACCAATCACTACATACTAGACAAGGAATTTACCTAAAGTAAAATTAAATAAATTTCTTATATGATGTTCTAATATATCTTTGTTAAGGAAAAAATAAAATAGGGACTGACATAATATAATAAGTTTTTATAAACAAAATGTGTATGTTCTTTACAAAATAAACCAATAGTATCACAAAAATTCTGCAAAATTCGAACTTTGTTACGTCCTTTACTTAAATAAATATATCCTAATACTTTTTGCCTTAAAAACTAAAAATATCTATTTGAACTATAAAGAAAATAATTAAAATCAATCAAACTAACAACAAAATCAATTGTTTTGTTAACATTTACTATCAATGATTACTTAAAATCATGCTTACAAATTCTATATCTTCTGCTCTTAGTTCTCACAAAACAGTTTAATTATTAATATTCAAGAATTATTTTAAACGTCTCGTCCTCTCGTACTAATATATTTAATAAATTTAAAGATGCAAATAAACCTGACACAAGTTAGATTAAACTTCTAAGAATGTTTCCTGGTAACTGAAAATGTATACCTCACTTACTAAAATATCTCAGAAGTAAGATATTGTTCACAAAGGTTTAGAATCATTCCTCAGAAAATCAATATTTTCAAGATATGTACTGTAGAAATGTTACCGTGTGCTTATCGTGTTACATAGGCTCAACCTGTCGGGTAACTATAAGCTCTAAGGATCCTGGGCTCATTTGAGCATCATTTCACCCATTCCATTCATCGTCCTATATGACTTAGCGTTAGAGGACGTAAAAGAACAAAAAAAAAAAAAAAAAGGTTAGGCACTTCAGCTTATAGTTTTCAGTTTATTATCTAAAATTTGAAATAAATAACTAATACATATGTGTGCATATATATGTATATATAACACTCTACCCATCCTAGTGGATATACAAATATGTGCCTTCCCCTTAAAATTAATAATTCTAAAGACTTGAGATTCTTCAGAGATTCTTCTCAAACGCTTACTATGTTTCGCTACAGTTCGGTGTGTATAGAGCGAGACTGCGTTTCTCACATTCTGCCTGGAGTTGGCACTAGAGCTAGAGTTCTACTTTTTGTGATATATTTGACGCCTTCCTCATTGATCCTTCTTATTTCTCAATTACACAGTTCTGCATCAATTTTATTAAATGAATTAAATTTTCAGAATCAATTTTCACGCTGATTGCTAAACTAAAATATGTTTTAACTCACCATGTCAGAGCTGTTTGCAATTCAAAGCTTTATGTTTGTGTGTATATGTATTGAAGTTTAGAAAAATTATAAGAGAAAGCCCCAAAAGAAATCGACCTAAACAAGGAGAAACAAATTAAAGCAACTTTGTTCACGGATGACAACCTAGTTTTGGTACATTCTGAAGATAACTTACAAAGATCACTAAATATCTTGAATAGAATAATGAAATAACAACATATGAGAATATCTTCTCAGAAAACTAAATCGATTATAATTAATGGGGAAAAAATGTACGAGGAGAAACAGTAACACACAACGAAGTAATAGAACACACACCCTCTTTTAATTTATTGAGATGTCAGATGATTATGGAACATATAAGTGAAGTTTTGTAAGTCAATATAGTGAAGAAAACTGAATGAATACATTAAGACATACTTTGTAAGCAATTTGAGAAATGAAATAAAACAGATAGTGTGTTATGTAATAATTAAAGCAGCCTTAAAATATGGTAGTCAAACCCGGGCGTTGAAAAGACAAGATAAAGGACGACTAGAAGGTATCTGATGGGGATGAATAGAAGAGATAGCATTAGAAACCAGGCTATAAGTATGCTTGATGATATCTGTAAGTACCAGAAGCAAGAATTCCAAATTTAGATTAAGTAGACTTGCAATACATTAGGTATAAACCTATGGGAACAAGATGACCAAGAAGACGATGCAGTAACAAAAGCTTGCTAGGAAGAAGCAGGAGAAATAAAAGTAAACGATATACGTCTGTGATACCACGAATATGATAGTTAAAACTACTTTAACCGAAATGAGTAAACGACAAAACGATTTAATATATTGTGACCCTGTGTGTTCGTGAAATTAAAAATCCAGGTTACAAATACCAAAAACTGCTCTTTATTTTTTTTAGAAATTAATCTGAAAGTCCAGAATTACGTCACATACACAATGCAACTTGCAAGGTCATCGACCTCAAACACAGTTCACACAGCTGTTCACGCGCACGCGTCGAATTACCGAATGGCTCACTGGCTTAAGGCTTTTATTTGTAACTTATTAGCCTGGTGCCGGTATATTGGACCCGGATTACAGGCTCTACATTTACATGGGTTTATAATTCTGGGTATGGTTTTTTTTATTGTCTTTGGGATTCTTCTAAAACCCATCCGGCGACCTGTTCTGAGGCCGCCGAGAACCAGTTTTATCTGGTTATCTGTCTTTCTTTTTCTTGTTTTTATATTTACACTGCGCTTATCTTGCGCGCGCGCGCGCGCGCACACACACACACACACACACACCTGGGCATACCACGTAGTCCCATTATCACACGCACAACACTGTACAGACTTGGCTGTTGGCGGGAGAGCTCCCGTTTTTATAGATTACTCACGTTCAGTCAAGTTCTCAAACCATGGAGACGCGGCTAGTAGAAATACGAACTCTCGCAAAATCCATCTCCTACCCCCCCCCCCCCTCGTTTCGGCGAGCTTTTATCTACCCACTGCAGCGCCCGTCCCTTTAAACTTGTCGCCCACGCCGCCTCGATCAACAATGGGCTCGCGACACTATCGATCAATTGAACAATGCTCCCAGCCTAACACCTGATTCAAGAAAGAGCTGGTTGGTTCTTAACAATATGTAATTGGTTATATATCACTTCCATGCGCGCAATATTTGGACAAAAATCCAGGTAATCGAAATGGAATTTGAATAAGAATATAAGGATAATTGTTTGAATTTGATACAACTATAAAACAATCCAGAGATTGTCCTTTTATAAGCACAAGAACTCTGGTGGCTTTATTTTGATTTTCTTATGTAATATAGTTCCAGCTTGGTTTTGTTCACACGAAAATTGATATGTACATCAAAATGCAGAGCAATATTCTAATATATGCAAATGGTTCTTAATAACTAAGATATATAGATATATACCTAGCAATCTCAACTTCGGCGATATCTAGAGGCTACTACGGGTACCTCGTGTTTCGTCAGACTTCCACTGTGTGTCGTAGACGTCGCAAACTTATTTGAGCCTCTGTTAATATTTGGGTTTTTTATGTAAGGGGCTTCACTTTAGCGTTGAAACAATACTTCCTGTACCACGTACACAAAACTATCAGGCTCAGTAGTAAGTAGAGCAGAAATTACATTGCATAACAAAAAATTAATATCGAAATTCCCCTTGGATCCCAAAAACTATGCTGTAAGTTAAATACAAGCTTAAGGGAAATGAATGCAATATTGGTAAAAGTAGCCGCGATACATCCCTCACATAAATAAGTAGTTAAAGTGTCAAATACGTGAAATATGAAGCTATTAAGAGTGAAGCAAATAAATATATACAAATATAATAATTTGTAACTTAAAACTTCACTTATCTTATAAGAAATGATGATAATTCTTATAAATCCTCCAGAATAGCGATTTCATGTACCTATACTTATACACATCCTCAATTGTCGTCATGGTTACTAAACAACAGATGTTGATGTGTTCTTGATAGTACCACCAACATCTAAAAATAAAAGAAATTTAAATACAGAATCGACTACCGGTACTTGAAAATTCCTTACGCGATATTTGTTTTTTAAAATAAATATCTTTTCCCAAACCATTAAATCTATGGGACAATTTAATTGTTTTAATAAGTTAAAATAAATTAACAATAACATAAGTGAAGCTTTAAGTTAGAATTTATTATACTTGCATATAGTTAAATTTTTGCTTTAGGGAAACATATTAATCTCAGCTCCTACCAGTGGAATGTATGATTAAAATATATTTAAATGATGACAATTACCATTAAATAGCAATAATAAATAATGTCCTAACAGGATCTCAAACCAGTATGAAGTAATAAATTGTTTTAGTTCTATTTTATATTGTTTTAGGCATAACTGCAGTAGTTAAAGTTATTCATATTTATGACAAATAACTCATCTTTTCTATAAAATTTCAGAAATGGTTCACATTTTCAATTTGTGAATTAAAATTATGAGGATGGGTAAAGGTACGCTGTCAAAAAAAAGAAAAACTGTGATCATTCTTTATTGAACAGCCCTCGTGTTTTCAACAAAGAGAATCATTGTTGAGAAAATAGGAATTTTCGAGATACATACTGTGGTAATATTTCGGTATACTTATCATGTGTTACATAGGCTCAGGGGTTTAATTTTTAAAATTTATTATTTAAAATGTGAAATAATATTATTGCTAGGTATATTTTATATTTATAAAGTGTTATATTTATGAAAATCTACTAACGCTCTCCAATCTAGTGGGTGTACAAATATGTGTCTTCCTCTGAAAATTAATAATTCCAAAGACTAGAGGTTCTTCAGAGGTTCTTCTCAACTGGTTTCTATGTTTCGCTATATTTTGGTATCGGTATAGCGAGGTTGGCGTGTCTGCTCTTTTCCTTGGGCTTGGGACTACCACAAAAACACACAAATGATGTGATTTCCTACATAGAAAGAGCTTCAGAACCCTAACTGCTAGTCGATTATGATTTAATAAAGAAGCAATATTCAAGTGGGAAGGAAATGGGTACTCCCACTGTTTTCAAACACACTGCTTCACATGGAGTGATTTCTAATCAAGAATAAATCATATAAAGTAAATTGTATGTACCAATAAAACGGTTTAAATTGTTTTTTATTAACCTTCGTTCATTTCACGATTTAACAAACTTTCAAATTTCCCGACAAGTTCTGACTACTTTAGGTGTGCTAAACCGATAGTTTACGGTATATTCCATGTAAAGATGCTGTGTAGTTGTAGAATTCCTTCTACATTTTTGTGTCTGGTCCTTGAACACAATTCACTTATATACAGGTTTCATATGCATAACATTCCGAGTTCACACACACATGCCTGCAAGTACCTTCTTTTAGACTCAGGTGAACTAAAATTTATTTCCAATGCGATCTCGACATTTTACTTTTGACTAGAATTCAGTTCCCCCTCTACCAAATACTCACATGCCGTCAGGAAAGTACCGTGAATTGGCCATACAGAAATATATTTCATTCAACATTTGGCTAGAATTCAATTTTTCCTCTAAAAGCAGCGTATGTACAGGGCACACAAAATAATAATAAATACTAAAAAGCCTTACGAAGAAAACCGGCTACAAGCTCGCCGTTCCATTCTACGCCTTGTTGAGTCACTGCGACTACAGCGACACACAGTGGAAGTGTCTTGCAAGAGGAAGTACACGTAGTTTAACACAGATGACGCGGAGATTGTAATTACCATGTATAGTTCTATATGTGTGTTAGTTATTAGTTATTTGATGGATGCAAGAGCTGAAGGGAGCTCAACGAATGCACGATTACTTTAGATTTATTTAAAATTATTTGCTAAAGTAGTTACATCAATGATAATATTTATTTGTTTAACTTCAGAGCATTTTATATGATTTTAATTTTACAATGCTTTCAACCACTTACTGTAAATATCAACAGCATCCTTTTCAGTTACAAATGCTGTATTTAGTATTATCAAACACGTGAAATAAAATGATTGTCTCATTGTATAAGCCATTTAGCTTTGGTTATCTTATCTACAATTCTTTGATGATATGTTCTGTTTGGTTTATCATTTAATGCTTCCATCCTAACCTCACTAACATTAACTTCCCTCTAAATTATAAGCTGCATATGCCCATCAGCTTATTTGCCACCATGGATAGCCATGACGGAATTTTGGAACACGTTAAACACTCATGAGCAATAGGTAAACAATAGCTTATTTATTGCGATTTCTAAGCCAAAGGAATTCTTAATAGTTGCAAGCAGGCTACTACAGAATATGTCGGTATGTTTACAAACAGCTACAGCACGTGGCACGGCGTGTGACCTATACCTGCTAACTCCGACAGCGTGAGGCACGTGGCGTTGTTCCTATCACTGACTAATCAACAGTAATTCTGGAGCATATTTTTGGGCTTTGTTGGCGGTAAAGACTATCTATATATGTCACATAGAAGCAAAACTTCAAAATTTTCGTTTGGTGTCGTTTTGATACTCCCTTATCATACATACATACATTCACACACACACACACACACACACACACACACACACACACACACACACACACACACACACACACACACACACACACACACACACACACAAGGGAACAGAAATGAGTGTAAAATACAGTTATGCCCTATTACCCTTCCGCTAACAACTGTATACCAGCATTCTGAAAATAAAACTACAACCAATCGCAGAAACATTACTGCGGGAACAATAGTGTGGCTACGGCAAAGGAAAACGTCATATTCACTATAAACAGATTATGGAAAGAAAAGAGAGTTCTATGAACCCTTAGACTTAATGTTGTTGGATAACGAGAAAGCATATAATCAGTTGACTCGTGAAAAGCTATGGCAGATACTATATAATTACAAGATAAGATACATTAAATGCCATTAAATCTTCCTAAAACACTAAAATAAATAAAAGATATGAGTTGATAGGGAAGGATAAATACCCTCAAAGGAAACAAGCGACTAAGAGAAGGATGTGAATTGTCACCTCTGCTATCTATACTACATATGAATATAATTTTAGAAAAATTGTATGAGAAAGCCCCAAAAGGCATCGACCTAAACAAAGAAAAGAAAACAATATTATTCGCGGGTGGCCAGCTAGTTTTGGAAGATTCTGAAGACAATTTACAAAGATCACCAAACATCTTGAATAGAATAATAAGACAACAAGATATGAAAATACAATCACAAAAAACTTACTCGATTGCAGTGTATGAGTAAAATAATAGACGAGTAGAGACAGTAACAGACAACAAAGTAACAGAACAGATGTCCACTTTTAATTAATTGCGATGTCTGATCAGTGCGGAACTAATGAACAAAGACTTGGAAACGAATATAGTAAAATAAGACAAACTGAATGGTATAGTGTCGCGAATGCATTGCTGCGACGAGGCATTCAAAGAGACGGGCAGTACAGCGCGGAGATAAAAGCTCTCTTAACCGCTGGGCGGAAGCAGACGGATTTCTCGAGAGTTCGTTTTTCTTCTAGCTCAATCTTAATTGTTTGAGAACATTCCGAATAGTGAGCAATCTATAAAAGGGAAGCCGCGGCTTGCCACTGGACAGTCAGTTGTTAATTCCACTTGGGTACATGAACAGCTGCGTGAGTGGTCGATGACCTTGCAAGTTTTATTGAGTCCGTAATATAATTCTGGACTGTAAAGGTTGATAAAAGTGTGTTTGTACGGATATAAAGAGCAATTTTTAGTGTCTGTAACCTCTACATTTAATTTCACGAACCCACAAATTCATAATATGAAGAAATATTTTGGAATATTTGAACTGAACTAAAACAGACTGTTTAATGTGTCCAAGGCAGACTTAAAATTTGGTAGTGAAACCTGAACTTTGAGAAGTCACGACAGAGAATGTTTAGACTCTATTTGTTGGGGAAGATTTGAAGAGCTAGAATTGGAAACCATAATACAAGAGCGCAAGTGAAATAGAAGGAGCAATAGAAAGAGCACGTGGATAGCTACGTATTATGAACGCTGTGAGAATAAGGGAATCTGAGACGTACAGAAGACGACGGATTGATCAAAAGCAAACTACAGAATAATGTCGATGGAGTCGTTTATTTACCCAGCTCAGCACTTAATTTGGAAGCAGCTGGGCTATTTGCTAAGAAAAGTTAAATTGATTATATATCACAACAATGCACAAAAAGATGATCAAGATTATAAAATTAATCGAGAAGGAAATCAAATATTCAATGAACAAGCGATTTAATTTGATAAACTTATAAGGAAAACCATAGACAGTTGTTCTGAAACACCATAATTCCGATGTGTTTATAGTGGCTTTCTGTATGAAGTAGTGCCAAGCTAATTTTCTTTTCACTTTCTGGGTGAGAAGTACACGAAAATAAGAACTCAGTATTTTAATATATGGAAGCTGTTCTTAATATTTAAGAATAATTGATATATATACGTAGCAATTAGAGCTTAGGCGACATCTAGAATTGCCCATTGGAACTTGGTGTTTCGTAAGACTTCCACTGTGTGCCGTAGTGATCGCAGCCACTCACGAAACACGCCAGACATTTTATCTTCCGTTATTTTATTTAGAGAAGGTTTAATTTACCGGTATCACAATACTTTCCTAACCGCACTCATAAATATTAGGTAGAGGATAAATAACACAATAACAAAAAACTTAATGTGGTAATTCTACTGCAAATATTACTCAAAGCTATGAAGCAGGTTAAATACCTTTTAATGGCTATCAATGAAATAATAATTAAAACTACACAAGTCAATGCCCTACAGATGAATAGGTAATTAAAGTGTTACTGAAAATATGAATCTGATTTGCTATCATTCCAATAGACAGTTAAAATATATTATAAAACTATTACAATTACTCGTACTTGTAATTCCTCAGAAAAAGCATATAAACTTCTAAGAGGAACTCAAACATGCAGGAAGTTATAAATTATTTAAACATTATTTTATTGATTTTTAACGGCAGTAGTTAAGCCTATTATTATTTAAGATATAAAAACTAATATTTACTTAAAACACTTTAAATAAAATCCGAAGAATGTCCTACATTTTAAATGTGCTGATAATTAAAGTCTGAGGTGAGATTTGCCATTTATAATAAAAAATTTATAAACTTAATGAATAACCTTAGATCTTGAAATCATAAAGATAAGATTAAAATACATATTTAACATATTAGTTAACAAACCTTTGAAAGGAACATCTTTATTTCTAGATTAAAGATAATATTTGAATTTATGTGTGCATATATATGCATATATAACACTCTATCCATCCAAGTGGATGTACAAATAAGTAAGTGCCTGTCCCTTAAAATTAATAATTCTAAAGACTAGAGGTTCTACAGACATTTTTCTAAAATGCTTTCTATGTTTCGCTACAATTCGGTGTGTATAGTGCGAGATTGCGTCTCTCACCTTCTCCCTAGACTTGGCACTACAGCTAGAGTTCTACTGATTGTGATATATTGACGCTTTCGTCATTGGTCCTTCTTATTTCTAAATTACACAGTTCTGCATCGAGTTTCTTATATGAATTAGAGTTTCAGAATCAAACTTTCATGCTGATTGAAAAACTAAAATCCATTTTCACTCAGCAGTCAGAACTGTTTGCATTTCAAAGCTTTATGTTTGTGTGTTGTTATTTAAAAAGTGAAATAACATTATTATTACTAGATATAATTTATACTCATATAATGTTATATTTATTAATATCTTTTAACACTATCCGTACTAGTGGATGTACAAATATGAGTCTTCCCTCAAAATTAATAATTCCAAAGCATAGAGGTTCTTCAGAGATTCTTCTCAACTTGTTTCTATGTTTTGCTATAATTTGGGGTCTTTATAGCGAGGTTGGCTTCTCTGCTCTTATACCTGGAGTTGGGACTAGCACACAAACGAACACACACACACACACACACACACACACACACACACACACACACACACACATGCACACACACATGATGTGATTTCCTACATGGAAAGATCTTCAGAACCATAAGTGCTAGGCTATTATGAACATATCCGGGAGTTTCACTCCTTAATCATGAAGAAGCAATATTCAAGTGGGAAGCAAATGGGTATTGACACTTTTTTTAAACACACTGCTTCAAGGGAATAACTTCTAATCAAGAGTGAATCATGTAAAGTAAATTATATGTACCAATAAAACAGTTTAAATTCTTTTTATTAACTTTCATTCATTTCACGATTTAAGAAACTTTCAATTTTCCGGACAAATCCTGGACCGTTTAGATCTGCTAAACCTAGAGTTTACTGTATATTCCATGTAACTTTGCTGTGTAGTTGTAGAACTCCTTCTAACTTCTTGTGTCTTGTCCTTGAACACACGCATGTATATACAGGTTTGGTATTTGCTAAATTTCCGAGTTCACTCACACACATATATGCAAATACCTTCCTTTAGACTCAACTGACCTGAAATTTATTTCCAGTGCGATCTCGACATTTTACTTTTGACTAGAATTCAGTTACCCTCTACCTATCACGTACATTCTGTCAGGAAAGTAACGTGAATTGGCCATATAGAAATATATGTCATTTAATATTTGGATAGAATTCAATTTTTGCTCTAAAACAGTGTGTGTATAGGGCACACTAAGTAATAATTAATACTAAAATGCCTTACGAGTAAAACAGGGTACAAACTCGCAGTTCAACTGTCCGCCGTTTTCAGTCAATGCGATCACAGCGACACACAGTAGAAGTGTCTTGCAATAGATGGGACACGTAGTTTAACACAGATGACGCGGCGGCTATAATTATCATGTATATTTCATTTCTGTTAGTTATTATGTATTTCTGAAAACATTGGAATGATGCTCTTTGGTTTTGGTTTAGAATTCCCTCTTACGTAAACATTAGTAAGTTGTAGTTATTCTTTATACAAAAACCAAAATGGACCGAAAAAATTAGAACAATTTAAACAAAAGCCCACAGTGACTTTTATAGCCTTTACAAAACCAGTTTAAACTGTTACTTTGATACTTATTTGACTGGAATACTGAACCACTTATATCGAACTACACCTAATATTTATTAATTAGTAATGTTGCTTTGCAGTTCGGTTGACCAATTTATGTGACTTTAGAATAAGGTGGATATAAGGAACATTTTGAGTGGTGTAATTGAAATTTTTAACCTTACGAACCCACAAAGTCACAACTGGCGTCAGGAAATGGGATAATGGCCATGGAAGCGGCATTGGAAAAGCTTTTGGAAAAGATGAGCGAATTAACAGCGAAGACGGAAGCGGCAAATAACAGCCTGGCTGCGAAGAGGGAAACCACAAACAGCAGCCTGACAGCGAAGATGACCGAATTGACCACGGAAATGTAAGCGGAAAACGAGGCCCTTCCAGTGAAGTTCGAAGAGCAGCTGACCGGCGTGAGAGATGACGTCACAGAGATCGGCAAGCGGATGGTTCAAGTGGACAAGCGCGTCCAAGATTTGGCAAGCCGCGGTGACGAGCTGGAGGGAAAGGCTGACAGCAACGCAAAGTCCCTGAACGCCATGGTGGAGGACGTCGTCGGCAGGAGGTTAAAGGATTTTAAGGTCGACGCACCGGGACGCGACACAACATGGGCGCGCGTCAAACCTCCGAAATATGACGGCGCGTCAACATTTGAGGTGTTCCACCGCCAATTCGACGCAGTGACCAAGCACAACAAATGGTCACCAGAGGAGGAGGCCACACAGTTAATAGCCAGCTTCCAGGGAGGGGCCGCGGAAGTCCTAAACGCGTTGCAGACAACGGTGGCGCCCAAGGACATCTAGGTGGTCCTGGAGAATCGTTTCGGAAACCACCGCATCGTACCGCAGCCAGCTAAAGGCAAGGTCACAGCAGCCAGGGGAGACGCTGCAGGAGTTCGCCCTGGCAGTTGAACAACTGGCTAGCAAGGGCCTAGTCGACCTGCCACCGGAGTTCGTATACCGGGAAGCTCCCTACTAATTTGTCGACGGGGTTCGAGACTCGGAGATTCGTCAGCGCCTAATGCTCGGTGATTACAAAACTGTTCATTAGGCGCCTACGGCAGCATTAAATATGGAGGCGGCCAAGGTGACGGCTACCCGGTGGTCAAGAACGAGAAGTGTCCACTACGCCGGAGACAGAAGACCAGCCAAGGGACGCCGGCGAACACCTAGTGTCCTGTGTTGGGGTTGTGGACAGCCGGGACACCTAGAGAGAGACTGCCGTCACCAGGAAGGGCAGCCGGAAAAACGAGTAAGGCCCGGCATGGAGAGGGGCACGTCGGCGCCATTACCACCATCACCTCGAGTGACACTGCGCGCCGTTAGCCGGCGGATGGATGACAGCCCCATCGCGGACGGCTGGGTAAGAGGAAAGCCGGGCTGCGTGCTGGTGGACACTGGGGCAGCCGATATCGTCATCAGGCCTGACGTGGCGAAGGGTTTGCCAACGAGGAAGCCGAGCCGACCATACCAGCTTGTGTTGGCATCGGGCGACACCTTGCCTGTGGAGAAGGAGGCTCTGCTAGAGCTGACTTTGTGACGGAGTGCCATGCGTTTGTGGGTGTTCGTCGCGAAGGTGGCTGAGGAGGTTTTTCTGGGACTGGATGGCCTCAGGAGCCACGAGACGACGGTCGACGTCGGCGGCAAAGTCCTGCGGCTCAACGGAGATGAGGTTATACTCCGTTAAACCGAGGAGAATCTTGGAATTGGGTGGGTCATCTTGAACGAAGACGTGGTTATCCCCGCGAGGAGCGAGGTGATGGTGACGGCGTGATCGGAAGGCCAGTCAGCAGGTTGGGTCCAGAGGATGCAGGAGTACGACTTCACCTCGGAACATCGCAGAGGGAAGAGCTACCGTAACGCGGACGCTATGTCCCGAAGACCCCGTTTAGAAGAGTGCGGCCAATGCACAAGAGTGAAGGAGAAGGAGCGTGCCGCAGCAGTTCGAGTAGTCACGGCAGTGCCTGCGGATGGCTGGGATAGCGCAGGTTTGAGGAGGGAGCAGCTGGTGGACGCAGACTTGGGGCCACTCTTGAGGGAAGTGGAGGCAGGTACGAGACCAACCTGGGCGGAATTCGCACCGAGGAGCGCCACCTACAAGTCTTACTGGGCCCAATGAGACTTGTTGAAGACCAGAGAGGGCGTGCTGTTCCGGGTATGGGAATCACCCGATGGGAAGGCGCCGAGAGAACAGTTCGTACTTCCCCGGAGTAAGGTCCCGGAAGTCTTGGAAGAAGCGCCAGCCGGTACTTCAGGAGGACACCTGGGAGCGAACCGGACGATTGACAAACTACGGCTGTGTTACTACTGGCTGAGGCTCCGTGCAGACGCTGAGAGATGGTGCCGTCAGTGTCACGTGTGTGCGACGAGACGCGGCCTCCAGACTATGAGCCGGGGTCGCATGCAACAGTACAACGTCGGAGCTCCATTCGAACGGATCGCCATTGACATTGCTGGACCGTTCCCAATATCCGACCGAGGCAACAAGTACCTGATGGTGGTCGTGGACCACTTCACTAAGTGGCCGGAGGTGTATGTCATTCCGAACCAAGAGGCAAGGACAATCACAGACAGCCTCGTGGAGCAAGTGCTTTGCCGATTTGGGGTACCATTAGAGCTGCACAGTGACCAAGGCACCAATTTTGACTCCAACCTAATGAAGGAGGCACTAAAGAGAATTGGGTTTAACAAGACCCGCACAACACCTCTGCAGCTCCAGTCAGTTGGCCTGGTAGAGAGGTACATCAAGACTTTAGAGGAACACTTGAGAAACGTCGCGGCCAGCCATCAGCGAGATTGGGACGTCAAGGTGCCACTGTTCTTGCTGGCCTACCGCTCGCCAACACACGACACCACGGGGATCACGCCAGCCAGCTTAATGTTCGGCCGAGAGTTACGCCTCCCCTGTGACCTGACTTTTGGAAGCCCTCCGGGCGTGAAACAGCCAGTGACCGAATATGTGGAGAACCTGGTGGACCACCTCCATGACATGCACGAGATGGCTCTCCAGAACATCCAGAACGCGAACGACCGCATGAAAACCCGGTACGACAGGCAAGCCAACAGCCAAGGGTTCTATCGAGGTGACCTGGTCTGGTTGTACCGTCCTACCCGGAACAAAGGCCGCTGCCCGAAGCTTCAGCAGCCTTCGTAAGGACCGTACCGTGTGGTGAAGAGGATTAACGACGTGGTCTACCGCATCCAGAAAGTGCCCAGTGGAAAGATGTTGGTGGTACACCTGGATCGCCTGGCCCGCTACGATGGCGCTGTTCGGGACGACCAGCCTTGAGGAGGGAGCGGTGTTACCCAAACGGCAAGCCTACGATGCGGATCAATAAATGAAGGCCGGCGGAGGGAGGTGAGACGCAGGGGTGCCTGGGTATTTGTTTACCCCTCCTCCTGCCGCTCGAAGGAGCACACAGCTTCGAGAATGTTTTCACCCTCCATAAAAGGCAAACTCGAGAAACTTCGGGCCACCGATTAATACCGGAGGCGACAGTTGAGTTGTGTTGTGTGAGCGGTGGCAAGCAGTAGGTAAGGCGCGCCGAGTGTACGTGGAAAGACGAGCTGGCTTACTTTTAATTGTGTTCATTACGAAATTGTAATTGTGACATTAGAATAAGGTGGAAATGAAGAACATTTTGAGTGGTGTAATTGAACTTTTTAACTTTGCGAACCCACAAAGTCACAATATGTTTGTATTTATATGTATATATAACACCCTATCCATCTTATTGGATGTAAGGGAAGTGCCTTCCGCTTAAAATTAATAATTCCAAAAACTTGAGGTTCTTCAGAGATTCTTCTCAAATGCTTTCTATTTTTCGCTACAGTTCGTTGTGTATATTGCGTCTCTCACCTTCTCCCTGTACTTGGCACTACAGCTAGAGTTTTAGGTTTTGAAGCAATTATGTTTAGCAAGCGCCCAGAGTTCCACGTTGGGACGCCAATTTGAAGTGATTATATGTGTGGCGAGCAAGGATTTCTACGTTGGGGCTATAGTTTGAAACAAATAATGTTTAGCTCAGGGTAAAGCAATGGGGTTAATCACAGGGTACGTGTGGATATGTTGAGAGGGATGGTTTTATTGATACCGGAATGCCAGTTTCAGACTGTTTTATTGATTGCTTCTTTTATCCGAACATCAAACTTGAAGTTGCCGACCAAGGGTTAGCAATATCCCTGTTTAGAGTTGCTGAAGGCGGAATGTCTATTACTCTTTAAACTTCATTCGTTCCTCACGTATATATGAACCGACAAATATCTTCTCTCATTTCTGGTATGCCTGGCCCAAGACAGAACAAGAGGACTGCCCTAAACCCCTCACGCCTCGGACTGAATGAATGACCATAGATGCGCGTGGTTGTACATGTGACTTTCACTTTTTGGAAGCCCTTACTCAACCAAATATTCCCTTTGTGACAATCTTGTCCATTGTCATTATTAGGGCCCAAAGAATACCTCATTCAACAAGTCAAGTTCTCCCCTTTAGAAATCTGCTAAGGACTCTGTTTTTTACATTTTTTTGTTATACCAACTAACCTCCCCAAAACTGCTATTCGACTCAACTGCCCTTGCACGTGATGTAACAAAGAACCCATATTCCTTTGAAATCCATCATGATCCTTTATACATTGCAATTCTTTATTTCGGTATCAGTTTTTAGATATTATTGACGCCTTCCTCATTGATCCTCCATATTTCTAAATTACACAGTTCTACATCTATTTTCTTAAATGAATTAGAGTTTCAGTATCAAACTTTCACGTTGATTGCTGAACTAAAATCCATTTTCATTCAGCACGTCAGAACTGCTTGCAATTGATAGCTTTATGTTTGTGTGTGTGTATGTATCGAAGTTCAGAAAAATTATATGAGAAAGCCCCAAAAGCATTCGACCTAAACAAGAAGAAACAAATAAGAGCAATATTGTTCGCGGAAGACCAGCTAGTTTTGGAACATTCTGAAGATAACTTACAAAGATCACTATACATCTTGCATAAAATAACCAAAGAACACTATATGAGAATATCTTCTGAGAAAACTAAATCGATTATAATTAATGGGAAAAATGGACAAGGAGAAACAGTAATAGACAACGAAGTAATAGAACAGATACCCACTTTTCATAACGTGTTATGTCAGATCAGTACGGAACAAATGAACGAAGAGTGAAACAAAACTGAATGAATACGTAAAGATATATTTTGGAAGCAATATGAGAAATGAAATAAAGCAGATTGTGTATAATGTAATATCTAAGGCAACCTTAAAATATGGCAGTAAAACCTGGACGTTGAGGAGCCAAGATAAAGGACGTTTATATGATATCTGATGGGGATGAATGGAATTAGAAACCATGCTATAAGTATGCTTGATAAAATGTGTAAGTATCAGAAGCAATAAAAAGAAAATGCAATATGAATGCCAAATTTAGATTACCTAAACTAGCAATGCCCATAGGTATATACCAGTGGAACAAGATGACCAAGAAGACGATGCAGTAACAAAAGCTTGCTAGGCAGAAGCAGGAGGAATAAAAGTAAAAGACGTACGTCTCTGATACCACGAATATACAGTTGGACTAATATCCAGATAATAGAAGTCAAATTTGTGGAATAATATAAGGAAAATAACTTTAATTTTATTCAATTATAAATCATTCCACAGATTTCCCTTGCAAAACACAAGTACCTTGATGGGTCTTTTTTGATATTTTTTAACATAATATATATCCAGCTTGGTTTTTTTCACAGGAAAATTGATATATACATTGAAATAAAGACCAATATTCTAATATATTAAATGGTTCTTACTAAGGTATATAGATGTATACGTAGGAATTTGAACTTCGGCGACATCTAGAAGCTGCTACGTGTACTTCGGGTTTCGTAAGACTTCCACTGTGTGTCGTTGACGTCTCAGTGACTTCAAACATATTTGAGCCTCGGTTAATATTTTTTTTTTTTTTTTTTTTTTTTTTTTTTTTTGGAGGGTGCTTTACTTAAGCGTTGAAACAATACTTCCTGTACCACGTTGAAGAAGAAGATGTTCCCCGAAGTTATCAGGAAAATCCGTAATTATGTCTCGGCTAGCTTTTAATATTCTTCTGTTATATTCTTACTTACGAGCAATGAAAACTCTAAGTTACGAGGATGGTAACGAGTAAAGAAATCATTAAGATTTTTAATTTGAATTTATATAACAAATCAAATTTTTTTATTTCTTTTAACATCAAATACATCACAATTCTTATCACAAAACATTATACTGTGATCGGAATCAATCTAAACTTCAAATTGAACTAACACTTAAATATTTTGGAGATATTTAAAAAACGTGTGATCCCTTCGGCGTTCCAGAGAGAAAGACGAATTTTCTTTCGGTTTCTACCCCAAGACTATTTAAGCTTTCGTTACTGTCGCTACCCATACATTAGTTTTTTATGATTGGCCGATTTACTACTACGTCACTACATTACATAATGCGATTATCACTACGGCAAATAACAAAATTAAAAATATTTGTAAAATTTTTTTTTTTGTTTTGTTTTGGTTTTATAGATTTAAAAATTCTTCAAACCCTTTCTAAATATAATTCAAAACAGCTTTTACATTCTTGAAATCATAATGAAAAAATAAAATGGCTACTTAACTTATTACTTAACAAATTCTTTAAAAGAACATATTTAATCCCAAATTTAAAGATAATGGTTTAAGTTTCTTTCGTGTATAATACCTACATTGAATTGACTCATGACTTAAATCAGATTACATCAAATTAACGCATATTAATATACTTATAAATAAAATATTCAATTAAAGAAATTAAAGGGAATTCTCCTCTGCGCATTAAATACTGAAACAACGTAAACACACTAACAAAACACAGCGAGAGCAACTAGTAAATACTAGAAAATTAATATAACTAAATTAAAGGTAAATAAACCTCTTATACACGGTTTTAATATTTATTTAATTAATGATAAAAATAAAATACAGGACAACATATTATAACCTATAATTCCAAGCTAAAGGATTTATATGTCCTTTGCAAAATAAAACAATAGCATCTCCAAAAGCCTTTATTAACATTTATAATTTTAAATTTAATATATTCCAATATTTCCCGGTATATAAAATAAAAATATCAACTTTAACAATAAGGAAAACAATTAAAATAAGTCCCACTAACACCCACATAGTGAATTGTTTTTGTAGCATTTACTATCAATGATTATTTACAATCATGTTTACCAGTTCTATAGCTGCTGCTCTTAATTCTGTAAAAATCGTCGAATCATTAGTATTCAGAAATTATTTTAAACATATCATCCTCTCGTGTTAAAATATTTAATAAAATTAACAAATACGAACCAACCTATGTTTAAGCATCTAAGGATATTCTCAAATAATTTAATGTATATAATAATATATATTATATACATGTGCATACATATTACTATATACATCTAAAGTATTTTACACATATATTACGAGAGCTATTCAATAAAGAATGATCATAAGTTTTTTACCGTCATAATTTTTCGCACTAAAATTCAATCGCATTAAATTATGTTAGCTTAATGTCAAACACGCCGTAGTAGTGTCATTGCTGTTACTGCTGGTTTCCGGCTGTGAGAACCAGGCAAGTTCAGACATGTTCAGTATGGCCTACCGCTGCAATGGAGGTAACATGCTGTTAAAGTTGATGTTAGAGAAAGATCTGGAGTTTCTTTCAAACGTAATCACTGCTGATAAAACTTGGCTACATCATTTTGTTCCTGAAAGCAAACAGCAAAGTTCAGTGTGGAAATTTCCTTCATCACCCCAAAAAAGACGAAGGTGGTTGCTTCTGCTGCGAATGTTCTGGTCATCTCATTCTTTGATATTCATGGAATGGTTGGTCACACAAATAAGTAACTGGAAAATTTTACAGGGATGTCCTCAAAACATTGCAGGTCCATATCAGGCGCAAAATACCACATTTCCGTGAAGCAGCCTGGTTGCTGCACCAAGATAATGTGCGGCCGCACATCGCCAAAGTTGTTGCTGAATATATTGTAAAAATCAACGTTAAGTACATCATTCACCCTCCCTATAGTCCGGATTTAACCCAATGTTACTCTCTTCTATTCCCTAACTTGAAGAAACGCCTTCGTGGTAGGCATTGTCCATCATCAGAGTCAGTAGTGAAGACTGCGATTTTGAAGAATCTCTCAAAAAATGGTTTCCAGCATGTCTTTGTAGACCGGCAGAGACACTGGGACAAGTGCATCGCATTCAGGGAGAACTATTTTGAGAAGGGCCATCAAAATTATGAGTATGAGTAAAGGTACGTTGTCAAGAAAAATTGTAATCATTCTTGTTTTCAACAAAGAGAAACATTGTTGAGAAAATAAGAATTTTCGATATATGTACTGTAGTATTATTTCGGTGTGCTTATCATTTGTTACATAGGCTCAGAGGTTTAAAGTTTCAAATTTAATATTTAAAATGTGAAATGACATTACATCTAATATTTATATAATGTTATAATTATTATAATCTACTAGCACTATTCAATCTAGTGGATGTACAAATAAGTGTCTTCCCCTCAAAATTAATAATTCCGAGGGCTAGAGGTTGTTCAAAGATTTTTCTCAAATTGTTTCCATTATGAACATTTCAATTTCACTTCTTAATCATAAGGAAGCAATATACAAAGTAGGAAGAAAATGGGTACTGACACATTTTTCAAACACACTGCTTCACTGGGAGTGACTTCTAATCAAGAGTGAATCATGTAAATTAAATGGTATTAATGGAACTCGACATTTTACTGTTGACTAGAATTCAGGTCTCCCTCTATGTAATTCGTACAATCTGTCAGGAAAGTACCGTGAATTGGCCATATAGAAATTTATTTCATTTAACATCTGGCTAGAATTCGATTTTTTCTCCAAAAGCAGTGTATGTACAGGGCACAGTAGGTAATAATTTATACCAAAAATCCTTACGAATAAAACCGGGTACAAACTCGCCGTTCAACAGTCCGCTTTGTTGAGTCACTGCGACCACAGCGAAACACAGTGGAAGTGTCTTGCAATAGGAAGTACACGTAGTTTAACACAGATGACGCAGAGGTTGTAATTACCATGTATATTTTATATGTGTTAGTTATTAGGTATTTCTCAAAACATTGGAATGATGCTCTAGTTTTTGGTTTAGAGTTTTCAATGTAAACAATGAAAATTTGAAGTCATTCCGCAAACAATAATCAAAACGGACTGATAGAATTATCACATTCTAAACAAAAAGCTACAACTACTTCTATAGAATTTACAAAATCAATTTATATTTTTACTACTACACTTATCCGACGGGAATTGTGGATCGTATATATAGAACTACGCCTAATTCTTATTAATTAGTAACGCTGATTTGCAGTTCCATTGATCAATTTGTGTATGACGTCTGCTGTACTTTCCTTGTGCATCATGGGAGACTTCGTCCTGAGATGTTTTCTTTTGATATGTCAAGATTACCAAGTGCTCTTCAAATTTTATTTTATTTGTTTATTTCGTAGAATGCATTTAAATTAACATTGGAATAAGTTTCAGGTTCAGTAATGTGGAGCGAGAAGTAAGTACGAAGGAGGAAGGACATGTACAAAATAAAACGAACAAGTTCGTGCGCTTGTCTTAAAATGTATGTCCTGGTTCGCTACTACATAACAAGATATGGTTTAAATTAAACACTTACAAAATTTTAAACATAACATCACACAAAATACAGAAACTAGGTAATGAATGAATCGCAATAGAAATGAAGGAATTATAAACAACACTGAAACAGACAAAAAATAGGAAGGCTCCAGGGATAGATGAATATAGAAGCAGGAAGCTAAATATAAGATTCTTGAAGACTTAGGGGGTATGGGCAAAATACCGGAAGAGCGGAATACGGTACAAAGTATATATAATATTATAAATAACATACACAAAGAACAGAAATGAGTGTAAAATTATATATATGGCCCTATTTCCCTTCTGCTCAAACTGTATACGTGCATTTGGAAAATAAAGCTACAACCAATCGCAGAAACATTACTTCGGGAAAATAGTGCGGCTTAGGCTAAGGAAAACGTCATATTTACACTGAACAGATTATGGAAAGAAAAGAGAGTTCAATGAACCCTTATTCTTCTGCCATTGGATAATGAGAAAGCATATGACTAGTTGAATCGTGGAAATCTACGGCAGATACTATATAATTACAAGACAAAGCACATTAAATCTTCGTAAAACATTAAAATTGCTATAAAATTTAGGAGTTGCTAAGGAAGGATAAATACCCTCAAAATACATAAAGGATTAATAAAAGGATATGAATTGTAACCTCTGTTGTCTGTAATTAACATGAGTAGAATATTAGAAAAAAATTGTAAGAGAAATCCGAAAACAAATTGACCTAAACAAAGAGAAGCAAACATTGCGGATGACCATATAGTTTCACAGATTCTGAAGATAATTTACAAAGATCACCAAACATCTTGAATAGACCATAAAACAACACGATATGAAAGTACCGTCATAAGAAATTAAATCGATTGCAATGAATGGGGAAAATAATAGACGACTAAAGACAGTAATAGACTACAAAGTAATAGAACAGATATCCACTTTTAATTAATTGCGATGTCAGATCTGTGCCGAACAAATAAACAAAGACTTGGAGACGAATATATCAAAATAAGACAATCTGACTGGATATATTAAGAAATATTTTGGAATAAATATGAGAACTGAAAAAAAAAACAGACTGTTTAATGTATCTAAGGCAGTATTAAAATATGATAGTGAAACCTGAACATTATGGAGTCAAGATGAATGACGGCTAGAGGATATTTGTTGGCGAAGACTAGAAGAGCTAGAATTAGAAACTAAGGTACAAGAAGGCAGTTGAAACATAAGGAGCAATAGAAGGGGCATATTATGATAATGCCAACCAGGTTAGTTACGTATTATAATCCCTGTATAAACCTAACGGAATAAGGGACATACATAAGACGACAGAGCACGTGGGAACAACTAGGATATTTGCAATGAAAAGTGCAATTGATTATATCTCACAACATTGCTCAGAAAATATTAGGGACAATGAAATATCCAATGACCAAACTATTGAATTTGATAAGCTTATAAGGAATATCATAAACTTTTGTTCTGAAAGATTATAATTCTGGTGCATTTAGGTTGATTTTTATATGATATAGTGCCAAGCTAATTTTCTTTTCACATTCGGGGTAAGATGTGCAAGAAAGCCAGACGTCACTATTCCAATATATGGAAGCTGTTCTTAATACCTAAGACTTATTGATAAATACATAGAAATTAGATATTTGGCGACATCTAGGACACCCTAACAGAACTTGGTGTTTCGTATGACTTCCACTGTGTGCCGTCGTGATCGCAGCCACTCACGAAACACGCTGGACATTTGAACTTTGGTTTTTTTCTCCTTTTTTTAGGGACGTTTACTTTACCGTTATCGCAATACTTTCCGTGCCACGCTCATACATAGCAGGTAGAGGAGAAATTACATAGTAACAAAAGACTTAATGTCCTAACTCTACTGCAAATATTACCCAAAGCTATGAAGCAGCTTAAAAACAATTTTAATGGCTACCAATGAAATAATAACTAAAACTACACATGTGAATGACCTACAGATTATTAAGTAATTAAGGTATTACTTATAAGTTTAATCTGAACTGCCATCAGTCCAATAGACACTTATAATATATTACAATTACTCGTACTATTAAAGACTCCGTAATAACATAAAATCTTCTAATAGGAACTCAAACATGTAGGAAGTTATAAATCATTTAAACATTATTTTATTGATTTTTAACTGCAGATGTTAAAATTGCTAATATTTAAGGCACAAAAGATAATTTTTACTTAAAACACTTAATTTAAACAGAATTTAACAATGTCCTACATTTTAAATGTGGAATTATTAAAGTCTAAGTTGAGATTTTCCATTTATAATAAACAATTTATAAGGTTAATGAATGACCTTAGATGTTTAAATCATAATGATAAGATTAAAATACCTATTTAACATATTAGTTAACAAAACTTTGAAAAGAATATCTTTAATCCTAAATTTAAAAATAATATATGAAATCCCTCTCATGTAAAAGTCTACATTAATTTGCCATGTCTTTTAAATCAGATTCAAGTGATATAACATATATTATGATACCTACAAATCAAATTACTAAAAATTCCTTAAAAAACTTAAATGAATGCTCCTCTCCATACTAAATACTGAAGCAACATAAGCATACTCACAATGCACATTACACCAATCGCTACATACTAGACAAGGAATATACCTAAAGTATCTTAAATAAACCTCTCATGAGGTTTTAAAATTTATTTTGGTAATGATAAAAATAAAATATACAAATTACATAATATAAGTAATTACCAACAAAAATTTATATGTTATTAACAAAATAAACCAACAGAATCAGCAAAATTCTGCAAAATTCCAACTTTATTAGGTCTTTACTTAAATAAATATATCCTAATACTTTCTGCGTTAAAAAACTAAAAATATCTACTTCAGCCATAAAGAAAATAATTAATATCAACCAAAAACAAAATTAATTGTTTTGTTTACATTTAGTATCAATGATTATTTACAATCATGTTTACAACTTCTATACCTGCTGTTTTTATTTATCACAAAATAGTTTAATAATTAATACTCAAAAATCATTTTAAACATCTCGTCCTCTCGTACTAATATATTCAATAAAATTGAAGATAAAAACCAACCTGACACACGTCAGATTCTGCCTCTAAAAATATTGCCTGGTAACTGAAAATGTATACAAAAGTAACTCAGATGTATAATATTGTTAACAAATATTTAGAATCATTTGTGAGAAAACCAATATTTTCGAGATATGTACTGTCGAAATGTTACCGCCTGCTTATCATGTTACATAGGCTCAATCTGTCGGGTAACTGTAAGCTCTAATGACCCTGGGCTCATTTGAGAATTATTTTACCCATTCCATTCAAGGTGCGGCATGACTTAGCGTTGTAACACGTAAAATTACGAAAAAAGTAGGCTCAACTGTTGTAATTTTCCAGTTTATTATTTCAAACCTGAGATAAATAACTAATATAAACAACTCAATCGATCCTATTGGATTTACAAATTATGTGTCTTCCCCTTAAAATTAATAATTCTAAAGACCAGAGGTTCTTCAAAGATTCTTCTCAAATTCTTTCTATGTTTCGCTACAGTTCGGTGTATATAGAGAGAGATTGCGTCTCCCACCTTCTCCCTGGACTTGGGACTACAGCTAGAGTTCTACTGTTTGTGATATATTTGACGTCTTCTTCATTGATCCTTCTTATTTCTAAATTACACAGCCCTGCATGGATTTTGTTAAATGAATTACAGTTTCAGAATCAAACTTTCACTCAGCACGTCAGAACTGCTTGCATTTGAAAGCCTTATGTTTGTGTATACGTATCGAAGTTCAGAAAAATTATATGAGAAAGCCCCAAAATAAATCGACCTAAACAAGAAGAAACAAATAAGAGCAATATTGTTCGCGGATAATCAGCTAGTTTTGGCATATTCTGAAGATAACTTACAGAGTTCGCTATACATCAAAATGGGCTCGTGACACTATCGATCAAATGGGAAATGTTCCCAGTTCAGCAGCTCATTCAGGAATACCTGGGCTACAACATAACAACGTGTAATTGGTTATATTTCACTTTCATGAGCGCAACATTTTGACTAATATCCGGGCAATGGAAATCAAATTTGTAGAATAATATAGCGGAAATAAATTGAATTTAGTACAATTATAAATCATTCCACAGATATTCCTTCCAAAACAGAAGAACTCTGATGGGTCTATTTTGATATTTTTTACGTAATATAGATGCAGTTTGGTTTTTTTTAGGCGAAAATTGATATATACATCCACGTAAAGAACAATATTCTAATATATTCAAATGGTTCTTACCAACTAAGATATATAGGTATATACATAGCAATTTCAACTTCAGCGATATCTAGAAGTTCCTACGTGCACTTTGTGTTTCCTAAGACTTCCTCTGTGTGTCGTAGACGTCGCGGCAACTTCAAACATATTTGAGCTTCAGTTAGTGTTTTTTTTTTTTTTTTTTTTTTTTTTTTGTTTTTTTTTTTTGGAAGGGGTTTTGCTTTAGTGTTGAAACAATACTTCCTGTACCACGTACAAAAAGCTATCAGGCTCAGCAGTAAGGAGGGCAGAAATTACATTGCATAAAAGAATTAATATCGAAATTCTACTGTAAACCCAAAAACTATGAAGCAAGTTAAAGACAGGTTTAAGAGAAATGAAAGCAATATTGGTAAAAGTAGCCGCAAAAATAGCCCTCAGATAAATAAGTAGTTAAATTATTAAATACGTAAAATATGAAGCTATTAAGAGTGAAGCAAACTAATATATACGAATATAATTATTTGTAACTTGAATCTTCACTTTCTTATAAGAAATGATGATAATTCTTAAAAATTCTCCAGAATCGCGATTTCATGTATACTTATACACATCCTCAGCACTCGTTATCGTTACTTAACAACAGATGTTGATGTGTTCTTGTTAGTACTACCAACATCTGAAAATAAAACAAATTTAAAAACAGAATCGACTGCCGGTATTTCAAAATTCATTACGCCATGTTTGTTTTTTAAAATAAATATCTTTTCCCAATCAATTAAATCTATCGAACCATTTCATTGTTTTTAATAATTTAAAATAATTTAACAATAAGATAAGTGAAGTTTTAAGTTAGGAATATAGTTAAATATATAGCATATAGTTAAATTATTACTTGACCGAAGCATATTAATCTCAGCTCCTACCAGTGGAATTTATCATTAAAATATATTTAAATTATGAGATTACCATTAAATAAGCCGTAATAATAAATAATATCCTAACAGTAGCTCAAACCTGTATGAAGTTATAAATTGTTTTAATTTTCTTTTATGTTGTTTTAGCCATAACTGCAGTAGTTAAAATTATGAATATTTATGACAAACAACTAATGCTCATATAAAACTCATATTTTATATAAAATTTCAAAGAGGGTGTGTGAATTGTTAAACCTGAGACGAGATATTTTAGCAGTAATCAAAAATATTATAAGCTCAATTAATCAACTTGTAGAAGGACTTCTATTCAGCTACACATGCGATGATTGAAGACGACGAACTATAAGCCCTGTGTTGTGAAATTCATGTTAAAACAGAAGGTTTTGGAGCTGGGGGGGGGGTGGTAGTGCTATGATGCGCACATTGTGGTGACATCTGTAGCAGGTTTTCTCCGTTGTTGTGGGTTTCGATGCCCCAAATTTGCGGCGACATATATAGCAAGATTCGTGCTGGTATCCCGTTTCCCGTCGTTGGTCTTGCTACGTCGATCAAAATACTATTCGTCCAAAATATTATGACTAGATGAAGAGGATGTTCCCCGAACTTATCAGGAAAATCCTTAATTATGCCTCGGCTATCTTTTAATGTTCTTCTATTATATTCTTACTTACGAGCAATGAAAACTCTAAGTTACAAGGATGCTAACGAGTGAAGAAATCATTAAAATTTTTAATTTGAATTTATATGAGAAATCAATCTTTTTTTTATTTCTTTTAACATCAAATCCATAACAATTCTGATCACAAAACTTTATACTGTGATCGGAATCAATCTAATGCTTCAAATTGAACTAACACTTATATATTTTTGAGCAATTTTATTTCGGTTCCTACAGCAAGATTATTTAATCCTTCGTTACTATCGCTACCCATATATTACTTTTATATGATTTTCCGATTTACTACTACGTCACTACGTTACGTAATACAATAATTACTACGGCCAATAACAAAATTACCTATATTTTTACACAATTTTGTTTGTTTTTCTTTTTTAAATTTAAAAATTCTTCATAACCTTTCTAAATATAATTCAAAACAGCTGTTACAGTCTTGAAATCCTAATGACAAATTAAAATAGCTATTTAACTTGTTACTTAACAAATCCTTTAAAAGAGCATATTTAATCCCAAATTTAAAGATACTGGTTTCAGTTTCTCATTGAATTGACACATGACGTAAATTAGATGGCAGAAAATTAACACATATTAATATACTTATAAATAAGATTCCTAAATATTCAATTAAAGAAATTAAAGGAATATCTCCTCTGCACATTAAACTCTGAAACAACGTAAACACACTAACAAAACACAGCGCGAGCACCTAGTAAATACTAGAAAATGAATATAACTAAATTAAAAGTAAATAAACCTCTTATACACGGTTTTAATATTTATTTAATTAATTATAATAAATACAGGACTACATAATATAACCTATAATTCCAAACTAAAGAATTTATATGTCCTTTACAAAATAAACCAATAGCATCTCCAATATCCTTTATTAAAGTTGTTACTTTGTTATATTCTTTACGAAATTGAATATATTCCAATATTTTCCGGTATATAAATTAAAAATGTCTACTTCATCAATAAGGAAAACAAATTACATCCCACTAACACCCACATAGGGAAGTTTTGGTAACATTTACTATCAATGATTGTTTACAATTACGATTACGAGTTCTATATCTGCTACTCTTTATTTTCTAAAAATAGTCAAAATATAAGCATTAAGAAATTATTTTAAACATATCTACCTCTCGTGTTAAGATATTTAATAAGATTAAAATATACCAACCAAGTTTAAGCTTCTAAGGGAATTCCCAAATATATACTGTTATCTTAATGTGAAACAAACACGCAGCAGTAGTTCCATTGTTGGTACTCCTGTTTCCCGCCTGTGAGAACCAGGAAGTTCTGACATGTTCGCTATCGCCTACCAATGCAATGGAGGTAACAGGCAGTTAAAGTTGATGTTAGAGGAAGATCCGGGGTATCTTCCAAACGTAATCGCTGCTGATGAAACTTGGCTATATCATTTTGATCCTGAGAGCAAACAGCAAATCTCCGTGCGGTAATCTGCATCATTACCAACGCCCTAAAAAGCAAAAGTGGTCGCTTCTGCTGCGAAAGCTATGATCATTTCATTCTTTGATATTCATGGACTTGCACGCACATCAGTAACTGGACTATACTACAGGAATCTCCTGAAAACATTGCAAATCCATATCAGGCGCAATAGAAAACATTTTCGTGAAACAGGCTGGATGCTGCACCACGATAATGCACGTTCGCATATTGCCAATGTTGTTGCTAAATATCTTGCAAAAATCAACGTGAAGTGCATACCTCACCCTCCCTATAGTGCGGATTTAGCACCATGTTACTTTTGTCTATTCTCTAACTTGAAGAAGCGACTTCGTGAGAGACATTATCCATCGTCAGAAGAAGTGGTGAAGGCTGTGGAGGCAATTTTTGAAGGATATTTTGAAAAATGGTTTCCAGCATGTCTTTGAAGACTGGCAGAAACGCTGGGACAAGTACAACGCATTCAGAGGAGACTATTTTGAGAAAGACCATTAGAATTATGAGGATGAGTAAAGGTATGTTGTCAAGAAAAAATTGTGATCAGTGTTACTCAACGGCCCTCGTATTTTTAACAAAGAGAATCATTGTTGAGAAAGTAAGAATTTACAAGCTATGTGCTGTAGTATTTTCACGTTGTGCTTATCATGTGTTACATAGGCTTAGGTGTTTAGTGTTCTAAATTTATTATTTAAAAAAAAAGAAGTTTAATGTGTTCAAGGCAGCCTTAAAATATGGTAGTGACATCTGAACGTTGAGAGGTTAAGATAAAGAATGCCTAGAGACTATTTGATGGGGAAGACTAGAATTAGAAACCAAGACAAGAACAAGTGAAATAAAAGGAGCAATAGAAAGAGCTTTGTTGTCAACTGGGATAGTTACATATTATGAACGCTGTATAAGCCTAAGGGTATAATAGACGCACATAAGACGACGGATTGATCAAAACCAAACGAATACAAAATAATGTCGATGGAGTCGGTTATGTACACAGCTCATCAACTAATTTGGAATCAAGTAGGATGTTTGCTATGAAAAGTTTAACTGATTATATCTCACAACAATGCACGGAAATATAGGGTTGCAATGAAATATCCAATGAACAAACAGTTGAATTTGATAAACTTATAAGGTATATCATAAACTTTTGTTCTGAAACACTATAATTCTAATGTACTTATGTTGATTTTTATATATTACATTGCCAAATTAATTATCTTTTCACAATCGGGGTAAGATGTACATGACAGCCAGAACTCACTATTCTAGTATATGGAAGCTTTACATAATACCTAAGATTTATTGTTATATACATAGCAATTAGAGCTTCGGCGACATCTAGAACACCACATGGGAACGTGGTGTTTCGTATGACTTCCACTGTGTGCCGTAGTGATCGCAGCCACTCACGGAACACGCTGGACATTTAAACTTCGGTATTTTTTTTTCTTTTTCTTGGGATGTTTACTTTACTGTTATCGCAATACTTTCCGTGCCACCCTCATAAATAGCAGGTAGAGGAGAAATTACATGATAACAAAAAACTTAATATCCTAATTCTACTGCAAATATTACCCAAAGCAATGAAGCCGGTTAAATACAATTTAAATGGCTATCAATGTAATAATAACTAAAAGAACACACGTCAATGGTCTACAGATTATTAAGTAATTAAGTATTACTCAAACGTGGAATCTGAATTGCTATCAGTCCAATTGACACTTAAATGTATTACAATTACTCGTACTATTAAAGACTCAGTAATAACAAAAACCTTCTAACAGTAACTCAAACATATAGGACGTTATAAATTATTTAAACATTATTTTACTGATTTTAACTGCAGTAGTTAAAATTATTAATGTTTAAGACACAAAAGGTAATATTTACTTAAAACACTTACTTTGGACAAAATCTAAACAATGTCCTACATTTTAAATGTGCTAATTATTAAGGTCTGAGGTGAGATTTTCGATTTATAATAAACAATTTGCTTAATAATTAACCTTAGATCTTGAAATCATAATGATAAGATCAAAATACCTATTTAACATATTAGTTAACAAACCTTTGAAAAGAACATCTTTAATCCTAAATTTAAAGATAATATGTGTAATCCCTCTCAAGTAAAAGACTACATTAATTTGCCATGTCATTTAAATCATATTAAAGCGATATAACATATATTATGATACCTATAAATAAAATTATTAATATTCCTTTGAAAATTAAAATGAGTGATCCTCTCCATACTAAATACTGAAGCAACATAAGCATACTCACAAAGCACAGTTACACCAATCACTACATACTAGACAAGGAATATACCTAGCGTAAAATTAAGTAAACCTCTAATGAGGTTCTAATACTTCTTTTGTTAATGATAAAAATAAAGTAGACAAATCACAGAATATAATAAGTATTTATCAACAAACATGTATATGTTCTTTACAAAATAAACCAACAGAATCAGCAAAATTCCAACTTTATTACGTCGTTTACTTAAATAAATGCACACCACTAATTTTTGCGTCAAGAAACGACAAATACCTACTTCAACAATAAAGAAAACAATTAAAATCAATCAAACTAACAACAATATAATCAATTTTTTTAGCATGCACTAACAATGATTACATACAATCATGTTTACAAATTCTATATCTGCAGCTCTTAGTTCTCACGAAATAGTTTAATTATTACTACTCAAAAATTATATTAAACGTCTCGCCCTCTCGTACTAATATATTTAATAAAATTAAAGATACAAATAAACCTGACGCACATCATGTGAAACTTCTAAGAATATTGCCTGGTAACTGAAAATGTATACCTTACTTATTAAAACAACTCAGAAGTAAAATATTGTTCACAAAAGTTTAGAATCATTCCTCAGAAAAACAATACTTTCGAGATATGTACTGTAGAAATGTTATCGTGTGCTTACCGTGTTACATAGGCTCAACCTGTCAGGTAACTATAAGCTCTAAGGATCCTGCGCTTATTTGAGCATCATTTCACCCATTCCATTCATCGTCCTATATAATTTAGCGTTGGAGGACGTAAAAGTACAAAAAAGGAGGGGAAAGTAGTTAGGCACCTCAGTTTATAGTTTCTAGTTTATTATTTAAAATTTGAAATAAATAACTAATACATATGTGTGCGTATTTATGTATATATATATAACTCTATCCTAGTGAATGTACAAATATGTGTCTTTCCCTTAAAATTAATAACTCTAAAGACTTGTGGTTCTTCAGAAATTCTTCTCAAATGCTTTCTATGTTTCGCTACAGTTCGGTGTGTATAGAGAGAGATTGCGTCTCCCACCTTCTCCCTGGACTTGTGACTACAGCTAGAGTTCTACTTTTTGTGATATATTTGACGCCTTCCTCATTGATCCTTCTTATTTCTAAATTACACAGTTCTGCATCGATTTTATTAAATGAATTAAAGTTTCAGAATCAAACTTTCACGCTGATTGCTAAACTAAAATCTGTTTTTATCTCACAACGTCAGAACTGTTTGCAATTCAAAGCTTTATGTTTGTTCGAAGTTTAGAAAAATTATATGAGAAAGCCCCAAAAGAAATCGACCTAAACAAGGAGAAACAAATAAAAGCAAATTTGTTCGCGGATGACCAGCTAGTTTTGGCACATTCTGAAGTTAAGTTACAAAGATCACTAAACATCTTGAACAGAATAATTAAAGGACAACATATGAGAATATCGTCCAAGAAAAAAAAATGGATTAAAATTAATGGGGAAAAATGTACGAGGAGAAACAGTAATACACAACGAAGTAATTAGAACAGATACCCACTTTGAATTAATTGTGATATCAAAAGAGTACGGAACAAATGAAGGAAGATTTGGAAGCCAATATAGTGAAGAAATTGAATGAATACATTAAGACATATTTTGGAAGCAAAATGAGAAATGAAATAAAACAGATAGTGTGTAATGTGATATCTAAGGCAGCCTTAAAATAAGGTAGTCAAACCTGGACATTGAGAAGACAAGATAAAGGATGGCTAGAAGGTATTTGCTGGCAGATAACATGAAAGATAGGATCAGAAACCAGGTTACAAGAAGACTTGACTACAGGTAGAATGCAAACAAACTGCAGCCGGTGTGCGCATGAGCGAGGAGAGCCTTCTCCCGTTTCCGTCAACCAAGCATCACGTGACCCCCACCGCTCCCTTTCTGCATACAACTGACGGCAAAACACACGAAACGAGTGTGCTTTAATACTGTTGTGATTTTCAAAGGTAACGGGAAATAATTACCTGAGACATGAGCTCACAATCGATCAAAAATAGAATTATAATTTACCTAAACTCTGAGTAACAACGCAGTGATTCTGCAGAAAATGCAAGGAGTGAATAAACAGGGAATGAAACATGACCAGTGCTGCCCGTGCGATGGTAGAAGGGCAATCTAAAATGACGGGAGAGAGGGAAAGTTAGAGGACTCCAGCATTTTGTTCGCGGTCTAGTTATAGCAATACATTAGGTATAAACCTATGGGAACAAGATGACCAAGAAGACGATGCAATAACAAAAGCTTGTTAGGAAGGAGCAGGAGAAATGAAAGTAAAAGATGTACGTCTCTGATACAAACAAATACGATAGTTAAAACCACTGTAACCGAAATGAGTAAACGACAAAACGGTTTAATATATTGTGACTCTCTGTGTTCGTGAAATTAAAAATTTCAGGTTGCAAATACCAAAAAATTGCTCTTTCGTAGAAATTAATCTGACAGTACAGAATTAGATCACATACACAATACAACTTACAAGGTCATCGACCGCAAACCAGTACACACAGCTGTACAAGCGCACGCGTCCCATTACAGACTGACTCACTGTGGCGGGTGGACTCCCTTTTTATAGATTACATTCGGGAATGTCCTCACACCATCGAGACACGGATAGAACAAAGACGAAGTCTCAAGAAATACCTTGATTTCTCAAGAAATCCTTTAAACTTGTCGCCCACGCCGACTCGATCAACAATGGGCTTGGGACAATATCTATCAAATGGTAAATGTTCGCAGCTCAACAGATAGCTGATTAGTTCTTAGTATGTATCTGTTTATATATCACTTCCCTGCGCGCAACATTTGGACAAAAATCCAGGTAATCGAAATGGAATTTGAAGAAGAATATAAGGACAATTATTTTAATCTGATACGGTTATAAAACAATCCACAGATTGTCCTTTCATAAGCACAAAAACTCTGATGGGTTTATTTTGATATTTTTACGTGATATAGCTCCAGCTTGGTTTTGTTCTCACGAAAATTGATATGCACATGAAAATGCAGAGCAATACTCTAATATATGCAAATGGTTCTAAATAACTAAGATATATAGATATATACATAGCAATCTCAACTACGGCGACATCTAGAGGCTACTACCTGTACTTCGTGTTTCATAAGACTTCCACTGCGTGTCGTAGACGTCGCAGTGGCTTCAAATATATGTGAGCCTCAGTTAATGTTTGGGTTTTTTCTGTAAGGTGCTTCACTTTAGCGTTGAAACAATACTTCCTGTACCACGTACACAAAACTATCAGGCTCGGCAGTAAGTAGAGCAGAAATTACATTGCATAACAAAAAATTAATATCGAAGTTCCCCTTCGATCCCAAAAACTATGCTGTAGGTTAAATACAAGATTAAGGGAAATGAATGCAATATTGGTAAAAGTAGCCGCGATACATCCCTCACATAAATAAGTAGTTAAAATGTCAAATACGTAAAATATGAAACTATTAAAAGTGAATCAAATAAATATATACAAATATAATAATTTGTAACTTAAAACTGCACTTATCTTATAAGAAATGATGATAATTCTTATAAATTCTACAGAATAGCGATTTCATGTATACTTATTACACATCCTCAACTGTCGTCATGGTAACTACACAACAGATGTTGATGTGTTCTTGTTAGTGCTACTAACATCTGAAAATAAAAGAAATTTAAATACAGAATCGACTGCTGGTATTTGAAAATTCCTTACGCAATATTTGTTTTTTAAAATAAATATCTTTTCCCAAACCATTAAATCTATGGGACCATTTAACTGTTTTAATAATTTAAAATAATTTAACAATAAGATAAGTGAAGCTTTAAGGTTGAATTTTTTATGCTTGCATATAGTTAAATTTTTGCTTTAGGGAAACATATTAATCTCAGCTCCTACCAGTGGAATGTATCACTAAAGTATATTTAAATTATGAAATTACCATTAAATAGTAAGTAATAATAAATAATATCCTAACAGGAGCTCAAACCTGTATGAAGTAATAAATTGTTTTAATTCTATTTTATATTATTTTCGCCATCACTGCGGTACTTAAAATTGTTCATATGTATGACAAATAAATCATATTTTGTATAAAATTTCAGAAATGGTTTTACATTCTCAATGTGTGAAATAAAATTATGAAGATAAGTAAAGGTACGCTGTGAAAAAAAAAAAAAAAAAAAAAAAAAAAAAAAAAAAAAAAACTGTGATCATTCTTTATTGAACAGCCCTCGTATTTTCAACAAAGAGAATAATTGTTGAGGAAATCAGAATTTTCGAGATATATACTGTAGTAATATTACTGTATACTTATTATGTGTTACATAGACTCAGAGGTTTAAAGTTTAAAATTTGTTATTTAAATGTGAATTAATATTATTACTAGGTATATTTTATATTTATAATGTGTTCTTATTATTAAATCTACTAACGCTCTCCAATGTAGTGCATGTATAAAACTGTGTCTTCCCCTCAAATTTAATAATTCCAAAGACTAGAGGTTCTTCAGAGATTTTTCTCAAATGGCTTCTATGTATCGCTATAGTTTGGTATCCGTATAGAAAGGCTGGCGTGTCTGCTCTACCACGAAAACACACACATAACGTGATTTCCTACACGGATAGATCTTCAGAACCCTAAATGCTGGCCGATTATGAACATTTCAGGCAGCTTCACACTTTAATAAAGAAACAATATTCAAGTGGGCAGGAAATGGGTACTGACACTTTTTTCAAACACACTGCTTCACAGGGAGTGACTTCTAATCAAGACTAAATCATGTAAATTAAATGGTATGTACCAATAAAACAGTTAGGTTGTTTTTATTAACCTTCATTAATTTCACGATTTAAAAAACTTTGAAATTTATGGACAACTCCTGACAACTTTGGGTTTGCGAAACCGAGAGTTTGCGGTATATTCCATGTAAAGTTGCTGTGTAGTTGTAGAATTCCTTTTACATTTTTGTGTCTGGTCCTTGAACACAGTGCACTTATATACAGGTTTCATATGCACTAACCTTCCGAGTTCACACACGCACATACATGCAAGTACCTTCCTTTGGACTCAGGTGATCTAACATTTACTTCAAATGCGATCTCGACATTTTACTTTTGACTAGAATTCAGTTTCCCCTCTACCTAAAACTCACATGCCGTCAAGAAAGTACCGTGAATTGGCCATACAAAAATATATTTCATTTATCATTTGGCTAGAATTAAACATTTTCCTCTAAAAACGGCGTATGTACAGGGCACACTAAGTAATAATACTAAAAAGCCATACGAACAAAAGCGGGTACAAACTCGCCGTTCAACTGTCCGCCTTGTTGAGTCACTGCGATCACAGCGACACACACTGGAAGTGTCTTGCAATAGGAAGTACACGTAGTTTAACACAGATGACGCGGAAGTTGTAATTACCATGTATATTTCTATATAGACTAAGACAGAAACACCTAAATCCCACTCAAGGACTCCTACACTTCATCACGGGACATGGACCCTTCAATACATATCTCCATAAGATAAACCGACTCACAACCGAAGGCTGTGACATATGCTACACCATAGACACACCCGAGCACGCTGTTTTCGAGTGCATCAAATACACCGACCTAGTAGAAGAAGGAAGACAGAAACTAACAAAACCACAGCCGAAATACTCAGAAACAGAAATGACCCAAAAATTCTATTCAGAATAACAGACGACATCTCACGCCGAGCCATTTAAATTCCAAGGACAAGACCGAGACCCAATCCAACTCAAGACACAGACAGACCAACCAGGCGTTCAACCCGACTAGCAGCACCAGCCATTGCAGTACCCATCAGAAGACCACAACCCCTCAGGACCCAACGGTTATCCAGAAGGAAGTACTTCTGGACCAACAGAAACATTATATAACAACCAATTGTGACTGTAAATATGTATATAAATTCAACTTGTATCCTATCTGTTAAGTAAATAATCTCATTAATTTGTTAATGTTTAAGTTCAAAATGAATTATAGAATGAAAATGTTTAAAAACCTGTATCACTTTGTTTCACGCAAAATTGTCATCACAAACAAACCAAAAAACTTGTACGTAGTGTAGTTCTAGCATATAAGGCTAAGTTCTAGTATATAAGGTTCTCTGTAAAAAGAAATGATGAAACCATGAACATTGTCAAATGTAAAAGAAAAGATAAAAATAAAGCACATGTGCCCCGGTTTAGACTCTAGATGCCGGGATAATAGAGTGCAGAGGTTATTTTTTTTTTTTTTTTTTTTTATGTGTTAGTTATCAGGTATTTCTCAAAGCATTGGAATGATGCTCTTTTGTTTTGTTTTAGAATTCACTGCAAACCTAAACATTGGCAAGTTGAAGTTATTCTCTATACAAAACTAAAAAATGGACCAGATAAAGTACAACATGTTAAACAGTACAACAGTACCCTACAACTACTTTTATATCCTTTACAAAATCAGGTTAAAAAGTCAACAGCAACAAAGAACTGGAAACTGTAATATCATGAAAATGTAGAGCCTGTAAGCCGGGTCCATTTTACCGGCACCAGGTATAACAAACGAAAATAAAAAGCATAAGCCTAAGTCTAACTGTTACTTATGCGAACAAATTCAACTTAGAGTTAACCTCATACTAGACGCAGCTTACGCGCAGTACTAACAATCATACATATGTACACACTAATTTTACTTGTAAGGATAATACATGACTAACGCTATCCTAGCGCCTACCACTAGCATTAATGACACGTTCTACCCGCTTAAGGGTGGACAGACCAGTAACTAAGAACTAAAAGTACTATAACTTACACATGACAACCTCCTCTATCATTGCAATTGCAATCACTACGTTAGGACGGCGTTTCCAATTGGAAACGACACTAAACCCCACTACATCCCTCACCATAAATCCGCGAGGGCATAATCAGGGCTTCGGCCATGCTTATGTCCTAGCACTGAACCTCACCTCGGTTAGGCCATACGGCCAACCTGTACACACTCTCCATGAATCCGCAGGTGCTTATAGCGGTACTGCTGGAGTTCATCTCCTGACTACTCTCCGGTGGAGGTTTTTTAGTGGGCAGCACCTTCGGGTGAAGCTCACACTCGCGGCTGTGCCATCCCAGTACAGTCGGGGTTAGTCCATAAATGGATTTTTCCTCCACTTGAAAAGAAAAATCTATGATGCATATTTGACTGGAATACTGAACCATTTATATCGAACTACGCCTAATATTAATTATTAAGTAATGCTGCTTTGCAGTTCGATTGACCAATTTATGTACGACGTCTCCTGACTGCGGTAGTGCATCATGGGACGCGAAGTCCTCAGCTACTTTCATTTGATATTTCAAGATTATCAACTGTTCTTCAAAGTAAATATTATTTATTGCATAGAATGCATTTAAATAAAAATTGGAATAAACTTCGGGTTAAGTAATTTGATGTGAGAAGTAAGAGTGAAAGAGGACAGACATATGCAAAATAAAACGAACAACGTTTGTGCGCTTGCCTTAAAATGTATGTCCAGGTTCGGTACTACACAACAAGATATTATTTAAATTAATTTACAAAATTTTAAAACATAATAACACACGGAATACAGAAACTACGTAATGAAAGAATCGCAATAGAAATGAAGGAATTAGAAACAACATTGAAACAGACAAAAAACAACAAGGCACCTGGGATTGATGAATATGAAAAGAGGAAGTAACAGATAAGATTTTTGAATGATATATTGGTCCCGGAAAAATACGGGAAAAATAGAATACGGCACAAATTATATGTACACAGGTTTTTTCAAAAGACACGGAGCGATTATATCCGTTGCGAAGTTTACAGCTTAACTTGTCCGAATTTCGGGGTCGCAGCTTCGAAGTTCTGTTAGGTATAATATTATCCACCATGATTTTGTAATTAGACAGCGCAGGAACCACTTACTGTTGTACGAGCCTAAAATAATTGCTTTTGGGACGAAACATTACTCCTTGCTCTTTATCAGTGACCCTAGCCTCGCTTTCAGGTAATAGGACAAAGGTCAGTTATTTGTGCAAAAGACGAATAATAACTCGGACAGCTCCAAGGTTGCTCTTCAGTGTAAAACTACACATTCCGTCCTAACAGGGAGAATTTTCCGCGTACTTACGTACTTAGAGATGATTTTGATGGATGGAAGAGGTGAAGGGACCTCAGCGAACGCACGATTACTTAACTTTTATTAAAAAATGACTTACAAAAATAGTTACATCAGTAATAATAATATTTATTTGTTTAACTTCAGAGCATTTTGATATGATATTAATTGTACAATACTTTCAACCACTTACTGTAAATATCAACAGCTTCCCTTTCACTTAGAACTGCTTTATTTAGTATTATCAAGCACGTAAAATAAAATGCTCGTCTGATTGCATAAGGCATTTGGTTTTCGTTTACTTATGAACAATTCTTTGATGCTGTTTTCTGTTCCTTGTATCATTTAATGCTTTCATCCTCAACCTCACTAACATTAACTTCCCTCTAAAAGGTATAAGCTACATATGGCCATCAGCTTAATTGCCATCATGGACTGCTATAACGGAATTTTGGAACTCGTTAAACAGTCATGAGCAATAAGTAAGCAATAGCCTCTTTATTGCTGTTTCTAAGCCAAAGCAACTGTTAATAGTAGGAAGAAAGCTACTACGGGGTATGCCGGTATGTTTACAAACAGCTACAGCACGTGGCACGGCGTGTGACCTTTATCTGCAAACTCCGACAGCGTGAGGCACGTGGCGTTGTTCCTGTCACTGACTAATCCACAGTCATTCTGGAACATTTTTGGGCTCTATTGGTGATAAAGACTCTCTATATATGTCACATAGAAGCTAAGCAAATACTTCAAAATATTCGTTTGGTGTCGCTTAGATAGACCCTAACACACAGACACACGCGCGCGCGCGCGCACACACACACACACACACACACACACAGACACACATACATATATCGCTTAAAGAGGGAAGAGAAATGAGTGTAAAGTGATACACTCATTACCTTCTGCTACCAATTGTATACCAGCATTTTCAAAATAAAACTACAACCAATCCCAGAAACATTACTGCGGGAACAGTGGTGTGGATTCGCCAAAGGAAAACGTCATTTTCACTATAAACAGATTATGGAAAGGAAAGATAGTTCCATGAACCCTTATACTTAATGCTGTTGGATAATGAGAAAGCATATAACCAGTTGAATCGTGGAAAAATTTGGCAGATACTATATAATTACAAGATAAAATGCATTAAATACCATTAAATCTTCCAAAAACACCAAAATAAATAAAAGATAAGAGTTGATAAGAAAGGAAAAGTACCTTCAAAATACATACAGGATTGCGACAAGTATCTGAATTGTTACCTCTGCTATCTATACTACATATGCATATAATTTTAGAACAATTGTATGAGAAAGCCCCAAAAGGCATCGAACTAAACATAGAAAAGTAAAGAAAACAATACTATTCGCGGGCGGCCAGCTAGTTTTGGAAGATTCTGAAGATAATTTACAAAGATACGAAACATCTTGAATAGAATAATAAGACAACAAGATATGAAAATACAATCACAGAAAACTTCCTCGATTGCAATATATGATTAGAATAATAGACGAGTAGAGACAGTAATAGACAACAACGTAATAGAACAGATGTGCACTTTTAATTATTTGCGATGTCACTTCAGTGCTTAACTAATGATCAAAGACTTGGAAACGAATATAGCAAAATAAGAAAAACTGAATGGATTAAGTGTCGCGAATGCATTCCTGCTACGAGGCATTCAAAGAGACGGGCAGTACAGTGCGGAGATAAAAGCTCGCCGAAGCGGTGGGGGTAAGTAGACGGATTTCTCGAGAGTTTGTCTTTCTTCTAGCGCCATCTTAATTGTTTGAGAACATTCCGGATAGTAATTAATCTATAAAAAGTGAGCCAGAACCATAACAATCTAAGACCAGAAACTACGATTTATGTCAACGATCCAGAACAACATCAATAAAGGTCTCACAACCATCGGTGTCTTTCTCGACATACAAGCAGCATTCGACATATGTTGGACAAATGGACTGTTATATAAATTTACAAGGATGGGCATCCCAAAGCGCATCATAAGATGGACGGCAAGCTTCTTACATCACAGGACAGCTCGCATAAAAATCAACAACACTCTGTCAGCACCCATTACACTGGAAGCAGGCACATCACCGGGAAGCGCTCTCTCCGGATTACTGTATATCATTTACACATCACACACTCCACAGCCAATCCACCCAGCAATAGAACTAGCTCAATTCGCCGACGACACTGCATATCTGAGCAGCGATCCGAAGCTGATGAACGCAAAACCAAGGATAAAGAAACAGCTAAAAGTCTTTGACAGATGGGCATCCAAATGGCGCCTCACAGTAAACACGAGCAAAACTCAAGCCATCATTTTCCGCAGGAAAACAAAGCGTAACTACCAAGAATCGACGATAGCCTACCAAGGACACAAAATACCTATACAGATCACAGTAAAATACCTGGGAATAAAGCTTTAAAAAAACTAAGCAAAAAACCACATTTCCAGCAAAAGATGAAAGAAGCAAAAACAGCAATCTCCACCCTACACTATTTATCAAAAATAGGGAAAATAGGTCTCTCAGCACCGATCCTCAACCAACTGTACAAGACAATAGTAAGAGCATACTTCACCTACGCCGCTATCGTCACCTTCCCAATAACGACAACATACATCAAAACCAGGCTTCTACACATGGAGAGAAAGTGCTTAAGAATAGACAATAAACTCGTAGCCTGGCACAGAAACGAAGAAGTGTCTGACATCTGTAAGGCAATCCCACTTGAACAACACATACAAAACAGGATGTACAGGTACATCGCAAACGCGTCCTAGAGACCGTACACGAGGCAGCTGATTGCAGCAGCAGAAGACTACAAGAAGACGGAGACCACGGCCCCACCAGTCGTCACCCTGATACAACACCACGCCAGGTTCAAGGAAACCGAAGAAGACGAGATCCAATAACATCTCCGATTACTTCTAGCTTGAAAAATGACGATTGTGTATATACCATAACTGTACACGTAGCACAAAGATTGTTAAATAGAAAAAGTACTAAAAATATAAACATATAAAAAACTACTACTAAAAACAAAACCAAACTATATATATGAAAAAAAAAACAAATAAGCAAATAAAAAATAAAAGAATAAAATATATGTATATATAAATATATGATAAAATAAAGAAAATAATGTATTAAAGAAAAAAGTATATATGTGATATTAAATAAAATATAAATATGACAAATACCAACAGTATTTCAATTACCCAATAACGACAAGTGAAAAATTGTTAGCACATGCATACATAGGTTAAAAAAAGAGCCGTTCTCCCTCAAAACCAAATAAAGTCAAGGCTGAAGCAGCCATAGGGCGAAATAAGCCATGGTGAAATAAACCCACGGGCGAAATAAGCTCTAAAATCCCCCTGTAGTAGTAGTAGTAGTAGTAGTAGTAGTAGTAGTAGTAGTAGTAGTAGTAGTAGTAGCAGTAGTAGCAGTAGTAGTAGTAGCCACTGGACAGTCAGTTGTTAATTCAACTCGCGTGCGTGAACAGCTGTGTGAGTGGTCGATGACCTTGCAAGTTGTATTGTTTCCGTGATGTAATTGTTGATAAAAGTGTGTTTCTACGGAAATAAAGAACAATTTTTAGTGTTTGTAACTTGAACTTTTAATTTCACGAACCCACAAAGTCATAATATAAAGATATATATTGGAATATATATGAGAACTGAAATTCAGATTGTTTTATGTGTCCAAGGCAGCCTTAAAATATTCTAGTGAAACCTGAAGGTTGAGAAGTCAAGATAAAGAATGGCTAAAGGCTATTTGTTGGGGAAGACTAGAGGAGCTAGAATTGGAAACCAGGATACAAGAACGCAAGTGAAATAGAAGCAATAGAAAGAGCATGTATGTCAACTGAGATAGCTACGTATTGTAGACGCTGTATAAGCCTAAGGAAATAAGAGACGTAGATAAGACGACGGATTGACCAAAACCAAACGGCTACAAAATAATGTCCATGGAGTCGGTAATTTACCCAGTTCAGTATCTAATTTGGAAACAACTGGGATATTTGTGGAAATATAGGGTCAGACTGAAAAATTCAATGCCATAGCCGGGATTTGAACCACGGATCTTATAGGTTTCCACAATTTAGCCTACACACGGCCAGTCTGAAAGAAGAATTAATTTCCATTAATTGACCTAATAGTGGTTAACTATAAAGCCCGGGTTTTAAAGCACTTACTTACTTGTAAGACGTCATTAAGGTAGTTGTCTCGTGTGTTTATGAGAATTCCTAAGTGTTTTACCGGGAAAATACGAGTCAGTTGGACAATTTAATGTCATATCGGCACGTTTGCCATAGTAAATCAATGGCAGAGCGGCTGGACGGAAACCAGAAGATCCGTGGATCAAATCCCGGCTATGGCATTGCATTTTTCAGTCTGATTCTACGTTTCCGCAATTTAGCCTACACACGGCCAGTGTGAAAGGACAATTAATTTCCAGCTGGGATAATTGCTATGAAAATTTTAATTGATTATATCTCACAACAGTACTCAGAAAACCGTTATACTAATGAAATATGCAATGAACAAACAGTTGAATTTGATAAACTTATAAGGAATATCATAGACTTTTTTTCTGAAACACTATAATTGTGATGTGTTTATATTGACTTTTAAAATGATATAGTGCCAAGCTAAATTTCTTTTCAATTTCGGGGTAAGATGTGCACGAAATCCAAACCTCACTATTCCAATATATGGAAGCTATTCCTAATACCTCACTTTTATTGATATACACATAGCAATTAGAGCTTCGGCGACATCTAGGATACCCCATGGGAACTTGGTGTTTCGTAAGACTTCCACTATGTGCCGTTGTGATCACAGCCACCCACGGAACACGCGGGACATTTCAACTTCGGGTATCTTTTTTTAGGGATGCCTTACTTTACCGTTTTCACAATACTTTCAGTACCACGCTCTTAAATAGTAGGTAGAGGAGAAATTACATCACAACAGAAAACTTAATGTACTAATTCTACTGCAAATATCACCCAAAGCTATGAAGCAGGTTAAATAGAGTTTTAATGGCTATCAATGTAATATTACTTAAAACTACACACGTGAATGCCCTACAGATGATCAAGTAATTAAAGTATAACTTGAAATTTTAATCTGAATCGCTATCAGCGTATGGACACTTAAAATATATTAACAACTATTACAATTACTCGTACAATTAAAGACTGAGTAATAACATATAACCTTCTAACAGGTACTCGAACATGTAGGAAGTTGTAAATTATTTAAAAATTATTTTATTAATTTTTAACGGCAGTAGTTAAGCTTATTTATATTGAAGATATAAAGGCTAATATTTACTTAAAACACTTACTTGAAATAAAATCTTAAACAATGTCCTTTATCTTAAATGTGTTAATTATTAAAGTCTGAGGTGAGATTTTCTGTTTATACTAAAAAATTATAAGCTTAACGACTAACCTTAGATCTTGAAATCATAATGAAAGGATTAAGGAACCTATTTAACTTAATAGGTAACAAACTTTTTAAAACATCTTTAATCCTGCATTTAAAGATCTTATTTGAAGTCTCTCTCACGTAAAAAATCAACATCAATTTACCATGTGATTTAAATCAGATTCAAGAGAAGTAATATATATTATGATACCTATAAATAAAATTACTAAAGCTTGCTTAAAAAATTAAAATGAATGCTCCTCTCCATACTAAATACTGAAGCAACATAAGCATACTCACAAAGTACAGTTAACGAATCAGTATATACTAGACAAAGAATTTACCTAAAGTAAAATTATATAAACCTCTAAGATGAGGCTTTGTGATTTCTTTTGGTAATGATTAAAATAAAATAGACAAAATAACATAATATAATAACTAAATAAAACAAAAATTTATATGGTCTTTACAAAATAAACCAACAGAATAACGCAAAACTCTGCAAAATTCCAACTTTATTACGTCTTTTACTTAAATAAATATATTCTAATACTTTTTGCCTTAAAAAACTAACAATATATATTTCAAATACAAAGAAAGTAATTAAAATCAATCAAACAAACAACAACAAAATCAATTGTTTTGTTAAGATTTCCTAGCAATGATTACTTACAATCATGTTTACAAATTCTATACCTGCTGCTCTTATTTCTCACAAAATAGTTTAATTATTAGTATTCAAAAATTATTTTAAACTTCTCGCCCTCTCGTAGAAATATATTTAATAAAATTAAAGATAAAGATCAACCTGACACACGTCAGATTAAACTTCTAAAAGTACTTCCGGGTAACTGAAAATGTATACCTCACTTATTAAAATAACTCAATTCCATAATATTGCTAACAAAGATTAAGAATCATTTCTGAGAAAATCAATATTTTCGAGATATGTACTGGAGAAATGTTACCATGTTCCTATCGTGTTACATAGGCTCAACTTGTCGGGTAACTCTAAGCTCTAAGTATCCTGGGCTCAGTTGAGCATTATTTCACCCATTCCATTCAAGGTCCGATATGACTTAACACTGGAGTACGTAAAGGTACAAAAAAGTAGGCTCAATAGTTTATAGTTTCCAGTTTATTATTATTTAACTAATATATATATATATATATATATATATATATATACATATATATATGTGTGTTTGTGTGTGTGTGTGCGCGCGCGCGCGCGCAAATATAACACTATCCATACTAGTGGATGTACAAATATGTTCCTTCCCCTTGAAATTAATAATTCCAAAGTCTAGAGTTTCTCCAAAATTTCTTCTCAAATGCTTTCTATGTTTCGCTACAGTTCGGTGTGTATAGAGAGAGATTGCGTCTCTCACCTTCTCCCTGGACTTGGGACTACAGCTAGAGTTCTACTTTTTGTGATACATTTGATGCCTTCCTCATTGAACCTTCTTATTTCTAAATTACACTGTTCTGCTTTGATTGTCTTAAATGAGTTAGAGTTTCAGTTTAAAATTTTCATGCTGATTGCTAAACTAAACTCCCTTTTCACTGACTAAGTCAGAACATCTTAAATAAAGTATTAAAAGAACACTATATGATAATATCTTCTCAGAAAACCAAATCGATTATAATTAATGGGAAAAATGGGCGAGGAGAAAAAGTAATACGCAACGAACTAATAGAACAGATACCCTCTTTTAATTAATTGTGATGTCAGATGAGTACGGAACAAATGAAGAAATGAAGGAAGATTTGGAAGCCAATATAGTGAAAAAACTGAATGGATACATTAAGAAACATTTTGGATGCAATATGAGAAATGAAATAAAGCAGATGGCGTATAATGTAATATCTAAGGCAGCCTTAAAATATGGTAGTCAAACCTGGGCGTTGGGAAGACAAGATAAAGGACGTCTAGAAGGTATTTGATGGCAAAAAATATAAAAGATAGAATCAGAAACCAGGTTACATGAATACTAGACTACGGGTAGACCGCAAACAAACTGCAGCCGGTGCATAATTTCCTTAAACACTGAGTAATAGCGCAGTGATTCTGCACAAAATGCAAGGAGTGAATGTATCAGTGAATGAAACATGACCAGTGCTGCCCGTGCAATGGAAAAGGGGCAATCTAAAATGACGGAAGGGAGGGAAAGCTAGAACAACCCAGTGTTGGTAAGCCACGCCACCAACTGCATTTTGTTCGCGGTCTAGTTTTAGCGATAGATTAGGTATTAACCTATGGGAACAAGATGACCAAGAAGACGATGCAGTAACAAAAGCTTACTAGGAAGAAGCAGGAGAAATAAAAGTGAAAGATGTACGTCTCTGATATCAAGAATGTAATAGTTAAAACCACTGTATCCGAAATGAGTAAACGACAAAACGGTTTAATATATTGTGACCCTGTGTGTTCGTGAAATTAAAAATCCAGATTACAAATACCAAAAACTGCTCTTTATTTTCGTAGAAATCAATCTGACAGTCCAGAATTAAGTCACATACACAATACAACTTGCAAGGTCATCGACCACAAACACAGTTCACACAGATGTTCACGCGCCCGCGTCCAATTACCCACTCACTGAGGCGGGCGGACGCGCTTTTTCTGATAGATTACTCACATTCCGGAATGTTCTCACACCATTGAGACGCGGCTAGAACATAGACGAACTCTCGAAAAGTCCATCTCCTTCCCCCACGTTTCGTTGAGCTTTTATCTACACACTACAGTGCCTGACCCTTTGAACTAGTTGCCCGCGCCGCCTATATCAACAATAGGCTCGCGAAACTATCGATCAAATGATAAATGTTGCCAGCTCAGCAGCTCATTCAGGAATACCTGGGTTAATTCTTAGCAATGTGTAATTGGTTATATATCACCTCCATGCGCGCAACATTTGGACATTATCCGGATTATTAGAGTTGAATCTGTAGAAGAATATCAAAAAATAAATTGAATTTGATACAATTATAAATTATTGCAAAGATTTTCCTTCCAAGACACAACAACTCTGATCGTCTATTTTTGATATTTTTAGGTGATATAGCTCCAACCTACTTTTGTTCACACGAAAATTGCGATCTGCATCAAAATAATGAGAAATATTCTAATGTACGTAAATGGTTTAAATAACTAAGATATATAGATATATACATAGCAATTTCAGCTTCGGCGACATCTAGAAGCTCCTAAGTGTACTTCTTGTTTCGTAAGACTTCCACGGTGTGTCGTAAACGTCGCAGTAACTTCAAACATATTTGAGCCTCGGTTAATATTTGGATTTTTTTGGAAAGTGCTTTACTTAAGCGTTGAAACAATACTTCCTGTACCATGTACACAAAGCTATCAGCCTCAGCAGTAAGGAGGGCAGAAATTACATTGCGTAAAAGATTATAATCGAAATTCTACTGCGAACACAAAAGTTATGATGTAGGTTAAATACAAGTTTATGGGAAATGAATGCAATATTGATAAAAGTATCCGCGAAAATTGCCCTCAGATAAATAGGTAGTTAAATTATTAAATACGTAAAATATGAATCTATTACCAGTGTAGCATATAAATATATACAAATATAATAATCTGTAAGCTAAAACTTCACTTATCTTATAAGAAATGATGATAATTCTTATAAATTCTCCAGAATCGCGATTTTATGTTTATTTATACCCTTCCTCAGCTATCGTCATCGTTACTAAACAACAGGTGTTGATACGTTCTTGATAGTACTACCAAAATCTGAAAACAAAACAAATTTTAAATCAGAATCGACTACCGGTATTTCAAAATTCATTACGTGATGCTTGTTTTTTAAAATAAATAGCTTTTCCCAAACCATTAAATCTATCAGAAAATATAATTGTTTAAATAATTTAAATGAATTTAACTATAAGATAAGTGAAGCTTTAAGTTAGAAATTATTATATTTGCATATAGTTAAATAGTTACTTAACGGAAACATATTAATCTCATCTCTTACTAGTGGAATATATAAATAAATATATTTAAATAATGACAATTACCATTAAATAGTCAGTAATAATAAATAATATCCTAATAGGAGCTCAAACCTTTATGAAGCTATAAATTGTAATAATTCTCTTTTATATTGTTTTAGCCATAGCTGCAGTAGTTAAAATTATTAATATTTATGACAAATAACTAATACTCATGTAAGATTCGTGTAAAATTACAAAGAAGTTCCTACATTTTCTATGTGTGAATTATTAGAACCTGAGACGAGATCTTTTAGCAATAAACAAAAAAAAAAGTTGTAAGCTTAATTAATGAACTTAGGTCTTGTAGCAGGACTTCTATTCTGATACACATGCGATGATTAAAGACGACGAACTATAAGCCCTGCGTTGTGAAAATCATGTAGAAACAGCCGTTTTTGGTGCCGGGGGTTGGTGCGATGTTGAAGATGCTATGATACCCAAGTTGTGGCGACATTTGTAGCAGGATTCCTCCGTTGTTGTGGGTTTCGATGCCCCAAAGTTGCGGCAACATATATAGCAAGATTCGTGCTGCTATCTCGCATCCCGTCGTTGATCTTACTTCGTCGATTTTACCTTCGTCCAAAATATTATGAGTTGACGAAGAAGATGTTCCCCGAAGTTATCAGGAAAATCCTTAATTATGTCTCAGCTAGCTTTTAATATTCTTCTGTTATATTCTTACTTACGAGCAATGAAAACTCTAAGGTACAAGAGTGGTAGCGAGTGAACAAATCACTAAAATTCTTAATTTGAATTTCTATAAAAAAATAAATCTTTTGTTTATTTCTTTTAACACCAAATCCATAACAATTCTTATCGCAAAAATTTATACTGTGATTGGAATCAATCTAATACTTCAAATTGAACCAACACTTATATATTTTCGAGCAATTCAAAAAACGTGCGATCTTTTCAGCGTTCCAGAAAGAAAGACGATTTTTATTTCGGTTTCTACACCAAGATTATTTAATCTTTCGTTACTATCGGTACCCATATATTACTTTTATATCATTGGTCCATTTAGTACTGCGTTACCACGTTACATAATACAACTATTAAAACGGCGAATCACGAAATTACATATATTTTTATTCAATTTTGTTTGTTTTTCTTTTATAAATTTAAAAATTCTTCAAAACCTTTTTAAATATAACTCAAAACAGCTGCTACAGTCTTGAAATCATCATTAAAATTACAATAGTTAGTTAACTTATTACTAACAAATGGTTTAAAAGAACATATTTAATCACAAATTTAAAGATAATGGTTTAAGTTTCTTTCGTGTATAATATCTACATTGAATTGACACATGATTTAAATCAAATTACAAAAAATAAACAAATATTAATATACTTACAGATACAATTCTTAATTATTCAATTAAAGAAATTAAAGGAATTCTCCTCTGCAGATTAAATACTGAAACAACGTAAACACACTAACAAAACACAGCGAAAGCAACTAGTAAGTACTAGAAAATAAATATAACTGAATTAAAAGTAAATAAACGTCTGATACACGGTTTTAATATTTATTTAATTAATGATAAAAATAAAATATAGGACTACATATTATAACATATAATTCCAAACTAAAGAATTTATATATCCTTTACAAAATAAACCAATAGCGTCTATAAAAGCCTAGTTTGTTATATTATTTAAGAAATTGAATATACTCCAATATTTCGCGGTATATAAAATAAAAATATCTACTTCATCAATAAGGAAAACAATTAAAATAATTCCCACTATCACCCACATAGTACAATGTTTTGGTAACAGTTACTATCAATAATTATTTACAATCATGATTATCACTTCTATATCTGCCGCTCTTTATTTTCTAAAAATAGTCAAAATATTAGTATTAAGAAATTATTTTAGACATATCATCCTCTAGTGTTAAGATATTTGATAAAATTAAAAGATACCAACCAGTCTAAGTTAAAGCTTCTAAGGATATATATACTTTACACATATCCTCAAAACATTGTAAGTTCATATCAGGCGCAAAATACCACATTTCAATCAAGCAGCCTGGATGCTGCACCAAGACAATGCGCGGCCGCATATTGCGAAAATTAATGCTGAATATCTTGCAAAAATCAAGGTAAAGTACATCACTCACCCACCCTATAGTCCGGATTTAGCGCAATGGTACTTTCTTCTACTCCCTTACTTGATGAAACGCCTTCGTGGTAGGCAATATCCATAATCAGAATCAGTAGTGAACACTGCGATTTTGAAGAATCTCTCAAAAAATGGTTTCCAGCATACCTTTGAAGACTGGCAGAGACGCTGGGACAAGTGCATCGCATTCAGGGGGAATATTTTGAGAAGGGCCATCAAAATTATAAGGATCAGTAAAGGTACGTTGTCAAGAAAAATTGTGATCATTATTTACTGAATAGCCCTCTTATTTTCAGAGAATCATTGTTGAGTAAATAAGAATTTCCGAGTTATGTACTGTAGTAATATTACGGTGTTCTTATCATGTGTTACATAGGCTCAGAGGTTTGAAGTTTAAAATTCATTATTTATAATGTGAAATGATATGATTATTTCTAATATTTATGTTATAATATATTTATTAAAATCTACTAACGCTATTCAATCTAGTGGATGTACAAATTTGTGTCTTCCCCTCAAAATAAATAATTCCAAAGTCTAGAGGTTGTTCAGAGATTTTTCTCAAAATCTTTCTATGTTTAGCTATAGTTTGGTGTCTTTATAGCGATGTTGGCATCTCTGTTCTTATCCCTGAGCTTGGGACTAGCACAAAAACACACACATGGTGTGATTTCCTACATGGAAAGATCTTCTGAACCATAACTGCTAGCGTATTATGAACATTTCAGTTTCACTCCTTAATCATAAAGAAGCAATATTCAAGTGGGAAGGAAATGGAAACTGACACATTTTTCAAACACACTGCTTCACAGGGAGTGACTTCTAATCAAGAGTAAATCATGTAAATTAAATGGTATTAATGAATCTCGACATTTTACTTTTGTCTAGAATTCAGTTCCCCCTCTACGTAATATGTACACTCTGTCAGGAAAGTACCGTGAATTAGCCATATAGAAATATATTTCATTTAACATTTGGCTAGAATTCAATTTTTGCCTCCAAAAAGAGTGTATGTACAGGGCACACTAAGTAATAATTAATATTAAAAAGCCTTTCGAATAAAACAGGGTACAAACTCGCCGTTCAACTGTCCACCTTGTTGAGTCACTGCGACCACAGCGACACACACTGGAAGTGTCTTGCAATAGGAAGGACAAGTAGTTTAACACAGATGACGCGGAGGCTGTAATTACCATGTATATTTCTATATGTGTTAGTTATTAAGTATTTGTAAAGCATTGGAAAGATGCTCCATTTTTTTGGTTTAGAGTTTACTCCTAATGTAAACAATGAAAATTTGGAGTCATTCCGCAAACAACAATCAGAACGGACTCACAGTTTTACTGCATTCTAAACAAAAATCTACAATTATTTCTATAGAATTTACAAAATAAATTTATATTGTTACTGCGATACTTATTTGACTGGAACTGTGGATAATTTATATCGAACTACACCTAATACGTATTAATTAGTAATGTTGCTTTGCAGTTCCATTGATCAATTTCTGTATGAAGTCTGCTGCATTTTCCTAGAGCATCATGGGAAACTTAGACCTCAGATGTTTTCTTTTGATATGTCAAGGTTATCAAGTGCTCTTGAAATTTTATTTTATTTGTTTATTTCGTAGAATGCATTTAAATTAACATTGGAATAAGTTTCAGGTTCATAATTTGGTGTGAGAAGTAAGTGCGAAAGAGGACAGACATGTGCAAAATAAAACGAACAACGTTCGTGCGCTTGCCTTAAAATGTATGTCCAGTTCGGTACTACAAAACAAGATATTATTTAAATTAATAATTTACAAAATTTTAAAAATAACATCACACAAACTACACAAACTAGGTAATGAATGAATCGCAATAGAAATGAAGGAATTAGAAACAACACTGAAACAGACAAAAAATAGGAAGGCTCCAGGATAGATGGATATGGAAACACGAAGTTACAAATAAGATTTTTGAATGATATATGGGGCCCGGCAGAATACCGGAAGAATAGAATACGACACAAAATATATATACACAAGATGTTCCAAAGGACACGGAACGATTATAGCCGTAGCATAGTATATAACTTAACTTGTCCGAATTTCGGTGTCGCAGCTTCGAAGTACTGTTAGGTATAATTTATGCAGCATGATTTTGTGATTAGGCAGCACAGGAACCACCCACTGGTGTGCGAACCTAAAAAATTTGTTATTGGAACGAAACATTACTCCTTGCTGTTTTTTTCAGTGACCCAAGCCCCGCTTTCAGGTAATGGGGCAAAGGGCAGTTTTTTGTGAAAAAGTAGACTAATAACCCGGAAAGATGTAAGGTTGCTCTTCAGTGAGAAAACTACGCATTCCATCCTAAAAGGGAGGATTTTGCGCGTACTTACATACGTAGATATGGCTTTTATGGTTGGAAGAGGTGAAGGGAGCTCAACGAACGCACCATTACTTTAGTTTTATTAAAAATTAATTGCAAAAATAGTTACATCAATGATAATATTTGTATGCTTAACTTCAGAGCATTTCGATATGATTTTAATTGTACAATGCTTTCAACCAGTTACTTAAGTATACACAGCTTTTTTACAGTTATAAATGCTTTATTTAGTATTATCAAACACGTGAAATAAAATGCTGGTCTCATTGTATAAGGGATTTAGTTTTCGTTAACTTATCTACAATTCATTGATGTTGTTTTCTGTTCCGTTTATCATTTAATGCTTCCATCCTCAACATCACTAACATTAACCTACCTCTAAAAGGTATAAGCTGCATATGTCCATCAGCTTACTTGACATAATGGACTGCTATAACGGAAATTTGGAACACGTTAAACACTGATAGGTAATCTATAGCATATTTATTGCGGTTTCATACATCACCAAATATTTTGAATAGAATAGTAGGACAACAAGATATGAAAATACAATCACAAAAAACTTACTCGATTACACTGTATGGGTAAAATAATAAAGGAGTAAAGACAGTAATAGACAACAAAGAAATAGAACAGATGTCCACTTTTAATTAATTGCGATGTCAGATCAGTGCGGAACTAATGAACAAATAAATGGAAACGAATATAGTAAAATAAGACAAAGTGAATGGATTTAGTGTCGCGAATGTATAGCTGAGACGAAGCATTCAAGGAGACGGGCAGGCAGTGCGGCGATAAAAGCTCGCCGAAGCGGTGGGGGGAAGGAGACGGATTTCTCGAGAGTTCGTCTTTCTTCTAGCTCTATCTTAATTGCTTGAAAACCTTCCGGATGGCGAGTAATCAATAAAAAGGAAGCCGCAGCCTGCCACTGAACAGTCAGTTGTTAATTCCATTTGCGTGCATGAACAGCTGTGTGAGTGGTCGATGACCTTGCAAGTTGTATTGTGTCCGTGATGTAATTCTGGACTATAAATGTTGATAAAGGTGTGTTTGTACGGAAATAAAGAGCAATTTTTAGTGTTTGTAACCTGCTTTAATAATTTCACGAACCCACAAGGTCATAATGTAAAGAAATATAAGGATAGAGAAACAGCTAAAAGCCTTTGACAGATGGACATCCAAATGGCGCCTCATAGTATACGCGAGCAAAACTCAAGCCATCATTTTCCGCAGGAAAACAAAGCGTAACTACCAAGAATCGACGATAGCCTACCAAGGACACAAAATACCTATAAAGATCACGGTAAAATACCTGGGAATAAAGCTTTATAAAAAAAACTAAGCACAAAACCACATTTCCAGCAAAAGATGAAAGAAGCAAAAACAGCAATCTCCACCTTACACTATTTATCAAAAATATGCAAAATAGGACTCTCGGCACCGATCCTCAACCAACTGTACAAGACAATAGTAAGACCATACTTCACCTACGCCGCTAACGTCACCTTCCCAATAACGACAACATACATCAAAACCAGGCTTCTACAGATGGAGAGAAAGTGCTTAAGAATTGACAACAAACTCGTACCCTGGCACAGAAACGAAGAAGTGTATGACATCAGTAAGGCAATCCCACTTGAACAACACATACAAAACAGGATGTACAGGTACATCGCGAACGCGTCCTAGAGACCGTACAGGAGGCAGCTGATTGCAGCAGCAGAAAACTACAAGAAGACGGAGACCACGGCCCCACCAATCGTCACCCTGATACAACACCACGCCAGGATTAACGAAGCCGAAGAAGGCGAGATCCAAGAACATCTCCGATTACTTCTAGCTGGAAAAATGACGATTATGTATATACCATAACTGTACACGTACCACAAAGATTGTTAAATAAAGAAGTACTAAAAATATAATAAATATAAAAAATACCACTAAAAACAGAGAAAAAACTATATATGTGAAAAAAAAAACAAATAAAAAAATAAAAAATAAAATAATTGTATATGTAAATATATGACAAAATAAATAAAAGAATGTATTAAAGAAAAAAAATTATATATGTGATTTTAAATAAAATATAAATATGGTAAATACCAACAGTATTGCAATTACCCAATAACGACAAGTGACAAATTGTTAACACATGCATACATAGCCTAATAAAGCAAAAAAAAAAAAAAAAAAAAAAAATAAGCCGTTTCCCTCAACTCCAACTAAAGTCAACGCTGAAGAGGGTTCACCCCAGGAGAAGCCATTGGGCGAAATAAGCCAGGGTGAAATAAACCCACGGGCGAAATAAGACCTAAAATCCCCTTGTAGTAGCAGTAGAAGTAGTAGTAGTAGTAGTAGTAGTAGTAGTAGTAGTAGTAGTAGTAGTAGTAGTAGTAGTAGTAGTAGCTACAGGACAGTCAGTTGTTAATTCAATTCGCGTGCGTGAACAGCTGTGTGAGTGGTCGATGACTTTGCAAGTTGTATTGTGTCCGTGATGTAATTGTTTATAAAAGTGTGTTTCTACGGAAATAAAGAGCAAGTTTTAGTGTTTGTAACCTGGACTTTTAATTTCACGAACCCAAGTCATAATATAAAGATATATTTTGGAATAAATACTTGAACTGAAATAAATCAGACTGTTTAATGTGTCCAAGGCAGCCTTAAAATATTCTAGTGAAAGCTTAAGGTTGAGAAGGCAAGATAAAGAATGGCTAGAGGCTATTTGGTGGGGAAGACTAGAGGAGCTAGAATTGGAATCCAGGATACAAGAACGCAAGTGAAACAGAAGCAATAGAAAGAGCATGTATGTCAACTGGGATAGGTACGTATTGTAGACGCTCTATAAGCCTAAGGGAATAACAGACGTACATAAGACGACGGATTGACTAAAACCAAACGACTACTAAATAATGTTATTTCTAAATTAGCTCAGCACCTAATTTGGAAACAACTGGGATACATCCTATGAAATGTTTAATTAATTATATCCCACAGCATTGCTCAGAAAAGCTTTATGACAATGAAATATGCAATGAACAAACAGCTGAATTTGATAAACTTATAAGGAATATCATAGACTTTTGTTCTGAAACACTATAATTGTGAGTTGTTTATATTGACCTTTAAAATGATATAGTGCCCAGCTAATTTTCTTTTCACTATCGGGGTAAGATGTGCAATAAAGGGCCAGTCCCCACTATTCTAATATGTGGAAGCTATTCTTAATACCTCACATTTATTGATATACACATAGCAATTAGAACTTCGGCGACATCTAGAATAACCCATGGGAACTTGGTGTTTCGTAAGACTTCCACTATGTGCCGTAGTGATCACAGCCCCCCACGGAACACGCGGGGCATTCCAACTTCGGGTATCTTTCTTTAGGGATGCTTTACTTTACCGTTTTCACAATACTTTCTGTACCATGCTCTTAAATAGTAGGTAGAGGAGAAATTACATTACAACAAAAAACTTCATGTTCTAATTCTAACGCAAATATTACCCAAAGCTACGAAGCAGGTTAAATACAATTTTAATGGCTATCAATGCAATATTACTTAAAATACACACGTGAATGCCCTACAGATGATTAAGTACTTAAAGTATAACTTAAAATTTTAATCTGAATCGCTATCAGGGCGATAGACACTTAAAATATATTAAAACTCTTACAATTACTTGTACTATTAAAGACTCAGTAATAACATATAACCTTGTAACAGGAACTCAAACATGTAGGAAGTTATAAGTTATTTAAACATTATTCTATTGATTTTTTACTGCAGTAGTTAAAATTATTAATATTATAAAAGCTAATATTTACTTAAAGCACTTACTTTACATAAAATCTTAAACGATGTCCTACATTTTAAATGTGCTAACAATAAAGTCTGAGGTGAGATTTTCCATTTATAATAAAGAATTTATAAGCTTAATGAACAACTTTAGATCTTGAAATCATAGTGAAATGATTCAAGTACCTATTTAACTTATTAGTTAACAAACATTCTAACAGGACGACTTTAATCCTGAATTTAAGGATAATATTTGAAATCCCTCTCACGCCAATGCCTACATTAATTTGTATATGATTTAAATCAGTTTCAAGAGAAGAAACACATATTATTATACTTATAAATAAAATTAGTAAATATCTTGTAAAAAATTAAAATAAATGTTCCTCTCCATACTAAATACAGAAGCAACATAAGCATACTTACAAAACACAGTTACACCAATCACTACATACTAGACAAGGAATTTACCTAAAGTAAAATTAAATAACTTTCTTATATGAGGTTTTAATATTTCTTTTGTTAAAAAAAATAAAATAGAGATTTACATAATACAGCAAATAATAAAGAAAAGAAAATATATATGTTATTTACAAAATAAACCAACAGAATCGCCAATTTTCAGCAAAATTCAAATTTACTACGTCCTTTACTTAAATAAATATATCCTAATACTTTTTGCCTTAAAAAACTTAAAATATCTGTTTCAACAATAAAGAAAATAACTAAAATCAATCAAAATAACAACAACAAAATCAATTGTTTTGTTAACATTTACTATCAATGATTACTTACAAAGATGTTTACGAATTCTATATCTGCTGCCCTTAGTTCTCACAAAATAGTTCCGCGCAGGGGCTACTTCGGTAGGTACGGGTTTGGCGCACCCGGGGTCCGAGCCAACAGTCTCCCTCGTGTGGGCTCCTCTTCGTGGTTGAGGGAGAACTTCAACAGGCCCAAGGTTATTATATTCTTGTCTAGTTTAGAGTTTAGGATTTAGTGAACGAAATTTTTAGTAGGTTTTGATTGATGTTTTTTATGTACGTGTATTTTTAATAGGTTTTGTTACATTTGTATAGCTTTTAGAAAGTTTTATATCTGGTTTTTGCCATGACTAGTTTTCTAAAGGGCGCTGATGACCGCCGTAGTTGAGCGCCCTTATATATATCATCATCATAATCATCATCACAAAATAGTTCAATTATTAATATTCAAAAATTATTTTAAACGCCTCGCCCTCTCGTACTAAAATATTTAATAATCTTAAATATAAAAATAAACTTGACACACGTCAGATTCTAAGAATATTGCCTGGTAACTGAAAATGTATACCTTACTTACTATAATTACTTAGATGTAAAATATTGTTAACAAAGGTTTAGAATCATTACTCAGAAAATCAATATATTCCTGATATATACTGTAGAAATGTTACCGTGTATTTATCGTGTTACATAGGCTAAACCTGTCGGGTAACTATAAGCTTTAAGGATCCTGGGCTCATTTGAGAATCATTTCACCCATTTCATCCATCGTCCTTTATGACTTAGCGTTGGAGGACGTAAAAGTACAAAAAGGAGGTTAAGCACCTCAGTTTATAGTTTCCTGTTTTTTATTTAAAATTTGAAATAAATAACTAATACATCTGTGTGCAAATATATGTATATATAACACTCTATCCATCCTAGTGGAGGTACAAATATGTACTTTTCCCTTAAAATTAATAATTCTAAAGACTAGAGGTTCTTCAGAGACTCTTCTCAAATGATTTCTGTTTCGCTACAGTTCGGTGTGTATAGAGAGAGATTGCGTCTCCCACATTCTCCCTGGATTTGGGGCTACAGCTAGAGTTCTACTGTTTGCGATATATTTGACGCCTTCCTCATTGATCCTTCTTAATTCTAAATTACACAGTTCTGCTTCAATGTTATTAAATGAATGAATGTTTCAGAATCAATTTTCACACTGATTGCTAAACTAAAATCTGTTTTAACTCACCACGTCACAGCTGTTTGCAATTCAAAGCTTTATGTTTGTATATGTATTGAAGTTTAGAAAAATTATAAGAGAAATGCCCAAACAAAATCGACCTAAACAAGGAGAAACAAATAAAAGCTAATTTGTTCAAGGATGACCACCCAGTTTTGGCACATTCTGAAGATAACTTACAAAGATCACTAAACACCTTGAACAGAATAATGAAAGAACAACTTATGAGAATATCTTCTCCATAAACTAAATCGATTATAAATAATGAGAAAAGTGTACGAGGATAAACAGTAATACACAACGAAGTAATAGAACCGACACCCACTTTTAATTAATTGAGATGTCAAATGAGTACGGAACAAATGAACGAAGATTTGGAAGCCAATATAGTGAAAAAACTGAATGAATACATTAAGACATATACTGGAAGCAATATGAGAAATGAAATAAAAGAGATAGTGTGTAATGTAATATCTAAGGCAGCCTTAAAATATGGTAGTCAAACCTTGACGTTGAGAATACAAGATAAAGGACGACTAGAAGGTATTTGCTAGCAAAAAATATAAAAGATAGAATCAGAAACCAGGTTATAAGAATGCTTGATGATATGTGTGCGTAGCAGAAGCAATAGAAAGAAAATGGAATAAGAATGCCTAATTTAGATTACCCTGATTACAGGTTTCTGTTATATTCTTACTTACGAGCAATGAAAACTCTAAGTTACAAGAGTGGTAACGAGTGAAGAAATCAATAAGACCTTTAATTTGAATTTGTATAAGAAATGAATCTTTTGTTTATTTATTTTAACACCATTTCCATTACAATTCTTATCACAAAACTTTATACTGTGATCGGAATCAATCTAATACTTCAAATTGTACTAACACTTAAACATTTTCGAGCAATTTAAAAAGCGTCCGAACCCATCGGCATTCCAGAAAGAAAGACGAATTTGCTTTCGGTTTCTACAACAGGATTATTTAATCCTTCGTTACTATCGCTACCCATATATTACTTTTATATGATTGGCCGATTTACTACTACGTCAATACATTACGTAATACAATTATTAGTACGGCCAATAACGAAATTACATATATTTTTATACAATTTTGTTTGGTTTTTTTTTTTATAAATTTTCAAACCCTTTTTAAATATAAATCAAAAGAACTGTTATACTCTTGAAATCATAATGAATAATTAAAAGAACTATTTAACTTGAAATATTAAATAAATATTAATTAGCTATTTAACTTAAAATGTTAAAATAGCTGTTTAGCTTATAAAATCCCTTAAAAAACATCTAAAATCCCAAATTTAAAGATAATGGTTTAAGTTTCTTTCATGTATAATACCTAAATTGAATTACCACATGACGTAAATCAGATAACAGAAAATTAACATATATTGATATACTTATAAATAAAATTCTTGAATATTCAATTAAAGAAATTAAAGGAAATTCTCCTCTGCACATTAGATACTGAAACAACGTAAACACACTAACAAAACACAGCAAGAGCAACTAGTAAATAGTAGAAAATGAACATAAGTAAACTAAAAGTAAGTAAACCTCTTATACACGGTTTTAATATTTATTTAATTAATGATATAAATAATACGGGACTACATATTATAACCTATAATTCCAAACTAAAGGATTTATATGTCCATTACAAAATAAACCAATTGCTTCTCTAAAAGCCTGTATTAAAATTGCTCCTTTGTTACTTCCTTTACGAAATTAAATATATTCCAATATATCCCGGTGTATAGAATAAAAATATCTACTTCAACTACAAGGAAAACAATGAAAATAAGTTCCACTAACACTCACATAAAGAATTGTTTTTGTAACATTTACTATCAATGATTATTTACAATCATGTTTACCAATTCTCTATCTGCTGCGCTTAATTCTGTAGAAATCGTCGAACCATTGGTATTCACAAATTGTTTTAAACATATTATCCTCTTGTGTTAAGTTATTTAATAAAATTAAAAAAACTACGAACCAACCTAAGTTTAAGCTTCTAAGGGTATTGACAAATAGCAGAATATATAACAGAGTATATATATTACTATATACATCTAAAATATTTTACACATATATTACGAGGGCTGTTCAAAGAATGATGATAAATTTTTACGGTCATAATTTTCGCGCTAAAATTCTTTCTTATTATACTCTGTTAGCTTAATGTGAAACAAACACGCAGTAGTAGTTTCATTATTGGTACTCCTTGTTTTCCCGCCTGTGAAAACCCGGCAAGTTCAGACATGTTCAGTATCGCCTACCGCTGCAATGGAGGTAACGTGAAGATAAAACGAAATCACTGCTAGTGAAACGTGGCTACATCATTTTGATCCTGAGAGCAAACAGCAAAGCTCAATCTGGAAATCTCCTCCATTACCAACCCCCCCCCCCCAAAAGCATAAGAGGTTGCTTCTGCTGCGAAAGTTATGGTCATTTAGTTCTTTGATATTCATGGAATTGTTTATCAGCATGTTGTACCTGCACACACATCAGTAACAGGACAATGCTACAGGGATATCCTGAAAACATTGCAAGTTCATATAAAGCGCAAAAGACCACATTTCCATGAAGCAGGCTGGATGCTGCACCACGATAGTGCGCGGCCGCATATTGCCAATGTTGTTACTGAATATCTTGCAAAACTCAACGTGAAGTGCATACCTCACCCTCCTTCTGGTCCGGATTTAGCCCCATGTTACATTTTTCTGTTCCGTAACCTGAAGAAGCGACTTTGTGGGAGACATTATCCATCATCAGAAGAAGTGGTGAAGGCGGTGGAGGCAATTTTTGAAGAATATTTTAAAAAATGGTTTCCAGCATGTCTCTGAAGATTGGCAGAAACACTGGGAGAAGTGCAACGCATTCAGAGGAGATTATTTTGTGAAAGACCATTAAAATTATGAGGATGAGTAAAGGTACGTTGACAAGAAAAAGTTGTGATCAGTATTACTGAACGGCCCTCGTATTTTTAACAAAGATAATCATTGTTGAGAAAGTAACAATTTTCATGCTATGTACTGTAGTATTATTACGGTGTACTTATCATGTGTTACATAGGCTCAGGTGTTTAATTTCTTAAATTTATTATTTAAAATGTGAAATAATATTATTATATCTAATATTTATATAATGTTATATTTAGTATAATCTACTAACGATATCTCAGATAATGGATGTACAAATATGTGTATATCCTTCAAATTTATTAATTCCAAAAACTAGAGGTTCTTCAGAGATTCTTCTCAACTGGTTTCTATGTTTCGCTATAGTTTGGTGTCTTTACAGCCAGGTTGGCGTCTCTGTACTTATTCCTGGGCTTGGGACTACCATACTCACACATAAAGCAGTATCCTACATGGAAAGATCCTCAGAACCCTAACTGCTAGGCTATTAAGAACATTACAGACAGTTTCACTCTTTAATCATAAAGAAGCAATATTCAAGTGGGGAAAAAATGGATATTGACACTTTTTTTCAAACACACTGCTACACAAGGAGTGACTTCTAATCAACAGTGAATCATATAAAGTAAATAGTATGTACCAATAAAATAGTTTAAATTTTTTTATTATCCTTCTTTATTTCACGATTTAACAAACTTTAAGTTTTCCGGACAACTCCTGACCACTTTAGGTGTGCTAAACCGAGAGTTTACGGTATATTCCATGTAAAGTTGCTGTGTAGTTGAAAAATTCCTGATAAATTTTTGTATCTCGTCCCTGAACACAGTGAACTTATAAGCAGGTTTGATATTCACTAACTTACCGAGATCACTAACACACATACATGCAGGTACCTTCTTTTAGACTCAGGTGAAATAATATTTATTTCCAGTGCGATCTCGACATTTTACCTTTGACCAGAATTCAGTTCCTCCTCTACCTACCACGTACATTCTGTCAGGAAAGCAACGTGAATTGGTCATATAGAAATATATTTCATTTATCATTTGCCTAGAATTCAATATTTCCTCTAAAACAGTGTATGTACAGGGCACATTAAGTGATAATTAATACTAAAAAGCCTTACGAACAAAACCGGGTACAAACTCGCCGTTCAACTGTCCGCCTTGTTGAGTAACTGCGACCACGGCGACACACAGTGGAAGTGTCTTGCAATAGGAAGTACACGTAGTTTAACACAGATGACGCGGAGGTTGTAATTACCATGTATATTTCTATAAGTGTTAGTTATTAGGTATTTCTCAAAGCATTGGAATGATGCTCTTTGTTTTGGTTTAGAATTCACTGTAAACCTAAACATTGGCAAGTTGAAGTTATTCTGCATACAAAAATAAAATTGGACCGTAAAAAGTACAACATTTTGAACAATAGCCTACAACTACTTTTATATCCTTTAAAAAATCAGGTTAAACGTCAGCCCCAACTAATAACTAGAAACTGTAATATTCTGAAAATGTAGAGCCTGTAAGCCGGGTCCATTTGACTGGCAACAGGTATATCAAACAAAAATAAAAAGCCTAGGCCTAACTGTTACTTATGCGAACAAATTCAACTTAGAATTAACCTCATACTTGACCCAGCTTACGCGCAGTACTAACAATCATATATAGGTACACACCAATTTTAATTGTGAGGATAATACATGACTAACGCTATCCTAGCGCCCACCACTAGCATTAGTGACACATTCTACCCGCTTAAAGGTGGACAGACCAGTAATTAAGAACTAAAAGTACTATAACTTACACATGACTACCTCCTCTATCATTGAGGATGCAATCACTGCGTTAGGACGGCGTTTCCTATTGGAAACGACACTACACCCCACTACATCCCTCACCATAAATCCGCTGGGGCATAATCAGGGCTTCGGCCATGCTTATGTTCTAGAACTCAACCTCACCTCGGTTAGGCCATACGGCTAACCTGTACACGATCTCCATGAATCCGCAGGTGCTTATAGCGGTACTGCTGGAGTTCCTGTACTGCCTACTCCCCGGTGGAGGTTTTTAGTGGGTAGTACCTTCGGCTGAAGCTCACACTCCCGGCTGCACCATCCCAATACAGTCGGGGTTAGTCCATAAATGGATTTTTCCTCCACTTAAAAAAAAGAACTATGATACTTATCTGACTGGAATACTGAACCACTTATATCGAACTACGCCTAATATTAATTAATTAGTAATGCTGCTTTGCAGTTCGATTGACCAATCTATGTACGACGTCTCCTGGACTGTGGTAGTGCATCATGGTACTCTTAGTCCTCAGCTACTTTCTTTTGATATTTCAAGTTTATCAACAGCTCTTCAAAGTAAACTTTATTAATTTATTTCATAGAATGAATTTAAAATAAAATTTCGAACAAGTTTCGGGTTAAGTAATTTGGTGTGAGAAGTAAGGGCGAAAGATGACAGACGTGCAAAATAAAACGAACGACGTTCGTACGCTTGCCTTAAAATGTATGTCCAGGTTCGGTATAATATAACAAGATATTATTTAAATTAATAATTTACAAAATTTTAAAAATATCATCACACAAAATACAGAAACTACGTAATGAATGAATCGCAATAGAAATGAAGGAATTAGAAACAACACTGAAACAGACAAAAAATAGGAAGGCTACAAGGATAGATGAGTATGTAAACAGGAAGTTACAAATAAGATTTTTGAAGGATATTTGGGGTCGACAAAATACCAGAAGAATCGGGTACGGCTCAAATTATATATACACAGATTGTTTCAGTATACACGGAACGATTATACCCGTTGCGTAGTTTATAACTTAGCTGGTACGAATTTCGGTGTCGTAGCTTCGAAGTTCTGTTAGGTATAATTTTATGCAGCATGATTTTGTGATTAGACAGCGCAGGAACCACTCATTGGTGTGCGAACCTATAAAAGTTGTTATTGGGACGAAACATTACTCTTTGCTGTTTATCAGTGACCCTAGCCTCGCTTTCAGGTAATGGGGCAAAGGGCAGTTATTTGTGCAAAAGACGAGTATGAACTCAGGCAGTTGCAAGGTTGCTCTTCAATGTATAACTGCATATTCCGTCCTAACAGGGAGGATTTTGCGCGTACTTAGATACTTAGATATGGTTTTGATGGATGCAGGAGCTGAAGGGAGTTCAATGAATGCATGATTACTTTACCTTTATTAAAAATTAATTGCAGTAATAGTTATATGAATGATAATATTTATTTGTTTAACTTCAGAGCACTTTGATATGATTTTAATTGGACAATGCTTTCAACCACTTACTGTAAATATCAACAGCTTCCTTTTCACTTACAAATGCTTTATTTCGTATTATCAAACACGTAAAATAAAATGCTCGGCTAATTATATAAGCCATTTAGTTTTCCTTAACTTATCTACACACACAAACACACCAACACACACATACACACACAAACACACACACACAAACACACAGACACACACACAAACACACACACAAACACACCAACACACACACATACACACACAAACACAGATACAAACACACACATAAACAAACACAAACACACACACAAACACACACAAACACACACACAAACACACACAAACACACACAGTGAACAGAAATGAGTGTAAAATTATACAGTTATAGCACCTTTACCCATCTGCTACCAACTGGTTTTTTTTGTTAATTTATTATCCATCGATAAGCAATTATGCTTTACAGATGTTTGTTATAAGATACATAGGAACAGGACACAGAACAATGGAGGTAGCCGTGAACGACTCCTCTAACTAAATATGAAGGATAACTGTAACACTAATTGAGAACTTAAAGTCTGATAGTAGTAATCACGTGTCTGAGGCATCTTTGGTGGAGACGTCACTCAGGAGAAGATCTTGGGGCAGTCTGCGCTTCAGGCGAGCTGGTTGGCGAGTGCGAGCACCGAGATTGTAGGTAACAGCTCCAGGGACCTCCTGAAGATGGTAAAAGAATAGACGTGCCACGCGTCGGATGTATTGGTGAACGGGTAGAAGACCAAACTCATGAAGTAGTTGTTGGTTTCGGATGAACCATGGCGCGTTTGTAACTGTACGAAGCACCCTGTTTTGTAGTACCTGCAGTCGGCGGAGGTTAGTCTTACTGGTGCCACCCCAGACTGGAGCTGCATAGGTAAAAATGGGACGGACTAGAGATGTGTAAAGAAGCAGGGAGGATTCATAACCAAGTGAAGTGCGCCTATTGAGTAAAGGGTACAGTTTTGATAGCCGGGCAAACGCAAGCGTGACAGACCGACAGATGTGGGCGTTCCAAGTGAGTCGAGAGTCCAATAACACCCAAAGATATTTCACGGGCACATTGGTTGGTAACCAGGAGAGCGGTTCCCCCAGCAGCTGTAGTGAAGGAGGATCCCTATAAGGTCGTAAAGAGAAGATCTTAACCTCTGTCTTGTTAGTATTGAGGGAAATGCGCCAGTGAGAGAACCAATGAGCTAATTGATCTAGGGCAATTTGCAGTTCCTGAATGGCATGAAGCATAGTGGTGTGAGAATAAAAGAGAGCAGTGTCATCTGCATATAAAGCCGTACAAACTGGAGTTATATCAGGAAGATCATGAGTGAATATATTAAAGAGGAGCGGTGCGAGTACTGAACCTTGAGGTACACCTGCTAAAATAGGCCGTCGGGTGGATGTGAAACCAGCAATGCGCACCACAAAAGTTCTGTTAGTGAGAAAACTTGCTATGATTTGTATGAAATAAGAAGGGAGACCAATGCGATATGCTTTAAGGAGTAGTCCAGTGTGCCACAACTTGTCGAATGCCTGGGCGATATCTAGGAATGCTGCCACGGTGTATTGCCAGTTTTCGAAACCTTGAATAATAGACTGAGTGATTCTGAGCAATTGGTGAGTGGTAGCATGCTTCGGGCGAAAGCCAAACTGAAAAGACGGAATTATCTGATTTTGGATCAAAAAATGAGAAATACGTTGATGAATAATCTTTTCAAAAAGCTTAGAAAGTGTAGGTAATAAGCTGATTGGTCTATAACTTGAGGGAAGATTTTTAGGCTTGTTGGGCTTATGGAAGACTATAATTTCTGCATGTTTCCATGTAGATGGAAAATGACCAATGCGCAGTGCAGCATTTATGATGGATGATAAATAAGCTAGGGCTTTGTTTGTCAAATTCTTCAGCACAACGTTAGGGATAAGGTCATGACCGGGAGACTTTTTAACGGGAAGACGATGGATAAAGCGGGACAATTCACGTGGAGTTGTGAACGAAATTCTGTTGTGCGCTGTAGGACGAAGTTGGTACTCAAGCAGTTCCCTGTCCACGGAAGAGGGTATATTAGAATCAAGGCAGGTGTTAGGCGTAAATGTACACTCGTAGTGAGTGCCTAGAGCGTCACACTTGGCAGCAGAGTCACTCAAAATGGTCCCATCAACCTGAAGAGAGGGAATCACTGTCGGCTCTCGGAGAATCCGTTTAGTGATGTTCCATAAGGTATGATCGCCGGGACGGATAGTGGCTAATTGTCGCTGGTACTCCTGAAATCGGCGTTGCTCTAGTGCGGTTCGTACTTGTCGAATGAGACTATTTAATCTTTGGCGCAGCCAAGGTAGACGCTGACGTTGCCACAATCGACGGATGCGATGTTTCTCATGGATGAGTCGAGTAATATGGATAGGCAAGGAGGGTAAATGGCGAGGTTGAGGATTGCGGATAGTAGAAGATCGTACGCTAGAAGAGAGCGCAGAGTTAAAATGGTGAACGGCAGCGTCTATGGCATCCGCATTACCCAGTTGATAAGAGGTGTGGAGTGTAGCATCCAGATGTGTACGGAAGATGTTCCAGTTGACAAAGCCATCGATGAGACGCGGGGCTTGTGGCAAAATATCAGGAATGAGGTTAAATGTGACCAACACTGGACAGTGATCGGAATCGAGCGCTGCCAGTGCACAAATCGATGCAGGTAATCGTATATTGCGATGTACCCCAATGTCCAAAATGTCAGGAGCTACCTGTGGGTTGCCAGATTAGTAAGTCGGTTCTGTGGAAGCCAGTATGTGAAGACCAGTGGCATTAATAGTGTCAAACAGACGCCGTCCATTCGGGTTTGTGACTCTACAGCCCCAAGAAGTATGCTTCGACTTCAGATCACCTAGCAAGAGAGTGCTGCTCTCTGCTGGGAAAAGGAGAGAGAAATAGTGTGTATTAGCCTTACTATTTGGGGGCTTGTAAGCACTCATTAGAACGAGATCGTTTCTATCGCGAAGAGAGAGCTTAACGCCCACTACCTCAAAGCCGGGAATCACAGGTAGGAATATTTCATGATGAGTCAGCGAACGTTTAACTAGCACAGCTACTCCCCCAGAGGCGGAAGGTGCATTCCGATCAAATCTATAAATCCTGTAGCCTGGAACGGAGAAACGTTCATTCGGGAGAACATGAGTGTGGGTGATCCAGGCAGCATCTATACTGTGCAAGCTGATAAAGGCATCGAAGGAGGCACGTTTAGCGCGTATGCCATTAGCGTTCCAGTTCAGGAGAGTGAGAGATGAAAGAGATGGCCTATTACACACCACCATTTCGGAAAGCAGTTAGAAGAGCATTTTGGAGACATTGTGTAAGTTGCGGTAAGAGAGGGGTGAGGAACGTGGATAAAGAATTTAGAAGTTGAGGTAACAGGCTACTTAGCAGAGCCGAGAGAGAAGAAGAGTCAGAGGGATCCGGTTGTGTAGTAGTACGCCTCGTTGAGGAAGCAGAAGTTACACTGGCATAAGTTGCTGGTGAAGAAGTTGGAGGTACTGGTGATGCAGCTGGTGGTTGTAATGGTTGCTGTGCAGGATGGTCTGATTGTTGTAGTGGGCGGGGGCAATGAGAATTCCCAGGCTGTTGCCTTGTGTTGCTATTTTGTGTTCTGGATTTCAGTTCTAAATAATGTCGACAGCCACGGTAGTTAGCTGGATGGTTCTCATGACAGTGAACACACTGAGCTGGGGTGTCTCTCGGTTTAGTGCACTGTGAGAAATGGTGATTGCCTAGACAGCGAACACACCTCGGGGTCAGCTGACGATTGTTCTTGGTGTGACCGTAATTCTGGCAGCGGGTGCATTGCGGTATGTCAGTGTTACGACGGCGATGTTCCACCCTCACAGCACTGTAGAGCAGGCGAGTTAGATTGAGTATAGCTTTACCATCATCGCTGTTGAACAATTCAACCGCACAGAGAGGAATAGGTTGTTTCGACCGATTCATAAGTAGAGTGACCTTCAGCATTGGGTAGTTCTGTAAGCACAGTTCGTCATAGATTTCCGTATCGGTGAGCGAAGGAGGGATGTCTCGGATAATTACCGAGAAAAGCTTATCTGTAGGATTTCTGTAAGTATAGTATTCCTGTTGTATGGAGCTGAAGTATGTAGTAAGTTTACGGAAATCGTCAGAAGTAGAGGGATAAACCTTAAGGATAGACCCGCGAAGCTCTGTGTGAAATTCAGAGGTAACATTATTTTTTAGATCTTGTAATAGAAGTTGATAGTTACCAATGTTGCGCAAGCAAATTGGTGAAACTTTTTCCTTAGGTGTCACGGAGTTACTTGTCTCGTCCATGGCTGTGGTATCTTCCAGTAGTGCAAATCGGTTATGCGTGGAAACAGAGTAAGCATAGCGCGAGGCACTTGTTTGTTCTGATGGTGGAGCATGACAGCGACGCTTACTCGGGCCGGCTGCAGCAGCAGCGTGTGTGGCAGTGCTTGTTACAGGTGGACAGTTAGATGGGGCAGTCTCATGCATGTTAACATGTCTGGTTTTAGCGGTAACTGTAGCAGCAGTTGACGTGGTAAGATGTAGTTGCGACGGGCGTAAGGGTGAATGACGCACTGGTGAATTAGGATTAAAAGTATTGGTGCGAGAAACCTGGGTGGGCTGCGTAGGCATCGGCTGAGCTTCCTGTGGAGGCACTGGTAGCTGTGGGAAGTCACTAGTGGTATTATAAACCATATCTATAGCTGAGCGTACTAGGTGGCCGGTAGTTTCCGTCGTGAGAGACATAATAGGTGAGGAAAGAAAAAGAAAAAGAAAGAGAAAGAGAAAGAAATACACCTGTACCCAAAGGGCATTAGTACACGTTGGTAAAAGAACACTGTTTGCACTGATTGTGAAAATACAGTTCACTAGAAGATAACGTATTTCACAGTTAAGCACAGTTACACTGTAAACACACTCACGGAAGCAGCGCGCACAAAACACGTCTGTCTACCGCGACTGCCGGTAGTGGACAGCTACCAACTGTATACCAGCATTCTGAAAATAAAACTACAACCAATCAAGAAACATTACTGTGGGAACAATAGTTAGACTTCGGCAAAGGAAAACGTCATATTTACTATACACAGATTATGGAAGGAAAATAGAGTTCTATGAACCCTTGTACTTAATGTTGTTGGATAATGAGAAAGCATATAGCCAGCTGAATCGTGGAAAACTATGGCAGATGGTATATAATTACAAGATAGGACACATTAAGTGCCCTCAAGTCTTCCGTAAACACTAAAATAAATAAAAGATAAGAGCTGATTAGGAAGGATAAATGCCCTCAAAATACATAAAGGACTAACAGAAGGATGTGAATTGTCCCCTCTGCTATCTATACTAAATATGAATAGAATTTTAGAAAAATTGTATAGGAAAGCCCCAAAAGGCATCAACCTAAAACAGAAAAACAAAGAAAACTATATTATTCGCGGGTGGGCACCTAGTTTTGGAAGATTCTGAAGATAATATACAAAGATCACCAAAAATCTTGAACAGAATAATAAAACAACAAGATATGAAAATACTATCACAAAAAACTTACTCGATTGCAATGTATGAGTGAAATAATAGACGAGTAAAGACAGTAATAGACAACAAAGTAATAGAACAGATGTCCACTTTTAATTAATTGTGACGTCAGATCAGTGCGGAACTAATGAACAAAGACTTGGAAACGAATATAGTAAAATAAGACAAACTGAATGGATATAGTGTCGCGAATGCATTGCTGCGACGAGGCATTCAAAGAGACGGGCAGTGCAGTGTGGAGATAAAAGCTCGCAGAAGTGGAGGAGGGAAGGAGACGGATTTCTCGAGAGTTCGTCTTTCTTCTAGCGCCATCTTAATTGTTTGAGAACATTCCGGATGGTGAGTAATCTATAAAAAGGAAGCCGCAGCTTGCCAATGGACAGTCAGTTGTTAATTCCACATGCGTGCATGAACAGCTGTGTGAGTGGTCGGTGACCTTGTAAGTTGTATTGTGTCCATGATGTAATTCTGGACTATAAAGGTTGATAAAAGTGTGTTTGTACGAAGATAAAGAGCAAGTTTTAGTGTTTGTAACCTGCACTTTTAATTTCACGAACCCACAAAGACATAATATAAAGAAATATTTTGGAATAAATATTTTCACTGAACTAAAACCGAGGCAGCCATAAAATATGGTAGTGAAAACGGTTGAATTTAATAAACTTAAAAGAGATATCATAGGCATTTGTTCTGAAACACTATAATTCTTATGTGTTTATATTGACATTTTGTATGATATAGTGCCAACCTAATTTTCTATTCCGATTAGGGGTAAGATGTACACGAAAGCCAGACCTCAATATTCTAATACATGGAAGCCATTCTTAGTACCTAAGAATTATTGATATATACATAGCAATTAGAGCTTCGGCGACATCTAGAATAACCCATGCGAACTTGGTGTTTCGTAAGACTCCCGCTATGTGCCATAGTAATCACAACCACCCACGGAACACGCGGGACATTTCAACTTCGGGTATCTCTTTTTAGGGATGCTTTACTTTACCGTTTTCACAATACTTTCAGTACCACGCTCTTAAATAGTAGGTAGAGGAGAAATTACATTACAACAAAAAACTTCATGTTCTAATTCTACTGCAAATATTATCCAAAGCTTTGAAGCAGGTTAAATACAGTTTTAATGTCTATTAATGTAATATTACTTAAAACTACACACGTGAATGCCCTACAGATGTTTAAGTAATTAAAGTATATCTTAAAATTTTAATCTGAAACGCTATCAGTACGATAGACACTTAACATATATTAACAACTATTGCAATGACTCGTACAATTAAAGACTCAGTAATAACATATAACCTTCTAACAGGAACTCAAACATGTAGGAAGTTATAAATTATTTAAACATTATTTTATTGATTTTTAACTGCAGTAGTTAAAATTATTGATACTATAAAAGCTAATATTTAGTTAAAGCACTTATTTTAAACAAAATCAAAACAATGTCCTACATTTTAAATGTGCTAATTATTAAAGTCTGAGTTGAGATTTTCCATTTATAATAAACATTTTATAAGCTTATTGAATAACCTTAGATCTTGAAATCATAATGATAAGACGTATTTAACATATTAGTTAATAAACCTTTGAAAAGAACATCTTTAATCCTAAATTTAAATATAATATGTAAAATCCCTCTCAAGTGAAAGCCTACATTCATTTGCCATGTCATTTAAATCAGATTCTAGCGATATAACAAATATTATAGTTATTAAATAATTACATACTTGCATAATAATTAAATAATTACTAAGGATTACTTAAAAAATTAAAATGAATGTATCTCTCCATACTAAATACTGAAGCAACATAAGCATACTCACAAAGCACAGTTACACCAATCACTACATACTAGACAAGGAATATACCTAAAGTAAAATTAAGTAAACCTATTATGATGTTTTAATATTTCTTTTGGTAATGATAAAAGTAAAACAGACAAATTAAATAATATAATTGGTAATTACAAACAAAGATGTATATGTTCTTTTTAAAATTAACCAACAGAATCACCAAAATTCTGCAAAATTCCAACTTTATTATGTCCTTTATTAAAATAAATATATCCTAATACTTTTTGCCTTAAAAAACTTAAAATATATATTTCAACAATAAAGAAAAAATTAAAAGAAATCAAATTAACAACAAAATGAATTGTTTAGTTAACATTTACTAACAATGATTACCTACAATCAAGTTTACAAATTCCATATCAGCTACTCTTAGTTCTCACAAAATAGTTTTATTATTAATATTCAACAATTACTTTAAACGTCTCGTCTTCTCATACTAACATATTTAATAAAATTAAAGATACAAATTAACCTGACACACGTCAGGTTACACTTCTAAGAATGTTGCCCGGTAACTGACAATTTGTACATAACTTATTAATATCTCAGATGTATAAGATTGTTATTGCAATATTATAATATTGTCTGCTAACTGAAAATGAATCCTTTACTTATTATAATTGGTTATAATTGTAATAATAAATGCAATAATTAAATAAAAAAGTATATATAAGTTATAAATGTTATAAATGTAATTGGTTATATATCACGTCCAGGCGCACAAAGTTTGAACAAACTCATGCTTGTTGAAAAAATAATTCTTAGAAGAAAATGAGGACAAAAATTGAATTTGATATAATTATAAAATATTCTACAGATTTTCCTTCGAAGGCACAATAACTCTGATGGGTCTATTTTGATATTTTTAGATGATATAGCTCCAGCTTGTTTTTGTTCAAACGACAATTGAGATACACATCAAAACGAAGAGCAATATTCTAATATATGCAAACGGTGTTTTAATAAATAGGAATTATAGATATATACAGAGCAATTTCAACTTAGGCGACATCTAGTATCTGCTACGTGTACTTCGTGTTTCGGAAGACTTCCACGGTGTGTCGTATACGTCGCAGTGACTTCAAACATATTTGAGCCTCAGTTAATGTTTGGGTTTTTTCTAGAAGGGGCTTCACTTTAGCGTGGTACCCAAAGTTATCAGGCTCAGCAGTAAGTAGGGCAGAAATTACATTGCATAACAAAAAATTAATATCGAAATTCTCATTCGATCCCAAATACTATGCAGTAGGTTAAATACAAGTTTAAGGGAAATGAATGCAATAATGATAAAAGTAGCCACAAGAATAGCCCTCAGAAAAATAAGTAGTTAAATTGTGAAATAAGTAAAATATGACGCTATTAAAAGTGAAGCAAATAAATATATACAAATATAATAATTTGTAACCTAAAACTTCACTTATCTTTTAAGAAATTATGATAATTCTTATATAATCTCCAGAATCGCGATTTCATGTATACTTATTCACATCCTCATATGTCGTCATCCTAACTTAACCACAGATGTTGATGTGTTCTTGTTAGTACTACCAACATCTGAAACTAAAACAAATTTAAAAACAGATCGATTGCAGGTATTTCAAAATTCATTACGTGATGTTTGTTTCTTAAAATAAATATCTTTTCCCAAACCAAAGAAGTCTATCAGGCCATTTAATTGTCTGAATAATTTAAAATAATTTAAGAATAAGATAAGTGAAGCTTTAAGTTAGAAATTTTTATATTTGCATATAGTTAAATTGTTACTTAAAGGAAACATATTAATCATATTGCTACCAGAGGAATGTATAATTAAAATATATTTAAATTATGACAATTAACATTAAATAGACAGTAATAATAAACCTGTATTAAGTTATAAATTGTTTTAATTTCCTTTTATATTGTTTTAGCCATAACTGCAGTAGTTAAAATGATCAATAATTATGACAAATAGCTAATGCTCATGTAAAACTCATACATTGTATAAAGTACCAAAGAAGGTCATACATTTTCTATGTGTGAATTATTAAAACCTGAGACGAGATCTTTGAGCAATAAACAAAAAAATTGTAAACTTAATTAATGAACTTAGGTCTTGTAGCTGGACTTCTATTCAGCTGCACATGCGATGATTGAAGACGACGAACTATAATTCCTGCGTTGTGAAAATCATGTTGAAACAGAAGCTCTTGGTGCTGGGAGATGGTGCGATGTTGAAGATGCTATGATCCCCACGTTGTGGCGACATTTGTAGCAGGTTTCCTCCGTTGTTGTACCAAGGCGGTCCCGGTTCGGTCCCAGGTGACCGCAAAGTGAGATTTGTGTTGGACAACACGGCGCTGGGGCGGATTTTCTCCGGGATCTCCAGCTTCCCCCGCCAGGTCATTCCACCGGTGCTCCATCTTGATCTCATGTATCATCAGTGTCATCGCCTGCGGTGGCGTATGTTGTAAAGGCTGGCGTTAAACACTAAGTATTTATCCATTGTTGTGGGTTACGATGCCCCGAATTTGCGGCAATATAAATGGCAAGATTCGTGCTGGTATCTCGTCATTGGTCTTGCTTCGTCGATCTTACCTTCGTCCAAAATATTATGACTAGATGAAGAAGATGTTCCCCGAAGTTATCAGGAAAATCCTTAATTATGTCTCGGCTAGATGTTGATATTCTTCTGTTATATTCTTACATACGACCAATGAAAACTCTAAGTTACAAGAGTGGTAACGAGTGAAGAAATCATTAAGATTTTTAATTTGACTTTGTATAAGGAAACAATCTTTTGTTTATTTATTTTAATACCAAATCCATTACAATTCATATCATGAAACTTTATACTGGGATCGGAATCAATCTAATACATCAAATTGAACTTAGATATTTTCGAGCAACTTAAAAAGCGTCCAAACCTTTCGGCGTTCCAGAAAGAAAGAAGAATTTGCTTTCGGGTTCTGCACCAAGATTATTTAATTCTTCGTTACTATCACTACCCATATATTACTTTTAATGATTGGCCGATTTACTACTACGTCACTACATTAAGTCATACAATTATTAATATGGCCAATCACGAAATTACATATTTTTTATTCCATTATGTTTATTTTTCTTTTATAAATTTAGAAATTCTTCAAACCCTTTCTAAATATAATTCAAAACAGCTTTTACAGTCTTGAAATCATAATGAAGAATTAAAATAGCTATTTAGCTTATTACTTAACAAATTCTTTAAAAGAACATATTCAATCCCAAATTTAAAGATAATGATTTAAGTTTCTTTCATGTATAATGCCTACATTGAATTACCACATGACTTAAATCAGATTACAGAAAATTAACGCATATTAATATACTTATAAATAAAATTCTTGAATATTCAATTAAACAAATTAAAGAAGTTCTTCTCTACACATTAAATACTGAAACAACGTAAACACTAACAAAACACAGCGAGAGCAATAGTAAATAATAGAATATGAATATAACTAAATTAAAAGAAAATAAACCTCTTATATACGATTTTAATATTTATTTACTTAATGATAAAACAAAATACAGGACTACATATTATAACCTATATTTCCAAACTAAAGGATTTATATATCCTTTACAAAATAATCCAATAGCATCTCTAAAAGCCTTTATTAAAATTGCTAATTTGTTATATTCTTTACGAAATTGAATATATTCCAATATTTTCCGGTATATAAAATAAAAATATCTTCTTCCTCAATAAGGAAGAATACTCCTATACCTGCTGCTCTTAATTCTGTAAAAATCGTCAAATGATTAGTATTCAGAAATTCTCTTAAACATATCATCCTCTCGTGTTAAGATATTGAATTAAATTAAAGAACTACGAACCAACCTAAGCTTAAGCTTCTAAGGATGTTCCTAAATAACTGAATGCACCTACACACATAGACACACACACATTTTTTTTTTTTTTTTTTTTTTTTTTTTTTTTTTTTTTTTGTAATTTATGTCCTGCAATGTTAAGTCATATTGGATGATGAATGGAATGGGCGAAATGATGCTCAAATGAGCCCGGGGTCCGTAGAGTTTAGAGTTACCCGACATTCGTGTTTCAGGATAAGGGAGAACCCCGGAAAGAACCCTATTCAGGTAACTCACCCTGCACGAGTTTCGAAATCAGGACCTGTTTTACGTGAGGCGGATACGCTGCCAGGACGCTACCCAGGCGGGCACAGACACACCCAAACACACATACACACACATATATATGTGTGTGTGTGTCTGTGTGTGTTTGTGTTTGTGTGTGAAGTGTTCTTACGGACGCGCTTTTGGTCGACTGTGAGCAATCGCGCCACCCATTTTTCCACGGCTTTTCCATTGTCAATTTTTCATGCATGATATTGTGTGCTCGCTCAGGGAAGATGCATACAGCATCTATAATATTTTACACATATATTACGAGAGCTGTTCAATAAATAATTATCATAATGTTTAAGGTCATAATTTTTCTCACTAAAATTCCATCTTATTATATTCTGTTAGCTTAATGGCAAACAAACTCGCCGCAGTGGTTTCATTATTGGTACTCCTGGTTCCCGGCTATGAAAACCTTCAAGTTCAGACATGTTCAGTATCGCCTACCGCTGCAATGAAGGTAACATGCAGTTAACATTGATGTTAGAGGAAGATCCGGAGTTTGTTTCAAACGTAATCACTGCTGATGAAACTTGGCTACATCATTTTGATCCAAAGAGTAAACAGCAAAGCTCAGTGTGCAAATCTCCTTCATCACCAGCCCACTAACAGAGCAAAAGTGGTTGCTTCTGCTGGGAAAGATGTGTTCATCTGATTCTTTGATATTCATGGAATGGTTCATCAGCATGATGTACCTGCACACACATCAGTGGCTGGACAATACTACAGGGATGTCCTGAAAACAATGCAAGTCCATATCAGGCGCAAAAGATCACATTTCCGTGAAGCAGGCTGGATGCTGTACCACGATAATGCGCGGTCGCAAATTGCCAATATTGTTGCTGAATATGTTGTAAAAATCAACGAGAAGTGCAACACTCACCCTCCCCTATTTTCCGGATTTCGCCAAATGTTACTCTTTTCTATCACCTCACTTAAGAAACACTTTCGTGGGAGTCATTATACATCATCAGAAGCAGTAGTGAATGCTGTGGAGGCGATTTTAAAGGATGTTCTAAAAAGTGGCATTGAGCATGTCTTTGAAGACCGACAGAAACGCTGGGACCAGTGCATCGCATTGACGGGAGACTATTTTGAGAAGGATCATTAAGATTATGAGTATGAGTAAAGGTATGTTCTAAAAAAAAGTGATAATTCTTTATTAAACAGCCTTAGTGTTTTCAAGAAAGAGAATCATTTTCGAGATATGTACTGTAGTAATATTTCGGTGTTCTTATCATGTGGTACATAGGCTCAGAGGTTCACAGTTTCAAATACGTTATTTAAAAAGTGAAATAATACTATTATTACTAAGTATATGTTATACTCATATAATGTTATATTTATTAAAATCTACTAACGCTATCCAAACTAGTGGATGTACAAATATGAGTGTTCTCCTCAAAATTAATAATTCCAAAGGATAGGGGTTCTTCAGAGATTCTTCTCAACTTGTTTCTATGTTTTGCTATAATTTTGGGGTCTTTATAGCGAGATTGGCTTCTCTGCTCTTATCCCTGTGTTTCGGACTAGCGCGCGCGCACACACACACGCACACACACACACACACACACACACACATGATGTGATTTCCAACATGGAGTGATCATCAGAATCATAAGTGCTAGCCTATTATGAACATTTCAGGGAGTTTCAATCCTTAATGATAAAGAAGCAATATTCAAGTGGGAAGGAAATGGGTATTGACACCTTTTTTAAACACACTGCTTCAAGGGAGTGACCTTTAATCCAGAGTGAATCATGTAAAGTAAATGATATGCACCAATAAAGTAGTTTAAATTGTTTTTATTAACTTTCATTCATTTCACGATTTAACAAACTTTCAAATTTCCGGACAACTCCTGGACCGTTTAGATCTGCTAAACCTAGAGTTTACTGTATATTCCATTTAAATTTGCTGTGTAGTTGTAGAACTTCTTCTAACTTCTCGTATCTTGTCCTTGAACACACGCACGTATATACAGGTTTGGTATTTACTAAATTTCTAAGTTCACTCACATAGATATATATGCAAATTCCTTGCTTTAGGCTCAGGTGATCTGAAATTTATTTCCAGTGCGATTTCGACATTTTGCTTTTGACTAGAATTCAGTTCCCCCTATACCTACTACGTACATTCTGTCAGCAAAGTAACGTGAATTGGCCATATAAAATATATGTCATTTAATATTTGGATAGAATTCAATTTTTGTATGTACAGTGTATGTACAGGGCACACTAAGTCATAACTAATACAATACTAAAATGCCTTATGAGTAAAACCCGGTACAAACTCGCCGTTCAACTGTCCGCCTTTTTGAGTCACTGCGATCACAGCGACACATAGTGGGAGTGTTTTGCAATAGGAAGTACATGTAGTTTAACACAGATGACGCGGAGGTTATAATTATCATGTATATTTCTATTTGTGTTAGTTATTAGGTATTACTCAAAACATTGGAATGATGCTCTATTGTTTGGATTTAGAATTCACTCTTACGTAAACATTAGTAACTTGTAGTTATTCTGTATACAAAAACCAAAGTGGACCAAAATAATTAGAACATTTTAAACAAAAGCCCACAGTGACTTTTATAGCCTTTACAAAATCAATTTGAACTGTTACTTTGATACTTATTTGACTGGAATACTGAACAACTTATATCGAACTACACCTAATAATTATTAATTAGTAATGCTGCTTTGCAATTTGTGTACGACGTCTCCTGGAATGTGGTAGTGCACATGTTGTAGTTTTATTAAAATATTCATTACAAAAATAGTTACATCAATAATAATATTTATTTGTTTAACTTCTGAGCAGTTTCATATAATTTTTTTATTGTACAATACCTTCAACCACTTACGACAATGATCAATAACATCCTTTCCACTTACAAATGCTTTATTTAGTATTATTAAACAAGTAAAATAAAATGCTCGTCTCATTGTATAAGCCATTTAGCTTTGGTTAACTTATATACAATTTTTTATATTGTTTTCTGTTCTGTTTATAATTTAATGCTTACATCCTCAAACTCAGTAACATTAACTGCCCTCTAAAAGGTATAAGCTGCATATGTCCCTCAGCTTTTTGCCACCATGGACTGCTATAACGGAATACTGGAACGCGTTAAAAACTGATGAGCAATAAGTATGCAATAGCTCCTTTATTGCGATTTCTAAGACACAGAAATTCTTAATAGTAGCAAGCAAGCTGCTGTGGAGTATGTTGTTATGTTTACAAACAGCAACAGCTCGCGGCACGGCGTCTGACCTATACCTGCAAACTCCGACAGCGTGAGGCACGTGGCGTTGTTCCTGTCATTGACTAATCAACAGTCATTCTGGAGCATTTTTGAGCTCTATTGGCGGTAAAGACTATCTATATATGTCACATAGAAGCTAACCAAATACTTCAAAATGTTCGTTTGCTGTCGTTTAGATACACCCTTAACACACACACACACACACACACACACACACACACACACACACACACACACACACACACACACACACACACACACACACACCACACACACACACACACACACATTAATATATTGCTTAAAGAGGGAACAGAAATGAGTGTAAAGTTATACACTCATTAACTTCTGCTACCAATTGTATACCAGCGTTTTGAAAATTAAACTACAACCAATCGCAGAAACATTACTGCGGGAACAATAGTGCGACTTCGGCAAAGGAAAACGTAACATTCACTATAAACAGATTATGGAAAGGAAAGATAGTTCTATGAACCCTTATGCTTAATGTTGTTGGATAATGAGAAAGCATATATTCAGTTGAATCGTGGAAAAATATTGCAGATACTAATAATTACAAAATAAAACACATTAAATACCATTAAATCTTCATAAAACACTAAAATAAACAAAATATAAGAGTTGATAAGGGAGGATAAATACCTTCAAAGTACATAAAGGATTGCGACAAGTATCTGAACTGTTACCTCTGCTATCTATACTACATATGAATATAATTTTAGAAAAATTGTATGAGAAAGCCTCAAAAGGCATCGACCTAAACAAAGAAAAGTAAAGAAAACAATATTATTCGCGTATGGCCAGCTCGTTTTGGAAGATTCTGAAGATAATGTACAAAGATCACCAAACATCCTGAACAGAATATTAAAACAACAAGATATGAAAATACAATCACAAAAAACTTACTCGATTGCTATGTATGGGTAAAATAATAGACGAGTAAAGACAGTAGTAGACAACAAAGTAATATAACAGATGCCACCTTTAATTAAATGCGATGTCAGATCAGTGCGGAACTAATGAACAAAGACCTGGAAACGAATATAGTAAAATAAGACAAACTGAATGGATTTAGTGTCGCGAATGCATTGCTGCGACGAGGCATTCAAAGAGACGGGCAGTACAGTGCGGAGATAAAAGCTCGCCGAAGCGGTTGGGTAAGGAGACGGATTTCTCGAGAGATCGTCTTTCTTCTAGCGCCATCTTGATTGTTTGAGAACATTCCGTATGGTGAGTAATCCATAAAAAGAAAGACGCAGCGTACCATTGGACAGTCAGTTGTTAATTCCACTCGGGTACATGAACAGCTGTGTGAATGGTCGAAGACCTTTGTAAGTTGTATTGTGTCCGTGATGTAATTCTGGAATATAAAAGTTGATAAAACTGTGTTTGTACGGAAATAAAGAGCAATTTTCAGTGTTTGTAACCTGGACTTTTAATTTCACGAACTCACAAAGCCATAATATAAAGGAATATTTTGGAATAAAAATTTGAGCTGAAATAAAACAGACTGTTTAATGTGTCCAATGTAGACTTAAAATGCTCTAGTGAACTCTGAAGGTTGAGAGGTCAAGATAAAGAATGGCTAGAGACTATTTGGTGGGGAAGACTAGAAGAGCTAGAATTGGAAACCAGGATACAAGAACGCAAGTGAAATAGGAGCAATAGAAGGAGCACGTAGATAGCAACGTATTATGAACGCTGTGGGGAATAAGGGAAGAAGAGGCGTACAAAGGACGACGGATTGACCAAAACCAAACGACTACAAAATAATGTGGATGTAGTCGGTTATTTACCAAGTTCAGCAATTAATTTGGAAACAGCTGGGTTATTTGCTAACAAAAGCTTAATTGATTATATATCACAGCAATGCACAAAAATTATCAAGATTATAAAATTGACTCTTGACTTAAATGAAATATACAATGAACAATCGGTTGAATTTGATACACTTATAAGAAAAACCATAGACATTTGTTCTGAAACACTATAATTCTGATGTGTTTATATTGACATTTTGTTCGAAATGGTGCCAAGCTAGTGTTCTTTTCACTTTCGGGGTAAGAAGTACACGAAAACAAGAACCCTGAATTCTAATATATGGAAGCGTGTCTTAATTCCTAAGAATAATTGATATAAACATAGCAATTAGAGTTTCGGCGACATCTAGAATACCCCATTGGAACTTGGTGTTTCGTAAGACTTCCACTGTGTGCCGTAGTGATCGCAGCTACTCACGAAACACGCGGGACATTTTAACTTCGGTTATTTTTTTTAAGAGATGATTTAATTTACCGTTATCACAATACTTTCCTTACCACGCTCATAAATAGTAGGTAGAGGATAAATTTCATTATAACAAAAAATCTTAATGTGCTACTTCTACTGCAAATATTACTTAAAGATATGAAACAGGTTAAATACCTTTTACTGGCTATCAATGTAATAAAAATTAAAACTACACACGTCAATGGCCTACAGATTATTATGTAAAGTTTTACTTAAAATTTAAATCTGAATTGTTATCAGTCCAATTGACATTTAAAATATATTACAATTACTCGTACTTTTAAAGACTCAGAAATAACTTATAACCTTTTAACAGGAACTCCAACATTTAGGGAGATATAAATTATTTAAACATTTTTTAATGATTTTTAACGGCAGTAGTTAAAATTATTAATATTTAAGACATAAAAGCTAATATTTACTTAAAACACTTTAACTAAAATCTTAAACAATGTCCTACATTTTAAATGTGCTAATTATTAAATTATGAGGTGAGACTTTCCATGTATAATAAAAAATTTATAAGCTTAATGAATAACCTTAGATCTTGGAATTGTAACGGTAAGATTAAAATACGTATTTAACCTATTACATAACAAACCTTTGAAAAGAACATCTTTAATTCTAAATTTAAAGATAACACTTGAAATCCGTCTTAAATAAAAGCCTGCATTAATTTGCATATGATTTAAATCAGTTTCAAGAGAAGTAACACATATTATTATATTTATAAATAAAGTTAGTAAGTAGTCTTTTAAAAAATTAAAGTAAATGATCCTCTCCATACTAAATACTGAAGCAACATAAGCATACTCACAAACCACAGTTACACATATCACTACATACTAGATAAGGAATTTACCAAAACTAAAATTAAATAAACTTCATATATGAGGTTTTAATATTTCTTTTGTTAAGGAAAAAATAAAATAGGAACTGACATAATATAATAAGTTTTTGTAAACAAAATATATATGTTCTTTACGTATCACAAAAGGTCTGCAAAATTCCAACTTTATTACGTTCTTTACTTAAATAAATATATCCTAATACTTTTTGCCTTAAAAACTAACAATATCTATTTCAACTATAAACAAAATAATTAAAATCAATCAAACTAACAACAATATCAATTGTTTTGTTAACATTTACTATCAATGATTACTTACAATCATGTTTACAAATTCTATATCTGCTGCTCTTATTTTTCACAAAATAGTTTAATTAGTAATATTAATAAATGGTTATAAACGTCTCACCCTGTCGTTCTGATATATTAAATAAAGTTAAAGATACAAATAAACCTGACACACGGCAGGTTAAACTTCTAAGAGTATTGACCGGTAACTGAAAATGTATACCTTACTTATTAAAATAACTCAGAAGTAAAATATTGTTAACAAAGGTTTAGAATCATTCCTCAGAAAATCAATATTTTCGAGATATGTACTGTAGAAATGTTACCGTGCGTTCGTCCTATATGGCTTAGCGTTGGAGGACGTAAAAGTACAAAAAAAGAAAAACAAAGGTTAGGCACCTCAGTTTATAATTTCCAGTTTATTATTTAAAATTTGAAATAACTAACTAATACATATGGGTGCAGATATATATGTATATATAATACTTTCTCCATCCTAGTGGAAGTACAAATATGTGCCTTCCCTTAAAATTAATGATTCTAAAGACTTGAGATTCTACAGACATTCTTCTCAAATACTTTCTATGTTTCGCTACAGTTCGGTGTGTATAGAGAGAGATTGCATCTCCCACCTTCTCCCTGGACTTGGCACTACAGCTAGAGTTCTGCTGTTTGTCATATATTTGACGCCTTCCTCATTGATCCTTCTTATTTCTAAATTACACTGTTCTGCTTCGATCATCTTAAATGAATTAGAATTTCAGAATAAAATTTTCATGCTGATTGCTAAACTAAACTCCCTTTTCACTCACCACGTAAGAACATCTTGATTAAAATAATAAAAGAACACTATATGATAATATCTTGTCAGAAAACCAAATCGATTATAATTAATGGGAAAAAATGGACGAGGAGAAATAGTAATACGCATCGAAGTAATAGAACAGATACCCACTTTTAATTAATTGTGATGTCACATGAGTACAGAACAAATGAACGAATATTTGGAAGCCAATATAGTGAGAAAAAAAAAACTGAATGGAGACATTAAAAAATATTTTGGATGCAATATGAGAAATTGAATAAAACAAATAGTGTATAATGTAATATCTGAGGCAGCCTTAAAATATGGTAGTCAAACCTAGACGTTGAGGAGACAAGATAAAGGACGGCTAGAAGGTATTTGATGACAAGAAATATAATAGATAGAATCAGAAATCAGGTTATAAGAATGCTTGATTGTTCCTGTAAGTAGTCGAAGCAATAGAATGAGAATGGAATAAGGATGCCAAATTTATGTTACCTAGACTACAGATAGACCGCAAACAAACTGCAGCCGGTGCGCGCATGAGCGAGGAGAGCCTTCTCCCCTTCTTGCCACTGACACCCAACGCTCCCTTCCTGCATGCGATAGAGCGCAAACCACACAAAACGAGTGTATTTTAATACTGTTGTGATTTTCGAAGGTAACAGAAAATAATAACCTCAGACACGACCTCACAATCGATCAAAAAATGGAATCACAATTTCCTTAAACCCTGAGTAACAACGCAGTGATTCGGCAGAAAGTGCAATTAGTGAAAGTAACAGCGAATGAAACATGACCAGTGCAGCACGTGCGATGGAAAGGGACAATCTAAAATGACGGTAGAGAGGGAAAGCTAGATGACTCCAGGGTTGGTAAGCCACGCCAACAGCATTTTGTTCGAGGTCTAGTTATAGCAATACATTAGGCATAAACCTATGGGAACAAGATGACCAAGAAGACGATGCAGTAACAAAAGCTTGCTAGGAAGAAGCAGGGGAAATAAAAGTAAAAGATATACGTCTCTGATTCCACGAATATGATAGCTAATACCACAGTAACCGAACTGAGTAAACGACAAAACGGTTTAATATATTGTGACTCTGTGTGTTCGTGAAATTAAGAATTTCAGGTTACAAATACCAAAAAATTGCTCTTTCGTAGAAATCAATCTGACAGTCCAGAATTACATCACATACGCAATACAACTTGCAAGGTCATCGACCACAAACACAGTTCACACAGCTGTTCACGCGCACGAGTCCAATTACCGACTGACTCGCTGTGGCGGGTGGGCTACCTTTTTTATAGATTACTCACATTCCGGCATGTTCTCACACCATCGATACGCGGCTAGAACAAAGACGAATTCTCGAGAAATCCATCTTCTACGCCCCTTTCGCCGAGCTTTTATCTACACACTGCACTGCCCGTCCCTTTGAACTTGTCGCCCGCGCCGCCTTGATAACCAATGGGCTCGCGACACTATCGATCAAATAGTCAATGTGCCCAGCTCAGCAGCTCATTTCAGGAATACCTGGGTTATTCTTAACAATGTTTAATTGTTTATATATCACTTCCATGCGCACAACCTTTCAACAAAATCTAGGTAATCGAGTTTTAATTCGTAGAACAATATAACGAAAATAAATTGAACTTGATACAAATATAAAACAATCCACAGATTTTCCTTCCAAGACACAACAACTCTGGTGGGTCTATTTTGAAATTTTTACATAATATAGCTCCAGGTTGGTTTTTTTACACGAATATTGATATATACATCAAAATAAAGAGCAATATTCTAATATACGCAAATGGTTCTTACTAACTAAGATATATAGATATATTCATAGCAATTTAAGCGTTTGCGACATCTAGAAGCTCCTACGTGTACTGCGTGTTTCGTAAGACTTCCAGCGTGTGTCGTAGACGTCGCAGCAACTTCATTTAATTTTTGAGGTTCTTTTTTTGGAGGGGAAGAAGCTTCACATTTAGCGTTGAAACAATACTTCCTGTACGACGTATATAACGCTATCAGGCTCAGCAGTAAGTAGAGCAGAAATTACATTGCATAAAAAAAATTAATATCGAAATTCTCCTGCGAACCCAAAAGCTATGAAGTAGGTTAAATACATGTTTAATGAATGCAATATTCACAAAGGTAGCCACGACAATAGCCCTCAGATAAATAAGTAGTTAAATTGTGAAATACGTAAAATATGAATTTATTACCAGAGAAGCAATTAATTATATACAAATAAAATAGTTTTAACTTAAAACTTCACTTATAAGAAATGATGATAATTCTTATAAATTCTCCTGAAGCGCGATTTCATGTATACTGTCACCCGAACATCGGAACCCTGGATAGGACCAGCTGGCAGGTAGGGAAAAACGGGAAGTACTCAGACACGCCTACCCATTTATCTTGTAGCGCTAACGAGGGGATGGCTGGTAAAACATCACTAGCCATCTCTTTCCTCTCCCTGACGTCTGGAACCTTCAGGACGATTCACAGAACGGCGAGTCTTCCAGAAGCAGCTATCTTCCTATAAAAAGAGGCTGCAGTTGGGGAGTGAGTTCAGTTCTTGGCGAGCAGACGGAGGAGCACCGTGCTAGTGAATGGACTGGAAGACTATGTACGTGCATCGGAGGAGTTTTAAGTAATTGCGAGTGCAGAGTGGACCTGTGACAGACGAACTGGTGAATTGTAATTGTGTGCGCTACGTAATTCTATGTAATTGGCAAGTGTTCCAACTGTAATGCGGTGGAAATAAAGAATATTTTGAGTTTTTGCAATGGGACTTTTAATTTCACGAACCCACAAAGTCACAATACTTATACACATGCTCAGCTGTGGCTATCGTTACTAAACAACAGATGTTGATATGTTCTTGTTAGTACTACACACACCACTACTTTACTAGTTACTACTACTACTACTACTACTACTACTACTACTACTACTACTACTACTACTACTACTACTACTACTACTACTACTACTACTACTACTACTACTACTACTACTACTACTACTACTACTACTACTACTACTACTTTGATATGATTTTAATTGTACAATACTTTCAACGAGTTTCCGTAAATATCAACGTCTTCTTTGCAGTTACAAATGCGTTATTTAGTAGCATCAAACACGTGAACTAAAATGTTCGTATCATTGTATAAGCCATTTAGTTTTGGTTAACCTATCTACAATTATTTGATGTTGATTTCTGTTCCGTTTAACATTTAATGCTTAGATCCTCAAACTCACTAACATTAGCTTCCCTCTAAAAGGTAAAAGCTGCATATGTCCATCAGCTTACTTGCCAACATGGACTGCTATAACGGAATTGTGGAACACCGCACTACAAACTGCATACCAGCATTTTGAAAATAAAACTGCAACCAGTCGCAGAAACGTTATTGCGGGATTAATAGTGTGACTTCGGCAAAGGAAAACGTCTTATTTACCATAAATGGATTATGGAAAGAAAATAGAGTTATATGAACCATTATACTTAATGCTGTTGGATAATGCGAAAGAATATAACCAGTTGAATGGTGGAAAAATATGGCAGATACTATATAATAACAAGTTAAAACACATTAAATGCCATTAAGTCTTCCTAAAACACTAAAATAAATAAAAGATAAGGGCTGATAAGGAAGGATAAATATCCTCAAAATACACAAGGGCAAACATAAGAATGTGAATTGTTGCCTCTGCTATCTATACTACATATGAATATTATTTTACAAAAATTTTACGGTAAAGCCCCAAAAGGAATCGAACGAAATAGAGAAAGGTAAATAAAACAGTATTATTCGAGGGTGGCCAGCTAGTATTGGCGGATTCAGTAGATAATTTACAAAGAAAAGCAGCCATCTTAAATAGAATAATAAAACAACACGATATCAAAATACCGACTTAGAAAACCAAATGAATTACAATGCTTGGGTAAAATAATAGACGAATAAAGACAGTAATAGACAACAAAGTGATAGAACGGATATCCACTTTTAATTAATTGCGATGTCAGATCAGTGCGGAGCTAATTGAACAATGACTTGGAAACGAATATAGTAAAATAAGACAAACTGAATGGATATAGTGTCGCGAATGCATTGCTGAGACGAGGCATTCAAAGAGACGGGGAGGACAGTGCGGAGATAAAAGCTCGCCGAAGGCAAGGAGGCGGATTTCTCGAGTGTTCGTTTTTCTTCTACCGCCGTCTTAATTGTTTGAGAACATTCCGGATGGTGAGTAATCTATAAAAAGGGAGCCGCATCCTGCCACTGGACAGTCAGTTCTTAATTCAACTCGAGTGCGTGAACAGTTGTATGAGTGGTCGATGACCTTGCAAGCTGTATTGTGTCCGTGATGCAATTGTTGATAAAAGTGTGTTTGTACGGAAATAAAGAACAATTTTTAGTGTTTGTAACCTGGACTTTTAATTTCACGAACCCACAAAGTCATATTATAAAGAAATATGGTGGAATAAATACTTGAACTGAAATAAAACAGGCTGTTTAATGTGTCAAGGCAGCCTTAAAATATGGTAGTGAAAACTGAAGGTTGAGGAGTCAAGTTAAAGAATGGCTAGAGGCTATTTAGTGGGGAAGACTAGAGGAGCTAGAATTTCAAACCAGAACACAAGAACGCAAGTGAAATAGAAGCAATAGAAATAGCATATATGTCAACTGAAATAGCTACGTATTGTAGACGCTGTATAAGCCTAAGGGAATAAGAGACGTACATATGACGACGGATTGACCAAAACCAAACGACTACAAAATAATGTCCATGGAGTCGATAACTTACCCACCTCAGCACCTAAATCGTAAACAACTGCAATATTTGCTATGAAAAGTTTAATTGATAATATCTCACACTTAGAAAACTAGGGTGTAAATGAAATATGCAATGAACAAACAGTTGAATTTGATAAACTTATAAGGAATATCATAGACTTTCATTCTAAAACACTATAATTGTGATGTGTTTATATTGACATTTAAAACGGTATAGCACCCTGCTAGTTTTCTTTTCACTTTCTGGGCAAGATGTGCAGAGAACCAGACCTCACTATACCAATAAATGGAAGCTATTCTTAATACCTAAGGTTTATATATACATAGGAATTAGAGCTTCGGCGACATCTAGAATAACCCATGGGAACTTGGTGCCTCGTAAGACTTCCACTATGTGCCGTAGTGATCACAACGACCTACGGAACACGCGGGACATTTCAACTTCGGGTATCTTTTTTTAGGGATGCTTTACTTTACCGTTTTCACAATACTTTCAGCATTACGCACTTAAATAGTAGGTAGAGGAGAAATTATATTATACCAAAAACTTAATGTGCTAATTCTACTGCAAATATTACCCAAAGCTATGAAGATGGTTAAATAAAATTTTAATGGCTATCAATGTAATATTACTTAAAACTACACACGTGAATGCTCTACAGTATACCTTAAAATTTTAATCTGAATCACTATCAGTCCGATAGACACTTAAATATATTAAAAACTATTACAATTACTCGTACTATTAAAGACTCAGTAATAACATATAACCTTCTAACAGGAACTCAAACATGTAAGAAGTTATAAATTATTTAAACATTATTTTATTGATTTTTAAACGCAGTAGCTAAAATTATTAATATTTAAGAAATAAAAGCTAACATTTAATTAAAACACTTACTTCAAATAAAATTTAAACAATTTCCTACATTTTAAATGTGCTAATTATTAAAGTCTGAGGTGAGATTTTCCATTTAAAATAAACAACTTATAAGCTTAGTGAATAACCTTTGATCTTGAATCATAATGATAAGATTAAAATACCTATTTAACATATTAGTTAACAAACCTTTGCGAAGAACATCTTTAATCCTAAATTTAACAATAATATATGAAATCTCTCTCATGTAAAAGCCTAAATTAATTTGCCATGTCATTTAAGTCTGTTTCAAGGAATTTAACATATATTATGATACCTATAAATAAAATTATTAAAGATTCCTTAAAAAATTAAGATGAATGCTCCTCTACATACTAAATACTGAAGCAACATAAGCATACTCACGAAGTAGAGTTACATCAATCAGTACATATTAAACAAGGAATGTACCTACAAAGACAGGGAGTAAAATTAAATAAACTTCTTATGAGGCTTTAATACTTCTTTTGATAATGACAAAAATAAAATAGACAAATCGCATAATATAATAAGTAATTACCAACAAATATTTGTATGCCCTTTACAAAATAAACCAACAGAATCAGTAAAATTCTCCAGAATTCCAACCTTATTGCGTCTTTTACTTAAATAAATATGTCGTAATAGTTTTTCCGTTAAAAAACTAAAAATATCTATTACAATCATAAAGGAAATAATTAATATCAATCAAACTAACAGCAAAATTAATTGTTTTGTTAACATTTACTGTCAATGCTTACTTACAATGATGTTTACAAATTCTATATCTGCTGATCTTAGTCCTCACAAAATATTTTATTTATTAATATTCAACAACTACTTTAAACGTCTCGTCCTAATATAGTCAATATAATTAAAAACATAAATAAACCTGACACACGTCAGATTTCACTTCTAAGGAAGTTGCCCGGTAACTGAAAATGTATACCTCACTTATTTAAATATCTCAGATGTATAATATTGTTATTGCAATATTATAATATTGTCTGAAAATGAATACTTTACTTATTATAATTGTAATTATAACTGTAATAAATAAATAAAAAGTATATGTAATTTATAAATGTTATAAATGTAACTGGGTATATATCACGACCAGGCGTACCACAAACTCTAGAAGTTTTAATCATAATTCGCAGAAGAAACTAACAAATATAAATTGAATATCATACAATAATAAAACTTTCCAAAGATTTTCCTTCGAAGACACAAGAACTCTGATGGATCTGTTTTCATATTTTTACGTGATGTAGCTCCAGCTTGGCTTTTTTACACGAGAATTCAGATACACATCAAAATGAAGAGCAATATTCTAATATGTGCAAATAGTTCTTAATAGCTAATATTTATAGATATATACATAGCAATTTCAACTTCGGCGACATCTAGGAGCTGCTACGTGTACTTAGCGTTTCGCAAGACTTCCAGTATGGCGTAGACGTCGCAGGGACTTATTTGAGCCTCAGTTAATGTTTGGGATTTTTTCTGGAAAGTTCTTCACTTAAGCGTTGAAACAATACTTCCTGTACCACGTATACAAAACTGTCAGACTCAGCAGTAAGTAGAGCAGAAATTACATTGCATAACAAAAAATTAATATCGAAATTCTCCTTCGATCCCAAAAATTATGCAGTAGGTTAAATACAAGTTAAAGGGAAACGAATGCAATAATGTAAAAAGTAGCCACGACAGTTGCCCTCAGATAAATAAGTAGTTAAATTGTTACATAAGTAAAATATGACGCTATTAAAAGTGAAGCAAATTAATATATACAAATATAATAATTTGTAACTTAAAGCTTCACTTATCTTAAAATAAATTAAGATAATTGTTATTAATTCTCCATAATCGCAATTTCATGTATACTTTATACACATCCTCAACTGTCGTCATCGTTACTAAACAACAGATGTTGATGTGTTCTTGTTAGTACTACCAACATCTGAAAATAAAGCAAATTTAAAAACAGAATCGACTGCCGGTATTTCAAAATACATTCCGTCATGTTTGTATTTTAAAATAAATATCTTTTCCCAAACCATTAAATGTATTGCACCATTTATTTGTTTTAATAATTTAAAACAATTTAACAATAAGATAAGTGAAGTTTTAAGTTATAAATTATTATATCTGCATATAGCTAAATTGTTACTTGACGGAAACATATTAATCTCAGCTCCTACTAGTAGAATGTATAATTAAAATATATTTAAATTATGGCAATTACTATTAAATAGACAAAAATATTAAATAATGCCCTATCAGGACCTCAAACCTGTATTGTTATAAATTGTTATAAGTTCCTTATATAATGTTTTTGGCATAATTGCAGTAGTTAAAATTATTACCATTTATGACAAATAACTAATGCTCATCTAAAACTTATACGTTGTATAAAATTACAAATAAGGTCCTACATTTTCCATGTGTGAGACGAGATCTATTAGAAATAAACGAAAAAATTATAAGCTTAATTAATGAACTTATGTCTTGTAGCAGGACTTGTATTCAGCTACACATGCGATGATTGAAGACGACGAACTATAAGCCCTGCGTTGTGAAAATCATGTTGAAACAGTAGCTTTTGGTGCTGGGTGATGGTGCGATGTTGAAGATGCTATGATCTCCTCGTTGTGGCGCCATTTGTAGCAGGTTTCCTCCGTTGTTGTGGGTTTCGATGCCCCAAAGATGCGGCAATATTAAATGGCAAGATTCGTGCTGGTATCTCGTACCTCGTCGTTGGTCTTGCTTCGTCGATCTTACCTTCGTCCAAAATATTATGACTGGATGAAGAAGATGTTCCCCGAAATTATCAGGAAAATAATTATGTCTCGGCTAGCTTTTAATTTTCTTCTTTTATATTCTTAATTACGAGCTATGAAAACTCTAAGTTACAAGAGTGGTAACGAGTGAAGGAATCATTAAGACCTTTAATTTGAATTTGTATAAGAAGTGAATCTTTTGTTTATTTCTTTTAACACCAAATCCATTATAATTCTTATCAGGAAACTTTATACTGTGATCGGAATCAATCTAATACTTCAAATTGAACTAACACTTAAATATTTTCGAGCAATTTAAAAAGCGTCCGATCACTTCAGCGTTCCAGATAGAAAGATGAATTTGCTTTCGGTTTCTACTCCAAGATTATTTAATTCTTCGTTACTATTGCTACCCATATATTACTTTTATCTGATTGGCCGATGTACTACTACGTCACTAAATTACGTAATACAATTATTAATACGGCCAATCACGAAATTACATATATTTTTACACAATTTTGTTTGTCTTTCTTTTATAAATTTTTCAAACTTTTTTTAAATATAATGGAATGGTTGATCAGCATATTGTACCTGCACACACATCAGTCACTGGACAACAGTACAGGGATGTCCTGAAAACATTGCAAATCCATATCAGTGGAAATGGACACATTTCCGTGAAGCAGGCTGGATACTGCACCATGATAATGCGCGGCTGCATATTGCCAATGTTGTTGCTGGATATCTTGTAAAAATAAACGTGAAGTGCATCCCTCGCCCTCCTCTATAGTGCAGATTTAGCCCCATGTGACTTTTTTCCATTCCTTAGCTTGAAACGTCTTCTTGGGAGACATTATCCATCATCAGAAGCTGTTTATGACTATAGGTACGTCATGTGATCACTCTCTGTTGAACAGCCCTGGTATTTTCAACAAAGAGAATCATTGTTGAGGAAATAAGAATTTTCGAGATATATGCTGTGGTAATGTTAGGGTGTGCTTATCATATGTTACATAGGCTCAGAGGTTTACATTTCAAATTTGTTATTTAAAAAGTGAAATAATATTGTGATTACTAAGTATTTTTGTACACATATAATGTTATAATTATTAAAATCTACTAACGCTGTCCAATCTTGTGGATGTACAAATATGTGTCTTCCCCTCAAAATTAATAATTCCAAAGGCTAGAGGTTCTTCATGGTTTCCATGTTTTGCTATAGTTTGGTTTCCTTGGGGACTAGCACTAAATTCTATTCTTTGTTAACAATGTTATACATGAGCGTGCAAGCTGCACTTCCTGTGAACTATACCTGCAAACTCCGACATCGTGAGGCACGTGGCATTGTTCCTGTCACTGACTAATCCACACACATTCTGGAGCATTTTTGACTTAGAAACCGCAATAAATAAGCTATTGCTTACTTATTGCTTATGAGTGTTTAACGTGTTCCAAAATTCGTTTGCTGTCGTTTTAATACACACACACACACACACACACACACACACACACACACACACACACACACACACACACACACACACACATTAGTGTGACTTCGGCAAAGGAAAACGTCATATTTACTATAAACAGATTATGGAAATAAAATGGAGTCCTATGAACCCTTATACTCAATGATGTTGGATAACGAGAAAGCATATAGCCAGTTGCATGGTGAAAAAGTATGGCAGATACAAGCCAAAACACATTAAATGCCATTAAATCTTCATAAAACACTAAAATAAACAAAAGATAAGAGTTGATAACGAAGGATAAAGACCCTCAAAAAACATAAACAATTGAGACAAGGATGTGAATTGTTACCTCTTCTATCTATACTACATATGAATATAATTTTAGAAAAAATAAATGGAAAAGTCCAAAAGGAATCGACCTAAACAAAGAAAACTAAAGAAAACAACATTATTCGCGAGTGGCCAGCTAATTTTGGAAGATTCTGGAGATAATTTACAAATATCAAAAGCCATCTTGTATAGAATAATAAAAGAACACGATATGAAAATACCGACAGAGGAAATCAAATCAATTACAATGTATGGGTAAAATAATAGACGAGTAACGACAGTAATAGACAACAAAGTAATAGCACAGATGACCACTTTTAATTAATTACGATTTCAGATCACAGCGGAACTAATGAACAAAGACTTGGAAACGAATATAGTAAAATAAGACAAACTGAATTGATATAGTGTCGCGAATGCATTGTTGCGACGAGGCATTCAAAGAGACGGGCAGGCAGTGCGGAGATAAAGGCCCGCCGAAGCGGTGGGGGAAGGAGACGGATTTCTCGAGAGTTCGTCTTTCTTCTAGCGCCATCTTAATTGTTTGAGAACATTCCGAATAGTGAGTGATCTATAAAAAGGGAGCCGCCGTCTGCCACTCGACAGTCAGTTGTTAATTCAACTCGAGTGCGTGAACAGTTGTGTGAGTGTTGGATGACCTTGCCAGTTGTACTGTGTCCGTGATGTAATTCTGGACTATGCAGGCTGAGAAAAGTGTGTTTGTACGGAAATAAAGAGCAATTTTTAGTGTTTGTAACCTGGACTTTTAATTTCATGAACCCACAAGGTCATAATATAAAGAAATATTTTGGAATAAATAATTGAACTGAACTAAAACAGTCTGTTTAATGTGTCCAAGGCAGCCTTAAAATATGGTATTGAAAACTGAAGGTTGAGAGGTCAAGATAAACGATGTTTAGAGGCTATTTGGTGGGGAAGACTAGAATTGGAAACCAGGATACCAACACGTAAGTAAAATAGGAGCAATAGAACGAGCATGTGGATAGCTACGTATTATGAACGCTGTATAAGCCTAAGGGACGGATTGACCAAAACAAAACGACTACGAAATAATATCGATGGAGTCGGCTATTTACTAAGCTCAGCACCTTATTTAGAAACAGCTGGGTTATTTGCTTAGATAAGTTTAATTGATCATATATCACAAAAATACACAAAAGTTTATCAAACTAAGAACTCGTAGAGAATTGAAAATTTCAACGAACACATGGTTTCGTATTTGATAAACTTATAAGGGCTATCATAGACATTTGTTCTGAAACACTATAATTCTGATGTGTTTATGTTTACTTTTTATATGACATAGTGCCAAACTAATTCCCTTTTACTTTCGCTGTAAGATGTACAAGGAAACCAGACCTCACTATTCTAATATATGGAAGCCTTTGTTAATACCTAAGAATTATTGATATATACATAGCAATTAGAGCTTCGGCGACATCTGGAATACCACATGGGAACTTGGTGTTTCGTAAGACTTCCACTGTGTGCCGTAGTGATCGCAGCCACTCAGGAAACACGACAGATATTTTAACTTCCGTTATTTTTTTTAGAGATGCTTTAATTTATCGTTATCACAGTACTTTCCGTACTACACACATAGATAGTAGGTAGAGGATAAATTACATAATAACCAAAAACTTCATGTCCTAATTTTACTGCAAATATTACTCAAAGCTATGAAACAGGTTAAATACCTTTTAATGGTTATCAATGTAATAATAATTAAAACTACACACGTCAATGGCCTAAAGATTATTAAGTAATTGAATTATTACTTAAAATCTTAATCCGAATTTCTATCAATCCAATAGATAATTAAAATATATTACAATTACTCGTACTTTTAAAAACTCAGAAATAACATAAAACCTTCTAACGGGAACTCAAACATATAGGAAGTTATAAATTAATTAAAGATTATTTTATTTATTTTTAACGGCAGTAGTTAAGCTTATTAAATCTAAGATATAAAAGCTAATATTTACTTAACACACTTACTTTAAATAAAATCTTAAACAATGTCCTACATTTTAAATGTGCTAATTTTGAAAGTCTGAGGTGAGATTTTCTCTTTATAATAAAAAATTTATAAGCTTAATGAATAACTTTAGATCTTGAAATCGTAATCATAACATTAAAATACCTATTTAACATATTAGTTAACAAACCTTTGAAAAGAACATCCTTATTCCTAAATTTAAAGATAATATATGAAATTCATCTCATGTAAAGGCCTACATTAATTTGCCATGTCATTTAAATCATATTCAAGAGAAGTAGCAAATATTATTATACCTATAAATAAAATTATTAAATATTCCTTTTAAAATTAAAATTAATGCTCTTCTCCATACTAAATACTGAAACAACATAACCATCCCTACAAAGCACAGTTACGGCAATCACTACATACTAGACAAGGAATTTACCTAAAGTAAAATTAAATAAATCTTTGATGATGTTTTATTATTTGTTTTGGTAATGATAAAAATAAAATTTACACATTACATAATACAACAATTAATTACTAACAAACATTTATATGTTATTTACAAAAAAAATCCAATAGAATCAGCAAAATTCTGAAAAATTCAAACTTTATTACGTCCTTTACTTAAATAAATATATAGTAATTCTTTTTGCGTTAAAAACTAAAAATATCCATTTTGAAACATAAAGAAAATAATTGAAATCAATCAAATTAACAACAACAAAATCAATTGTTTCGTTAACATTTTCTATCGATGATTGCTTGCAATCATGTTTACAAATTCTCTACCTGCTGCTCTTAATTCTGTCAAAATAGTTTAATTATTAGTACTCAAAAATTATTTAAGACGTCTCGTCCTCTCGTACCAATATATTTAATAAAGTTAAAGATACGAATAAATCTGAGTCACGTCAGATTAAACTTCTAAAAATATTATCTGGTAAATGAAAATGTATACCTTACTTATTAAACTAACTCAGATGAAAAATATTGTTAACAAAGATCTAGAACCATTCATGAGAAAATAAATATTTTCGAGATACGTACTGTAGAAATGTTACCGTAGGCTTATCGTGTTACATAGGCTCAACTTGTCGGGTAGCTCTACGCTCTAAAGACCCTGGGCTCATTAGAGCGTCATTTCATCCATTCGACTCATCGACCGGTATGACTTGGCGTTGGAGGATGCAAAATTAAAAAAAAAAAAAAGTTAAAAATAGGCTCCTCAATTTATAGTTTACAGTTTATTATTTTAAATGTGAAATAAATAACTAATACATATGTTTGCATATTTATGTATATATAACACTCTATCCATCCTAGTGGATGTGAGGGAAGTGTCTTCCGCTTAAAATTAATAATTCTAAAGACTTGAGGTTCTTCAGAGATTCTTCTCAAATGCTTTCTATGTTTCGCTACAGTTCGGTGTGTATAGAGCGAGATTGCGTCTCTCACCTTCTCCCTGGACTTGGGACTACAGCTAGAGTTCTACGTTTTGAAGCAACTGTGTTTTGCAAGGGTCCAGAGTTCCACGTTGGGACGCCAATTTGAAGCGATTGTATATGTGGCGAGCAACGAGGTCTACGTTGGGGCTACAGTTTGAAACAAATAATGTTCAGCTCAGGGTAGAGCAATGAGGTTAATCACAGGGTATGCGTGGATATGTGTGGGAAGGATGGTTTTATTGATGCAGGAATGCCCGCATCAAACTGATTTATTGACTGCTTCTTTTATCCGAACATCAAACTTGAAGTTGCCGACCAAGGGTTACCAATATCAATATTCCTGAAGGCGGAATGTTTATTACTCGATAAACTCTATTCCTTCCTTACGTATATATGAACGGACAAATGTCTTCTCTCATTTCTGGTATGCCTGGCCCAAGACAGAACAAGAGGACTGCCCTAATCGCCCTCACGCCTCGGACTGAATGAAAGACCACAGATGCGCGTGGGTGTACATGTGACTTTCACTTTCTGGAAGCCCTTATTCAACCAAATATTCCCTTTGTGACAATGTTGTCCATTGTCATTATTAGCGACCATAGATTAGCTCATTCAACAGGTCAAGTGCTCCCCTTTAGAAATCTGCTAAGGACACTGTTTCTTACATTTCTTTTGCTATTACAACTAGCCTCCACCAAACTGCTATTCGACTCAACTGCCCTTGTACGTGTTATAACAAAGAACCCACGTTCCTTTGAAACCCATCATGATTCTTTATATATTGCAATTCTTAATTTCGGTATGAGCTTTTGTGATATATTCGACGTCTTCCTCGTTGATCCTCCGTTTTTCTAAATTACACAGCTCTGCATCAAATTTCTTAAATGTATTTGAGTTTCAGAATCAAACTTTCACGTTGATTGCTTAACTAAAATCCATTTTCACTCAGCACGTCAGAACTGCTTGCAATTGAAAGCTTTATGTTTGTGTGTGTATATGTATCGAAGTGCAGAAAAATTACATGAGAAAGCCCCAAAAGAAATCGACCTAAACAAGAAGAAACAAATAAGAGCAATATTGTTCGCGGATGACCAGCCAGTTTTGGCACATAGTGAAGATAACTTACAAATATCAATAAACATCTTGCATAAAATAACAGAAGAACACTATATGAGAATATCTTCTGAGAAAACTAAATCGATTATAATTAATGAGAAAGGTGGATTAGGAGAAACAGTAATAGACAACGAAGTAATAAAACGGATACCCACTTTTAAATAATTGTGATGTCAGATAAGTACGGAACAAGTGAACCAAGATTTGGAAACCAATAGAGTGAAACAAAACTGAATGAATACATTAAGACATATTGAGACGACCTGTTCTTACTTTGTGAATAATTAAGAAACACGTGGTCAGGTCGAACACTTGGGAGCAGACACTCAGAGCAGAACTACATGCTTTAGGGAGAGGATGGGATCTTTACTATAATGGTTCATTGGTAAAAAGGTAGGGAAAAACTAATTAAACGTGGAATTCACTTAATAAGAATATTTACTACAACAAACAGATTTACAAAACATGGCCATAACGGCCGTTTACCTGCCCAAAAGCGGAGCTGTCTACAGATACATCCTAACCCATCAAAGGGCAACACTAGAGAGAGAGAGTCTCTTGCCTAAAGACACTCATCCAGTCATAAAGGAGGGGACGGAGTGACGTCACCCACCACTTGAGTCAAAGTGTAAATTAATAGATTACGTGACATCTCTCCTTCGCTTCCCCAATGATTAAATGGTGCACATAACTGGTCAACTCTACTAATTAAATCTGTAATAGATACAGAAGGCGCAGCCGTAGTAGTAGTGGGTGGCAAGAGTTGTGGCACAGAGGGTTGGTTAAGAGTTAAGGAACATTGAACTGTAGCATTTATATTATTTTGAGTAAGCATGTGCTGTCGACTTTGTACATAAAACTGAGCATGATCTACTCTACGAATGACAGAACTTCATCAACTGATTGTGGGTTTAGGGGAACCAAAGTCTGCACATAATGAGGTTTTAAACCTTTTAATAAAGGTTTAATTTGTTCAGCTTGTATCATACATGGATTAATTTTATCACACAGAGACAACACATCATACACATAACTCATAACATGTTCTGAATCCAACTGCACCCTCTGGTGAAGCTTCATTTCTAGGAAATATACTGAATTTGTATTTTGAAAAGCTGTAAGAAAACTGCTAGCTAGTGTGATCCAATCATGATGTGGGTTTCTATGTCGAAAAATTTGGAACCGTTGTGCAGAGGATTCTTTTAAGTAACAAGGGAAAAATTTCAATTTCATTTCATATTCCAGCCATTGGCTGAGGCTAACATTTCAAAGTTTCTAAGAAAATCACATGGTGATTCTGAAGAAGCACTTGTAAAATATGATGGTTCAATGGCAAGGCCTAAATACAGGTGTTTGCAGTACTGGAGCCATAGCTTGACCTGGGGCAGACACAAGCTGAACATTAGCACTAGAATCACTAGAATTGGAGATTCGCTCTGATTGTACCAAAAGCTTGCATTGGTAAGTTAGTTTGGCGCCTAGTGCGCTTCGACATCATGAACTAAATAATGATCAGTAATCGGTACACAAGTTGAATTACTAAGAACAGCAACAAATGGGAAGAAAAATTACTATTTGGCACTTGGCACATTTATGCAGAACTATTATATGGATTAGAAAAATATAAAAAATATTATTAAAATGAAGCCAGAACTAACAACTGAATCTTTCAAGTTGTTAGGGTCATAGCAGAGGTTCCACCTACTGGAACCAAACAAATAAATTCCTTTAAAAACGTAACATTTACACGTCACGTTTTCTACTTACACTTTCACTTGTTTCACACTATAAATTTACCACGATGTGACCATACTATCAAATACATCTTAAATGAAATTTGAAACTTTATCATCGTAAACATCATTTACAAAAATTCAAATATTACGTCCAAGTTACAAAACTTCTTTCAGAAAACTAAACATTCAATATCGTAGCAATTATAACCTTACTTAATAGACGAACACTAATACAAATATCACGTGTAATACACCATAAATGTTCACACTATGGCACTGAAGTAATCATTAATACATAAATTCCAAAATCTTATTTTACTCACAAAAGAATACTACCTAATATTGAGCAGATAACTTGAATCCAACGGAGAACACTCAACACATCTTCTGAAATAACACGTGGTGGTTAGTAATTACGAGTGAGCCAACATTACACAACAAGATATTACTCCTTAAATGAAAGTTAGGAAAAGGTTAGTATATATTAATCAAAATACAGAAAACAGTTTTAAAATCTTTTGGCACGTTATACAGAATTACTAAGGGGCTTCAAAAGAATTATAGAGAAAAATAACAAAAATGAGGCCACAACTTCCATGTGGTTTTATTTTTTTATACACAATATCTACATATCCAGAAGGATTTTAATTTGGATATTTTGGGCGACAATGATATCTCCAATTAAAAATCAGTTGAATTTCATAAACTTATAAGGAATATCATGAGCTTTTGTTCTGAAACACTATAATTTTGATGTATTTATGTTGATTTTTTATATGATATAGTGCCAAGCTAATTTTTTTTTCACATACGGGGTAAGATGTACATCAAAGCCAGATATCGTCATTCTAATATATCGAATCTGTTCTTAATAACTAAGATTTATTGTTAAATACACAGCAATTAGAGCTACGGCGACATCTAAGCACCCTATGGGAACTTGGTGTTTCGTAAGGCTTCCACTATGTGCCGTAGTGATCGCAGCCACTCAGGAAGCACGCTGGACATTTGAACTTCGGTTTTTTTTTCTTCTTTTTTAAGGTATGTTTACTTTACCGTTATCGCAATACTTTCCGTGCCAGGCTCATAAATAGCGGGTAGAGGCCTGTATTTTAAATGTGCTAATTATTAAAGTCTGAGGTGCGATTTTCCATTTATAATAAACAATTAATAAGCTTAATGAATAACCTGAGATCTTGAAATTATAATGATATGATTAAAACACCTATTTAACATATTAGTTAACAAACCTTTGAAAAGAACATCTTTAATCCTAAATTTAAAGATAATATATGAAATCCCTCTCAAGTAAAAGCCTACATTCATTAGCCATGTCATTTAAATCAGATTCAAGCTATATAACATATATTATGATACCTATAAATAAATTTATTAAATATTCCTTTGAAAATTAAAATGAGTGATCCTCTCCATACTAAATACTGAAGCAGCATAAGCATACTCACAAAGCACTGTTACACCAATCACTACATACTAGACAAGGAGTTTACCTAAAGTAAAATGAAGTAAACCTGTTATGAGGCTTAAATATTTCTTTTGGTAATGATAAAAATAAAATAGACAAATTACATAATATAATAGGTAATTACAAACAAAGATGTATATGTTCTTTATAAAAAAAGAAACGAACAGAATCACCAAAATTCTGCAAAATTCCAACTTTATTACGTCCTTTATTTAAATAAATATATACTAATACTTTTTGCCTTAAAAACTTAAAATATATATTTAAACGTTAAAGAAAACAATTAAAATCAATCAAATTAACAAAAATATCAATTGTATAGTTAACATTTACTATGAATAATTACTTACAATCATGTTTACAAATTCTATATCTGCTGCTCCTAGTTCTCACAAAATAGTTTAATCATTAATATTCAACTATTATTTTGAACGTCTCGCCCTCTGGTACTAATATATTTAATAAAACTAAAGATACAAATAAACCTGACACACGTCAGTTTAAACTTTTAAGAAAGTTACCCGGTAATTTAAAAGGTTTACCCTACTTGTTATAGCTGGTTATAATTGTAATTTAAATGTAATAAATAAATAAATAAGAAAATATATAATTTATAAATGTTATAAGTGTAATTGCTTATATATCACGTACACGCACACAAAGTTTGAACAAGCTCTAACTTGTTGAAAGAGAATTTGAAGAAGAATATGACAACAATGAATTGAGTTTGATACAATTATAAAGCATTCCAGAGATTTTCCTTCGAAGATATAAGAACTCTGATGAGTCTGTTTTGATATTTTGACGTAATACAGCTCCCGCTTGGTTTTATTCACACGAGAATTCAATTATACATAAAAATAAATAACAATATCCTAATATATGCAAATGGGTCTTAATATATAAGATATATAGATTTATACATAGCAATTTTAACTTCGGCGCCATCTAGGAGCCCGTACTTCGTGTTTCGTAAGACTTCCAAGGTGTGTCGTAGACGTCGCAGTGACCTCAAACATAATTGAGCTTTAGTTAATTTTTGGTTTTTTTTTTCTGACAGGGGCTTCACTTAAGCGTTGAAACAATACTTTCTGTACCACGTACACAAAGCTATCAGGCTCAGCAGTAAGTAGAGCAGAAATTACATTGCATTACAAAAAATTAATATCGCAATTTCCCTTCGATCCCAAAAACTATGAAGTAGGTTAAATACAAGTTTAAGGGAAATGAATGCAATATTGATAAAAGTAGGCACGAGAATAGCCCTAAGATAAGTAAGTAGTTAAATTTTAAAATAAGTAAACTATGACGCTATTAAGAGTGAAGTATATATATATATATATATATATATATATATATATATATATATATATAAATATCATAATTCGTAACTTAAAACTTCACTTATCTTAAAAGAAATGATGATAATTGTTATAAATTCTCCAGAATTGCAAATTACAAAAGCGATTTCATGTATACTTTATACACATCCTCAACTGTCGTCATCGTTACTAACCAACAGATGTTGTGTTCTTGTTAGTACTAGCAACATCTGAAAATAAAACAAATTTAAAAACAGAATCGACTAAATGTATTTCAAAATTCATTACGTCATGTTTGTATTTTAAAATAAATATATTTTCCCAAACCATTAAATCTACTGCACCATTTATTTGTTTTAATAATTTTAAATAATTTAACAATAAGATAAGCGAAGTTTTAAGTTATAAATTATTATATTTGCATATAGTTAAATTATTTCCTGACGGAAAAATATTAATCTCATCTCCTACCAGTGGAATGTATAATTAAAATATATTTAAATTAAGACAATTGACATTAAATAGTCAGTAATATTAAACCTGTATTAAGTTATAAATTGTTTTAATTCTCTTTTATATTGTTTTAGCCATAAATGCAGTAGTTAAAATTATTAATATTTATGAAAAATAACTAATGCTCATGTAAATCTCATATATTGTATAACATTACAAAGAAGCTCCTACATTTTATGTGTGAATTATTAAAACCTGAGGCGAGATCTTTCAGCGATAATCAAAAAAATTATAAGCTTAATCAATGAACTTAGGTTTTGTAGCAAGACTTCTATTCTGCTAACCATGCGATGATTGAAGACGACGAACTATAAGCCTAGCGTTGTGAAAATCATGTTGAAACAGGAGTTTTTGGTGCTGGGGGAGGGTTGGTGCGATGTTGAACATGTTATGATCCTTACGTTGCGGCAAAATATATAGCAAGATTCGTGTGGGTATCTCCTTGGTGTGACTTTGTCGATCGTAACTTCGTCCAAAATATTATGACTTGATGAAGAAGATGTTTCCCGAAGTTATCAGGAAAATCCTTAATTATATCTCGGCTAGATTTTAATATTCTTCTGTTATATTCTTACTTACGAGCAATGAAAACTCTAAGTTACAAGGTTGGTAACGAGTGAAGAAATCATTAAGATTTGTAATTTGAATTTCTATAAGGAATCAATCTTTTGTTTATTTCTTTTAACACCAAATTCATTACAATTCTTATCACAAAGCTTTATACTGTGATCGGAATCAATCTGATACTACCAACTGAACTAAGACTTAAATATTTCCGAGCAATTTTAAAAGCGTCCGATCTCTTCAGCGTTCCAGAAAGAAATACGAATTTTCTTTTGGTTTCTACACCAAGATTATTTAATCCTTCGTTACTATTGCTACCCATATATTACTTTTATATGATTGGCCGATTTACTACGACGTCACTACCTTACGTAATACAATTATTACTATGCTCAATTACGAAATTACATATATGCTATTTTTTATTTCAATTTTGTTTGTTTTTCTTTTATAAATTTAAAAATTCTTCAAACCCTTTTTAAATATAATTCAAAACGGCTGTTACATTGTTGAAATCATAATGAGAAATTAAAATAGCTATTTAACTTATTACTTAACAAATTCTTTAAAAGAACATATTCAATACCAAATTTAAAGGAAACGGTTTAAGTTTATTTGGTATATAATACCTACAATGAATTACCACATGACTTAAATCAGGTTACAGAGAAGTAACACATATTAGTAAACTTATAAATAAAATTCTTGAATATTCACTTAAAGAAATTAAAGCAAATTCTCCTCTCCACATTAAAAACTGAAAAAAAGTAAACACACTAACAAAGCACTGTTAGAGCAACCCTAAATTAAAAGTAAATGAACGTCTTATACACGATTTTAATATTTATTTAATTAATGATAGAAATAAAATACAGGACTACATAATATAACTAATAATTCTAAACTAAAGGATGTATATGTTCTTAACAAAATGGACCAATAGCATCTCTAATAGCCTTTATTAAAATTGCTACTTTGTTATATTCTTTACGAAATTGAATATATTCCAAAATTTCCCGGTATATAAAATAAAAATATCTACTTCATCATTAAGGAAAACAATTAAATACATCCCACTAACACGCACATAGTGAATTGTTTTGGTAACATTTACTGTCAATTATTATTTACAATCTTTGTTTACCAGTTCTATATCTGCTGCTCTTTATTCTGTAAAAATAGCCGAAATATTGGTATTCAGAAATTATTTTACACATCATCCTCTCGTGTTAAGATATTTAATAACATTAAAAAATACGAACGTACCAACTTAAGTTTAAGCTTCTAAGGTTATTGACAAATAACAGAATATATATATATATATATATATATATATATATATATATATATATATATATATTACACATACGGTCAGAATTTGTCTCACTAAAATTCAATATTATTATATTCTGTTAGCTTAATGTGAAACAAACTTGCAGTAGTAGTTTCATTATTGGTACTCCTGGTTCCCGCCTGTGAGAATCAGGCAATTTCAGACATGTTCAGAATCGCCTACTCCTGCAATGGAGGTAACATGCAGTTAAAGTTGATGTTAGAGAAAGATCTGGAGTTCTTTCAAACGTAATCACTGCTGATGAAACTTGGCTATATTATTTTGATTCTGAGAGAGAACAGCAAAGCTCAGTGTGGAAATCTCCATTAGCAAACCCCAAAAAAGCAAAAGTGGTTGCTTCTGCTGGGAAAGTTATGGTCATCTCATTCTTTGATATTCATGGAATGCTTTATCAGCATGTTGTACCTGCACACACATCAGTAACTGGACCATACTACAGGGATGTCATGAAAACATTGCAAGTCCATATCAGCCACAAAAGACCACATTTGCGTGAAGTAGTCTGGATGCACAACCACGAAAATGTGCGGCCATATATTGCCTACATTGTTGCTGAATATCTTGCAAAAATCAACGAGAAGTGCATTCCTCACCCTCCCTATATTCCGGATTTAGCCCTACGTGCTATTTTATATTTCCTAGCTTGAAGAAACGCCTTCGTGGGTAGCATTATACAAAATCAGTACAAATGTTGAAGGCTCCGGATGCGATTTTGAAGGATATCTCAAAAAGTGCTTACCAGCATGTCTTTGAAGAATTTCAGAAACGTCAGGATAACTTGCATTGCATTCAGGGGAGACTATTTTGAGAAAGATCTTCAAAATTATGAGGATGAGATACGTTGTCAAAGAATATGTTTTAATTCTTTATTGAACAGCCCTCGTAATTTCAACAAAAAGAATCATTGTTGAGGAAATAAGAATTTTCGAGATGTATACTGTGGTAATGTTACGGTGTATTTATCATGTGCTACATAGGCTCTGGGGCTTAAAGTTTCAAATTTGTTATTTAAAATGAGAAATATAATTATGATTACCAGGTATATTTTATACTCATATATAATATATTTATATAATAATATATTATATATTAATATATATTATAATAATTTATTATATATAATATATACATATTTTATATAATATATTTTATATTTTATATATAATGTTATATTCATTAAATTCTACTTACGCCATCCTATGTATTGGATGAACAAATATGTGTCTTCCCCTCAAAAATAATCATTCCAAAGACTAGAGGATCTTCAGTGATTCTTCTCAAATGGTTGCTATGTTTCCCTATAGTTTGGTATCGGTATATACAGATTGGCGTGTCTGCTCTGTTCGCTGGGCTTGAGACTAACACACACATAATGAGATTTCCTACATGGAAAGATCTTCAGAACCCTAGCTGCTAGGCTATTAAGAACATATCAGTTTCACTTCTTAATGACAAAGAAGCAATATTCAAGTGGGAAGTAAATGGATATTGGCACTTTTTTCAAACACACGGCTTCACAGGGAGTGACTTCTAATCAAGAGTAAATCTCTAAATTAAATGGTATGTACCAATAAAACAGTTTAAATTGCTTTTTATTAACCTTCATTTATTTCACGATTTAACAAACTTGCAATTTTCAGGACAACTGAACCCTTTAAGTTTGTTAAATCGAGAGTTTACGGTATATTCCATTAAAAGTTGCTGTGTAGTTGTAAAATTCCTCCTAAATTTTGGGTCTCGTTCTAGAACACAATGAACTTATGTACAGGTTTGATATTCACTAACTTTACGAGTTCACTCATACGCATACATACAAGTGCCTTGTTTCAGATTCAGGTGATCTAAAATTTATTACCATTCACTTATTGACTTGAATACAGAACCACTTATATCGAAATACACCTAATACTTATTAATTATTAATGCTGCTTTGCAGTTCCATTGATCAATTTGTGTATGACGTCTGCAGCGCCTTCCTAGTGCATCATGGGACACTTAGTCCTCAGATGTTTTCTTTTGATATGTCAAGATTGTCAAGTGCTCTTCAAATTAAACTTTATTTATTTATTTCGTAGAATGCATTTAAGTTAACATTGGAATATGTTTCAGATTCATAATTTGGTGTGAAGGGTAAGAACGAAAGAGGACAGATATGTGCAAAATAAACGAACAACGTTCGTGCGCTTGCCTTAAAGTGTATGTCCAGTACGGTAATACAAAACAAGATATTGTTTAAATTAAAAATTTACAAAATTTTAAAAGTAATATCACACAAAGTACAGAAACTAGGCAATGAATGAATCGCAACAGAAATGAAGGAATTAGAAACAACACTGTAACAGACAAAAAATAGGAGGACTCAAGGGACGGATGGATATGGAAACAGCAAGTTACAAATACAATTTTTGAATGGTATATGGGGTCGGCAAAATACCGGAAGAATAGAATACGGCACAAATTATATATACACAGGATGTTTCAAAAGACACGGAACGATTATACCCGTTGCGTAGCTGATAACTTAACTTGTCCGAATTTCGGTGTCGCATTTACAAGATAAAACACATTAAATACCATTAAAGCTTCCTAAAACAATACAAAATACAGAAAGAATTGCGACAAGTATCTGAATTGTTACCTCTGCTATCTATACTACATATGAATATAATTTTAGAAAAATTGTATGAGAAAGCCCCATAAGGCGTCGACCTAAACAAAGAAAAGTAAAGAAAACAATATTGTTCGCGGTTGGCCAGCTAGTTTTGTAATATTCTGAAGATAATGTACAAAGATCACCAAACATCTTGAAAAGAATAAAAAGACAACAAGATATGAAAATACAATCACAAAAAGCTTACTCAATTGCAATGTATGAGTAAAATAATAGACGAGTAAAGACTGAAATAGACAACAAAGTAATAGAACAGATGTCCACTTTTAATTAATTGCGATGTTAGGTCAGAGCGGAACTAATGAACAAAGACTTGGAGACGAATATAGTAAAATAAGACAAAGAGAATGGATTTAGTGTCGCGAATGCATTGCTGCGACGAGGCATTCAAAGAGACGGGCAGTACAGTGCGGAGATAAAAGCTCGCTTAAGCGGCGGGGGAAGGAGACGGATTTCCCGAGATTTCGTCTTCCCTCTGGCGCCATCTTAATTGTTTGAGAACATTCCGGATAATAAGTAATCTATTTATTTTATATTATTTATTTTCAGTTCAGTATAGTGTTAAATACACAAAAGAACCACGTCATATGTATTTACATAGTTTAAGAACAGAGCTATACAGGTTGTGTGATACAAATAGGATATAAAAAGAGATATAAAAAGTGATATAAAAAGGGAACCAGAACCATAACAATTGAAGACCAGCAACTACGAATCATGTCAACGATCCAGAACAACATCAATAAATGTGTCACAACCATCGGTATCTTTTTCAACATACAAGCAGCATTCGACAGATGTTGGACAAATGGACTGTTATATAAAATGACAACGATGGGCATCCTAAAGCGCATCATAAGATGGACGGCAAGCTTCTTACACCACAGGACAGCTCACATAAATATCAACAACACTCTCTCAGCACCCATTACACTTGAAGCAGGCACACCACAAGGAAGCGCCATCTCCGGACTACTGTATAACATTTGCACATCAGACACTCCACAGCCAATCCACCCAGCAATAGAACTAGCTCATTACGCCGACGACACTGCATATCTGAGCAGCAATCCGAAGCTGATGAAAACAAAACCAAGAATAGAGAAACAGCTAAAAACATTTGACAGATGGGCATCCAAATGGCTCCTCACAGTAAACGCGAGCAAAACTCAAGCCATCATTTTCCGCAGGAAAACAAAGCGTTACTACCAAGAATCGACGATAGCTTACCAAGGACACAAAATACCTATACAGATCACAGTAAAATAACTGGAAATAAAGCTTCACAAAAAACTAAGCACAAAACCACATTTCCAGCAAAAGATGAAAGAAGGAAAAACAGCAATCTCAACCCTACACTATTTATCAAAAATAGGCAAAATAGGTCTCTCAGCGCCGATCCTCAACCAACTGTACAAGACAATAGTAAGACCATACTTCACCTACGCCCATATCGTCACCTTCCCTATAACGACAACGTACATCAAAACCAGGCTTCTACAGATGGAGAGAAAGTGCTTAAGAATAGCCAATAAACTCGTACCCTGGCACAGAAACGAAGAAGTGTATCACATCTGTAAGGCAATTCCACTTGAACAACACATACAAAACAGGATGTATAGGTACATCGCGAAAGCGTCCTAGAGACCGTACAGGAGGCAGCTGATTGCAGCAGCAGAAAACTACAAGAAGACGAGACCACGGCCCCACCAATCGTCACCCTGATACAACACCACGCCAGGTTCAAGGAAGCCGGAGAAGACGAGATCCAAGAACATCTCCGATTACTTCTAGCTTGAAAAATGACGATTGTGTATATACCATAACTGTACACATACCCCAATATTTTTAAATATAAGAAGTACTAAAAATATAAAAAATATAAAAAACTTCTACTAAAAACAAAACCAACTATATATTTGAAAAAAAAGCAAATAAAAAAATAAAAAAATAAAATATATGTATATATGAATATATGATAAAATAAAGAAAAGAACGTATAAAAAATTATATATGTGATATTAAATAAAATATAAATATGACAAATACCAACAGTATTGCAATTACCCAATAACGACAAGTGACAAATTGTTAACACATGCATACATAGCCTAATTAAGAAAAAAAAAAAAAAGGCGTTCTCCCTCAACTCCAAATAAAGTCAACACAGGGTTCAACTCTGAAGCATCCATAGGGCGATATAAGCCCTAAAACCCCCCTGTAGTAGTTGCAGTAATAGTAGTAGAAGCCACTGGACAGTCAGTTGTTAATTCAACTCGCGTGCGGGAACAGCTGTGTGACTGGTCGATGACCTTGCAGGTTGTATTGTGACCGTGATGTAATTGATAAAAGTGTGTTTGTACGGAAATAAAGAACAATTTTTAGTGTTTGTAACCTGGACTTTTAATTTCACGGACCCACAAAGTCATAATATAAGGATATATATTGGAGTAAATATGAGAACTGAAATAAGACAGACTGTTTAATGTGTCCAAGGCAGCTTTAAAATATTCTAGTGAAACCTGAAGATTGAGAAGTCAAGATAAAGAATGGCTCGAAGCTATTTGGTGGAGAAGACTAGAGGAGCTAGATTTGGAAACAAGGATACAAGATCGCAAGTGAAATAGAAGCAATAGAAAGAGCATGTGCGTCAACTGAGGTAGCTACGTATTGTAGACGCTGTATAAGCCTAAGGGAATAGGAGACGTACATAAGGCGACGGATTGACCAAAACCAAACGACTACAAAATAATGTCCATGGAGTCGGTAATTTCCCCACCTCAGCAACTTATTTGGATACAATTGGGATATTTGGTATCAAAAGTTTAATTGATTATATCTCACAACAATACTCAAAAAGGCATGATGGCAATGAAATAAGCAATAAACAAATAGTTGAATTTGATAAAGTTATAAGGAATAGCATAGACTTTTGTTCTGAAACACTATAATTGTGATGTGTTTATATTGACCTTTTGAATGACATAGTGTCCTGCTAATTTTCTTTTCACTTTCGGGGTAAGATGTGCACGAAAGCCAGACCTCACTATTCTAATATATGGAAGCTGTTGTTAATATCTCACATTTATTGATATACACGTAGTAATTAGAGCTTCGGCGACATCTAGAATGACCCATGGGAACTTGGTGTTTCGTTAGACTTCCACTATGTGCCGAGTGATCACAGCCCCCCACGGAACACGCGGGAAATTTCAACTTGAGGTATCTTTCTTTAGGGATGCTTTACTTTACCGTTTTCACAATACTTTCAGTAACAGGCTCTTAAATAGTAGGTGGAGGAGAAATTACATTACAACAGAAAACTTAATGTTCCAATTCTACTGCAAATATTACCCAAAGCTATGAAGCAGGTTAAATACAGTTTTAATGGCTATCAATGTGATATTACTTAAAACTACACATGTGAATGCCCTACAGATGATTAAGTACTTAAAGTATAACTTAAAATTTTAATCTGAATCGCTATCAGCCCTATAGACATTTAAAATATATTAACAACTATTACAATTACTCATACTATTAAAGACTCAGTAATAACATAAAATCTTCTAACAGGAACTCAAACATGTAGGAAGTAATAAATTATTTAAACATTAATGTATATATTTTAACTGCAGTAAATAAAATTATTATTCTTATAAAAGCTAATATTTAATTAATGCACTTACTTTAAAAAATTTAAACAACCTCCTACATTTTAAATGTGCTAATTATTAAAGTCTTAGGTGAGATTTTCCATTTATGTTAAACAATTTATAAGCTTAATGAATAACCTTAGATTTTGAAATCATAATGATAAGATTAAAATACCTACTTAACATATTAGTTAACAAACCTTTGAGATGAACATTTTTAATCCTAAACTTAAAAATAATATATGAAATCCCTCTAACGTAAAAGCCTCCATTAATTTGCGATGTCATTTAAGTCAGTTTCAAGAGAAGTAATATATATTATGATACCTAAAATAAAATTACTAAATATTCCTTAAAAAACTCAAATGAATGATCCTCTCCATACTAAATACTAAAGCAACATAAGCATAGCCACATAGCACAGTTACACCAAACACTACATACAAGACAGGGAGTTTACCTAAAGTAAGATTAAGTAAACCTGTTATGAGGTTTTAATTTTTTTTTTTTTTGGTAATGAAAAAAATAAAATAGACAAATCACATAATATAATAAGTATTTACTAACAAATATTTATATATTATTTACAAAATAAAGCAACAGAGTCAAAAAAAATCTGCAAAATTCTAATTTTATTACGTCCTTTACTTAAATAAATATATCCTAATACTTTTGTGTTAAAAATCTAAAAATATCTACTTCAGCCATAAAGAAAATAATTAATATCAATCAAACTAACAACAAAATTAATTGTTTTGTTAGCGTTTACTATCAATGCTTACTTACAATCATGTTTACAAATTCTATATCTGCTGATCTTAGTTCTCACAAAATATTTTAATTATTAATACTCAAAAACTATTTTAAACGTCTCGTCCTCTCGTACTAATATATTTAATAAAATTAGATACAAATAAACTTGACACACGTCAGATTAAACTTCTAAGAATATTGCCTGGTAACTGAAAATTTATACCTCACTTATTAAAATAACTCAGATGTATAATATTTTTAAAGGTTTAGAATCATTCCTGAGAAAATAAATTATTTCGAGATATGTACTGCAGATATGTTACCGTGTGCTTATCCTGTTACATAGGCTCAATATGTCGGGTAACTCTAAGCTCTAAGGCTCCTGGGCTCATTTGAGCATCATTTCACCCATTCCACTCAACGTCCCATATAACTTATCATTTGAGGACGCAAAATTACAAAAAAAAAAAAGGCTCCTCAATTTATATTTTACAGTTTGTCATTTAAAATGTGAAATAAATAACTAATACATATGCATGCATATATATGTATATATAACACTCTATCCATCCTATTGGATGTAAAGTAGTGCCTTCCGCTTAAAATTAATAATTCTAAAGACTTGAGGTTCTCCAGATATTCTTCTCAAATGCTTTCTATGTCTCGCTACAGTTCGTTGTGTATAGAGCGAGATTGCCTCTCTCACCTTCTCCCTGGACTTGGGACTACAGCTAGAGTTCTACGTTTTAAAGCAATTATGTTTAGCAAGGGACCAGAGTTCCAAGTTGGGACGCCAATTTGAAGCGATTATACAATATATGTGGCGAGCAAAGAGTTCTACGTTGGGGCTACAGTTTGAAACAAATAATGTTTAGCTCTGGTTAAAGCAATGAGGTTAATCACAGGATATGCGTGGATATGTCTGAGAAGGATGGTTTCATTGAAACTGGAATGCCCGGTGCAAACTGATTTATTGACCACTTCTTTTATCCGGACATCAAACTTGAAGTTGCCGACCAAGGGTTACCAATATCTCTGTTTAGAGTTACTGACGGCGGAATGTTTATTACTCGATAAACTTTATTCGTTCCTCACGTATATATGAACCGACAAATATCTTCTCTCATTTCTGGTATGCCTGGCCCAAGACGGAGCGAGAGAACTGCCCTAATCGCCCTCACACCTCAGACTGATTGAATGACCACAGATGCGCCCGGATGTACATGTGAGTTTCACTTTCTGGAAGCCCTTATTCAACCAAAGATTCCCTTTGTGACAATCTTGTCCATTGTCAATATCAGGGGCCAAAGAATACCTCATTCAACAAGTCAAGTGCTCCACGTTAGAAATCTGCTAAGGACACTGTTTCTTACATTTTTTTTGTTATAACAACTATCCTCCCCCAAACTGCTATGCGACTCGACTGCCCTTGTATGTGTTGTAACAAAGAACCCACATTCCTTTGAAATCCATCATGATTATTTGTACATTGCAATTCTAAATTTCGGTATCAGTTTCTGTGATATATTTGACGTTTTTCTGATTGATCCTCCTTATTTCTTAATTACACAGCTCTGCATCGATTTTCTTAAATGAATTAGAGTTTCAGAATCAAACTTTCACGTTGATTGCTAAACTAAAATCCATCTTCACTCAGCACGTCAGAACTGCTTGCAATTGAAAGCTTTATGTTTGTGTGTGTATGTTTCGAAGTTCAGAAATGTTATATGAGAAAGCACCAAAAGAAATTGACATAAACAAGCAGAAGCAAATAAGAGCAATATTGTTCGCGGATGAGCAGCTAGTTTTGGAGCATTCTGAAGATAACTTACAAAGATCACTAAATATCTTGAATAAAATAACAAAAGAACACTATATGGGAATATCTTCGGCGAGCTTTTATCTACACACTGCACCTCCCTGCCCTTTGAACTTGTCGCCCGCGCCACATAGATCAACGATGGGCTCGCGCCACTATCAATTAAATGGTGAATGTTGCCAGCTCAGCAGCTCATTCAGGAATATCTGGGTTATTTCTTAACAATGTGTAATTGGTTATATATCACTTCCACGCGCGCAACATTTGGACAAAAATCCAAGTTTACATGTCATTTGTAGAAGAATATAAGAAAATAAACTGAACTTGATGCAATTATAAAACATTCCACAGATTTTCCTTCCAAGATACAACAACTCTGAGGGGTCTATTTTGACATCTTTACGTAATATTGCTCCAACTTGGTTTTGTTCACACGAAAATTGAAATCTGTATCAAAATAAAGAACAATATTCTATTATATTCAAATGTTTCTTAATAACTAAGAGATATAGATATATACATAGCAATTACAGCTTGGGTGACATCTTGAAGCTGCGACGCGCACTTCGTGTTTCGTAAGACTTCCACTGCATGTCGTAGACGTCGCAGCAACTTCAAACATATTTGAGTTTCAGATATATTTTTTTTTTTGGAAGGGGCTTTACTTTAGCGTTGAAACAATATTTCCTGTACCACGTACACAAAGCTATCAGGCTCAGCAGTAAGGAGGGCAGAAATTACATTACATAAAATATTAATATCGAAGTTCTACTGCGAAAAAAAAAACTATGAAGCAGGTTAAATACAAGTTTAAGGGATATGAATGCATTATTGATCAAAGTAGCCGCGACAATAACTCTCAGATAAATAAATAGTTAAATCGTTCAATGCGTAAAATATGCAGTAATTACAAAGTGAAGCAAATAAATATATACAAATATAATAATTAGTAACTTAAAACTTCACTTATAAGAAATGACGATAATTTATATAAATTCTCCAGAATCGAGATTTCATGTATACTTATACACATCCTCAACTGTCGTCATCGTTACTAAACAACAGATGTTGATATGTTCTTGTAGTACTACCAAAACCTGAAAGTAAAATAAATTTATAAATGAATCGACTGCCGGTATTTCAAAATTCATTACGCAATGTCTGTTTTTTAAAATAATCATATTTTCCCAAACAATAAAATATATCTTACCATTTAATTGTTTTAATAATTTAAAATAATTTAACAATAAGATAAGTGAAGTTTTAAACCGGAAATTATTATTTCTGCATATCGTTCAATTGTTACTTGACGGAAACATATTAGTCTGAGCCCCTACCAGTGCAATGTATAATTGAAATATATTTAAATTATGACAATTACCATTAAATGGTCAGTAATAATAAATAATGCCCTAACAGGATCTCAAACCTGTATGAAGTTATAAATTATTTTAATTTCCTTTCATATTGTTTCAGCCATCTACAGTAGTTAAATCATTAATATTTATGACAAATAAGTAATACTCATGTAAAACTCACGTTTTATATAAAATTACAAACTGCGTTGTGAAAATCAGGTTGAAACAGAAGTTTTTGGTTGTGGGGGGGGGGGGGGGGGGGGGGATGGTGCGATGTTGAAAATGCTATGATCCCCACGTTCTGGTGACATATGTTGCAGGATTCCTCCGTTGTTGTGTGTTTGGATGCCCCAAAGTTGCAGCAAAATATGTAGCAAGAATCGTGCTGGTATCTCGTTTCCCAACGTTGTTCTAGCTTCGTCGATCTTAGCTTCGTCCAAAGTATTATGACTTGATGAAGAAGATGTTCCCCGAAGTTATGAGGAAAATACTTAATTATGCCTCGGCTAGCTTTTAATATTCTTCTGTTATATTCTTTCTTACGAGCAATGAAAGCTCTAAGATACAAGAGTGGTAACAAGTGAAGTATTCATTAAGATATTTAATTTGAATAACTATAAGAAATCAATCTTTTGTTTATTTCTTTTAACACCAAATCCATTACAATTCTTATCGCAAAACTCTATACTGTGATCGGAATCAATCTCATACTTCAAATTAAACTAACACTTAAATATTTTCGAGCAATTTAAAATGCATCCGATCTCTTCGGCGATCCAGAAGGAAAGACGAATTTTCTTTCGGTTTCTACACCAAGATTATTTAATCCTTCGTTACTATCGCTACCCATATATTACTTTTATATTGTTGCGTGTATAGGCCGATTTACTGCTATGGCACTACATTACATAATACAACTATTACTACGGCCAATGTACATTTATAAATTTATAAATTTTTCAAACCCTTTTTAAATATAAATCAATACAGCTGTTACAGTCTTGAAGTCATAATGAAAAATTAAAATAGCTATTTAACTTATTACTTAACAAATATTTTAAAAGAACTTATTTAATCCCAAATTTAAAGATAATGGTTTAAGTTTCTTTCATGTATAATACCTACATTGAATTACCACATGACTTAAATCAGATTACAGAAAATTAACACATATTAATTTACTTATAGATAAAATTCTTGAATATTCAATGAATGAAAATATTCAATCAAAACAGACTGACAGCATTATAGCATTCTAAACAAAAACCTACAATTACTTCTACAGAATTTACAAAATCAGGTAAAATTGTTACTACGATACCTATTGTACTGGAATTGTGGATAATTTATATCGAACTACACCTAATACTTATTAATTATTAATACTTCTTTACAGTTCCATTGATCAAATTGTGTATGACGTCTGCAGCATTTGCCTAGTGCATCATGGGACACTTAGCCCTCAGATGTTTTCTTTTCATATGGAAAGATTATCAAGTGCTCTTCAAATTAAATTTTATTTATTTATTTCGTAGAATGCATTTAAATTAACACTGGAATATGTTTCGGGGTCATATTTTGGTGTGAGAAGTAAGTAAGAAAGAGGACAGACATGTGCAAAATAAAACGAACGACGTTCGTGCGCTTGCCTTAAAGTGTATGTCCAGGTTCTTTACTACAAAACAAGATATTGTTTAAATTAAAAAATTAAAAAAAAATTAAAAATAACATCACACAAACTACAGAAACTAGGTAATCAATGAATCGCAATAGAAATGAAGGAATTAGAAACAACACTGTAACAGACAAAAAATAGGAAGACTCAAGGGACAGATGGATATGGAAACAGCAAGTTACAAATAAAATTTTTGAATGGTATATGGGGTCGGCAAAATACCGGAAAAATATAATACGGCTCAAATTAGATATACACAGGTTGTTTCAAAAGACAAGGAACGATTATATCCGTTGGGTAGTTTATAACTTAACTTGTCCTAATTTCGGGGTCGCAGCTTCGTAGTTCTGTTAGGAATAATTTTATCCAGCATGATTTTGTGATTAGACAGCGCAGGAACCACTCACTGCTGTCCGAACCTAAAATAATTGTTCTTGGGACGAAACATTACTCCTTGCTGTTTATCAGTGACCCTAGCCTCGCTTTCAACTAAAGGGGCAAAGGGCAGTAATTTGTGCAAATGTCAAATAATAATTCGGACAGTTGCAAGGTTGCTCTTCAGTGTAAAACTACACATTCCGTCCTAACAGAGAGGATTTTGCGCGTACTTACATACTTAGATACGGTTTTGATGGGTAGAAGAGGTGGTGGAACCTCTATGAACGCACGACTACTTTAGTTTAATTAAACAATTATTTACAAAAATAGTTACATCAATAATAATATTTATTTGTTTAACTTCAGAGCATTTTGATATGATTTTAATTGTACAATACTTTCAACCCCTTACTGTAAATATCAGCAGCTTCCTTTCCAGTTACAGATGCTTTATTTAGTATTATCAAACACGTAATATAAAATGCTTGTCTCATTGTATGAGCCATTTAGTTTTGGATAACTTATCTACAATTCTTTGATGTTGTTTTCTGTTCCGTTTATAATTTAATGCTTCCATCCTCAAACTCAGTAACATTAACTTCCCTCTAAAAGATGTAAGCTGCATATTCCATCATGGACTGCTATAACGGAATTTTGGAACACGTTAAACGCTGATAAGCAATAAGTAAGCAATAACTTATTTATTGCGGTTTCTAAGTCAAATAAATTCTCAATAGTAGGAAGCAAGCTACTGTGGAGTATGTCGGTATGTTTACAAAGAGCTACAGCACGCGTCACGGCGTGCGATCTATAACTGCAAACTCCGACAGCGTGAGGCATGTGGCTAATCAACAATCATTCTGGAGCATCTTTGTGCTCTATTGGCGCTATATATGTCACATGGAAGCTGAGCAACTACTTCAAAATATTCGTTTGGTGTCGTTTTGATACACCTTTAAAACACACACACACACACAAACACACACACACACACACACACATACACACACAAACACACATACACACACAAACACACACTCATAAAGGGAACAGAAGTGAGTGTAAAATTATACAGTTATGGACCTATTACCCTTCTGCTAACAACTGTATACCAGCATTCAGAAAATTAAGCTACAACCAAACGCGGAAACATTAGTGCGGGAACAATAGTGTGGCTTCGGCAAAGGAAAACGTCATATTTACTACAAACAGATTATGGAAAGAAAAGAGAGTTCAATGAACCCTTATACTTAATATTGTTGGATAAAGAGAAAGCACATAACCAGTTAAATCGTGGAAAAATATGGCAGATACTATATAATTACAAGATAAGTCACATTAAATCTTCCTAAAACACTAAAATAAATAAAAGTTAAAGAGTTGGTAAGGAAGGATAAATACCTTCAAAATACATAAGGGACTAAGAGAAGGATGTCAATTGTTACCTCTGCTATCTATACTACATAGGAATAGAATGTTAGAAAGATTGTATGGGAAAGCCCCAAAAGCCATCGAACTAAACAAAGAAAAGTAAAGAAAACAATATTATTCGCGGGTGGCCAGCTAGTTTTGGAAGATTCTGAAGGTAATTTACAAAGATCACCAAACATCTTGAATAGAATAATAAGACAACAAGATATGAAAATACAATCACAGAAAACTTACTCGATTGCAATGTATGAGTAAAATAATAGACGAATAAAGACAGTAATAGACAACAAAGTAATAGAACATATGTCTACTTTTAATTAATTGCGATGTCAGATCGGTTCGGAACTAATGAACAAAGACTTGGAAACAAATACAGTAAAATAAGACAATGTGAATGGATATAGTGTCGCGAATGCATTGCTGCGACGAGGCATTCAAAGAGACGGGCAGTACAGTGCGGAGATAAAAGCTCGCCGAAGCCGCGGGGGGAAGGAGACGGATTCCTCGAGAGTTCGTCTTTCTTCTAGCGCCATCTTAATTGTTTGAGAGCATTCCGGATGGTGAGTAATCTATAAAAGGGAAGCCGCAGCCTGCCACTGGACAGTCAGTTGTTAATTCAACTCGCGTGCGTGAACAGCTGTTTGAGTGGTCAAAGACCTTGCAAGTTGTATTGTGTACGTAATGTAATTCTGGACATTAAAAGTTGATAAAAGTGTGTTTGTACGGAAATAAATAGCAATTTTTAGTGTTTGTAACCTGGGCTTTGAATTTCACGAATGCACAAAGTCATAATGAAATGAAATATTTTGGAATAAATATTTGAACTGAAATAAAACAGACTGTTTAATGTGCCCAAGGCAGCTTTAAAATTTGGTAGTGAAACCTGAACGTTGAGAAGTCAAGATAAAGAATGTTTAGAGGCTATTTGTTGGGGAAGACTAGAAGAGCTAGAATTGGAAACCAGAATACAAGAACGCAAGTGAAATAGAAGGAGCAATAAAAAGAGCACATGGATAGCTACGTATAATGAACGCTGTAGGGAGTAAGAGACGTACATAAGACGACGAATTGACCAAAACCAAACGACTACAAAATAATATCGATGGAGTCGGTTATTTATCCAGCCCAGCACTTAATATGGAAGCAGCTGGATTATTTTAAAGAAAAAGTTTAATTCATTATATATCACAACAATGCACAAAACATTATCAACCTATTAACTTCAGAGGAAATGAAATTTTCAATGAATACACCGTTGAATTTGACAAAGTTATAAGTAACATCATAGACATTTGTTCTGAAACACTATAATTCTGATGTGTTTATATTGACCTTTTTATGATATAGCGCCAAGCTAATTTTCTTTTCACTGTCGGGATAAGGAGTACACGAAAACCAGACCTCACTATTGTAATATATGGAAGCTATTCTTAATACCTAAGAAATATTGATATATACGTAGCAATTAGAGCATCGGCGACATCTAGAATACCACATGGGAACTTGCTGTTTCTTAAGGCTTCCACTTTGTGCTGTAGTGATCGCAGCCACTCACGAAACACGCGAGACATTTTAACTTCGGTTTTTTTTAGACGATTTTATTTACTGTTATCGTAATACTTTCCGTACCACGGTCATAAATAGTAGGTAGAGGATAAATTACATAGTAACAAAAAACTTAATGTACTAATTCTACTGCAAATATTACTTAAAGCTATGAAGCAGGTTAAATACCTTTTAATGGCTATCAATATAATAAAAATTAAAACTATACACGTCAATGGCCTACAGATTATTAAGTAATTAAGGTATTACTTAAAATTTTAATCTGAATTTCTATCAGTACCTTATAAATTTAAAATATATTACAATTACTCGTACTTTTAAAGACTCAGAAATAACTTACAACCTTTTAACAGGAACTCAAACATTTAGGGAGATATAAATTATTTAAACACTGTTTTGTTAATTTTTAACTGCAGTAGTTAAAATTATTAATATTTAAGACATAAAAGCTAACATTTACTTAAAACACTTACATTAAATAAAATCTTAAACAATGCCCTACATTTTGAATGTGCTAATTATTAAATTCAGAGGTGAGACTTCCCATGTATAATAAAAAATTTATAAGCTTAATGAATAACCTTAGATCTTGAAATCGTAATGATAAGATTAAAATACCTACTTAACAAATTAGTTAACAAACGTTTGAAAAGAACATCTTTATTCCTAAATTTAAAGATAGTATTTGAAATACCTCTCACGTAAAAGCCTACATTAATTTGCATATGATTTAAATCAGTTTCAAGAGAAGAAACTCCTTTCATTATACTCATGAATAAAATTAGTAAATAGTCTTTTAAAAAATTAAAGTAAATGCTCCTCTCCATACTAAATACTGAAGCAACATAAGCATACTCACAAAGCACAGTTACACCTATCACTACATACTAGACAATGAATTTATCTAAAGTAAAATTAAATAAATTTGTTATATGAGTTTTTAATATTTCTTTTGTTAATGAAAAAATAAAATAGGGACTAACATAAAATAGGAACTTACATAATACTAAATAATTACAAACAAACATGTATATGTTCTTTACAAAATAAACCAACAGAACAACCAAAATTTTGCAAAATTCCAACGTTATTACGTCCTTTACTTAAATAAATATATCCTAATACTTTTTGCCTTAAAAACTAAAAATACATATTTCAACAATAAAGAAAATAATTAAAATCAATCAAACTAACAACAACAAAATCAATTGTTTTGTTATCATTTACTAACAATGATTATTTACAATCATGTTTACAAATTCTATATCTACTGCTATTAGTTCTGACAAAATAGTTTAATTATTAATACTCAAAAATTACTTTAAACTTTTCGTCCTCTCGTATTAATGTATTTCATAAAATTAAAGATACAAATAAACCTGACACACGTCAGATTAAACTTCTAAGAATATTGCCTGGTAATTGAAAATGTATACCTGACTTATTAAAATAAGTCAAATGTAAAATATTGTTAACAAAAGATTTAGAATCATTCCTCAGAAAACCAATATTTTCGAGATACGTACTGTAGAAATGTTATCGTGTGTTTATCGTGTTACATAGGCTCAACCTGTCGGGTAACTCTAAGCTCTAAGGATCCTGGGCTCATTTGAGCATCATTTCACCCATTACATTTATCGCCCTATATGACTTATAGTTGGAGGACGTAAAAGTACAAAAAAATAAGAAAAAAGTTTAAGCACCTCAGTTTATAGTTTCCAGTTTATTATTTAAAATTTGAAATAAATAACTAGTATATATGTGTGCATATATATGTATATATAACACTCTATCCATCCTAGCGGATGTACAAATATGTGCCTTCCCCTTAAAATTAATAATTCTAAAGACTAGAGGTTCTTCAGAGATTTTTCTCAAATGCTTTGCATGTTTCGCTACAGTTCCGTGTGTATAGAGAGAGATTGCGTCTCTCTCCTTGTCCCTGGACTTGGGACTACAGCTAGAGTTCTACTGTTTGAGATATATTTGAAGCCTTCCTCATTGATCCTTCTTTTTTCTAAATTACACAGTTCTGCAGCAATTTTATTATATGAACTAAGTTTTAGAATCAATTTTCACGCTGATTGCTAAACTAAAATCCATTTTCACTCACCACGTCAGAACTGTTTGCAATTCAAAGCTTTATTTTTGTGTGTATTTGTATTGAAGTTTAGAAAAATTATATGAGAAAGCACCAAAAGAAGTCGACCTAAACAAGGAGAAACAATAAAAGAAAAATTGTTCACAGATGAGCAGCTAGTTTTGGCACATTCTGAAGATAACTTACAAATATCACTAAACATCTTGAATAAAATAATGAAAGAACAATATATGAGAATATCTTCTCAGAAAACTAAATCGATTATAATTAATGCGGAAAAATGTAGGAGGAGAAACAGTAATACACAACGAAGTGATAGAACACATACCCACTTTTAATTAATTGTGATGTCAGATGAGTACGGAACAAATGAAGGCAGATTTATAAGCCGATATAGTGAAAAAACTGAATGAATACATTAAGACATATTTTGGAAGCAATATGAGAAATGAAATAAAACAGATAGTGCGTAATGTAATATCTAAGGCAGCCTTAAAATATGGTAGTTAAACCTGGACGTTGAGAAGACAAGTTAAAGGACGGCTAGAAGGTATTTGCTGGCAAAAAAATAAAAGATAGAATCAGAAACCAGGTTATAAGAATACTTGATGATATGTGAGAGTAGCAGAAGCAATAGAATGAAAATGGAATGAGAATGCCAAATTTAGATTACCTAGACTACAGGTAGACCGCAAACAAACTGCAGCCGGTACGCGCATGAGCGCTCGCCAACCAAGCATCACGTGACTCCCTCCGCTCCTTTTCTGCATGCGACAGAGCGTACACGACACGAGTGCATTTTAATGCTGTTGTGATTTTCAAAGGAAACAGGAAATAATTACCTCAGACTTGACCTCACAACCGATCAAAATAGAATCATATTTCACTGTATCCATGAGTAACAACGCAGTGATTCGGCAGAAAATGCAATTAGTGAATGTTACAGTAAATGAAACATGACCAGAGCAGCCCTTGCGATGGAAGGGGGCAATCTAAAATGACGGTAGAGAGGGAAGGCAAGAGGACTCCAGTGTTGGTAAGCCACGCCACCAGCAGCATTTTGTTCGAGGTCTAGTTATAGCAATACATTAGGTATAAACCTAAGGGAACAAGGTGATTAAGAAGACGATGCAGTAACAAAAGCTTGCCAGGAAGAAGCAGGAGAAATAAAAGTAAAATATATACGTCTCTGATACCACGAATATGATAGCTAATAACACAGTAAACGAAATGAGTAAACGACAAAACGTTTTAATATATTGTGACTCTGTGTGTTCGTGAAATTAAAAATCCAGGTTACAAATACCAATAACTGCTCTTCATTTTCGTAGAAATCAATCTGACAGTCCAGAATTACATCACGTACACAATACAACTTGCAGGGTCATCGAACACAAACACAGTTCGCACAGCTGTTCACGCCCACGCGTCCAATTACTGACTGACACACTGTGGCGGGCGGGCTCCCTTTTTTTTATAGATTACCCACATTTCGTCAAGTTCTCACACCATCGAGACGCGGCTAGAACAAAGACGAACTCTTCAGAAATCCATCTCCTTCACCCCTCCGTTTCGGCGAGCTTTTATTTACACACTGCACTGCCCGTCGCTTTGGACTTGTCGCCCGCGCTGTCTCTATCACCAATGGGCTCACGACACTATCGATCAAATGGTAAATGTTCTCAGTTCAGCAGCTCATTGAGGAATACTTGGGTCAGTTCTTAACAATGTGTAATTGGTTATATATAACTTCCATGTGACCAACATTTGGACAAACCTCCAAGGAATAGAAGTGTAACTAACTAAGATATATAAATATATACATAGTAATTTCAGCTTCAGCGACATGTAGACCCTCCTACGGGTACTTCGCGTTTCGTAAGACTTCCACTGTGTGTCGTAGACGTCGCAGCAACTTCATACATATTTGAGCCTCAGTTAATGTTTGGGGTTTTATTGGAGGGGCTTCCCTTTAGCGTTGAAACAACACTTCCTGTACCACGTACACAAAGCTATCAGGCTCAGCAGTAAGTAGGGCAGAAATTACATTGCATAAAAGAAATTAATATCGAAATTCTCCTGCGAACCCATAGACTATGAAGCAGTTTAAGGGAAATGAATGCAGTATTGATAAAAGTAGCCACGACAATAGTCCTCAGATAAATAAGTAGTTAAACTGTTAAATGCGTAAAATATGAAGTTATTAAGAGTGAAGCGAATAAATGTATACAAATATAATAATTAGGGACTTAAAAATTCACTTAAAATAAATGATGATAATTCTTATAAATTCTCCAGAATCGCGATTTCATGTATACTTATACACATCCTCAACTGTCGCTATCGTTACTTAACAACAGATGTTGATGTGTTCTTGTTAGTTCTAGCAACATCTGAAAATAAAACAAATTTATAAACAGAATCGACTGCGGGTGTTACAAAATTTCTTGCACGATGTTGTTTTCTAAATAAATATGTTTTCCCAAACCATAAAATCAATGGGACCATTTAATTGTTTTAATAATTCAAAATAATTTAACAATAAGATAAGTGAAGTTTCAAGTGAGAAATCATTATATTTTCATATAGTTAAATTTACTTGACGAAAACATATTAATCTCAGCTCCTACCAGTGGAATGTATAATTAAAAATATTTAAATAATGACAATTACCATTAAATAGACAGTAATAATAAATAATGTCCTAACAGGAGCTCAAACCTCCATGAAGTTATAAACGGGTTTAACTCCCTTTTATATTGTTTTAGGCATATCTGCAGCATTTAAAATTATTGATAATTATGACAAATAACTAATACCCAAAGAAAGTGTGTGAATTATTAAACCTGAGACGAGAACATTTAGCAGTAATAAAAAAAATATAAGCTTAATTAATCAACTTGTAGAAGGACTTCTATTCAGCTACACATGCAACGATTGAAGACGACGAACTATAAGCCCTGCGTTGTGGGAAGTTGAAAATGCTATGAGCCCCACGTTGTGGTGACATATGTAGCAGGTTTCCTCAGTTGTGTGTTTCGGTGCCCCAGAGTTGTGGCAACATATATAGCAAGTTTCGTGCTGCTATCTCGTTTCCCGTCGTTGGTCATTGACAGATAAAGGAGATATTCCCCGAGGTTATAAGGAAAATCCTTAATTATGTCTCGGCTAGCTTTTAATATTCTTTTTTTATATTCTTTCTTACGAGAAATGAAAACTCAAAATTACAAGGATGGTAAGTAGTGAAGAAATCATTAAGATTTTTAGTTTGAATTTCTATAAGAAATCAATCTTTTGTTTATTCCTTTTAACACCAAATCCATAACAATTCTTATCACAAAACTTTATACTGTGATCGGAATCAATCTAATACTTCAAATTGAACTAACACTTAAATATTTTCGAGCAATTTAAAAAGTGTCCGATCTCTTCGGCGTTCCAGAAAGAAAGATGAATTTTCTTTCGGTTTCCACACCAAGATTATTTAATCCTCCAGTACTATCGCTACCCATATATTACTTTTATATGATTGGCCGATTTACTACTACGTCACTACATTACGTAATACAATTATTACTACGACCAATCACAAAATTGCATATATTTTTCACAGTTTTGTTTGTTTTTATTTTATGAATTTGTAAATTATTCAAAGCCTTTTTAAATATAAATCGAAACAGCTGTTACAGTCTTGAAATCATAATGAAAAATTAAAATAGTTATTTAACTTATTACGTAACAAATCCTTTAAAAGAACAGCTTAAATCCCAAAATTAAAGATAATGGTTTAAGCTTCTTTCATGTATAATACCTACATTGAATTGACACATGACTTAAATCAGATTACAGAAAATTAACACATATTAAAATACTTAGAAATAAAATTCTTGAATATTCAAATATTCAAATATCAAAAGCCATCTTGTATAGAATAATAAAAGAACACGATATGAAAATACCGACAGAGGAAATCAAATCGATTACAATGTATGGGTAAAATAATAGACGAGTAACGACAGTAATAGACAACAAAGTAATAGAACAGATGTCCACTTTTAATTAATTACGATTTCAGATCAGAGCGGAACTAATGAACAAAGACTTGGAAACGAATATAGTAAAATAAGACAAACTGAATTGATATAGTGTCGCGAATGCATTGTTGCGACGAGGCATTCAAAGAGACGGGCAGGCAGTGCGGAGATAAAGGCCCGCCGAAGCGGTGGGGGAAGGAGACGGATTTCTCGAGAGTTCGTCTTTCTTCTAGCGCCATCTTAATTGTTTGAGAACATTCCGAATAGTGAGTGATCTATAAAAAGGGAGCCGCCGTCTGCCACTCGACAGTCAGTTGTTAATTCAACTCGAGTGCGTGAACAGTTGTGTGAGTGTTGGATGACCTTGCCAGTTGTATTGTGTCCGTGATGTAATTCTGGACTATGCAGGCTGAGAAAAGTGTGTTTGTACGGAAATAAAGAGCAATTTTTAGTGTTTGTAACCTGGACTTTTAATTTCATGAACCCACAAGGTCATAATATAAAGAAATATTTTGGAATAAATAATTGAACTGAACTAAAACAGTCTGTTTAATGTGTCCAAGGCAGCCTTAAAATATGGTATTGAAAACTGAAGGTTGAGAGGTCAAGATAAACGATGTTTAGAGGCTATTTGGTGGAGAAGACTAGAATTGGAAACCAGGATACCAACACGTAAGTAAAATAGGAGCAATAGAACGAGCATGTGGATAGCTACGTATTATGAACGCTGTATAAGCCTAAGGGACGGATTGACCAAAACAAAACGACTACGAAATAATATCGATGGAGTCGGCTATTTACTAAGCTCAGCACCTTATTTAGAAACAGCTGGGTTATTTGCTTAGATAAGTTTAATTGATCATATATCACAAAAATACACAAAAGTTTATCAAACTAAGAACTCGTAGAGAATTGAAAATTTCAACGAACACATGGACAGACAGACACAAATCTGGCAGGCTGTTAGGAACAGCCCGAAGGGTGGTCAAAACGTGTACCTGCTCTGGGAAGAGCTTAACCACGTAGTGGCGGGATGTGGATGTTGCAGAATGACGGGTGTTCGTATTTGATAAACTTATAAGGGCTATCATAGACATTTGTTCTGAAACACTATAATTCTGATGTGTTTATGTTTACTTTTTATATGACATAGTGCCAAACTAATTCCCTTTTACTTTCGCTGTAAGATATACAAGGAAACCAGACCTCACTATTCTAATATATGGAAGCCTTTGTTAATACCTAAGAATTATTGATATATACATAGCAATTAGAGCTTCGGCGACATCTGGAATACCACATGGGAACTTGGTGTTTCGTAAGACTTCCACTGTGTGCCGTAGTGATCGCAGCCACTCAGGAAACACGACAGATATTTTAACTTCCGTTATTTTTTTTAGAGATGCTTTAATTTATCGTTATCACAGTACTTTCCGTACTACACACATAGATAGTAGGTAGAGGATAAATTACATAATAACCAAAAGCTTCATGTCCTAATTTTACTGCAAATATTACTCAAAGCTATGAAACAGGTTAAATACCTTTTAATGGTTATCAATGTAATAATAATTAAAACTACACACGTCAATGGCCTAAAGATTATTAAGTAATTGAATTATTACTTAAAATCTTAATCCGAATTTCTATCAATCCAATAGATAATTAAAATATATTACAATTACTCGTACTTTTAAAAACTCAGAAATAACATAAAACCTTCTAACGGGAACTCAAACATATAGGAAGTTATAAATTAATTAAAGATTATTTTATTTATTTTTAACGGCAGTAGTTAAGCTTATTAAATCTAAGATATAAAAGCTAATATTTACTTAACACACTTACTTTAAATAAAATCTTAAACAATGTCCTACATTTTAAATGTGCTAATTTTGAAAGTCTGAGGTGAGATTTTCTCTTTATAATAAAAAATTTATAAGCTTAATGAATAACTTTAGATCTTGAAATCGTAATCATAACATTAAAATACCTATTTAACATATTAGTTAACAAACCTTTGAAAAGAACATATTTATTCCTAAATTTAAAGATAATATATGAAATTCCTCTCATGTAAAGGCCTACATTAATTTGCCATGTCATTTAAATCATATTCAAGAGAAGTAGCAAATATTATTATACCTATAAATAAAATTATTAAATATTCCTTTTAAAATTAAAATTAATGCTCTTCTCCATACTAAATACTGAAACAACATAACCATCCCTACAAAGCACAGTTACGGCAATCACTACATACTAGACAAGGAATTTACCTAAAGTAAAATTAAATAAATCTTTGATGATGTTTTATTATTTGTTTTGGTAATGATAAAAATAAAATTTACACATTACATAATACAACAATTAATTACTAACAAACATTTATATGTTATTTACAAAAAAATCCAATAGAATCAGCAAAATTCTGAAAAATTCAAACTTTATTACGTCCTTTACTTAAATAAATATATAGTAATTCTTTTTGCGTTAAAAACTAAAAATATCCATTTTGAAACATAAAGAAAATAATTGAAATCAATCAAATTAACAACAACAAAATCAATTGTTTCGTTAACATTTTCTATCGATGATTGCTTGCAATCATGTTTACAAATTCTCTACCTGCTGCTCTTAATTCTGTCAAAATAGTTTAATTATTAGTACTCAAAAATTATTTAAGACGTCTCGTCCTCTCGTACCAATATATTTAATAAAGTTAAAGATACGAATAAATCTGAGTCACGTCAGATTAAACTTCTAAAAATATTATCTGGTAAATGAAAATGTATACCTTACTTATTAAACTAACTCAGATGAAAAATATTGTTAACAAAGATCTAGATCCATTCATGAGAAAATAAATATTTTCGAGATACGTACTGTAGAAATGTTACCGTAGGCTTATCGTGTTACATAGGCTCAACTTGTCGGGTAGCTCTACGCTCTAAAGACCCTGGGCTCATTAGAGCGTCATTTCATCCATTCGACTCATCGACCGGTATGACTTGGCGTTGGAGGATGCAAAATTAAAAAAAAAAAAAAAAAGTTAATAATAGGCTCCTCAATTTATAGTTTACAGTTTATTATTTTAAATGTGAAATAAATAACTAATACATATGTTTGCATATTTATGTATATATAACACTCTATCCATCCTAGTGGATGTGAGGGAAGTGTCTTCCGCTTAAAATTAATAATTCTAAAGACTTGAGGTTCTTCAGAGATTCTTCTCAAATGCTTTCTATGTTTCGCTACAGTTCGGTGTGTATAGAGCGAGATTGCGTCTCTCACCTTCTCCCTGGACTTGGGACTACAGCTAGAGTTCTACGTTTTGAAGCAACTGTGTTTTGCAAGGGTCCAGAGTTCCACGTTGGGACGCCAATTTGAAGCGATTGTATATGTGGCGAGCAACGAGGTCTACGTTGGGGCTACAGTTTGAAACAAATAATGTTCAGCTCAGGGTAGAGCAATGAGGTTAATCACAGGGTATGCGTGGATATGTGTGGGAAGGATGGTTTTATTGATGCAGGAATGCCCGCATCAAACTGATTTATTGACTGCTTCTTTTATCCGAACATCAAACTTGAAGTTGCCGACCAAGGGTTACCAATATCAATATTCCTGAAGGCGGAATGTCTATTACTCGATAAACTCTATTCCTTCCTTACGTATATATGAACGGCCAAATGTCTTCTCTCATTTCTGGTATGCCTGGCCCAAGACAGAACAAGAGGACTGCCCTAATCGCCCTCACGCCTCGGACTGAATGAAAGACCACAGATGCGCGTGGGTGTACATGTGACTTTCACTTTCTGGAAGCCCTTATTCAACCAAATATTCCCTTTGTGACAATGTTGTCCATTGTCATTATTAGCGACCATAGATTAGCTCATTCAACAGGTCAAGTGCTCCCCTTTAGAAATCTGCTAAGGACACTGTTTCTTACATTTCTTTTGCTATTACAACTAGCCTCCACCAAACTGCTATTCGACTCAACTGCCCTTGTACGTGTTATAACAAAGAACCCACGTTCCTTTGAAACCCATCATGATTCTTTATATATTGCAATTCTTAATTTCGGTATGAGCTTTTGTGATATATTCGACGTCTTCCTCGTTGATCCTCCGTTTTTCTAAATTACACAGCTCTGCATCAAATTTCTTAAATGTATTTGAGTTTCAGAACCAAACTTTCACGTTGATTGCTTAACTAAAATCCATTTTCACTCAGCACGTCAGAACTGCTTGCAATTGAAAGCTTTATGTTTGTGTGTGTATATGTATCGAAGTGCAGAAAAATTACATGAGAAAGCCCCAAAAGAAATCGACCTAAACAAGAAGAAACAAATAAGAGCAATATTGTTCGCGGTTGACCAGCCAGTTTTGGCACATACTGAAGATAACTTACAAATATCAATAAACATCTTGCATAAAATAACAGAAGAACACTATATGAGAATATCTTCTGAGAAAACTAAATCGATTATAATTAATGGGAAAGGTGGATTAGGAGAAACAGTAATAGACAACGAAGTAATAAAACGGATACCCACTTTTAAATAATTGTGATGTCAGATAAGTACGGAACAAGTGAACCAAGATTTGGAAACCAATAGAGTGAAACAAAACTGAATGAATACATTAAGACATATTGAGACGACCTGTTCTTACTTTGTGAATAATTAAGAAACACGTGGTCAGGTCGAACACTTGGGAGCAGACACTCAGAGCAGAACTACATGCTTTAGGGAGAGGATGGGATCTTTACTATAATGGTTCATTGGTAAAAAGGTAGGGAAAAACTAATTAAAAGTGGAATTCACTTAATAAGAATATTTACTACAACAAACAGATTTACAAAACATGGCCATAACGGCCGTTTACCTGCCCAAAAGCGGAGCTGTCTACAGATACATCCTAACCCATCAAAGGGCAACACTAGAGAGAGAGAGTCTCTTGCCTAAAGACACTCATCCAGTCATAAAGGAGGGGACGGAGTGACGTCACCCACCACTTGAGTCAAAGTGTAAATTAATAGATTACGTGACATCTCTCCTTCGCTTCCCCAATGATTAAATGGTGCACATAACTGGTCAACTCTACTAATTAAATCTGTAATAGATACAGAAGGCGCAGCCGTAGTAGTAGTAGTAGTGGGTGGCAACAGTTGTGGCACAGAGGGTTGGTTAAGAGTTAAGGAACATTGAACTGTAGCATTTATATTATTTTGAGGAAGAATGTGCTGTCGACTTTGTACAAAAAACTGAGCATGATCTACTCTACGAATGACAGTTAGAACTTCATTAATTGATTGTGGGTTTAGGGGAACCAAAGTCTGCACATAATGAGGTTTTAAACCTTTTAATAAAGGTTTAATTTGTTCAGCTTGTATCATACATGGATTAATTTTATCACACAGAGACAACACATCATACACATAACTCATAACAGGTTCTGAATCCAACTGCACCCTCTGGTGAAGCTTCATTTCTAGGAAATATACTGAATTTGTATTTTGAAAAGCTGTAAGAAAACTGCTAGCTAGTGTGATCCAATCATGATGTGGGTTTCTATGTCGAAAAATTTGGAACCGTTGTGCAGAGGATTCTTTTAAGTAACAAGGGAAAAATTTCAATTTCATTTCATATTCCAGCCATTGGCTGAGGCTAACATTTCAAAGTTTCTAAGAAAATCACATGGTGATTCTGAAGAAGCACTTGTAAAATATGATGGTTCAATGGCAAGGCCTAAATACAGGTGTTTGCAGTACTGGAGCCATAGCTTGACCTGGGGCAGACACAAGCTGAACATTAGCACTAGAATCACTAGAATTGGAGATTCGCTCTGATTGTACCAAAAGCTTGCATTGGTAAGTTAGTTTGGCGCCTAGTGCGCTTCGACATCATGAACTAAATAATGATCAGTAATCGGTACACAAGTTGAATTACTAAGAACAGCAACAAATGGGAAGAAAAATTACTATTTGGCACTTGGCACATTTATGCAGAACTATTATATGGATTAGAAAAATATAAAAAATATTATTAAAATGAAGCCAGAACTAACACCGGAATCTTTCAAGTTGTTAGGGTCATAGCAGAGGTTCCACCTACTGGAACCAAACAAATAAATTCCTTTAAAAACGTAACATTTACACGTCACGTTTTCTACTTACACTTTCACTTGTTTCACACTATAAATTTACCACGATGTGACCATACTATCAAATACATCTTAAATGAAATTTGAAACTTTATCATCGTAAACATCATTTACAAAAATTCAAATATTACGTCCAAGTTACAAAACTTCTTTCAGAAAACTAAACATTCAATATCGTAGCAATTATAACCTTACTTAATAGACGAACACTAATACAAATATCACGTGTAATACACCATAAATGTTCACACTATGGCACTGAAGTAATCATTAATACATAAATTCCAAAATCTTATTTTACTCACAAAAGAATACTACCTAATATTGAGCAGATAACTTGAATCCAACGGAGAACACTCAACACATTTTCTGAAATAACACGTGGTGGTTAGTAATTACGAGTGAGCCAACATTACACAACAAGATATTACTCCTTAAATGAAAGTTAGGAAAAGGTTAGTATATATTAATCAAAATACAGAAAACAGTTTTAAAATCTTTTGGCACGTTATACAGAATTACTAAGGGGCTTCAAAAGAATTATAGAGAAAAATAACAAAAATGAGGCCACAACTTCCACGTGGTTTTATTTTTTTATACACGATATCTACATATCCAGAAAGATTTTAATTTGGATATTTTGGGCGACAATGATATCTCCAATTAAAAATCAGTTGAATTTCATAAACTTATAAGGAATATCATGAGCTTTTGTTCTGAAACACTATAATTTTGATGTATTTATGTTGATTTTTTATATGATATAGTGCCAAGCTAATTTTTTTTTCACATACGGGGTAAGATGTACATCAAAGCCAGATATCGTCATTCTAATATATCGAATCTGTTCTTAATAACTAAGATTTATTGTTAAATACACAGCAATTAGAGCTACGGCGACATCTAAGCACCCTATGGGAACTTGGTGTTTCGTAAGGCTTCCACTATGTGCCGTAGTGATCGCAGCCACTCAGGAAGCACGCTGGACATTTGAACTTCGGTTTTTTTTTTTCTTCTTTTTTAAGGTATGTTTACTTTACCGTTATCGCAATACTTTCCGTGCCAGGCTCATAAATAGCGGGTAGAGGCCTGTATTTTAAATGTGCTAATTATTAAAGTCTGAGGTGCGATTTTCCATTTATAATAAACAATTAATAAGCTTAATGAATAACCTGAGATCTTGAAATTATAATGATATGATTAAAACACCTATTTAACATATTAGTTAACAAACCTTTGAAAAGAACATCTTTAATCCTAAATTTAAAGATAATATATGAAATCCCTCTCAAGTAAAAGCCTACATTCATTAGCCATGTCATTTAAATCAGATTCAAGCTATATAACATATATTATGATACCTATAAATAAATTTATTAAATATTCCTTTGAAAATTAAAATGAGTGATCCTCTCCATACTAAATACTGAAGCAGCATAAGCATACTCACAAAGCACTGTTACACCAATCACTACATACTAGACAAGGAGTTTACCTAAAGTAAAATGAAGTAAACCTGTTATGAGGCTTAAATATTTCTTTTGGTAATGATAAAAATAAAATAGACAAATTACATAATATAATAGGTAATTACAAACAAAGATGTATATGTTCTTTATAAAAAAAGAAACGAACAGAATCACCAAAATTCTGCAAAATTCCAACTTTATTACGTCCTTTATTTAAATAGATATATACTAATACTTTTTGCCTTAAAAACTTAAAATATATATTTAAACGTTAAAGAAAACAATTAAAATCAATCAAATTAACAAAAATATCAATTGTATAGTTAACATTTACTATGAATAATTACTTACAATCATGTTTACAAATTCTATATCTGCTGCTCCTAGTTCTCACAAAATAGTTTAATCATTAATATTCAACTATTATTTTGAACGTCTCGCCCTCTGGTACTAATATATTTAATAAAACTAAAGATACAAATAAACCTGACACACGTCAGTTTAAACTTTTAAGAAAGTTACCCGGTAATTTAAAAGGTTTACCCTACTTGTTATAGCTGGTTATAATTGTAATTTAAATGTAATAAATAAATAAATAAGAAAATATATAATTTATAAATGTTATAAGTGTAATTGCTTATATATCACGTACACGCACACAAAGTTTGAACAAGCTCTAACTTGTTGAAAGAGAATTTGAAGAAGAATATGACAACAATGAATTGAGTTTGATACAATTATAAAGCATTCCAGAGATTTTCCTTCGAAGATATAAGAACTCTGATGAGTCTGTTTTGATATTTTGACGTAATACAGCTCCCGCTTGGTTTTATTCACACGAGAATTCAATTATACATAAAAATAAATAACAATATCCTAATATATGCAAATGGGTCTTAATAAATAAGATATATAGATTTATACATAGCAATTTTAACTTCGGCGCCATCTAGGAGCCTGTACTTCGTGTTTCGTAAGACTTCCAAGGTGTGTCGTAGACGTCGCAGTGACCTCAAACATAATTGAGCTTTAGTTAATTTTTGGTTTTTTTTTTCTGACAGGGGCTTCACTTAAGCGTTGAAACAATACTTTCTGTACCACGTACACAAAGCTATCAGGCTCAGCAGTAAGTAGAGCAGAAATTACATTGCATTACAAAAAATTAATATCGCAATTTCCCTTCGATCCCAAAAACTATGAAGTAGGTTAAATACAAGTTTAAGGGAAATGAATGCAATATTGATAAAAGTAGGCACGAGAATAGCCCTAAGATAAGTAAGTAGTTAAATTTTAAAATAAGTAAACTATGACGCTATTAAGAGTGAAGTATATATATATAAATATCATAATTCGTAACTTAAAACTTCACTTATCTTAAAAGAAATGATGATAATTGTTATAAATTCTCCAGAATTGCAAATTACAAAAGCGATTTCATGTATACTTTATACACATCCTCAACTGTCGTCATCGTTACTAACCAACAGATGTTGTGTTCTTGTTAGTACTAGCAACATCTGAAAATAAAACAAATTTAAAAACAGAATCGACTAAATGTATTTCAAAATTCATTACGTCATGTTTGTATTTTAAAATAAATATAGTTTCCCAAACCATTAAATCTACTGCACCATTTATTTGTTTTAATAATTTTAAATAATTTAACAATAAGATAAGCGAAGTTTTAAGTTATAAATTATTATATTTGCATATAGTTAAATTATTTCCTGACGGAAAAATATTAATCTCATCTCCTACCAGTGGAATGTATAATTAAAATATATTTAAATTAAGACAATTGACATTAAATAGTCAGTAATATTAAACCTGTATTAAGTTATAAATTGTTTTAATTCTCTTTTATATTGTTTTAGCCATAAATGCAGTAGTTAAAATTATTAATATTTATGAAAAATAACTAATGCTCATGTAAATCTCATATATTGTATAACATTACAAAGAAGCTCCTACATTTTATGTGTGAATTATTAAAACCTGAGGCGAGATCTTTCAGCGATAATCAAAAAAATTATAAGCTTAATCAATGAACTTAGGTTTTGTAGCAAGACTTCTATTCTGCTAACCATGCGATGATTGAAGACGACGAACTATAAGCCTAGCGTTGTGAAAATCATGTTGAAACAGGAGTTTTTGGTGCTGGGGGAGGGTTGGTGCGATGTTGAACATGTTATGATCCTTACGTTGCGGCAAAATATATAGCAAGATTCGTGTGGGTATCTCGTTGGTGTGACTTTGTCGATCGTAACTTCGTCCAAAATATTATGACTTGATGAAGAAGATGTTTCCCGAAGTTATCAGGAAAATCCTTAATTATATCTCGGCTAGATTTTAATATTCTTCTGTTATATTCTTACTTACGAGCAATGAAAACTCTAAGTTACAAGGTTGGTAACAAGTGAAGAAATCATTAAGATTTGTAATTTGAATTTCTATAAGGAATCAATCTTTTGTTTATTTCTTTTAACACCAAATTCATTACAATTCTTATCACAAAGCTTTATACTGTGATCGGAATCAATCTGATACTACCAACTGAACTAAGACTTAAATATTTCCGAGCAATTTTAAAAGCGTCCGATCTCTTCAGCGTTCCAGAAAGAAATACGAATTTTCTTTTGGTTTCTACACCAAGATTATTTAATCCTTCGTTACTATTGCTACCCATATATTACTTTTATATGATTGGCCGATTTACTACGACGTCACTACCTTACGTAATACAATTATTACTATGCTCAATTACGAAATTACATATATGCTATTTTTTATTTCAATTTTGTTTGTTTTTCTTTTATAAATTTAAAAATTCTTCAAACCCTTTTTAAATATAATTCAAAACGGCTGTTACATTGTTGAAATCATAATGAGAAATTAAAATAGCTATTTAACTTATTACTTAACAAATTCTTTAAAAGAACATATTCAATACCAAATTTAAAGGAAACGGTTTAAGTTTATTTGGTATATAATACCTACAATGAATTACCACATGACTTAAATCAGGTTACAGAGAAGTAACACATATTAGTAAACTTATAAATAAAATTCTTGAATATTCACTTAAAGAAATTAAAGCAAATTCTCCTCTCCACATTAAAAACTGAAAAAAAGTAAACACACTAACAAAGCACTGTTAGAGCAACCCTAAATTAAAAGTAAATGAACGTCTTATACACGATTTTAATATTTATTTAATTAATGATAGAAATAAAATACAGGACTACATAATATAACTAATAATTCTAAACTAAAGGATGTATATGTTCTTAACAAAATGGACCAATAGCATCTCTAATAGCCTTTATTAAAATTGCTACTTTGTTATATTCTTTACGAAATTGAATATATTCCAAAATTTCCCGGTATATAAAATAAAAATATCTACTTCATCATTAAGGAAAACAATTAAATACATCCCACTAACACGCACATAGTGAATTGTTTTGGTAACATTTACTGTCAATTATTATTTACAATCTTTGTTTACCAGTTCTATATCTGCTGCTCTTTATTCTGTAAAAATAGCCGAAATATTGGTATTCAGAAATTATTTTACACATCATCCTCTCGTGTTAAGATATTTAATAACATTAAAAAATACGAACGTACCAACTTAAGTTTAAGCTTCTAAGGTTATTGACAAATAACAGAATATATATATATATATATATATATATATATATATATATATATATATATATATATATATATTACACATACGGTCAGAATTTGTCTCACTAAAATTCAATATTATTATATTCTGTTAGCTTAATGTGAAACAAACTTGCAGTAGTAGTTTCATTATTGGTACTCCTGGTTCCCGCCTGTGAGAATCAGGCAATTTCAGACATGTTCAGAATCGCCTACTCCTGCAATGGAGGTAACATGCAGTTAAAGTTGATGTTAGAGAAAGATCTGGAGTTCTTTCAAACGTAATCACTGCTGATGAAACTTGGCTATATTATTTTGATTCTGAGAGAGAACAGCAAAGCTCAGTGTGGAAATCTCCATTAGCAAACCCCAAAAAAGCAAAAGTGGTTGCTTCTGCTGGGAAAGTTATGGTCATCTCATTCTTTGATATTCATGGAATGCTTTATCAGCATGTTGTACCTGCACACACATCAGTAACTGGACCATACTACAGGGATGTCATGAAAACATTGCAAGTCCATATCAGCCACAAAAGACCACATTTGCGTGAAGTAGTCTGGAAGCACAACCACGAAAATGTGCGGCCATATATTGCCTACATTGTTGCTGAATATCTTGCAAAAATCAACGAGAAGTGCATTCCTCACCCTCCCTATATTCCGGATTTAGCCCTACGTGCTATTTTATATTTCCTAGCTTGAAGAAACGCCTTCGTGGGTAGCATTATACAAAATCAGTACAAATGTTGAAGGCTCCGGATGCGATTTTGAAGGATATCTCAAAAAGTGCTTACCAGCATGTCTTTGAAGAATTTCAGAAACGTCAGGATAACTTGCATTGCATTCAGGGGAGACTATTTTGAGAAAGATCTTCAAAATTATGAGGATGAGATACGTTGTCAAAGAATATGTTTTAATTCTTTATTGAACAGCCCTCGTAATTTCAACAAAAAGAATCATTGTTGAGGAAATAAGAATTTTCGAGATGTATACTGTGGTAATGTTACGGTGTATTTATCATGTGCTACATAGGCTCTGGGGCTTAAAGTTTCAAATTTGTTATTTAAAATGAGAAATATAATTATGATTACCAGGTATATTTTGTACTCATATATAATATATTTATATAATAATATATTATATATTAATATATATTATAATAATTTATTATATATAATATATACATATTTTATATAATATATTTTATATTTTATATATAATGTTATATTCATTAAATTCTACTTACGCCATCCTATGTATTGGATGAACAAATATGTGTCTTCCCCTCAAAAATAATCATTCCAAAGACTAGAGGATCTTCAGTGATTCTTCTCAAATGGTTGCTATGTTTCCCTATAGTTTGGTATCGGTATATACAGATTGGCGTGTCTGCTCTGTTCGCTGGGCTTGAGACTAACACACACATAATGAGATTTCCTACATGGAAAGATCTTCAGAACCCTAGCTGCTAGGCTATTAAGAACATATCAGTTTCACTTCTTAATGACAAAGAAGCAATATTCAAGTGGGAAGTAAATGGATATTGGCACTTTTTTCAAACACACGGCTTCACAGGGAGTGACTTCTAATCAAGAGTAAATCTCTAAATTAAATGGTATGTACCAATAAAACAGTTTAAATTGCTTTTTATTAACCTTCATTTATTTCACGATTTAACAAACTTGCAATTTTCAGGACAACTGAACCCTTTAAGTTTGCTAAATCGAGAGTTTACGGTATATTCCATTAAAAGTTGCTGTGTAGTTGTAAAATTCCTCCTAAATTTTGGGTCTCGTTCTAGAACACAATGAACTTATGTACAGGTTTGATATTCACTAACTTTACGAGTTCACTCACACGCATACATACAAGTGCCTTGTTTCAGATTCAGGTGATCTAAAATTTATTACCATTCACTTATTGACTTGAATACATAACCACTTATATCGAAATACACCTAATACTTATTAATTATTAATGCTGCTTTGCAGTTCCATTGATCAATTTGTGTATGACGTCTGCAGCGCCTTCCTAGTGCATCATGGGACACTTAGTCCTCAGATGTTTTCTTTTGATATGTCAAGATTGTCAAGTGCTCTTCAAATTAAACTTTATTTATTTATTTCGTAGAATGCATTTAAGTTAACATTGGAATATGTTTCAGATTCATAATTTGGTGTGAAGGGTAAGAACGAAAGAGGACAGATATGTGCAAAATAAACGAACAACGTTCGTGCGCTTGCCTTAAAGTGTATGTCCAGTACGGTAATACAAAACAAGATATTGTTTAAATTAAAAATTTACAAAATTTTAAAAGTAATATCACACAAAGTACAGAAACTAGGCAATGAATGAATCGCAACAGAAATGAAGGAATTAGAAACAACACTGTAACAGACAAAAAATAGGAGGACTCAAGGGACGGATGGATATGGAAACAGCAAGTTACAAATACAATTTTTGAATGGTATATGGGTCGGCAAAATACCGGAAGAATAGAATACGGCACAAATTATATATACACAGGATGTTTCAAAAGACACGGAACGATTATACCCGTTGCGTAGCTGATAACTTAACTTGTCCGAATTTCGGTGTCGCATTTACAAGATAAAACACATTAAATACCATTAAATCTTCCTAAAACAATACAAAATACAGAAAGAATTGCGACAAGTATCTGAATTGTTACCTCTGCTATCTATACTACATATGAATATAATTTTAGAAAAATTGTATGAGAAAGCCCCATAAGGCGTCGACCTAAACAAAGAAAAGTAAAGAAAACAATATTGTTCGCGGTTGGCCAGCTAGTTTTGTAATATTCTGAAGATAATGTACAAAGATCACCAAACATCTTGAAAAGAATAATAAGACAACAAGATATGAAAATACAATCACAAAAAGCTTACTCAATTGCAATGTATGAGTAAAATAATAGACGAGTAAAGACTGAAATAGACAACAAAGTAATAGAACAGATGTCCACTTTTAATTAATTGCGATGTTAGGTCAGAGCGGAACTAATGAACAAAGACTTGGAGACGAATATAGTAAAATAAGACAAAGAGAATGGATTTAGTGTCGCGAATGCATTGCTGCGACGAGGCATTCAAAGAGACGGGAAGTACAGTGCGGAGATAAAAGCTCGCTTAAGCGGCGGGGGAAGGAGACGGATTTCCCGAGATTTCGTCTTCCCTCTGGCGCCATCTTAATTGTTTGAGAACATTCCGGATAATAAGTAATCTATTTATTTTATATTATTTATTTTCAGTTCAGTATAGTGTTAAATACACAAAAGAACCACGTCATATGTATTTACATAGTTTAAGAACAGAGCTATACAGGTTGTGTGATACAAATAGGATATAAAAAGAGATATAAAAAGTGATATAAAAAGGGAACCAGAACCATAACAATTGAAGACCAGCAACTACGAATCATGTCAACGATCCAGAACAACATCAATAAATGTGTCACAACCATCGGTATCTTTTTCAACATACAAGCAGCATTCGACAGATGTTGGACAAATGGACTGTTATATAAAATGACAACGATGGGCATCCTAAAGCGCATCATAAGATGGACGGCAAGCTTCTTACACCACAGGACAGCTCACATAAATATCAACAACACTCTCTCAGCACCCATTACACTTGAAGCAGGCACACCACAAGGAAGCGCCATCTCCGGACTACTGTATAACATTTGCACATCAGACACTCCACAGCCAATCCACCCAGCAATAGAACTAGTTCAATACGTCGACGACACTGCATATCTGAGCAGCAATCCGAAGCTGATGAAAACAAAACCAAGAATAGAGAAACAGCTAAAAGCCTTTGACAGATGGGCATCCAAATGGCTCCTCACAGTAAACGCGAGCAAACCTCAAGCCATCATTTTCCGCAGGAAAACAAAGCGTTACTACCAAGAATCGACGATAGCTTACCAAGGACACAAAATACCTATACAGATCACAGTAAAATACCTGGGAATAAAGCTTCACAAAAAACTAAGCACAATACCACATTTCCAGCATAAGATGAAAGAAGGAAAAACAGCAATCTCAACCCTACACTATTTATCAAAAATAGGCAAAATAGGTCTCTCAGCGCCGATCCTCAACCAACTGTACAAGACAATAGTAAGACCATACTTCACCTACGCCGCTATCGTCACCTTCCCTATAACGACAACGTACATCAAAACCAGGCTTCTACAGATGGAGAGAAAGTGCTTAAGAATAGACAATAAACTCGTACCCTGGCACAGAAACGAAGAAGTGTATCACATCTGTAAGGCAATTCCACTTGAACAACACATACAAAACAGGATGTATAGGTACATCGCGAAAGCGTCCTAGAGACCGTACAGGAGGCAGCTGATTGCAGCAGCAGAAAACTACAAGAAGACGAGACAACGGCCCCACCAATCGTCACCCTGATAAAACACCACGCCAGGATTAAGGAAGCCGAAGAAGACGAGATCCAAGAACATCTCCGATTACTTCTAGCTTGAAAAATGACGATTGTGTATATATCATAACTGTACACATACCCCAATATTTTTAAATATAAGAAGTACTAAAAATATAAAAAATATAAAAAACTTCCACTAAAAACAAAACCAAACTATATATTTGAAAAAAAGCAAATAAAAAAATAAAAAAATAAAATATATGTATATATGAATATATGATAAAATAAAGAAAAGAACGTATAAAAAATTATATATGTGATATTAAATAAAATATAAATATGACAAATACCAACAGTATTGCAATTACCCAATAACGACAAGTGACAAATTGTTAACACATGCATACATAGCCTAATTAAGAAAAAAAAAAGAAAAAAAAAAGGCGTTCTCCCTCAACTCCAAATAAAGTCAACACAGGGTTCAACTCTGAAGCATCCATAGGGCGATATAAGCCCTAAAACCCCCCTGTAGTAGTAGTAGTTGCAGTAATAGTAGTAGAAGCCACTGGACAGTCAGTTGTTAATTCAACTCGCGTGCGGGAACAGCTGTGTGACTGGTCGATGACCTTGCAGGTTGTATTGTGACCGTGATGTAATTGATAAAAGTGTGTTTGTACGGAAATAAAGAACAATTTTTAGTGTTTGTAACCTGGACTTTTAATTTCACGGACCCACAAAGTCATAATATAAGGATATATATTGGAGTAAATATGAGAACTGAAGTAAGACAGACTGTTTAATTGGTCCAAGGCAGCTTTAAAATATTCTAGTGAAACCTGAAGATTGAGAAGTCAAGATAAAGAATGGCTCGAAGCTATTTGGTGGAGAAGACTAGAGGAGCTAGATATGGAAACAAGGATACAATATCGCAAGTGAAATAGAAGCAATAGAAAGAGCATGTGTGTCAACTGAGGTAGCTACGTATTGTAGACGCTGTATAAGCCTAAGGGAATAGGAGACGTACATAAGGCGACGGATTGACCAAAACCAAACGACTACAAAATAATGTCCATGGAGTCGGTAATTTCCCCACCTCAGCAACTAATTTGGATACAATTGGGATATTTGGTATCAAAAGTTTAATTGATTATATCTCACAACAATACTCAAAAAAGGCATGATGGCAATGAAATAAGCAATAACAAATAGTTGAATTTGATAAAGTTATAAGGAATAGCATAGACTTTTGTTCTGAAACACTATAATTGTGATGTGTTTATATTGACCTTTTAAATGACATAGTGTCCTGCTAATTTTCTTTTCACTTTCGGGGTAAGATGTGCACGAAAGCCAGACCTCACTATTCTAATATATGGAAGCTGTTGTTAATACCTCACATTTATTGATATACACGTAGTAATTAGAGCTTCGGCGACATCTAGAATGACCCATGGGAACTTGGTGTTTCGTTAGACTTCCACTATGTGCCGTAGTGATCACAGCCCCCCACGGAACACGCGGGAAATTTCAACTTGAGGTATCTTTCTTTAGGGATGCTTTACTTTACCGTTTTCACAATACTTTCAGTAACAGGCTCTTAAATAGTAGGTGGAGGAGAAATTACATTACAACAGAAAACTTAATGTTCCAATTCTACTGCAAATATTACCCAAAGCTATGAAGCAGGTTAAATACAGTTTTAATGGCTATCAATGTGATATTACTTAAAACTACACACGTGAATGCCCTACAGATGATTAAGTAATTAAAGTATAACTTAAAATTTTAATCTGAATCGCTATCAGCCCTATAGACACTTAAAATATATTAACAACTATTACAATTACTCATACTATTAAAGACTCAGTAATAACATAAAATCTTCTTACAAGAACTCAAACATGTAGGAAGTAATAAATTATTTAAACATTAATTTATATATTTTAACTGCAGTAATTAAAATTATTATTCTTATAAAAGCTAATATTTAATTAATGCACTTACTTTAAAAAATTTAAACAACTTCCTACATTTTAAATGTGCTAATTATTAAAGTCTGAGGTGAGATTTTCCATTTATGTTAAACAATTTATAAGCTTAATGAATAACCTTAGATTTTGCAATCATAATGATAAGATTAAAATACCTACTTAACACATTAGTTAACAAACCTTTGAGATGAACATTTTTAATCCTAAACTTAAAAATAATATATGAAATCCCTCTAACGTAAAAGCCTACATTAATTTGCGATGTCATTTAAGTCAGTTTCAAGAGAAGTAATATATATTATGATACCTAAAATAAAATTACTAAATATTCCTTAAAAAACTCAAATGAATGATCCTCTCCATACTAAATACTAAAGCAACATAAGCATAGCCACATAGCACAGTTACACCAAACACTACATACAAGACAGGGAGTTTACCTAAAGTAAGATTAAGTAAACCTGTTATGAGGTTTTAATTTTTTTTTGGTAATGAAAAAAATAAAATAGACAAATTACATAATATAATAAGTATTTACTAACAAATCTTTATATATTATTTACAAAATAAAGCAACAGAGTCAAAAAAATTCTGCAAAATTCTAATTTTATTACGTCCTTTACTTAAATAAATATATCCTAATACTTTTGTGTTAAAAATCTAAAAATATCTACTTCAGCCATAAAGAAAATAATTAATATCAATCAAACTAACAACAAAATTAATTGTTTTGTTAGCGTTTACTATCAATGCTTACTTACAATCATGTTTACAAATTCTATATCTGCTGATCTTAGTTCTCACAAAATATTTTAATTATTAATACTCAAAAACTATTTTAAACGTCTCGTCCTCTCGTACTAATATATTTAATAAAATTAGATACAAATAAACTTGACACACGTCAGATTAAACTTCTAAGAATATTGCCTGGTAACTGAAAATTTATACCTCACTTATTAAAATAACTCAGATGTATAATATTTTTAAAGGTTTAGAATCATTCCTGAGAAAATAAATTATTTCGAGATATGTACTGCAGATATGTTACCGTGTGCTTATCCTGTTACATAGGCTCAATATGTCGGGTAACTCTAAGCTCTAAGGCTCCTGGGCTCATTTGAGCATCATTTCACCCATTCCACTCAACGTCCCATATAACTTATCATTTGAGGACGCAAAATTACAAAAAAAAAAAAAAAAAAAAAAGGCTCCTCAATTTATATTTTACAGTTTGTCAATTTAAAATGTGAAATAAATAACTAATACATATGCATGCATATATATGTATATATAACACTCTATCCATCCTATTGGATGTAAAGTAGTGCCTCCCGCTTAAAATTAATAATTCTAAAGACTTGAGGTTCTCCAGATATTATTCTCAAATGCTTTCTATGTCTCGCTACAGTTCGTTGTGTATAGAGCGAGATTGCCTCTCTCACCTTCTCCCTGGACTTGGGACTACAGCTAGAGTTCTACGTTTTGAAGCAATTATGTTTAGCAAGGGCCCAGAGTTCCAAGTTGGGACGCCAATTTGAAGCGATTATACAATATATGTGGCGAGCAAAGAGTTCTACGTTGGGGCTACAGTTTGAAACAAATAATGTTTAGCTCTGGTTAAAGCAATGAGGTTAATCACAGGATATGCGTGGATATGTCTGAGAAGGATGGTTTCATTGAAACTGGAATGCCCGGTGCAAACTGATTTATTGACCACTTCTTTTATCCGGACATCAAACTTGAAGTTGCCGACCAAGGGTTACCAATATCTCTGTTTAGAGTTACTGACGGCGGAATGTTTATTACTCGATAAACTTTATTCGTTCCTCACGTATATATGAACCGACAAATATCTTCTCTCATTTCTGGTATGCCTGGCCCAAGACGGAGCGAGAGAACTGCCCTAATCGCCCTCACACCTCAGACTGATTGAATGACCACAGATGCGCCCGGATGTACATGTGAGTTTCACTTTCTGGAAGCCCTTATTCAACCAAAGATTCCCTTTGTGACAATCTTGTCCATTGTCAATATCAGGGGCCAAAGAATACCTCATTCAACAAGTCAAGTGCTCCACGTTAGAAATCTGCTAAGGACACTGTTTCTTACATTTTTTTTGTTATAACAACTATCCTCCCCCAAACTGCTATGCGACTCAACTGCCCTTGTACGTGTTGTAACAAAGAACCCACATTCCTTTGAAATCCATCATGATTATTTGTACATTGCAATTCTAAATTTCGGTATCAGTTTTTGTGATATATTTGACGTTTTTCTGATTGATCCTCCTTATTTCTAAATTACACAGCTCTGCATCGATTTTCTTAAATGAATTAGAGTTTCAGAATCAAACTTTCACGTTGATTGCTAAACTAAAATCCATCTTCACTCAGCACGTCAGAACTGCTTGCAATTGAAAGCTTTATGTTTGTGTGTGTATGTTTCGAAGTTCAGAAATATTATATGAGAAAGCACCAAAAGAAATTGACATAAACAAGCAGAAGCAAATAAGAGCAATATTGTTCGCGGATGAGCAGCTAGTTTTGGAGCATTCTGAAGATAACTTACAAAGATCACTAAATATCTTGAATAAAATAACAAAAGAACACTATATGGGGATATCTTCGGCGAGCTTTTATCTACACACTGCACCTCCCTTCCCTTTGAACTTGTCGCCCGCGCCACATAGATCAACGATGGGCTCGCGCCACTATCAATTAAATGGTGAATGTTGCCAGCTCAGCAGCTCATTCAGGAATATCTGGGTTATTTCTTAACAATGTGTAATTGGTTATATATCACTTCCACGCGCGCAACATTTGGACAAAAATCCAAGTTTACATGTCATTTGTAGAAGAACATAAGAAAATAAACTGAACTTGATGCAATTATAAAACATTCCACAGAGTTTCCTTCCAAGATACAACAACTCTGAGGGGTCTATTTTGACATCTTTACGTAATATTGCTCCAACTTGGTTTTGTTCACACGAAAATTGAAATCTGTATCAAAATAAAGAACAATATTCTATTATATTCAAATGTTTCTTAATAACTAAGAGATATAGATATATACATAGCAATTACAGCTTGGGTGACATCTTGAAGCTGCGACGCGCACTTCGTGTTTCGTAAGACTTCCACTGCATGTCGTAGACGTCGCAGCAACTTCAAACATATTTGAGCTTCAGATATATTTTTCTTTTTTGGAAGGGGCTTTACTTTAGCGTTGAAACAATATTTCCTGTACCACGTACACAAAGCTATCAGGCTCAGCAGTAAGGAGGGCAGAAATTACATTACATAAAATATTAATATCGAAGTTCTACTGCGAAACAAAAAAACTATGAAGCAGGTTAAATACAAGTTTAAGGGAAATGAATGCATTATTGATCAAAGTAGCCGCGACAATAACTCTCAGATAAATAAATAGTTAAATCGTTCAATGCGTAAAATATGCAGTAATTACAAAGTGAAGCAAATAAATATATACAAATATAATAATTAGTAACTTGAAACTTCACTTATAAGAAATGACGATAATTTATATAAATTCTCCAGAATCGAGATTTCATGTATACTTATACACATCCTCAACTGTCGTCATCGTTACTAAACAACAGATGTTGATATGTTCTTGTAGTACTACCAAAAGCTGAAAGTAAAATAAATTTATAAATGAATCGACTGCCGGTATTTCAAAATTCATTACGCAATGTCTGTTTTTTAAAATAATCATATTTTCCCAAACAATAAAATATATCTTACCATTTAATTGTTTTAATAATTTAAAATAATTTAACAATAAGATAAGTGAAGTTTTAAACCGGAAATTATTATTTCTGCATATCGTTCAATTGTTACTTGACGGAAACATATTAGTCTGAGCCCCTACCAGTGCAATGTATAATTGAAATATATTTAAATTATGACAATTACCATTAAATGGTCAGTAATAATAAATAATGCCCTAACAGGATCTCAAACCTGTATGAAGTTATAAATTATTTTAATTTCCTTTCATATTGTTTCAGCCATCTACAGTAGTTAAATCATTAATATTTATGACAAATAAGTAATACTCATGTAACACTCACGTTTTATATAAAATTACAAACTGCGTTGTGAAAATCAGGTTGAAACAGAAGTTTTTGGTTGTGGGGGGGGGGGGATGGTGCGATGTTGAAAATGCTATGATCCCCACGTTCTGGTGACATATGTTGCAGGATTCCTCCGTTGTTGTGTGTTTGGATGCCCCAAAGTTGCAGCAAAATATTTAGCAAGAATCGTGCTGGTATCTCGTTTCCCAACGTTGTTCTAGCTTCGTCGATCTTAGCTTCGTCCAAAGTATTATGACTTGATGAAGAAGATGTTCCCCGAAGTTATGAGGAAAATACTTAATTATGCCTCGGCTAGCTTTTAATATTCTTCTGTTATATTCTTTCTTACGAGCAATGAAAGCTCTAAGATACAAGAGTGGTAACAAGTGAAGTATTCATTAAGATATTTAATTTGAATAACTATAAGAAATCAATCATTTGTTTATTTCTTTTAACACCAAATCCATTACAATTCTTATCGCAAAACTCTATACTGTGATCGGAATCAATCTCATACTTCAAATTAAACTAACACTTAAATATTTTCGAGCAATTTAAAATGCATCCGATCTCTTCGGCGATCCAGAAGGAAAGACGAATTTTCTTTCGGTTTCTACACCAAGATTATTTAATCCTTCGTTACTATCGCTACCCATATATTACTTTTATATTGTTGCGTGTATAGGCCGATTTACTGCTATGGCACTACATTACATAATACAACTATTACTACGGCCAATGTACATTTCTAAATTTATAAATTTTTCAAACCCTTTTTAAATATAAATCAATACAGCTGTTACAGTCTTGAAGTCATAATGAAAAATTAAAATAGCTATTTAACTTATTACTTAACAAATATTTTAAAAGAACTTATTTAATCCCAAATTTAAAGATAATGGTTTAAGTTTCTTTCATGTATAATACCTACATTGAATTACCACATGACTTAAATCAGATTACAGAAAATTAACACATATTAATTTACTTATAGCTAAAATTCTTGAATATTCAATGAATGAAAATATTCAATCAAAACAGACTGACAGCATTATAGCATTCTAAACAAAAACCTACAATTACTTCTACAGAATTTACAAAATCAGGTAAAATTGTTACTACGATACCTATTGTACTGGAATTGTGGATAATTTATATCGAACTACACCTAATACTTATTAATTATTAATACTTCTTTACAGTTCCATTGATCAAATTGTGTATGACGTCTGCAGCATTTTCCTAGTACATCATGGGCCACTTAGCCCTCGGATGTTTTCTTTTCATATGGAAAGATTATCAAGTGCTCTTCAAATTAAATTTTATTTATTTATTTCGTAGAATGCATTTAAATTAACACTGGAATATGTTTCGGGGTCATATTTTGGTGTGAGAAGTAAGTAAGAAAGAGGACAGACATGTGCAAAATAAAACGAACGACGTTCGTGCGCTTGCCTTAAAGTGTATGTCCAGGTTCTTTACTACAAAACAAGATATTGTTTAAATTAAAAAATTAAAAAAATTTAAAAATAACATCACACAAACTACAGAAACTAGGTAATCAATGAATCGCAATAGAAATGAAGGAATTAGAAACAACACTGTAACAGACAAAAAATAGGAAGACTCAAGGGTCAGATGGATATGGAAACAGCAAGTTACAAATAAAATTTTTGAATGGTATATGGGGTCGGCAAAATACCGGAAAAATAGAATACGGCTCAAATTAGATATACACAGGTTGTTTCAAAAGACAAGGAACGATTATATCCGTTGGGTAGTTTATAACTTAACTTGTCCTAATTTCGGGGTCGCAGCTTCGTAGTTCTGTTAGGAATAATTTTATCCAGCATGATTTTGTGATTAGACAGCGCAGGAACCACTCACTGCTGTCCGAACCTAAAATAATTGTTCTTGGGACGAAACATTACTCCTTGCTGTTTATCAGTGACCCTAGCCTCGCTTTCAACTAATGGGGCAAAGGGCAGTAATTTGTGCAAATGTCGAATAATAATTCGGACAGTTGCAAGGTTGCTCTTCAGTGTAAAACTACACATTCCGTCCTAACAGAGAGGATTTTGCGCGTACTTACATACTTAGATACGGTTTTGATGGGTAGAAGAGGTGGTGGAACCTCTATGAACGCACGACTACTTTAGTTTAATTAAACAATTATTTACAAAAATAGTTACATCAATAATAATATTTATTTGTTTAACTTCAGAGCATTTTGATATGATTTTAATTGTACAATACTTTCAACCCCTTACTGTAAATATCAGCAGCTTCCTTTCCAGTTACAGATGCTTTATTTAGTATTATCAAACACGTAATATAAAATGCTTGTCTCATTGTATGAGCCATTTAGTTTTGGATAACTTATCTACAATTCTTTGATGTTGTTTTCTGTTCCGTTTATAATTTAATGCTTCCATCCTCAAACTCAGTAACATTAACTTCCCTCTAAAAGATGTAAGCTGCATATTCCATCATGGACTGCTATAACGGAATTTTGGAACACGTTAAACGCTGATAAGCAATAAGTAAGCAATAACTTATTTATTGCGGTTTCTAAGTCAAATAAATTCTCAATAGTAGGAAGCAAGCTACTGTGGAGTATGTCGGTATGTTTACAAAGAGCTACAGCACGCGTCACGGCGTGCGATCTATAACTGCAAACTCCGACAGCGTGAGGCATGTGGCTAATCAACAATCATTCTGGAGCATCTTTGTGCTCTATTGGCGGTAAAGACTATCTATATATGTCACATGGAAGCTGAGCAACTACTTCAAAATATTCGTTTGGTGTCGTTTTGATACACCTTTAAAACACACACACACACACAAACACACACACACACACACATACACACACAAACACACATACACACACAAACACACACACATAAAGGGAACAGAAGTGAGTGTAAAATTATACAGTTATGGACCTATTACCCTTCTGCTAACAACTGTATACCAGCATTCAGAAAATTAAGCTACAACCAAACGCGGAAACATTAGTGCGGGAACAATAGTGTGGCTTCGGCAAAGGAAAACGTCATATTTACTACAAACAGATTATGGAAAGAAAAGAGAGTTCAATGAACCCTTATACTTAATATTGTTGGATAAAGAGAAAGCACATAACCAGTTAAATCGTGGAAAAATATGGCAGATACTATATAATTACAAGATAAGTCACATTAAATCTTCCTAAAACACTAAAATAAATAAAAGCTAAAGAGTTGGTAAGGAAGGATAAATACCTTCAAAATACATAAGGGACTAAGAGAAGGATGTCAATTGTTACCTCTGCTATCTATACTACATAGGAATAGAATGTTAGAAAGATTGTATGGGAAAGCCCCAAAAGCCATCGAACTAAACAAAGAAAAGTAAAGAAAACAATATTATTCGCGGGTGGCCAGCTAGTTTTGGAAGATTCTGAAGGTAATTTACAAAGATCACCAAACATCTTGAATAGAATAATAAGACAACAAGATATGAAAATACAATCACAGAAAACTTACTCGATTGCAATGTATGAGTAAAATAATAGACGAATAAAGACAGTAATAGACAACAAAGTAATAGAACATATGTCTACTTTTAATTAATTGCGATGTCAGATCAGTTCGGAACTAATGAACAAAGACTTGGAAACAAATACAGTAAAATAAGACAATGTGAATGGATATAGTGTCGCGAATGCATTGCTGCGACGAGGCATTCAAAGAGACGGGCAGTACAGTGCGGAGATAAAAGCTCGCCGAAGCCGCGGGGGGAAGGAGACGGATTCCTCGAGAGTTCGTCTTTCTTCTAGCGCCATCTTAATTGTTTGAGAGCATTCCGGATGGTGAGTGATCTATAAAAGGGAAGCCGCAGCCTGCCACTGGACAGTCAGTTGTTAATTCAACTCGCGTGCGTGAACAGCTGTTTGAGTGGTCAAAGACCTTGCAAGTTGTATTGTGTACGTAATGTAATTCTGGACATTAAAAGTTGATAAAAGTGTGTTTGTACGGAAATAAATAGCAATTTTTAGTGTTTGTAACCTGGGCTTTGAATTTCACGAATGCACAAAGTCATAATGAAATGAAATATTTTGGAATAAATATTTGAACTGAAATAAAACAGACTGTTTAATGTGCCCAAGGCAGCTTTAAAATTTGGTAGTGAAACCTGAACGTTGAGAAGTCAAGATAAAGAATGTTTAGAGGCTATTTGTTGGGGAAGACTAGAAGAGCTAGAATTGGAAACCAGAATACAAGAACGCAAGTGAAATAGAAGGAGCAATAAAAAGAGCACGTGGATAGCTACGTATAATGAACGCTGTAGGGAGTAAGAGACGTACATAAGACGACGAATTGACCAAAACCAAACGACTACAAAATAATATCGATGGAGTCGGTTATTTATCCAGCCCAGCACTTAATATGGAAGCAGCTGGATTATTTTAAAGAAAAAGTTTAATTCATTATATATCACAACAATGCACAAAACATTATCAACCTATTAACTTGAGAGGAAATGAAATTTTCAATGAATACACCGTTGAATTTGACAAAGTTATAAGTAACATCATAGACATTTGTTCTGAAACACTATAATTCTGATGTGTTTATATTGACCTTTTTATGATATAGTGCCAAGCTAATTTTCTTTTCACTGTCGGGATAAGGAGTACACGAAAACCAGACCTCACTATTGTAATATATGGAAGCTATTCTTAATACCTAAGAAATATTGATATATACGTAGCAATTAGAGCATCGGCGACATCTAGAATACCACATGGGAACTTGCTGTTTCTTAAGGCTTCCACTTTGTGCTGTAGTGATCGCAGCCACTCACGAAACACGCGAGACATTTTAACTTCGGTTTTTTTTGAGACGATTTTATTTACTGTTATCTTAATACTTTCCGTACCACGGTCATAAATAGTAGGTAGAGGATAAATTACATAGTAACAAAAAACTTAATGTACTAATTCTACTGCAAATATTACTTAAAGCTATGAAGCAGGTTAATTACCTTTTAATGGCTATCAATATAATAAAAATTAAAACTATACACGTCAATGGCCTACAGATTATTAAGTAATTAAGGTATTACTTAAAATTTTAATCTGAATTTCTATCAGTACCTTATAAATTTAAAATATATTACAATTACTCGTACTTTTAAAGACTCAGAAATAACTTACAACCTTTTAACAGGAACTCAAACATTTAGGGAGATATAAATTATTTAAACACTGTTTTGTTAATTTTTAACTGCAGTAGTTAAAATTATTAATATTTAAGACATAAAAGCTAACATTTACTTAAAACACTTACATTAAATAAAATCTTAAACAATGTCCTACATTTTGAATGTGCTAATTATTAAATTCAGAGGTGAGACTTCCCATGTATAATAAAAAATTTATAAGCTTAATGAATAACCTTAGATCTTGAAATCGTAATGATAAGATTAAAATACCTACTTAACAAATTAGTTAACAAACGTTTGAAAAGAACATCTTTATTCCTAAATTTAAAGATAGTATTTGAAATACCTCTCACGTAAAAGCCTACATTAATTTGCATATGATTTAAATCAGTTTCAAGAGAAGAAACTCCTTTCATTATACTCATGAATAAAATTAGTAAATAGTCTTTTAAAAAATTAAAGTAAATGCTCCTCTCCATACTAAATACTGAAGCAACATAAGCATACTCACAAAGCACAGTTACACCTATCACTACATACTAGACAATGAATTTATCTAAAGTAAAATTAAATAAATTTGTTATATGAGTTTTTAATATTTCTTTTGTTAATGAAAAAATAAAATAGGGACTAACATAAAATAGGAACTTACATAATATTAAATAATTACAAACAAACATGTATATGTTCTTTACAAAATAAACCAACAGAACAACCAAAATTTTGCAAAATTCCAACGTTATTACGTCCTTTACTTAAATAAATATATCCTAATACTTTTTGCCTTAAAAACTAAAAATACATATTTCAACAATAAAGAAAATAATTAAAATCAATCAAACTAACAACAACAAAATCAATTGTTTTGTTATCATTTACTAACAATGATTATTTACAATCATGTTTACAAATTCTATATCTACTGCTATTAGTTCTGACAAAATAGTTTAATTATTAATACTCAAAAATTACTTTAAACTTTTCGTCCTCTCGTATTAATGTATTTCATAAAATTAAAGATACAAATAAACCTGACACACGTCAGATTAAACTTCTAAGAATATTGCCTGGTAATTGAAAATGTATACCTGACTTATTAAAATAAGTCAAATGTAAAATATTGTTAACAAAAGATTTAGAATCATTCCTCAGAAAACCAATATTTTCGAGATACGTACTGTAGAAATGTTATCGTGTGTTTATCGTGTTACATAGGCTCAACCTGTCGGGTAACTCTAAGCTCTAAGGATCCTGGGCTCATTTGAGCATCATTTCACCCATTACATTTATCGCCCTATATGACTTATAGTTGGAGGACGTAAAAGTACAAAAAAAGAAGAAAAAAGTTTAAGCACCTCAGTTTATAGTTTCCAGTTTATTATTTAAAATTTGAAATAAATAACTAGTATATATGTGTGCATATATATGTATATATAACACTCTATCCATCCTAGCGGATGTACAAATATGTGCCTTCCCCTTAAAATTAATACTTCTAAAGACTAGAGGTTCTTCAGAGATTTTTCTCAAATGCTTTGCATGTTTCGCTACAGTTCCGTGTGTATAGAGAGAGATTGCGTCTCTCTCCTTGTCCCTGGACTTGGGACTACAGCTAGAGTTCTACTTTTTGAGATATATTTGAAGCCTTCCTCATTGATCCTTCTTTTTTCTAAATTACACAGTTCTGCAGCAATTTTATTATATGAACTAAGTTTCAGAATCAATTTTCACGCTGATTGCTAAACTAAAATCCATTTTCACTCACCACGTCAGAACTGTTTGCAATTCAAAGCTTTATTTTTGTGTGTATTTGTATTGAAGTTTAGAAAAATTATATGAGAAAGCACCAAAAGAAGTCGACCTAAACAAGGAGAAACAATAAAAGAAAAATTGTTCACAGATGAGCAGCTAGTTTTGGCACATTCTGAAGATAACTTACAAATATCACTAAACATCTTGAATAAAATAATGAAAGAACAATATATGAGAATATCTTCTCAGAAAACTAAATCGATTATAATTAATGCGCAAAAATGTAGGAGGAGAAACAGTAATACACAACGAAGTGATAGAACACATACCCACTTTTAATTAATTGTGATGTCAGATGAGTACGGAACAAATGAAGGAAGATTTATAAGCCGATATAGTGAAAAAACTGAATGAATACATTAAGACATATTTTGGAAGCAATATGAGAAATGAAATAAAACAGATAGTGCGTAATGTAATATCTAAGGCAGCCTTAAAATATGGTAGTTAAACCTGGACGTTGAGAAGACAAGTTAAAGGACGGCTAGAAGGTATTTGCTGGCAAAAAAATAAAAGATAGAATCAGAAACTAGGTTATAAGAATACTTGATGATATGTGAGAGTAGCAGAAGCAATAGAATGAAAATGGAATGAGAATGCCAAATTTAGATTACCTAGACTACAGGTAGACCGCAAACAAACTGCAGCCGGTACGCGCATGAGCGCTCGCCAACCAAGCATCACGTGACTCCCTCCGCTCCTTTTCTGCATGCGACAGAGCGTACACGACACGAGTGCATTTTAATGCTGTTGTGATTTTCAAAGGTAACAGGAAATAATTACCTCAGACATGACCTCACAATCGATCAAAATAGAATCATATTTCACTGTATCCATGAGTAACAACGCAGTGATTCGGCAGAAAATGCAATTAGATGAAACATGACCAGAGCAGCCCTTGCGATGGAAGGGGGCAATCTAAAATGACGGTAGAGAGGGAAGGCAAGAGGACTCCAGTGTTGGTAAGCCACGCCACCAGCAGCATTTTGTTCGAGGTCTAGTTATAGCAATACATTAGGTATAAACCTAAGGGAACAAGGTGATTAAGAAGACGATGCAGTAACAAAAGCTTGCCAGGAAGAAGCAGGAGAAATAAAAGTAAAATATATACGTCTCTGATACCACGAATATGATAGCTAATAACACAGTAAACGAAATGAGTAAACGACAAAACGTTTTAATATATTGTGACTCTGTGTGTTCGTGAAATTAAAAATCCAGGTTACAAATACCAATAACTGCTCTTCATTTTCGTAGAAATCAATCTGACAGTCCAGAATTACATCACGTACACAATACAACTTGCAGGGTCATCGAACACAAACACAGTTCGCACAGCTGTTCACGCCCACGCGTCCAATTACTGACTGACACACTGTGGCGGGCGGGCTCCCTTTTTTTTTATAGATTACGCACATTTCGTCAAGTTCTCACACCATCGAGACGTGGCTAGAACAAAGACGAACTCTTCAGAAATCCATCTCCTTCACCCCTCCGTTTCGGCGAGCTTTTATTTACACACTGCACTGCCCGTCGCTTTGGACTTGTCGCCCGCGCTGTCTCTATCACCAATGGCCTCACGACACTATCGATCAAATGGTAAATGTTCTCAGTTCAGCAGCTCATTGAGGAATACTTGGGTCAGTTCTTAACAATGTGTAATTGGTTATATATAACTTCCATGTGACCAACATTTGGACAAACCTCCAAGGAATAGAAGTGTAACTAACTAAGATATATAAATATATACATAGTAATTTCAGCTTCAGCGACATCTAGACCCTCCTACGTGTACTTCGCGTTTCGTAAGACTTCCACTGTGTGTCGTAGACGTCGCAGCAACTTCATACATATTTGAGCCTCAGTTAATGTTTGGGGTTTTATTGGAGGGGCTTCCCTTTAGCGTTGAAACAACACTTCCTGTACCACGTACACAAAGCTATCAGGCTCAGCAGTAAGTAGGGCAGAAATTACATTGCATAAAAGAAATTAATATCGAAATTCTCCTGCGAACCCATAAACTATGAAGCAGTTTAAGGGAAATGAATGCAGTATTGATAAAAGTAGCCACGACAATAGTCCTCAGATAAATAAGTAGTTAAACTGTTAAATGCGTAAAATATGAAGTTATTAAGAGTGAAGCGAATAAATGTATACAAATATAATAATTAGGGACTTAAAAATTCACTTAAAATAAATGATGATAATTCTTATAAATTCTCCAGAATCGCGATTTCATGTATACTTATACACATCCTCAACTGTCGCTATCGTTACTTAACAACAGATGTTGATGTGTTCTTGTTAGTTCTACCAACATCTGAAAATAAAACAAATTTAAAAACAGAATCGACTGCGGGTGTTACAAAATTTCTTGCACGATGTTGTTTTCTAAATAAATATGTTTTCACAAACCATAAAATCAATGGGACCATTTAATTGTTTTAATAATTCAAAATAATTTAACAATAAGATAAGTGAAGTTTCAAGTGAGAAATCATTATATTTTCATATAGTTAAATTTACTTGACGAAAACATATTAATCTCAGCTCCTACCAGTGGAATGTATAATTAAAAATATTTAAATAATGACAATTACCATTAAATAGACAGTAATAATAAATAATGTCCTAACAGGAGCTCAAACCTCCATGAAGTTATAAACGGGTTTAACTCCCTTTTATATTGTTTTAGGCATATCTGCAGCATTTAAAATTATTGATAATTATGACAAATGACTAATACCCAAAGAAAGTGTGTGAATTATTAAACCTGAGACGAGAATATTTAGCAGTAATAAAAAAAAATATAAGCTTAATTAATCAACTTGTAGAAGGACTTCTATTCAGCTACACATGCAACGATTGAAGACGACGAACTATAAGCCCTGCGTTGTGGGAAGTTGAAAATGCTATGAGCCCCACGTTGTGGTGACATATGTAGCAGGTTTCCTCAGTTGTGTGTTTCGGTGCCCCAGAGTTGTGGCAACATATTTAGCAAGTTTCGTGCTGCTATCTCGTTTCCCATCGTTGGTCATTGACTGATAAAGGAGATATTCCCCGAGGTTATAAGGAAAATCCTTAATTATGTCTCGGCTAGCTTTTAATATTCTTTTTTTATATTCTTTCTTACGAGAAATGAAAACTCAAAATTACAAGGATGGTAAGTAGTGAAGAAATCATTAAGATTTTTAGTTTGAATTTCTATAAGAAATCAATCTTTTGTTTATTCCTTTTAACACCAAATCCATAACAATTCTTATCACAAAACTTTATACTGTGATCGGAATCAATCTAATACTTCAAATTGAAATAACACTTAAATATTTTCGAGCAATTTAAAAAGTGTCCGATCTCTTCGGCGTTCCAGAAAGAAAGATGAATTTTCTTTCGCTTTCCACACCAAGATTATTTAATCCTCCAGTACTATCGCTACCCATATATTACTTTTGTATGATTGGCCGATTTACTACTACGTCACTACATTACGTAATACAATTATTACCACGACCAATCACAAAATTGCATATATTTTTCACAGTTTTGTTTGTTTTTATTTTATGAATTTATAAATTATTCAAAGCCTTTTTAAATATAAATCGAAACAGCTGTTACAGTCTTGAAATCATAATGAAAAATTAAAATAGTTATTTAACTTATTACGTAACAAATCCTTTAAAAGAACAGCTTAAATGCCAAAATTAAAGATAATGGTTTAAGCTTCTTTCATGTATAATACCTACATTGAATTGACACATGACTTAAATCAGATTACAGAAAATTAACACATATTAAAATACTTAGAAATAAAATTCTTGAATATTCAATTAAAGAAATTTAAGGAGATTCTCCTCTGCACATTAAATACAGAAACAACGTAAACACACTAACAAAACACAGCGAGAGCAAATAGTAAATACTAGAAAATGAATATAACTTAATTAAAAGTAAATAAACCTTAAAACTTATACACGGTTTTTATATTTATTTAATTAATGATAACAATAAAATATAGGACTGCATATTATAACCTATAATTCCAAACAAAAAGGATTTATATGCCCTTTAATAAATAAACCAATAACTTCTCTAAAAGCCTGTATTAAAATTGCTACTTTGTTACGTCCTTTACGAAATTGAATATATTCTAATATTTCCCGGTGTATAAAATAAAAATATCTACTTCATCAATAAGGAAAACAAAATACTTTCCACTAACACCCACATAGTGAATTTTTTTGGTAACATTTACTCTCAATGGTTATTTACAATCATGATTACGAGTTCTATACCTGCTGATCTTTATTCTCTAAAAATATCCAAAATATTAGTATTCAGAAATTATTTTAAACACATCATCCTCTTGTGTTAAGATATTTAATAAAATTAAAAGATACCAACCAATATAAGTTTAAGCTTCTAAGGACATTCCCAAGTATATATAAGTATATACATCTATAATATTTTACATATATATTACGAGGGCTGTTCCATAAAGAATGATCATAATTTTTTACGGACACAATTTTTTGCACTAAACTTTAGTCTTATTATATTCTGTTAGCTTAATGTCAAAGAAACACTCCGTAGTAGTTTCATTGTTTTTACTCCTGGTTCCCACCTGTGAGAACCAGGCAAGTTCAGAATGTTCAGTATCGCCTACGCTGCAATGGAGGTAATATGCAATTAAAGTTGATGTTAGAGGAAGATCCGGAACTTTTTAAAACGTAATCACTGCTGATGAAACTTGTCTACATCATTTTGATCCTGAGAGCAAACAGTAAAGCTCAGTGTAGAAATCTTCATCACCAACCCCAAAAAAGCAAAACTGGTTGCTTCTGCTGGGAAAGATATGTTCATCTCTTTCTTTGATATTCATGGAATGGTTCATCACCATGATGTACCTGCACACACATCAGTAGCTGGAAAATACTACAGGGATGTCCTGAAAATATTGCAGGTGCATATCAGGTGCAAAAGGACATTTCCGTGATGCAGATAGAATGCTGCACCACGATAATGCACGGCCGCATATTCCCATAGTTGTTGCTGAATATCTTGCTAAATTCAACGTGAAGTACATCCCTCACCCAACCTATAGTGCGGATTTAGCTCCATGAGATTTTGTTTCTATTCCTTAACTTGAAACGCCTTCTTGGGAGACATTATCCGTCATCAGAAGCATTGGTGAAGGCTGCGGAGGCGATTTTGAAGGATCTCTCTAAAAATTGTTTCCAGCATGTCTTTGAAGACTGGCAGAAGCGCCAGGACAAGTGCAACGCATTCAGGGGAGACTATTTTGAGAAGAACCATCATAATTATGAGCATGACTAAAGGTACCTTGCCAAAAAAAAAAAAAAAAAAACTATGATCATCCTCTGTTGAACAGCCGTCATATTTTCAACAAAGGGAATCATTGTTGAGAAAATAAGAATTTTCGAGATAAGTACTGTAATAATATTACGGCGTCCTTATCATATCTTTTATTGGCTCAGAAGTTTAAAGCTTAAAATTTATTATTTCAAATGTGAAATAATATTATTATTACTAGGTATATTTTATATTTATATTATGTTATATTTATTAAAAATCTACTAACGCTATCCAATGTAGTGGATGTACAAATGTGTGTCTTCCCCTCAAAATTAATAATTCCAAAGGCTAGAGGTTTTTCAGTGATTCTTCTCAAATGGTTTCTAAGTTTTGGTATAGTTTGGTGTCTTTATAGCGAGGTTGGCGTCTCTGCTCTTATCCCTGGGCTTGGGACTAACACACACATGATGTGATTTCCTACATGGATAGATCTTCAGAACCATAACTGCTAGCATCTTAAGAACATTTCATTTTCGCTCCTTAATCATGAAGAAGCAATATCCAAGTGGGAACTAAATGAGTATTGACACTTTTTTAAAGCACACTGCTTCACAGGAAGTCACTTCTAATCAAGAGTAAATCACGTAAATTAAATGGGATGTACCAATAAAACAGATTAAACTGTTTTTTTATTGTCCTTCATTCATTTCACGATTTAAAAAACTTTAAATTTTCCGGACAACTCCTGCTAAACCGAGAGTTTACGGTATATTCCATGTAAAGTTACTGTGTTGTTGTAAACTTCCTTCTAAATTTTTGTGTCTCGTCCTTGAACACAATGATCCTATAAACACGTTTGATATTCACTAACTTTCCGAGTTCCATCACACACATACATTCAAGTGCCTTCTTTTAGACTCAGGTGATCTAAAATTTATTTCCAGTGCGATCTCGACATTTTACTTTTGACTACAATTCAGTTCCCGCTCTATCTACGACGTACATTCTGTCAGGAAAGTACCGTGAATTGGCGATATAGAAATATATTTCATTTAACATTTCGCTAGAATTCAAAACTTCCTCTACAAACAGTGAAAATTAATACTAAAAAGCCTTACGAATAAAACCGGGTACAAATTCGCCGTTCAACTGTCCGCCTCGTTGAGGCACTGCGACCACAGCGACACATAGTGGAAGTGTCTTGCAATAGGAAGTACACGCAGTTTAACACAGATGACGCGGAGGTTGTAATTACCACGTATATTTCTATATGTGTTAATTATTAGGTATTTCTCAAAACATTGGAATGATGCTCTTTTGTTTTGGTTTGGAGTTTACTCTAAACGTAAACAATGAGAATTTGAGGCTATTCCGCAAACAACAATCAAAACTGCCTGAGAGAATTATAGAACTCTAAACAAAAATCTACAATTATTTCTATAGAATTTACAAACTCAAGTTAAGTTGTTAATACGATACTTATTTCACTGGAATTATAAATCTTGTATATCGAACTACACCTAAAAGAAGACGTACATGTGCAAAATAAAACGAACAACGTTCGTGATCGTGCCTTAAAATGTATATCCAGGTTCGGTACTACATAACAAGATATTATTTAAATTAAACATTTACAAAATTTTAAAAAATAACATCACACAAAATGCAGAAAGTAGGTAATGAATGAATGGCAATAGAAATGAAGGAATTAGAAACAACACTGAAACAGACAAAAGGAACGAAGGCCCCAGGGATAAATGGATATGGAAACAGTAATTTACAAATTAGATTTTTGAATTATATATGGGGCCCGGCAAAATACCGGAGGAATAGAATACGGCACAAATTATATATACACAGGTTGTTTCAAAAGACACGGAACGATTATATCCGTTGCGTAGTTTATATCTTAACATGCCCGAATTTCGATGTCGCAATTTCGAAGTTCTGTTAGTTATAATTTTATGCAGCATGATTTTGTGATTAGGCAGCGTAGGAACCACTCATTGGTTTGCGAACCTAAACAAGTTGTTATTGGGACGAAACATTACTGCTTTATCTTTATCAGGGACCATAGCCTCGCTTTCAAGTTATGGGTTAAAGGGCAGTTATTTGTGCAAAAGTCGACTAATAACTCGGACAGTTGCAAGGTCGCTCTTCAGTGTAAACTACAACTTCCGTCCTAACAGAGAGGATTTTACATGTAGTTACATACTTAGATATGGTTTTGTTGGATGGAGGAGCTGGAGGGAGCTCAATGAACGCACGATTACTTTAGATTTATTAAGAAACATTAATTGCAAAAATAGTTACAACAATGATAATATTTATTTGTCTAACTTCAGAGAATTTTGATATGATTTTAATTGGACAATTCTTTCAAGCACATACTGTAAATATCAACAGCTTCCTTTTCACTTAGAACTGCTTTATTTCGTATTATCAAACACGTAAAATAAAATGCTCGTCTCATTGTATAAGACACTTAGTTTTCGTTAACTTATCTACAGTTCTTTTATGTTGTTTTCCGTTCCGTTTATAATTTAATGCTTCCATCCTCAACCTCACTACCATTAACTTCCCTCTAAAAGGTATAAGCTGCATATGTCCATCAGCTTATTTGCCTACATGGACTGCTATAACGGAATTTTGGAACACGTTAAACACTGATAAGCAATACTTGAGCAATAGCTTCTTTATTGCGGTTTCTAAACCAAAGAAATTCTTAATACTAGGAAGCAAGCTACTACGGAGTATGCCGGTATGTTTACAAACAGCTACAGCACGCGGCACGGCGTGTGATCTATATCTGCAATCTCCGATAGCGTGAGGCACGTGGCGTTGTTCCTGTCACTGACTAATCAAGTCATTCTGGAGCATTTTTGTGCTCTATTGGCTGTAAGGACTATCTATATATGTCACATAGAAGCTGAGCAAATACTTCAAAATCTTTGTTCGGTGTGGTTTTGAAACATCCAGAACACAACACACACACACACACACACACACACACACACACACACACACACACACACACACACACACACACACCACACACACACACACACACACACACACACACACACACACAGACAGGAAACAGAAATGAGTGTAAAATTATACAGTTATAGCCCTATTACGCATCTGCTACCAACTGTATACCAGCATTTTGTAAACAAAACTACAACCATTCGCAAAAACATTACCGCGGGAACAATAGTGTAGCTTCGGCAAAAGAAAACGTCATATTTACTATAAACAGGTTATGGAAAGAAAATAAGAGTTGTAGGAACCCTAATACTTATTTTTGTTGTATCATGAGAAACCATATAACCAGTTGCATGGAAGAAAAATATGGCAGATACTATATAATTATTAGATAAATGCCATTAAATTTTCCAAAAACACTAAAATAGACAAAGGATAAGAGTTGATAAGGAAGGATAAATACCGTCAAAATACTTAAATGATTGAGACGAGGTTGTGAATTGTTACCTTTGCTATCTATACTAAGTATAATCATAATTTTAGAAATATTATATGGGAAAGCCCAAAAGGCTTTGACGTAATTAAAGAAAAGTAAATAAAACCATATTATTTATGAGTGGCCAGCTAGTATTGGCGGATTCAGTAGATAATTTACAAAGATAAGCAGCCATCTTAAATGGAATAATAAAACAACACGATATGAAAATACCGACATAGAAAACTAAATGGATTACAATGCTTGGGTTAAATAATAGACAACAAAGTGATAGAACGGATGTCCACTTTTAATCAATTTCGATGTCAGATCAGTGCGGAACTAATGAAAAAAGACTTGGAAACGAATATAGTAAAATAAGACAAACTGAATGGATATAGTGTCGCGAATGCATTGCTGAGACGAGGCATTCAAAGAGACGGGGAGGACAGTGCGGAGGAAAAAGCTCGCCGAAGGCAAGGATGCGGATTTCTCGAGTGTTCGTTTTTCTTCTAGCGCCGTCTTAATTGTTTGAGAACATTCCGGATGGTGAGTAATCTATAAAAAGAGAGCCGCATCCTGCCACTGGACAGTCAGTTCTTAATTCAACTCGAGTACGTGAACAGTTGTATGAGTGGTCAATGACCTTGCAAGCTGTATTGTGTCCGTGATGTAATTGTTGATAAAAGTGTGTTTGTACGGAAATAAAGAGCAATTTTTAGTGTTTGTAACCTGGACTTTTAATTTCACGAACCCACAAAGTCATAATATAAATAAATATGATGGAATAAATACTTGAACTGAAATAAAACAGGCTGTTTAATGTGTCAAGGCAGCCTTAAAATATGGTAGTGAAAACTGAAGGTTGAGGAGTCAAGTTAAAGAATGGCTAGAGGCTATTTGGTGGGGAAGAGTAGAGGAGCTAGAATTTCAAACCAGGACACAAGAACGCAAGTGAAATAGAAGCAATAGAAATAGCATATATGTCAACTGAGATAGCTACGTATTGTAGACGCTGTATAAGCCTAAGGGAATAAGAGACGTACATAAGACGACGGATTGACCAAAACCAAACGACTACAAAATAATGTCCATGGAGTCGGTAATATACCCACCTCAGCACCTAAATCGTAAACAACTGCAATATTTATTATTTATTTTTTTATTTTTATTTATTGTTATCTGAAAAGGTTCCCAGAGCCATAGCTCATGCTAGGGAACAGTACAAACATATATAAAATGATGGCAAACAGCCCTTGACAATACTTATATTACATTTTTAGAGTAGGAATGAATTACCGTACAAGAATAACATATATGAAACATACAAAGATACAGACATTCACTATAACTCAAGAAATAATAGTAACAAAGAACTTAACAGAAAAATAGAAGCTACATATTCTATGGGACATTAATCCATATTCATTTTTAAACAGTTCAGCTTTCAAACCTGCTATAAATGTGTAACACTTTATCAGCTATCAATATATGCCTTAAGTAAATTTTCAGCAACTTTCCTTTTAAAACCTTTTATGTTCCTGCAGCCTTTCAGTTCCAGTGGCAGTGCATTATATAAGTTGATAACGTATGAGGTTAAGCTGTTCAGGCCATAAGTAGATGTGTTCACTGTTGGTTTTGTTAAGCTTCCTTTATTTCTTGTATTATATATATTATTATTATTATTTTGTAATTTACGTCCTCCAACGTTAAGTCATATCGGACGGTGAATGGAATGGGTGAAATGCTGCTCAAATTAGCCCAGGGTCCATAGAGCTTAGAGTTACATGACATTAGTCTTTTAGGATAAGGGAAAACCCCGGAAAAATCTTATCCATGTAACTCACCCTGACCGAGATTCGAACTCGGGAAGTGAGCAGACATGAACGTGAAGCAGACATGCTACCATCTACGCTACCGAGGCGGGATATATATATAGTTGAGGAGCTTTCAAATGTTAGATTGGTCTTTAGAAGATTATTTTTTATTTTGTGGAGATATATTAGCAAGCACAACTCTATGTTTAGTTGTAATGGTAAAATGTTAGTTACATGGTAGAGTGTATGAAAAGTTTAATTTAGTTTTGCTATGAAAAGTTTAATTGATAATATCTCACAACAACGCTTATAAAACTTCTGTGTAAATGAAATATGCAACGAACAAACAGCTGAATATGATAAACCTATAAGGAATATCATAGACTTTCATTCTAAAACACTATAATTGTGATGTGTTTATATTGACCTTTAAAACGGTATAGCACCCTGCTAGTTTTCTTTTCACTTTCGGGGCAAGATGTGCACGAGAACCAGACCTCACTGTACTGATATATGGAAGCTATTCTTAATACCTAAGATTTATTTATATATACATAGGAATTAGAGCTTCGGCGACATCTAGAATAACCCATGGGAACTTGGTGCTTCGTAAGACTTCCACTATGTGCCGTAGTGATCACAACGACCCATGGAACACGCGGGACATTTCAACTTCGGGTATCTTTTTTTAGGGATGCTTTACTTTACCTTTTTCACAATACTTTCAGCATTACGCCCTTAAATAGTAGGTAGAGGAGAAATTATATTATACCAAAAACTTAATGTACTAATTCTACTACAAATATTACCCAAAGCTATGAAGATGGTTAAATAAAATTTTAATGGCTATCAATGTAATATTACTTAAAACTACACAGGTGAATGCCCTACAGATGATTAAATAATTAAAGTATAACTTAAAATTTTAATCTGAATCACTATCAGTCCTATAGACATTTAAAATATATTAAAAACTATTGCAATTACTCGTACTATTAAAGACACAGTAATAACATATAACCTTCTAACAGGAACTCAAACATGTAAGAAGTTATAAATTATTTAAACATTATTTTATTGATTTTCAAACGCAGTAGCTAAAATTATTAATATTTAAGAAATAAAAGCTAACATTTAATTAAAACACTTACTTCAAATAAAATTTAAACAATTTCCTACATTTTAAATGTGCTAATTATTAAAGTCTGAGGTGAGATTTTCCATTTAAAATAAACAACTTATAAGCTTAGTGAATAACCTTTGATCTTGAATCATAATGATAAGATTAAAATACCTATTTAACATATTAGTTAACAAACCTTTGTGAAGAACATCTTTAATCCTAAATTTAAAAATAATATATGGAATCTCTCTCATGTAAAAGCCTAAATTAATTTGCCATGTCATTTAAGTCTGTTTCAAGGAATGTAACATATATTATGATACCTATAAATAAAATTATTAAAGATTCCTTTAAAAATTAGGATGAATGCTCCTCTACATACTAAATACTGAAGCAACATAAGCATACTCACGAAGTAGAGTTACATCAATCAGTACATATTAGACAAGGAATGTACCTACAAGACAGGGAGTAAAATTAAATAAACTTCTTATGAGGCTTTAATACTTCTTTTGGTAATGACAAAAATAAAATAGACAAATCACATAATATAATAAGTAATTACCAACAAAAATTTGTATGCTCTTTACAAAATAAACCAACAGAATCAGTAAAATTCTGCAAAAATCCAAGCTTATTGCGTCTTTTACCTAAATAAATATGTCGTAATAGTTTTTCCGTTAAAAAATTAAAAATATATATTACATTCATAAGGAAAATAATTAATATCAATCAAACTAACAACAAAATTAATTGTTTTGTTAACATTTACTATCAATGCTTACTTACAATGATGTTTACAAATTCTATATCTGCTGAACTTAGTTCTCACAAAATATTTTAATTATTAATATTCAACAATTACTTTAAACGTCTCGTCCTAATATAGTCAATAAAATTAAAGATAAAAATAAACCTGACACACGTCAGATTTCACTTCCAAGAAAGTTGCCCGGTAACTGAAAATGTATACCTCACTTATTAAAATATCTCAGATGTATAATATTGTTATTGCAATATTATAATATTGTCTGAAAATGAATAATTTACTTATTATAATTGTAATTATAAATGTAATAAATAAATAAAAAAGTATATGTAATTTATAAATGTTATAAATGTAACTGGGTATATATCACGTCCAGGCGTACCACAAACTCTAGAAGTTTTAATCATAATTCGCAGAAGAAACTAATAAATATAAATTGAATTTGATACAATTATAAAACATTCCAAAGATTTTCCTTCGAAGACACAAGAACTCTGATGGATCTATTTTCACATTTTTACGTGATGTAGCTCCAGCTTGGTTTTTTTTTTTTTTTTTTTTTTTTTTTTTTTTTTTTTTTTTACACGAGAATTGAGATACACATCAAAATGAAGAGCAATATTCTAATATGTGCAAATAGTTCTTAATAACTAATATTTATAGATATATACATAGCAATTTCAACTTCGGCGACATCTAGAAGCTCCTACGTGTACTTCGTGTTTCGCAAGACTTCCACTATGGCGTAGACGTCGCAGTGACTTCAAACTTATTTGAGCCTCAGTTAATGTTTGGGATTTTTTCTGGAAGGTGCTTCACTTAAGCGTTGAAACAATACTTCCTGTACCACGTACACAAAACTATCAGACTCAGCAGTAAGTAGGGCAGATGTTACATTGCATAACAAAAGATTAATATCGAAATTCTCCTTCGATCCCAAAAATTATGCAGTAGGTTAAATACAAGTTAAAGGGAAACGAATGCAATAATGTAAAAAGTAGCCACGACAGTTGCCCTCAGATAAATAAGTAGTTAAAATGTTCAATAAGTAAAATATGACGCTATTAAAAGTGAAACAAATTAATATATACAAATATAATAATTTGTAACTTAAAACTCCACTTATCTTAAAAGAAATTAAGATAATTGTTATTAATTCTCCATAATCGCAATTTCATGTATACTTTATACACATCCTCAACTGTCGTCATCGTTACTAAACAACAGATATTGATGTGTTCTTGTTAGTACTACCAACATCTGAAGATAAAGGAAATTTAAAAACAGAATCGACTGCCGGTATTTCAAAATACATTACGTCATGTTTGTATTTTAAAATAAATATCTTTTCCCAAACCATTAAATGTATTGCACCATTTATTTGTTTTAATAATTTAAAACAATTTAACAAAAAGATAAGTGAAGTTTTAAGTTATAAATTATTATATCTGCATATAGCTAAATTGTTACTTGACGGAGACATATTAGTCTCAGCTCCTACTAGTAGAATGTATAATTAAAATATATTTAAATTATAACAATTACTATTAAATAGACAAAAATATTAAATAATGGCCTAACAGGACCTCAAACCTGTATTGTTATAAATTGATATAAGTTCCTTATATAATGTTTTTGGCATAATTGCAGTAGTTAAAATTATAACCATTTATGACAAATAACTACTGCTCATCTAAAACTTATACGTTTTATAAAATCACAAATAAGGTCCTACATTTTCCATGTGTGAGACGAGATCTTTTAGAAATAAACGAAAGCATTATAAGCTTAATTAATGAACTTATATCTTGCAGCAGGACTTGTATTCTGCTACACATGCGATGATTGAAGACGACGAACTATAAGCCCTGCGTTGTGAAAATCATGTTGAAATAGAAGTTTTTGTTGCTGGGGGATGGTGAGATGTTGAAGATGCTATGATCTCCTCGTTGTGGCGACATTTGTAGCTGCTTTCCTCCGTTGTTGTGGGTTTCGATGCCCCAAAGATGCGGCAATATTAAATGGCAAGATTCGTGCTGGTATCTCGTACCTCGTCATTGGTCTTGCTTCGTCGATCTTACCTTCGTCCAAAATATTATGACTGGATGAAGAAGATGTTCCCCGAAATTATCAGGAAAATACTTAATTATGTCTCGGCTAGCTTTTAATATTCTTCTGTTATATGCTTACTTACGAGCAATGAAAACTCTAAGTTACAAGAGTGGTAACGAGTAAAGAAATCCTTAAGATTTTTAATTTGAATTTGTATAAGAAGTGAATCTTTTGTTTATTTATTTTAACACCAAATCCATTATAATTCTTATCAGGAAACTTTATACTGTGATCGGAATCAATCTAATACTTCAAATTGAACTAACACTTAAATATTTTCGAGCAATTTAAAAAGCGTCCGATCACTTCAGCGTTCCAGATAGAAAGACGAATTTGCTTTCGGTTTCTACTCCAAGATTATTTAATTCTTCGTTACTATTGCTACCCATATATTACTTTTATCTGATTGGCCGATGTACTACTACGTCACTACATTACGTAATACAATTATTAATACGGCCAATCACGAAATTACATATATTTTTACACAATTTTGTTTGTCTTTCATGTATAAATTTTTCATTTTTTTTTTAAATATAATGGAAGGGTTGATCAGCATAATGTACCTGCACACACATCAGTAACTGGACAACAGTACAGGGATGTCCTGGAAGCATTGCAAATCCATATCAGCGGAAATGGACACATTTCCGTGAAGCAGGCTGGATACTGCACCATGATAATGCGCGGCTGCATATTGCCAATGTTGTTGCTGGATATCTTGTAAAAATAAACGTGAAGTGCATCCCTCGCCCTCCTCTATAGTGCAGATTTAGCCCCATGTGACTTTTTTCCATTCCTTAGCTTGAAACGTCTTCTTGGGAGACATTATCCATCATCAGAAGCTGTTTATGACTATAGGTCCGTCATCAAAAAAAAAAAAAAAAAAAAAAAAAAAAAAAAAAAAAAAAAACTGTGTTCACTCTCTGTTGAACAGCCCTGGTATTTTCAACAAAGAGAATCATTGTTGAGGAAATTAGAATTTTCGAGATATATGCTGTGGTAATGTTAGGGTGTGCTTATCATATGTTACATAGGCTCAGAGGTTTACATTTCAAATTTGTTATTTAAAAAGTGAAATAATATTGTGATTACTAAGTATTTTTGTACACATATAATGTTATAATTATTAAAATCTACTAACGCTGTCCAATCTTGTGGATGTACAAATATGTGTCTTCCCCTCAAATTTAATAATTCCAAAGGCTAGAGGTTCTTCAGAGATTCTTCTCAAATGGTTTCCATGTTTTGCTATAGTTTGGTTTCCTTGGGGACTAGCACTAAATTCTATTCTTTGTTAACAATTTTATACATGAGCGTGCAAGCTGCACTTCCTGTGAACTATACCTGCAAACTCCGACATCGTGAGGCACATGGCATTGTTCCTGTCACTGACTAATCCACACACATTCTGGAGCATTTTTGACTTAGAAACCGCAATAAATAAGCTATTGCTTACTTATTGCTTATTAGTGTTTAACGTGTTCCAAAATTTGTTTGGTGTCGTTTGAATACACACACACAAACACATTAGTGTGACTTCGGCAAAGGAGAACGTCATATTTACTATAAACAGATTATGGAAATAATATAGAGTCCTATGAAACCTTATACTCAATGTTGTTGGATAACGAGAAAGCATATAACCAGTTGCATGGTGAAAAAGTATGGCAGATACAAGCCAAAACACATTAAATGCCATTAAATCTTCATAAAACACTAAAATAAACAAAAGATAAGAGTTGATAACGAAGGATAAAGACCCTCAAAAAACATAAACAATTGAGACAAGGATGTGAATTGTTACCTCTTCTATCTATACTACATATGAATATAATTTTAGAAAAAATAAATGGAAAAGTCCAAAAGGAATCGACCTAAACAAAGAAAACTAAAGAAAACAACATTATTCGCGAGTGGCCAGCTAATTTTGGAAGATTCTGGAGATAATTTACAAATATCAAAAGCCATCTTGTATAGTATAATAAAAGAACACGATATGAAAATACCGACAGAGGAAATGAAATCGATTACAATGTATGGGTAAAATAATAGACGAGTAACGACAGTAATAGACAACAAAGTAATAGAACAGATGTCCACTTTTAATTAATTACGATGTCAGATCAGAGCGGAACTAATGAACAAAGAATTGGAAACGAATATAGTAAAATAAGACAAACTGAATTGATATAGTGTCGCGAATGCATTGTTGCGACGAGGCATTCAAAGAGACGGGCAGGCAGTGCGGAGATAAAATCTCTCCGAAGCGGTGGGGGAAGGAGACGGATTTCTCGAGAGTTCGTCTTTCTTCTAGCGCCATCTTAATTGTTTGAGAACATTCAGAATAGTGAGTGATCTATAAAAAGGGAGCCGCCGTCTGCCACTCGACAGTCAGTTGTTAATTCAACTCGAGTGCGTGAACAGTTGTGTGAGTGTTGGATGACCTTGCCAGTTGTATTGTGTCCGTGATGTAATTCAGGACTATGCAGGCTGAGAAAAGTGTGTTTGTACGGAAATAAAGAGCAATTTTTAGTGTTTGCAACCTGGACTTTTAATTTCATGAACCCACAAGGTCATAATATAAAGAAATATTTTGGAATAAATAATTGTACTGAACTAAAACAGTCTGTTTAATGTGTCCAAGGCAGCCTTAAAATATGGTATTGAAAACTGAAGGTTGAGAGGTCAAGATAAACGATGTTTAGAGGCTATTTGGTGGGGAAGACTAGAATTGGAAACCAGGATACCAACACGTAAGTAAAATAGAAGGAGCAATAGAACGAGCATGTGGATAGCTACGTATTATGAACGCTGTGTAAGACTAAGGGACGGATTGACCAAAACAAAACGACTACGAAATAATGTCGATGGAGTCGTCTATTTACTAAGCTCAGCACCTTATTTAGAAACAGCTGGGTTATTTGCTTAGATAAGTTTAATTGATCATATATCACAAAAATACACAAAAGGTTATCAAACTAAGAACTCGTAGAGAATTGAAAATTTCAACGAACACATCGCTCGCTCGCTCGCTCGCTCGTGCTGGCTGGCTGTATACAGCCAGAAGGTTTTTGCTGCGTGCCCACCCATTAAGGGTTTTACCGCAGGTAGGATTATAAATGAAAGATGTAGGATGAAGGTGATGTAGGTTTTTGATTGGGAGTTAATTTTGAGGTTACCAAGGTACCTTCGGGTCGAAAGAGAGGATGCAGTACTTAGCACCCATTTTGTTTTGTTTTAAATATTTTGTAATTTAGATGGGGAGAAATTTAGATGCCAAACAGCTTGGAAAAATTATGAGGAGCTCAGCTTTAGCTGCTGATAGGTTCAGCTCCTGTTATCTAGGGTGCCCGCATGCCATACGGGGGACCCGATGCAGTCTAGATCGGCGTCTAGTGGGGTCATAATTTCCCAGTGATCTGACAAGGGCGCTTCTGTGAGATGGTAAACTTGCGTATAATTTTGAAGCCCGGCGCCTAATTTCATCCTCCACGTATGGAAGACCCGATGCTTCGTGGAGCAACCTGGTAGGGAAATAACGTCCCACAGAATAAATAGACCGCAGTCCTTTATTCTGTGCACGTTGAAGCCATGCTAAACAGCTGTCTGCTGCCATGCCCCAGATCTCGCAGGCATATAGCATCACCGGGATTACCAGCGCTCGGAAGAGGTATAACTTCATGCGGACTGGCATCGAGGTAGACCCCAGCATTGGGTACAGGGAGGCAATTGCTCCCTGTACCTTCGCCGAAAGGTCCCTGATGTGCCGGCGAAAAGTTAAACCTCTGTCCAAGTTGACTCCAAGGTACTGGACAGAGTTAGACCACTCTATCCTTCGACCTCGGTAGCTGAAGTTGGGGCAGTCTGCGGGGGTGTGGCGCTTAGTAAAAAGTATGGCGTGGCTTTTGTCCGGATTTACGGACATCCGCCAACGCCGGCACCACTGTTGTGTTAGGCGGAGATGTCTTTGAATGGGGTTGAAGGCTCTGAGAATGTGTTTGTCCTTGCAGAACAGAAACACGTCGTCAGCGTATTGTGCCATTTCGACCCGTGGTTCTGTGGGGAAATCTGCCATGAAGACGTTGAAGAGGGTGGGGGATAGCACAGAGCCTTCGGGGACTCCGCCTCTCACTGGCCTTAGTGTTGATGTTTTCCCCGCGACTGAGACTTTAAATGTGCGATGTCGCAAGAAGCTGTGTAGAATGTTGATCACTTGTGTTGGGAGCCCCAGTTGGATCATTTTGTGTAGGAGTCCGGCATGCCATGTCGTAGAGAAGGCCTTCTCGACATCCAACGAAACTGCGGCCGTGAAGGCGCCTTCCTGGAAGCCCAGGGCGGCGGTCTCCACCACACGCAGCAACTGCTGAACTGTCGAGTGCCCAGGACGAAAACCAAATTGGTGGTCAGGAATGGCTTGAATGTCTACCAATATTGGGGACAAGCGAGCAAGAATTAGCCTCTCGAGAACTTTCGTAAGGGTGGAGAGGAGGCTAATGGACCTGTAGCTGGATGGGTGTACCGGATTCTTCCCAGGTTTCAATATGCAAATCACCCGGGCCTCTCTCCACTCTCGTGGAAAGTACCCAAGGGCGAGGCACATATTGAAAATCCTAGTGAGGAAGAGAATCGCATTGAAGGGAAGATGGCGGAGCATTAGGGGAGTCAGCCCGTCCGGCCCCGCCGCCTTCTTTGGTTTGAGACGTTGGAGTACGCCTTGGACTTCACTAGGTCGGATGGTAGGGAGTCTCTCCGCATCCTCAGGAGGGTGACGTAAGAAACGACGCACCTCCCGACGGACGCGTTCAGAAAAGTTATCGTCCTGGGGGTCATCTCTCGGACACATAGTACGCTCAAGATAGTCAGCGAAAGCATTGGCTTTGGCTTGGGGTTCATAGGCCAGGCCCTGGGTGCCATGAATGGGAGAGGTGTACTGACCTCTGTGTTTTCTGAGGGCTTTGGCTATCCTCCACACGTCGCCATCCTCGACGCGCAGCCTGGCCATTTTGTCCTCCCACGCTTGCACCTTGTGCTCGCGCAGACGGACACTGACCTCTCGACGTAAACGTCTTAGGAGCGCTCGATTATGTGGCGTGCGGTGACGTTGGTATAATCTCCGTGCTGCCCAGGATCGCCGGATTAGAAGAAGGATGTCCAAAGGGAGGACATCAAGATGAAGAGGAGCCGGAGCATGGACTGTCAAATTAAAGGTGGTGCGCTTCACGATGGAAGTGAAGGATGAGACCCAGGGTAGCGATGTTTGTGATTTTGGGATTTGGCGGGATGGAAGTGCGGAGGCAGTTCCTGACGCCTTCCCAGTCGACCTCTCGCGTTTGAAGCGATATGTCGTGGCTGGCAACCCTTGTGTTGATCTCTGTCAACACTGGATTGTGATCTGAATGTAATGCATTTAATGATGTGAGTGTAAGATGGTATGGTAGATGTTTTGTGATTGCGAAGTCTATGACTGAGGGCAGTCCTCCTCCTCGCGGGTAATGAGTGGGTTGCCAGGGGCCCTGTACTTGAAGTTGAGGGTCCGCATCTATAAGGCGAATTATTTCATTGCCTCTTGCATCCGCCCGACGACCGCAATGCCAACGTTGATGTTTAGCATTGAAATCGCCGGCCATGATAGCACAGGGATATAGGGCTAGGATGGATAGATAGTCGTTGGATACAAACTGACGGTTTGGTGGATGATACACAGAGACTACCAAGACCTCTAAACCACCAAGGTGCATACTAATGGCCGTGGCCTCTAGGGTTTGTAGAGGTGGGAGCTGGATGGGCTGGTGGACCACATTTTGCCTCACCAAGATCGCAGTTCCGCCCCCTGGACGTCCCTGACGATCCGTTCGATGGCAGATGTAGCCCGGAATACGGAATCGGATGTCTGGTCGGAGATGCGTTTCGCTGACTAGAATGACGTCTAGGGCATTGTCTCGAGCAAAGTGAAGCAGCTCGCTCCCCTGACCTGCTAGGCCGCACGCATTCCAAAATGCGAATCGAAACGAGGTACGTGACCTAGTTTGATGCGCCATCTCGGAGCTGTTGCGTGCCTGCGGTCAGGAGGGCCATGGCCTCCATTGCCACCAGCATCTTGCTGGCCGGATCTGTGGCTGTGAAGAACTTCACAACGAGCTCACAGATTTTCTGCCCATGTGTCTGCAGCAACTGCTGCAGCCACTTGAACACATCTGTGAGATCGAGTGTAGCTGTCATGGGAACGTTGTTTGTGTTGGCGACTTGGTTGTGAGGAGAAGCTGATCTGGAACGAATGGGTGCAGGTCTTCCTCCCGCCCTTTCATCCCTAAGCTGTCTAGGAGGCATGGGCTCGCCATGACTCTCCTGTTCAGCAAGATTTTGGGGCTCCCGAGGAAGCCTCCCTCCATTCCTACCATTGTTGTCGGTTCGTTTTTGAGCTGGGGCCCGCTTCTGTTTGCGTGGCTGTGTGGGAGGGATGTGTGACTCCCGTGACGTTTTAGGTCCATCAGAGGCCCCTTGTGCTACCTGAGCGTAACTTCTTGTTGGCCTATCGGCATCCCGCCGAGTCGTGGGCACACTGGAGCTGGTTGATGGGACCGGTCTTGGGTCCGCCCCTGCTGGCGAGGTCCTCTGCTGTTGCTGTTGTCTCACTCTGGGCTGGTTTGCTGCTATAACTGCCTTTCTGGCAGGACAGCCGCCGTAGCAAGCCACATGCGCTCCCTTGCAGTTAGCACAGGTGGGCACATCAGTGGGTGACCTTGGACAAGCTTCCTTGTCGTGGGCTTCACTGCACCTGAGGCAGCGGGGTGTCCTCTTGCAGAAATGGCTTGAGTGGTTGAATCCCAGGCAGCGATGGCATTGAGGTGGACCGCCAGAGCTCCTCAGTGGCTCAATTTTAACTCGGAGGTAGCAGATCGTAGAGACTCCTTCTAGCTTCCCTTCCGGATCGTTGGCCCGTTCCACTATCACGAGGAAGAGTGGGATTGGGACAGGGCCTGGCTGACCCTGTGGAGCTGGTCTGGTCATCTGCCTGACCAAGCGGGGCTGAATGCCCTGGCGGTTTAGGTCGTCGATGATGTCACCCACCGGTGTGTCCACTGGTAGGCCTCTGATGACCCTCTTGACGTCACGGCTCTTATCTAGGCCGAAGGTGAAGTAAGGGATGGACTTCCTGTCCAGTGCCCTTAGAATGAGCTGGTAGTCTTCGGCGTTACTCGCCTGGAAGACATTGCGGCTCTTCCTCCTGGTGACCCTGCATGACACCGACAGGGTTGGCATGACTTCCTTTAGAAAGCCCACCAAGCCCCGGAAGTCATCCACGATCACAGGAGGAATGTGCCTCCTGGGTGGTCCAGAACCACTGGGCGTGCCAGTTGTCTCCAGGAGAGGGGCTTTTCTCTCCCTTCGCCGGTTGGTCACGGTGCGAAACTCCGCCTCATCAACATCTGTAGAGATGTTAGATGAGCTGTGTTCCCCATCGGAGTCTTCCATCCTGGAGGATGAATGCCTTGGAACCGCAGTTCCGTCAGTGAAATATTCCTCATCAGAGGAGGAGTTGTCTGAGGGCTCGCCCTCTGAAATTTTGCCTACCCGCTGTGGTGTTTCGCGGGAAGGGCCCTTGCCAGTTTGCTGTTTGGCGACAGCTAATCTTTTGGCCTTGCCATTTACGCCCTTTTCTGGCTTTCGGCGAGGCCGTTTGCTTCCTGCAGTCAGGGTTGGAGCCCCGACAGCAGGGTGGGTGATTCCAGTGCTTGTACTGGGGATGGCCTCCATTTCTGGAAGGCGGGTTGGAGTGGAAATGTCGGATGGTTCCCTTTCTTTGGGCATTTTGCCCTGCACCGAAGTGCAGTGCACAGCTAACCTTGACTGTATACTTACCAGTCAGCACAGGTTTGCTAATAAGCGTGAGGTACAGAGGGCCGGACCCGAAGGCGCCTTAAAATACCGTCTTTTAAGACGTTGGCTTAGGCCTTGTACCTCGCCTGGCTGATGTGGAGCTGGGCGGCTGTTTTCTAGTAGGTTGTTCTTGGCGCTCGCACGCTGCTGCCTTCGGAGGCTCACCTCACCAGCCCTTCCACACAAATGGCTGGAGCTCCTCGTCCACCTCTTCAATGGACTACTCTGCTTGGCATACTTTCCCAGAGCCTGGAGGCACGCCAAAATTATCACCCTCCCTAAACCTGGTAAAGACACCTCCACGCCGGAAGGACATCGTCCCATCAGCTTGCTGCCCACCTTGAGTAAGCTGTTTGAGAAGGTCATCCAAGCCAGGCTTCAGCAAACCCTCTCTGCGCAGCCAATACTTCGTCAGGAGCAATTTGGTTTTCGTCAGCAACATTCCACGGTACATCAACTCCTTCGTCTGGTGGACGAAATCATCAAAGGGTTTAACAACCGCCACTTTGTTGTTGCCCTATTCTTAGACCTCACCCGTGCCTTCGACTCCGTATGGCACGAAGGTCTCCTCCACCGCCTTATCTACTACAATTTCCCTCCGTATATTATTCATCTTATTCATTCCTACCTTCAACAACGCACCTTCAGCGTCACCAAGGAAGACATCTCTTCCACCTCACACCCCATTCACGCAGGGGTCCCCCAAGGGAGTGTCCTTGGCCCTCTGCTTTTCCTCATTTACATCAACACCTTGCCATCCCATCAAGGCTGTACGCTGTACCAGTTTGCTGACGATACTGCCATAACCACCGCCTCCACACGTCATCAGGTAGCTGCAGATAGACTACAACGATATGCAGATAACCTCACAACATGGTTCAATACTTGGCGCCTTACTGTGAACCCCAACAAATCACAGGCTATCACCTTCACAAGGCGCTTGGAGGCGGATGTTCCTGATCTTCAAATTGCTGGCGGGTCTGTCCACTGGTCCACCACGGTCAACTATCTTGGCGTCACACTGGATCAGAAGCTCTCCTGGAAGGCCCACATTGACACCACATACAACAAGGTTGCTCGCAAGATGGCACTTCTGTACCCCTTATGCCACCGAAACTCCGCCATGTCACTCTCCAACAAACTTCTTCTCTTTAAACAAGTTCTTCGTCCTGTCCTCACATATGCCTGTCCAGTCTGGGCCACTGCCGCAAAAACTCATCTGTATCACCTTCAAACTCTTCAAAACCGCTTTCTTCGTACCGCTGTCGATGCCGACTGGTACATTCCCAACATCAACATCCATCGTGACCTTTCCTTTCCACTTCTCACTGACTACATGCTCTCCCTTTCACAAAAATTCTTCGACTCTCTTTCACTTAATTTCAATGCCTTCATCCGCGGCCTCGGGGAGTACGATATTGACCCCGGGGAGCGTTACAAGCATCCTAGGCTCCTTCTACATCGACCCTAACATCATCATCCATTGGAAAAAAAACAAAATATATCCTCAATCAACTATTCATTATCTTTCTAATTTCTTCAATACTACCACATACTCCTCAAACTAATTAAATATAACCTCCCTACCACAATCCCACCGTCTACCACAGTATATTCTTCAACTATATCTTCCAACCAGTAAAGGACCTAGTCCTGGTATGGTATCTGTCGGAAGGCCCCACCACCTTTGGTGGGATCACCTTCCAACGACAATTTTGCTCGTCTCTCTCACCTCACCGCCGTGTGTCCCTCCCAGCCAACGGACTCTTCCACTCTCCTCGATAGACTAGACCAGCTCCACTCCACACTTAGGGAAGTGTACGACAGCCTCAACACACGAATGAATGATCTGAAATCCCCAGAAGAAGCCATCGCCGACTACAATGCGGAAACCACCAGGTGGATCAAGGCACGCTTCAAGGACAGCTGGAAGCCCCACCGCGCACCACCATACCAATGAGGGCGCCACAACACTCCCCCACTCGGCAACAACTGCCGAATATGATACCCTCCAATACTAGATATATGTTACAATAAAGATTTAACCTGACTACCTTCCACTTTTCGCCCCTTACTCTCCACGCGCCTCGTTCAGGGCCTTTTGGCCATGTTCGACGCCTGGCCATAGTTCTTTACCCGCTCGCCGTTATTGACGGCCAGCTCCTACACTTCACCTCTACTAACGGGAGTGCTTTTAGCGGGATCCCACAAAGCCTCTCAAACTACCTTCCTAACTTTCACCTCCTAACTTTAGTAGTTTGTTAAAATAAAAAAAAAAAAAATAAAAAAAAAAAAAAAAAAAAAAAAGCGAGATTGCCGGGAGCTTCCCAAGGGTCCCTCCCGATGACGGCAATTCGCTGGCTCCGAAGTTCTGGACGTTGGCAACTCTCAACGAACACATTTTCTTTTTTTTTTTTTTTCATTTCATTTTTATTGTATTTGATAAACTTATAAGGACTATCATAGACATTTGTTCTGAAACACTATAATTCTGATGTGTTTATGTTTACTTTTTATATGACATAGTGCCAAACTAATTCACTTTTCACTTTTGCTGTAAGATGTACAAGAAAACCAGACCTCACTGTTCTAATATATGGAAGCCTTTGTTAATACCTAAGAATTATTGATATATACATAGCAATTAGAGCTTCGGCGACATCTGGAATACCACATGGGAACTTGGTGTTTCGTAAGACTTCCACTGTGTGCCGTAGTGATCGCAGCCACTAAAGAAACACGCCGAACATTTTTACTTTCTTTTTCTTGTGAGGACTTAATTTACCGTTATCACAATACCTTCCGTACCACGCTCATAAATAGTTGGTAGAGGATAAATTACATAATAACAACAGACTTTATGTCCTAATTCTACTGCAAATATTACTCAAAGCTATGAAACAGGTTAAATACCTTTTAATGGTTATCAATGTAATAATAATTAAAACTACACACGTCAATGGCCTACAGATTATTAAGTAATTGAATTATTACTTAAAATCTTAATCCGAATTTCTATCAATCCAATAGATAATTAAAATATATTACAATTAATCGTACTTTTAAAAACTCAGAAATAACATAAAACATTCTAACGGGAACTCAAACATATAGGAAGTTATAAATTAATCAAACCTTATTTTATTGATTTTTAACGGCAGTAGTTAAAATTATTAAATCTAAGATATAAAAGCTAATATTTACTTAACACACTTACTTTAAATAAAATCTTAAACAGTGTCCTACATTTTAAATGTGCTAATTTTGAAAGTCTGAGGTGAGATTTTCTCTTTATAGTAAAAAATTTATAAGCTTAATGAATAACCTTAGATCTTGAAATCGTAATGATAACATTAAAATACCTATTTAACATATTAGTTAACAAACCTTTGAAAAGAACATCTTTATTCCTAAATTTAAAGATAATATATGAAATTCCTCTCATGTAAAGGCCTACATTAATTTGCCATGTCATTTAAATCAGATTCAAGAGAAGTAGCAAATATTATTATACCTATAAATAAAATTATTAAATATTCCTTTTAAAATTAAAATTAATGCTCTTCTCCATACTAAATACTGAAACAACATAAGCATCCGTACAAAGCACAGTTACGCCAATCACTACATACTAGACAAGGAATTTACCTAAAGTAAAATTAAATAAACCTGTTATGATGTTTTATTATTTGTTTTGGTAATGATAAAAATAAAATTTACACATTACATAATACAACAATTAATTACTAACAAATATTTATATGTCATTTACAAAACAATCCAATAGAGTCAGAAAAATTCTGAAAAATTCAAACTTTATTATGTCCTTTACTTAAATAAATATATAATAGTACTTTTTGCGTTAAAAACTAAACATATCCATTTTGAAACATAAAGAAAATAATGAAAATCTATCAAGTTAACAACAATGTAATCAATTGTTTTGTTAACATTTTCTATCGATGATTGCTTACAATCATGTTTACAAATTCTCTACCTGCTGCTCTTAATTCCGTCAAAACAGCTTAATTATTAGTACTCAAAAATTATTTAAAACGTCTTGTAGTCTCGTACCAATATATTTAATAAAGTAAAAGATACGAATAAATCTGAGTCACGTCAGATTAAACTTCTAAAAATATTATCTGGTAAATGAAAATGTATTCCTTACTTATTAAAATAACTCAGATGTAAAATATTGGTAACTTTAAGCTCTAAAGACTCTGGGCTCATTTGAGCGTCATTTCAACCATTCGACTCATCGACCGGTATGGGAAGAAGATAACCAAGAAAACCATGCAGTAACAAAAGCTTGTTAGGAAGAAGCAGGAGAAATAAAAGTAAAGATGTACGCCTCTGATACCAATAGATACCACGAATGTGATAGCTAAAACCACAGTAACCGAAATGAGTAAACGACAAAACGGTTTAATATATTGTGACTCTGTGTGTTCGTGAAATTAAAAATCCACGTTACATATACCAAAAACTGCTCTTTATTTTCGTAGAAATCAATCTGACAGTCCAGAATTACGTCACATACACAATACAACTTGCAAGGTCATCGACCACAAACACAGTTCACATAGCTGTAGACGCGCACGAGTCCAATTACGACTGACTCACTGTGACGGGCGGGGCTCCCTTCTCTATAGATTACTCACATTCCGGAATGTTGTCACACCATCGAGACGCGGCTAGAACAAAGACGAACTCTCGATAAATCCATCACCTACCCCCCTCCGTTTAGGCGATCTTTTATCTACACACTGCAGTGCCCGTCCCTTTGAACTTGTCGGCCAAGCCGCCTCGATCAACAATAGGCTCGCGACACTATCGATCAAATGGTACATTTTCCCAGCTCAGCAGCTCATGCAGGAATACCTGGCTTAATTTTTAAGAATGTGCAATTGGTTATATATCACCTCCATGCGCGCAACATTTGGACATTATCCTGATTATTAGAGTTCAATTTGTAGAAGAATGAGGAAAATAATTGAATTTTATACAATTATAAAACATTCCAAAGATTTTCCTTCCAAGACAAAAGAACACTGATGGGTCTATTTTGATATGTTTACGTAATATAGCTCCAACCTGCTTTTGTTCACACGAAAATTGAGATCTAACTCAAAATATTGAGAAATATTCTAATATATGTAAATGGTTCTAAATAACTAAGATATATAGATATATGCATAGCAATTTCTGCTACGGCGACATCTAGAAGCTCCTACGTGTACTTCGTGTTTCGTAAGTCTTCCACTATGTGTCGCAGACGTCGCAGCAACTCCAAACTTATTTGAGCCTCGGTTAATATTTGGGTTTTTTTTGGAAGGGGCTTCGCTTTAGCGTTGAAACAATACTTCCTGTACCACGAACACAAAGCTGTCAGCTTCAGCAGTAAGGAGGACAGCAATTACATTGCATAAAAAGATTAATGCCGAAATTCTACTGGGAACCCAAAAACTATGAAGCAAGTTAAACACAAGTTTAAGGGAAATGAATGCATTATTGATAAAAGTAGCCGAAACAATAGCCCTCAGATAAATAAGTAGTTAAATTGTTCAATACGTAAAATACAAAGCTATTAAGAGTGAAGCAAATAAATATATACAAATATAATAATTTGTAACTTAAAACTTCACTATCTTATAAGAAATGATGATAATTCTTATAAATTCTCCAGAATCGCGATTTCGTGTATACTTATACAGATCCTCAACTGTCGTCATCATTACTAAACAGCAGATGTTGATGTGTTGTTGTTAGTACTACCAAAATCTGAAAATAAAACCAATTTTACGTGATGTAGCTCCAGCTCTTGTTTTTTTTTTACACGAGAACTGAGATACACATCAAAATGAAGAGCAATATTCTAATATGTGCAAATAGTTCTTAATAACTAATATTTATAGATATATACATAGCAATTTCAACTTCGGCGACATCGAGAAACTCCTACGTGTACTTCGTGTTTCGCAAGACTTCCACTATGGCGTAGACGTCGCAGGGACTTCAAACTTATTTGAGCCTCAGTTAATGTTTGGGATTTTTTCTGGAAGGTGCTTCACTTAAGCGTTGAAACAATACTTCCTGTACCACGTACACAAAACTATCAGACTCAGTAAGTAGGGCAGATATTACATTGCATAACAAAAAATTAATATCGAAATTCTCCTTCGATCCCAAAAATTATGCAGTAGGTTAAATACAAGTTAAAGGGAAACGAATGCAATAATGTAAAAAGTAGCCACGACAGTTGCCCTCAGATAAATAAGTAGTTAAAATGTTAAATAAGTAAAATATGACGCTAATAAAAGTGAAGCAAATTAATATATATATACAAATATAATTATTTGTAACTTAAAACTTCACTTATCTTTAAAGAAATTAAGATAATTGTTATTAATTTTCCATAATCGCAATTTCATGTATACTTTATACACGTCTTCAACTGTCGTCATCGTTACTAAACAACAGATGTTGATGTGTTCTTGTTAGTACTACCAACATCTGAAAATGAAACAAATTTAAAAACAGAATCGACTGCCGGTATTTCAAAATTCATTACGTCATGTTTGTATTTTAAAATAAATATATTTTCCCAAACCATTAAATGTATTGCACCATTTATTTGTTTTAATAATTTAAAACAATTTAAGAATAAGATAAGTGAAGTTTTAAGTTAGAAATTATTATATCTGCATATAGCTAAATTGTTACTTGACGGAAACATATTAATATCAGCTCCTACTAGTAGAATGTATAATTAAAATATATTTAAATTATGGCAATTACTATTAAATAGACAAAAAATTAAATAATGCCCTAACAGGACCTCAAACCTGTATTGTTATAAATTGTTATAAGTTCCTTATATAATGTTTTTGGCATAATTGCAGTAGTTAAAATTATTACCATTTATGACAAATAACTTATGCTCATCTAAAAGTTATACGTTGTATAAAATCACAAATAAGGTCCTACATTTTCCATGTGTGAGACGAGATCTTTTAGCAATAAACAAAAAAATTGTAAGCTTAATTAATGAATATAGGTCTTGTAGCAGGACTTCTATCCTGTTACACATGCGATGATTGAAGACGACGATCTATAAGCCCTGCGTTGTGAAAATCATGTTGAAACAGATGTTTTTGGTGCTGGAGGTTGGTGCGATATTGAAGATGCTATGATCCCCACGTTGTGGCGATATATGTCGCAAGATCCCTCAGTTGTGGGTTTCGATTTCCCAATGTTGCGGCAACATATATAGCAAGATTCGTGCTGTTATCTCGTTTCCCGTCGTTGGTCTTACTTCGTCGATCTTAACTTCGTCCAAAATATTATGACTTGATGAAGAAGATGTTCCCCGAAGTTATCAGGAAAGTCCTTAATTATGCCTCGGCTAGCTTTTAATATTCTTCTGTTATATTCCTACTTACGAGCAATGAAAGCTCTAAGTTACAAGAGTGGTAACGACACGAGTGAAGGAATCATTAAGATTTTTAATTGGAATTTATATAAGAAATCAATCTTTTGTTTATTTCTTTTAACACCAAATCCATTACAATTCTTATCACAAAGCTTTATACTGTGATCGGAATCAATCTAATACTTCAAATTGAAATAACACTTAAATATTTTCGAGCAATTTAAAAAGAGTCCGATTTCTTCGGCGTTCCAGAAAGGAAGACGAATTTTCTTTCGGTTTCTACACCAAGATTATTTAATCCTTCGTTACTATCGCTACCTATACTTTTATATGATTGGCCGATTTTCTTCTATGTCACTACATTACGTAATACAATTGTTACTACGGCCAACAACAAAATTACCTATATTATTACACAATTTCGTTTGTTTTTCTTTCATAAATTTTAAAGTACTTCAAACCCTTGTAAATATAATTAAAGCAGCTGTTTCAGTCTTGAAATCATAATGAAAAATTAAAATAGCTATTTACCTTGTTACTTAATAAATGCTTTAAAAGAACATATTTAATCCCAAATTTAAAGGAAATGGTTTAAGATAATGGTTTAAGTTTCTTTCATGTATAATACCTACATTGAATTACCACATGACTTAATCAGATTACAGAAAATTAACACATATTAATATACTTATAAATATAAATCTTGAATATTCACTTAAAGAAATTAAAGGAAATTCTCCTCTGCCCATTAAATAACGAAACAACGTAAACACACTAACAAAACACAGCGAGAGCAACTAGTAAATACTAGAAAATGAATATAACTAAATTAAAAGTAAACAATCCTCTTATGCACGGTTTTAATATTTATTTTATTAATGATAAAAGCAAAATACAGGAGTACATATTATAACCTATAATTCCAAACTAAAGGATTTATATGTCCTTTACAAAATAATCCAATAGATCTTTAAATGCCCTTATTAAAATTGCTACTTTGTTATATTCTTTTCAAAATTGAATATATTCCAATATTTCCCGGCATATAAAAAATATCTACTTTAACAATAAGGAAAACAATTAAAATAAGACCCACTAACACCCACATAGTGAATTGTTTTTGTGGTATTTACTATTACTGATTATTTACAATAATGTTTACCAGTTCTATATCTGTAGATATCGTCGAATCATTAGTATTCAGAAATTATTTTAAACATATTATCCTCTCATGTTAAGATATCTAATAAAATTAACAAATACGAACAAACCTAAGTTTAAGCTTCTAAGGATATTCCCAAATAATGTAATATATACAGTAATATATATGTATATATATTACTATATACACCTAAACTATTTTGCACATATATTACGAGAGCTGTTCAATAAAGAATTATCATTATTTTTTACGGGCAGAATTTTTCGCACTAAAATTCCATCTTACATTCTGTTAGCTTAATGTGAAACAAACACGCAGTAGTAGTTTCATTGTTGGTAATCCTGGTTGCCGTCTGTGAGAACCAGACAAGTTCAGACATGTTCTATATCGCCTACCGCTACAATGGAGGTAACATGCAGTTAAAGTTGGTGTTAGTGAAAAATCAGGAGCTTCTTTCAAACGTAATGTGTGCTGATGAAACTTGCCTACATCATTTTGATCCTTAGAGTAAACAGCAAAGCTCAGTGCGGAAATCTCCTTCATCACCACCCCACCAACAGAGCAAAAGTGGTTGCTTCTGCTGCGAAAGTTATTGTCATTTAGTTCTTTGAAATTCAGGGAATGGTTTATCAGCATGTTGTACCTGCACACAGATCAGTAACTGGATAATACTACAGGGATGTCCTGAAAACATTGCAAGTCCATATCAGGCGCAAAAGAACAAATATCCGTGAAGGAGTTTGGATGCCGCACCACGATAATGCGCGGCCGTATATTGCCAAAAGTTTTTTTGGTTGTTCTTATAATTTACGTTCTCAAACATTTAATCACATCGGACGATGAATGAATTGGGTGAAATGATGCTCAATGCGTCCGGCGTCCATGGAGCTTAGAGGTACCCAACATTTGTCTTTCAGAATAAGGGAAAACCCCGGAAAAACTTATCCAGGTAACTCACGCTGACAGAAATTCAAACTCGGTACCTCTTGAACGTGAGGCAGACATGCTAATATCTACGCTACCGAGGCGGGCAACAAAGTTGTTGCTGAGTATCTTGCAAAAGTCAACATGAAGTGCGTCCCTCACCCTCCCTATAGTCCGGATTTAGCCCCATATGACTTTTTCTATTCCCTAACTTGAAGAAACGCCTTCGTGTGACGCATTATCCATCATCAGAAGCAGTGGTGAAGACTGTGGGGGTGATTTTGAAGAACCTCTCAAAAAATGGTTTCGAGCATGTCATTGTAAACTGGCGGAAACGCTGGGTAAATTGTATCGCATTCAGGGAGACTATTTTGAGAAGGATCATCAAAATTATTTTAATGAGTAAAGGTAGATTGTCAAAAAAGAAAAACTCTAATCATTCCTTATTGAACAGCCCTTTGATTTTCAACAGAGAGAATCATTGTTGAGAAAAAAGAAGTATTGAGATATTTACTGTGGTAATGTTACGGTGTACTTATCTTGTGTTAGATAAGCTCAGAGATTTAAAGTTTCAAATTTGTTATTTAAAAGGTGAAATAATGTTACTATTATTACTAGCCATATGTTACACTGATATAATGTTACATTTATTAAAATATAATAACGCTATCCAAATTTGTGGATGTACAAATGTGAGTCTTCCCCTCATAATTATTAATTCCCAAGATTAGAAGTTGTTGAGGGATTCTTCTCAACTGGTTACTATGTTTCGCTATAGTTTGGTGTCTTTATAGCGAGATGAGCGCCCCTCTTATCCCTTTGAGTGGGGCTAACATACCCCCTCCCCTACACACACACGCACACACACAGACACACACACACACTCACACACACACGATGCTATCTCCCACATGCAAAGATCTTCAGAACCATAAGTGAAGCCTATTATGAACATTTCAGACAGTTTCACAGTTTCATAAACAAGCAATATTCAAGTGGGAAGAAAATGGGTACTGACACTTATTTCAATCACACTGCTACACAGTGAGTGACTTCTACTCAAGTGTTAATCATGTAAATAAAATGGTATGTACCAATAAAACTGTTTAAATTGTTTATTATTAAGCTTCATTCATTTCACGATTTAACAAACTTTCAACTCCTGAACTCCTGAACACTTTAGGTCTGCTAAACCGAGAGTTTACGGTATATTCCATGTAAAGTTGCTGTGTAGTTGTAGAATTCCTCCTAAATGTTTGTGTCTCGTCCTTGAACACAATGCACTTATATTCAGATTTTATATTTACTAACATTCCCAGATCACTCACACATACACAGACAAACACAGACATACACACACATGCAAACACCTTCTTTTAGACTCAGGTGATCTAAAATTTATTTCCAGTGCGATCTCGACATTTTATTTTTGACTAGAATTCAGTTCCCCCTCTACCTACCACGTACATTCTGTGAGGTAGTACAGTGAATTGGCAATACAGGAATATATTTCATTTAAAATTTGGCTAGAATTCAATTTTTCCTCTAAAACAGTGTATGTACAGGGCACACTAAGTAATATTTAATACTAAAAAGACTTACGACTAAAACCGGGTACAAATTCACCGTTCAACTGTCCGCCTTGTTGAGTCACTGCGATTACAGCGACACACAGTGGAAGTGTCTTGCACTAGGAAGTACACGTAGCTTAACACAGATGACGCGAAGGTCGTAATTACTATGTATATCTCTATATGTGTTAGTTATTAGGTATTTCTCAAAACATTTGGATGATGCTCTAGTTTTTTGGTTTAGAGTTTACTCCAAATGCAAACAATGAAAATTTGAAGCCATTCCACAAACAACAATCAAAACGGACTGACAGAATTATAGCATTCTAAACAAAAAACTACAATTACTGCTATAGAATTTACAAAGTCAATTTAAATTGTTAGTATGATATTTATTTGACTGGAATTGTGGATCGTTTATATCGAACTACAGCTAACAGCTGTTGTAAACATACCGGCGTACTCCGTAGTAGCTTGCGTGACACTATTAAGAATAGAAATTCTATTTCTTGTTATCAATATTATACATCAGCGTACACGCTGCACTTCCTGTGTACTATACCTGCAAACTCTGACAGCGTGAGGCACGTGGCGTTGTTCCTGTCACTGACTAATCCACAGTCATTCTGGAGCATTTTTAACTCAGAAACCGCAATAAATATGCTATTGCTTACTTATTGCTTATGAGTGTTTAACGTGTTCCAAAATTCGTTTGGTGTCGTTTTGATACACACACACCCACACACACACATACACACACACACACACACACACACACACACACACACACACACACACACACACACACACACACACACACACATAGATATTACTGCGGGAACAACAGTGTGACTTTGGCAAAGGAAAACGTCATATTTTTTTATAAACAGATTATGGAAAGGAAATAGAGTTCTATGAACCCTTATACTTAATGTTATTGGATGACGAGAAAGCATATAACCAGTTGCATGGTGAAAAATAAGGCAGTTACTATATAATTAGTAGATAAAACACATCGAAGACCATTATATCTTCCTAAAACACTAAAATAAAATATAAGAGTTGATAAAGAGGGATAAATACCCTCAAAATACGTAAAGAATTGAGACAAGGATGTGAATTGTTACCTCTGCTATCTATACTACATATGAATATAATTTTAGAAAAAATAAATGGAAAAGCCCCAAAAGGAATCGACATAAATAAAGCAAAGTAAATAAAACAATATTATTGACGGGTGGCCAGCTAGTTTTGGAAGATTCTGAAGATAATTTACAAAGATCAAAAGACATCTAGAATAGAATAATAAAACAACACGATATGAAAATACCAACATAGAAAACCAAATCGATTACAATGTATGGGTAAAGTAATTGACGAGTAAAGGCAGTAATAGCCAACAAAGTAATAGAACAGATGTGCACTTTTGATTAATTACGATGTCATGTCAGTGCGGAACTAATGAACAAAGACTTGGAAAGGAATATAGTAAAATAAGACAAACTGAATGGATATAGTGTCAGGAATGCTTTGCTGCGAAGAGGCTTTCAAACAGACGGGCAGGACAGTACGGAGATAAAAGTTCGCCGAAGCGGTGGGGGAAGGAGACGGATTTCTCGAGAGTTCGTCTTTCTTCTAGCACCATCTTGATTGAGAACATTCCGGATGGTGAGTAATCTATAAAAAGGGAGCCGCAGCCTGGCACTGCACAGTTAGTTGTTAATTCAACTCGCGTGCGTGAACAGCTGTGTGAGTGGTCGATGACCTTGCAAGTTGAATTGTGTCTGTTATGTAATTGTTGATAAAAGTGTGTTTGTACGGAAATAAAGAGCAATTTTCAGTGTTTGTAACCTGGAATTTTAATTTCACGAAAACACAAAGTCATAATATAAATAAATATTTGAACTGAAATAAAACAGACTGGTTAATGTTTCCAAGTCAGCCTTAAGATATTCTAGTGAAACCTGAACGTTTTGAAGTCAAGATAAAAAATGGCTAGAGACTGCTTGGTGAATGTTTGCGCCATGATATTCATTTGTTTGTCGGGCGCATGAATATTTTACTTGGCGCCGGTTATGCGGCAAACTGGTCATGTAGCTCGCCAGCGTGCAAGAAAGTAGTTAGTCAGACATGTTTGAGACAAGAACATTGATGTAATGTGTTTTGTTGTGTGGCTGAATGCAACGTTGTTGCAATGCAAAGACGTTTTTAGTTTATCTAAATGTTAATGTATTGTCTTCTTTATGATTATTCATATAAGAAATGTAGCGTGTGCAATAAATTTATCCAGAGATATGAATACAGCTCTATCGAGTACAGTCCACAAAACAGTTTCCTTGATTTCTGCTAAAATCAAGTGGTCCTCCGAATTAAATTAATCACGACACGAACATTGGTCCTTCACGGGCGGATATTATTGTCCATCGCAACAGTTTCTTCTGCATGGATTCAGTGGGCCCCAGGACGCCAGGCATAGGGATCTACACAGCAGATTATCAGTATTTCATTCGCAACGACGCAGTAGCCTGCATCGCAACACATTTCAGCTCAGAACATTCCTTTTCTTTCTTTCTCTCATTTAAGCAAGTCTCATAAACATTCAATTTGGAGCAGGATTTGAAAGCTCTTGTCAAAAGAAGGGGTATAATCAAAAGAGAATTTACCTTTGTTCGAAAATTTCTTGATAAATTACCAGAACAGGTCAACATTTTCATATTGAGAGCTAATTTCGATAACTTAAGTGAAATTTGGGACAAATATGAAGCTATATTAAATCTCTTGTGGAAGCGGAAACTGAAATAGATATGCATGCAGAACACAAGGAGGAAACAAGAAACAGTTACATCGAATTGAAGGCTAGGTTAGCTGAATAAATACAGGAACATGAAAAGCAAGAAAATGGTTCTGGACATTCGCAGCACATAGTGCAGTCGCAATCGTCACAAGCAGCTAAAGCTATCAAACTGCCTGTGATACAATTACCTAAATTTGAGGGTGATGTCACTCATTTCAAAAATTTCTATGACATATTTACAAGCTTAGTGGTAAGCAACCAAGCTTTAGATGCTATTCAGAAATATCATTACTTACTTTCCCCTCTCAAGGGACAAGCTCATTCACTAATACAGAACATACCTGTCACTAGTGAAAATTTTGATGTAGCATGGGAGCTCATGTGCTCACGCTATAACAATACAAGATTAATAGCTACAGCTCATAAAAAATTTATTAGCACTACCAGTAATGCATAAGGAAACAGTAAATGAACTACGTACCTTGCTCAACCATTTTCAAAATAACTTGAATGCCATTGAGGCATTAAAATTTGAAGTGCCTTTGCATGAAATTATTTTAATGCAACTTCTCCTAGAACATTTGTCTGACACCACACGCAGAGAATGGGAGAGTAAAATAGATTCTCAAAACTTCCCTTCTTTGAAGGATCTTATGCAATTTTTAGAAGCAAGAGCACACTCTTTTGAATTGCTTGCTAACACTGCATGTAACAAGACGGTAGTTAAGCCTAAGACTGATTGTCACTCTGCTAAGCCCAACAGCAGAGACAGTAAACTCTCTTACTTATCCACGAGTGATCGTGTATGTCCATTTTGTCAGTGCAATCACATGCTACATAATTGTGATGACTTCAAAAACCTTAATGTGCATAAGCGTTGGACTTTCATTAAATCCAAGTGCGTTTGTGCCAATTGCTTTGCTCCTAATCACATATCAAGTAAATGTAATCGTGCCTCATACTGCAATTGTGGCTCATCCACTCACAGCAAGTTGCTTCATGATAGTAACAGAGAAAATGCTTCACGTGCAACTTCATCTAGTCCTGTAAATGATTCTACTAGAACAATTGACGCGCCATCTAGCTACTGTTCTTTTAAATCAAAATCCACACAGCAGGTTTTGCTTGCCACCGCACTAGTGCAAGTGGAAGACAGATATGGCAATCTCATACAATGTAGAGCACTCCTCCACTCTGCCAGTTAATCCAATTTCATAACTGCAGATCTTGCGAAGCGCTTATAGCTTAATAATGTGACAGCTGATACGCCTATCAATGGTATAAATGACACCATTTCTACGGCCACACACAAGGTTCAGGTCAATCTGAAATCTATGGTACATGATTTTAAGACTAAAATTGAATGTCTAGTACTTCCTCGTATAACAGGAAAACTACCTTCCACACATATCAATTTGTGCAACTGGAATACTCCTTCCAGCATTCCATTAGCAGATCCTAGGTTCAACATTCCTGATGAAGTTGAAATCCTAATCGGAAGTTCCTTATTCTTCGAGTTATTGCATTGGAAAACCTTAAAGAGACAAGGACATCCTATACTAGCCAGCACAGCCGCCGGTTGGATACTATCAGGCCCTATTCCAAGGTCATCATACAAGTACAAGCTAAGTCTTCGCCTCAGCATAATTTCTTCATCAGCACTAATAACCTTGACACACAGTTAAGACGTTTCTGGGATTTGGAAGAATTTCCTCAGCATGTTCTTACTAAGGAGGAAAAGGAGTGTGAAGAATATTATGTAAAAACAACCAATCGTAATGCCGATGGTAGCTTTACAGTTCGTCTACCCGTCAAGGAGGACAAAAATTGCTTAGGTGAATCTAGACAGCAAGCCATCAATCGCTTTATGCACTTAGGACGACGTCTTCAAAACGACATCACACTTAAAGAAGATTACACTCAATTTCTCTCTGAATATGAATCCATGGAGCACATGAAGCAAGTGTCACCACCAAAGGAAGGCGAACCTTGTTACTATCTTCCGCATCATGCAGTTTTCAAACCTTTGTCTACTACTACTCGCACCAGAGTTGTATTTGATGCATCTGCGCAGTCGTCTTCAGGACTATCCTTGAATGATGTGCTGAAGTTAGGTCCTATTATTCAGGATGACCTTATCTCCATAATTTTACGATTCAGAACTTATCGCTATGCATTCTCAGCTGACATTTCTAAGATGTACAGGCGAGTGAAAATGCATCCTGATGATCAAGATCTCCAAAGAATAGTATGGCGAGAAAACAAAGATGAACCTATCAAGGACTACGCTCTTACTACAGTCACATATGGTACCAAACCTGCATCTTTTTGGCCATAAGGAATTTGCATCAACTAGTTTCAGAGGAAGAGGCTAAATATCCACTAGCTTCTCAAGCTATCCGTGAATCCTTCTACGTAGATGATTGCTTATGTGGTCATAATGATCTGCAGCAAGCTTTACATATTCAGAAGCAGCTACTTCAGATGTTAGACAGTGGTGGATTCCCACTTAGGAAATGGTGTTCTAATCATGAAGATATTTTATAATCCATTCCACTGGAACACAGAGAGACACAACTTCCACTTTCATTGGATAGCAGTGAAAATGTGCATGCTCTTGGTCTCCTCTGGCATCCTGGAACAGATCAATTCCAGATACAAGACAATCCATCTCTTCAGGATAATATAAATTCTAGCTACACCAAACGAAGCATACTTTCTCTCATATCATCTATTTTTTATCCTTTAGGCCTAGTGAGTCCTATTGTCATAAATGCCAAGATGTTTCTACAATCTCTTTGGTTGGAAAAACTCGGTTGGGATGAATTGATACCATCTCACCTCATCTAACAATGGCTGAATTTCTGCGAGACATTGTCCATTTTTCATGCTATACGTATTCCAAGACACGTCCTAATCACAGGTACATTAAGGGACATACAAGTACATGGGTTCTGCGATGCCTCAGAAAAGGCTTATGATGCCTGTATTTATCTTCGTTATATGAACAGCTGCAATGAAGTGAAAACCAGACTTCTTTGCTCCAAATCCAAGGTTGCACCATTAAAGAAACAAACCATTCCTCGGCTTGAACTTTGTGGTGCTTTACTACTCGCTAAACTTTACAAGGTTGTAGCTAACCTTAAGCTGCAGACTTCACAGAACTATCTATGGACGGACTCTATGATTGTTCTAGCATGGATTAAATCCAACTCACACAAATGGAAGACTTTTGTAGCCAACAGAGTTTCACAAATACAAGAGGTATCAGAAACTGCTGCTTGGCGATATGTAGCTACTCAAAATAATCCAGCAGATCTCATTTCAAGAGGAGCTTCAACTGAACCTCTTGCCTCAAATGACTTGTGGTGGAAAGGTTCTGATTGGATTTCACAACCCTTTGCATCTTGGCCAGAACAACCCAAACGATTAGATATTCAAGATGCCACTGAGCAACGCACTACTGCATGCTTGGTCACGACAGAAAGTGATGATATCATTTCTCGTTTTTCAAAATTGTTACGCCTGCAGAGAGTGACAGCAAACATGCTGAGATTTGCATTCAACTGTAGAAACAGCAACACGATACGGCACGGTCCTCTCTCAGCACATGAGCTTCAACAGTCATTGAACTGCTGCATTAAACTTGCTCAACAATCAGCTTATATGACAGAGTTAACAGAACTTAATGATAAAGGACACGTTCCTACTAAAAGCTCATTGAAATCTTTGCATCCATTTGTCGACAATGAAGGTTTACTCCGAGTAGGGGGAAGAATTGACAAGGCTGAAACTCCCTTCCAGTCAATACATCAGCTCATCTTACCTCCTAAGCATCATCTTACCAAACTAATTAGTGAAAGTGAACATGTTAAACTTTTGCATGCTTCCAATCAGCTACTTACCTCTTCTCTTCGACAACGGTATTGGATACCGAGAATAAGGGAAACTCTTAAGTCAGTCCTACACAAGTGCTTGCCGTGCTTCAAACTCAAGGCCAAGGGAGCTCAACAATTAATGGGCAATCTACTTAGCTACAGAGTGACTCCAGCGAGACCCTTCCTACGAGTTGCAGTTGATTACGCTTGTCCATTCTTCCTACGTTATGGCTCGCCTTGCAGCAAGACTCAGGTGAAGGCCTACATAGCTATCTTTGTCTGTTTATCCACAAAGGCAATTCACATTGAGTTGGCTTCAGACATGACTTCTGATGCTTTTGTTGCTTCCTTACGAAGGTTTACAGCTAGACGAGGATTGTGTAAAGAGATCCTAAGTGCCAATGGCACAAATTTTGTAGGTGCTAACAACAAACTTAGAGAACTTAGATTACTTTTACAATCTCGCAAGCACCAAGAGATTGTACAAGACTACGCTTCATCTAATGAATGCACATGGCATTTTATACCACCCAGCTCACCCCACTTTGGAGGATTTCATGAGGCTGCAGTGAAATCTATGAAATATCATCTTCGTAGGGTAATGGGTACACAAGTACTGACCTATGAACAATTAACAACATTGTTAATTCAAATTGAGGCTTGCTTGAACTCCCGTCCATTGCTACGCCTTACTGATGATTCTTTTGATACTTCCTACCTTTCTCCAGGTCATTTCCTCATTGGAGAACCATTAACTTCCATACCATCACCTTGTTCTGACAATCTGAATCAGTTACAGAAATGGCAACAGCTCCAAGATCGTCTACAACATCTGTGGCGGCGGTGGTCAACCGACTATCTACATTCACTCCAGCAGAGGCAAAAGTGGTCCAGTTCCAGTGAAAATCTTAAGGTAGACACCATGGTCCTGCTAATGGAAGGCAATTCATCTCCTCTGCATTGGGAACTTGGAATCATCACTAAAACTCATCCTGGTGGTGATGGTTTAGTGCAGGTAGCTACAGTGCGAACTTCTAAGGGTGAATATAGGCGTCCCATTGTGAAACTGTGGCCTCTGCCAGTTCAAGAACAACAGTGATATTTTCAAAGTGTGCCTATGTTAAATTAAAAAACTGTTCAGTATTTTGGGCCCCAGTATGTTTGTGCCATGATATTCATTTGTTTGTCGGGCGCATGAATATTTTACTTGGCGCCGGTTATGCGGCAAACTGGTCATGTGACTCGCCAGCGTGCAAGAAAGTAGTCTTTTTCCGGTTAGTTAGTCAGACATGTTTGAGACAAGAACATTGATGTGATGTGTTTCGTTGTGTGGCTGAATGCAACGTTGTTGCAATGCAAAGACGTTTTTAGTTTATCTAAATGTTAATGTATTGTCTTCTTAATGATTATTCATATAAGAAATGTAGCGTGTGCAATAAATTTATCCAGAGATATGAATACAGCTCTATAGAGTACAGTCCACAAAACAGTTTCCTTGATTTCTGCTAAAATCAAGTGGTCCTCCGAATTAAATTAATCACGACACGAACATTAGGGAAGTGTCGAATTGGAAACCAGGACACAAGAACGCAAGTGAAATAGAAGTAATAGAAAGAGCAAGTATGTCAACTGAGATAGCTACATATTGTAGACGCTGTATAAGCCTAAGGGAATAAGAGACGAACATAAGACGACGGCTTGACCAAAGCCAAACGCTACAGCATAATGTCGATGGAGTCGGTAATTAATCCAGCTCAGCACCTAATTTGGAAACAGCTGGGCTATTTGCTTTGAAAGGTTGAATTAATTATTTATCACAAAAATGTGCAGCAGAAGCGGTGGCAAAGCAGTATCCAATGGGCAGACAGTTGAATTTCATAAACTTATAAGTAATATCATAAGCTTTTGTTCTGAAACACTATAATTCTGATGTATATATGTCGAAATTTTATATGATATAGAGCCAAGTTAATTCTCTTTTCACATTCGGAGTAAGATGTACATGAAAGCCAGACCTCACTATTCCAATACATGGAAGCTGTTCATAATACCTAAGATTTACGGTTATATACATTTCAATTAGAGCTTCGGCGACATCTAGAGCACCTTATACGAACTTGGTGTTTCGTAAGGCTTCCACTATGTGCCGCAGTGATCGCTGCCTCTCAGGAAGCACGCTGGACATATGAAGTTCGAGTATTTTGTCCTTTTTTAGGGATGTTCACTTTACCGTTAGCGCAATACTTTCCGTGCCACGCTCATAAATAGCAGGTAGAGTAGAAATTACATAATAACAAAAAACTTAATGTTCTAATTCTACTGCAACTATTACCCAAAGCTATGAAGCAGGTTTAATACAACTTTAATGGTTATCACTGAAATAATAATTAAAACTACACACGTGAATGCCCTACAGATGAATAAGTAATTACACTGTTACTTACAATTTTAATCTGAATTGCTATCAGTCCAATAGACACTCAAAATATATTACCATTACTCGTAATATTAAAGACTCAGTAATAACATATTAACTTCTAACAGGAACTCAAATATGTAGGAAGTTATAAATTATTTAAACATTATTTAATTGATTTTATACTTCAGTAATTAAAATTATTAATATTTAAGATATAAAAGCTAATACTTACATAAAACACTTACTTTAAATACAATCTTAAACAATGTCCTTCATTTTAAATGTGCTAATTATTAAAGTCAGGTGTGAAATTTTCCATTTATAATAAAAAAAAAGTCTATAAGCTTAATGAATAACCTTAGATCTTGGCATCATAATGATAATATTAAAATACTTATTTAAATTATTAGTTAGCAAACCTTTCAAAGGAACTTCTTTAATCCTAATAATTTTGTAATAATTTAGTATTAAAAGTTATTCTAAACGTTTGTCCCTCTCGTATTATAATATATTTAATAAAATTAAAGATATAAATAAACCTGGCACACGTCAGATTAAACTTCTAAGAGTATTTCCTGGTAACTGAAAATGTATACCTTACTTATTAAAATAACTCAGATGTATAACATTGTTAACAAAGATTTTGAGTCATTTCTGAGGAAAAAAAAAATTCGAGATACGTACTGTAGAAATTTTACCGTGTGCTTATCGTGTTACATAGGCTCAATGTGTCGGGTAACCCTAAGGTCTAAGGATCCTGGGCTCATTTTAGCATTATTTCACCCATTCCATTCATCGTCCCATATGACTTGGAGTTGAAGGACATAAAAGTAAAAAAATATAAAAAGGCTCAGCAGTTTATAGTTTACAGTTTATTCTTTAAAATGTGAAATCAGTAACTAATACATATGTGTGCATATATAATACATATGCATATATAACACTCTATCCATTCCAGTGAATGTACAAATAAATATGTGCCTATCCTTTAAAATTAATAATTCTAAAGACAAGATGTTCTACAGACATTCTTCTCAAATTCTTTCTTTGTTTCGCTACAGTTTGATGTGTATAGAGCGAGATTGCGTCTCTCACCTTCTCCCTGGATTTGGGACTGCAGTTAGAGTTCTAGTTTTTGTGATATATTTGACGCCTTCCTCATTGATCCTTCTTATTTCTAAATTACACAGTTCTGCATCGAGTTTCTTATATGAATTAGAGTTTCAGGATCAAACTTTCACGCTGATTGCTAAACTGAAATCCATTTTCACTCACTAGTCAGAACTGTTTGCAGTTCAAAGCTTTATGTTTGTGTGTATATGTATCGAAGTTTAGAAAAATTATATGAGAAAGCCCCAAAAGAAATCTACCTACACAAGGGGAAACAAATAAAAGCAATATTTTTCGCGGATGAGCAGCTAGGTTTGGCATATGCAGAAGATAACTTACAAAGATCACTAATCATCTTGAAAAGAAAAATAAGAGAACACTACATGAGAGTATCGTCTCTGAAAAATAAATCAAATTTAATTAATGAAAAAAATGGACGATTAGAAACAGTAATAGATAATGAAGTAATAGAACAGACACCCACTTTTAATTAATTGTGATGTCAGATGAATAATGAACGAATGAACGAAGATTTGGAAACCAATATAGTGAAACAAAACTGAATGAATACATTAAGACATATTTTGGAAGCAATATGAGAAATTAAATAAAACAGAGACTGTATAATGTAATATCTAAGGCAGCCTTAAAATACGGTAGTCAAACCCGGCCGTTGAGAAGAAAAGAGAAAGGAGGTCTAGAAGGTAACTGATGGGGAATTCGAGAAGAGATAGCATTAGAAACCAGATTATTAGTATACTTGATGATATGTGTATCAGAAGCAATAAAAAGAAAGTGCAATGCGAATGCACAAATTTAGATCACCTAGACTAGCAATACATTAGGTATAAACCTATGGGAACAAGAAGACGATGCAGTAACAAAAGCTTGCTACGATGAAGCAGGAGAAATAAAAGTAGAAGATGCACGTCTCTGATACCACGCATATGATAGCTAAAACCACTGTAACCGAAATGAGTAAACGACAAAACGGTTTAATATATTGGGACTCTGTGTGATCGTGAAATTAGAAATCCAGGTTAGAAAAACCAAAAATTGCTCTTTATTTTCGTAGAAATCAATCGGACCGTCCAGAATTTCGTCACATACGCAATACAACTTGCAAGGTCATCGACCACAAACACAGTTCACACAGCTGTTCACGCGCAGGCGTCCATTTACCCACTCACTGTGGCGGGCGGGCGCGCTTTTTCTTATAGATTAGTCACATTCGGGAATGTTCTCACACCATTGAGGCACGGCTAGAACAAAGCGGAAGTCTCAAGAAATCCAACTCCTCCCCCCCGCCCTTCCGTTTCAGCGAGCTTCTATCTACACACTGCTCTGCCCGTCCGTTTGAACTTGTCTCCCGCGCCGCCTCGATCAACAATGGGCTCACGACACTATCGATCAAATGCTAAATGTTCCCAGCTCAGCAGCTTATTCGGGAACACCTGAGTTAGTTCTTAAGAATGTGTAATTGGTTATATATCACTTCCATTCGCGCAACATTGGGACAAAAATCCAGATGAATCATATTATAATTTGTAAAAGAATATAAGGAAAATTAATTGCATTTGTCACAAATATAAAACATTCCACAGATTTTCCTTCCAAAACACAAGAACTCGGATGGGTCCATTTTGGTATTTTTAAGTAATATAGCACCAACTTGGTTTTGTTCACAGGAAAATTGATATATACATTATTGATAAAAGTAGCCGCGACAAAAACCCTCAAATAAATGAGTAGTTAAATTATTAAATACGTAAAATATGAAGTTATTAACAGTGAAGCAAATAAATATATACCAATATAGTAATTTGTCACTTAAAACTACACTTTTCTTATAAGAAATGATGATAATTTTATAAATTCTCCAGAATCGCGGTTTCGTGTATACTTATACAGATCTTCAACTGTCGTCATCGTTACTAAACAACAGATGTTGATGTGCTCTTGTTAGTACTACCAACATCTGAAAATAAAACAAATTTAAAAACAGAATCGACTGCGGGTATTTCAAAATTCATTACGTCATGTTTGTTTCTTAAAATAAATATCTTTTCCCAAACCATTAAATCAATGGGACCATTTAATTGTTTTAATAATTTAAAATAATTTAACAACAAGATAAGTGACGTTTTAAGTTAGAAATTATTATATTTGCATATAGTTAAATTATTACTTGACGGAAACATATTAATCTCAGCTCCTACTAGTGGAATGTATAATTAAAATATATTTAAATTATGAGAATTACCATTAAATAGTCAGTAATAATAAATAATGTCCTAGCAGGCGCTCAAACCTGTATAAAGTTTTATATTGTTTTAATTCCCTTTTATATTGTTATAGTCATAGCTACAGTAGTTAAAATCATTAATATTTATGACAAATAACTAATGCTCATTATAAGCTCATATTTTATATAAAATTACAAAGAATGTCCTACATTTTCAATGTGTGAATTATTAAAACCTAAGAAGAGATCTTTTAGCAATAAACAAAAAGGATATATAAGCTTAGAAAACTTAGGTCATGTAGCAGGACTTATATTCTACTACCCCTACGATGATTGAAGACGACGAACTATAAGCCCTGCGAAGTGAAATTCATGTTGTAACAGAAGCTTTTGGTGTTCGGTGGGGGGGGGGGTTGGGTGGTGCGATGTTGAAGATACTACGATCCCCACGTTGTGGCTACATATATAGTAGGATTCCTCCTTTGTTGGGGATTTCGATGCCCTCATCACCAAACGCCACAAAGCAAAAGTGATTGTTTCTGCTGGGAAAGTTAGGTCATCTCATTCATTGATATTCATGGATTGGTTTATTAGCATGTTGTATCTGCACACTCATAAGTAACTGACAATACTACAGGGATGTTCTGAAAACATTGGAAGTCCATATCAGGTACAAAAGACCTAGTTTTCGTGACGCAGGCTGGATGCTGCACCACGATAATGTGCGGCCCCATATTGCATACCTTGTTGGTGAATATCTTGCAAAAATCAGCGTGAAGTGAATCCCTCACCGTCCCTATAGTCCGGATTTAGCCCCACGTGACATTTTCTATTCCCTAACTTCAATAAACGCCTGTTTTGGAGGCATTATCTATCATCAGATGCAGGATTAAAGGCTGCGGGGGCGATTTTGAGGATCTCTAATTGTAAACACATGCACACGTAACCTAATCAAGGGAAAGAAGATAAAGTAACCATCCCCCCTCAACTCTAAATAAAGTCAAGGCTGAAGAGGGTACACCCCTGAAGCAGTCATAGGGCGAAATAAGCCAGGGTAAAATAAACCCATGGGGGAAATAAACCCTAAAATCCCCCTGTAGTAGTAATGATCGTCTCATTGTATAAGGCATTTTGTTTTAGTTAACTTATCTACAATTTGTTGATGTTGTTTTCTGTTTCGTTTATCGTTTAATCCTTGCACCCTCAGCCTCACTAACATTAACTTCCCTCTGAAAAGGATAAGCCGCATATGTCCATCAGCTTGTTTGCCATTATGGACTGCTATAACAGAATTTCGGAACGCGTTAAACACTGATAAGCAATAAGTAGGCAATAGCTTATTTATTGCGGTTTCTAAGCCAAAGAAATTCTTAATAGTAGCAAGCAAGCTACTGCGGAATATGTCGTTATGTTTACAAACAGCTACAGCACGCGGCACGGCTTGTGAACTATAGCAGCAAACTCCGACAGCGTGAGGCACGTGGCATTGTTGCTGTCACTGACTAATCAACAGTCATTCTGGAGCATATTTGGGCTCTATTGGCAGTAAAACTATCTATATATGTCAAATAGAAAAATAGAAACTGAGCAACTACTTCAAAATGTTCGTTTGGTGTCGTTTATATATATATATATATATATATATATATATATATATATATATATATATATTGCTTAAAGAGGGAACAGAAATGAGTGTAAAGTTATACACTCATTACCTTCTGCTACCAATTGTATGCCAGCATTTTGAAAACAAAACTACAACCATTAGCAAAAACATTACCGCGGGAACAATTGTGTAGCTTCGGAAAAGGAAAACGTCATATTTACTATAAACAGATTATGGAAAGAAAATAGAGTTCTATGAACCCTTACACTTAATGTTGTTGGATAATGAGAAAGCATATAACCAGTTGAATGGTGAAAAATATGGTAGTTACTATATAATTATTGGATAAAACACATTAAATACCATAAAATCTTCCTAAAACACTAAAATAAACAAAAGATAAGAGTTGATAAAGAATGATAAATACCGTCAAAATACATAAAGGTTTGAGACAAGGTTGTGAATTGTTACCTCTGCTATCTATTCTACATATGAATATAATTTTAGAAATATAATATGGGAAAGCCCCAAAAGACATTGACAAAATTAAGGAAAAGTAAATAAAACAATATTATTTGTGAGTGGCGAGCTAGTTTTGGCGGAATCAGAAGATAATCTACAAAGATAGGCAGCCATCTTTAATTCGAATAATAAAACAACACGATATGAAAATACCGACATAGAAAACTAAATGGATTACAATGCTTGGGTTAAATAATAGACAAATAAATACAGTAATTCACAACAAAGTGATAGAACGGATGTCCACTTTTAATCAATTGCGATGTCAGATCAGTGCGGAACTAATGAACAAAGACTTGGAAACGAATATAGTAAAATAAGACAAAGTAAATGGCTATAGTGTCGCGAATGCATTGTTGCGACCAGGCAATCAAAGAGACGGGCAGTGCAGTGCGGAGATAAAAGCTTGCCGAAGCGGTGTGGTGAAGGAGACGGATTTCTCGAGAGTTCGTTTTTCTTCTAGCGCCATCTTAATTGTTTGAGAGCATTCCGGATGGTGAGTAATCTATAAAAAGGGAGCCTAATCCTGACAATGGACATTCAGTTGTTAATTCAACTCGCGTGCGTGAACAGCTGTGTGAGTGGTCGATGACCTTGCAAGTTGTATTGTGTCCGTGATGTAATTATTGATAAAAGTGTGTTTGTACGGAAATAAAGAACAATTTTTAGTCTTTGTAACCTGGACTTTTAATTTCACGAACCTACAAAGTCATAATATAAAGAAATATGGTGGAATAAATATTTTACCTGAAATAAAACAGACAGTTTAATGTGTCAAGGCAGCCTTAAAATATTCTAGTGAAACCTAAAGGGTGAGAAGTCAAGTTAAAGAACGGCTAGAGTCTATTTGGTGGGGAAGACTAGAGGAGCCAGAATTGGAAACCAGGCTACAAGAACGCAAGTGAAATAGAAGGAGCAATAGAAAGAGCATGTATGTCAACTGAGATAGCTGCGTATTGTACACGCTGTATAAGCTTAAGGGAATAAGAGACGTACATAAGACGACGGATTGACCAAAACCAAACGACTACAAAATAATGTCGAGGGAGTTGGTAGTTTAGCATGCTCAGCGCCTAATTTGGGAACAACTGGGATATTTGCTATGAAAAGTTCAATTGATTACATATCACCACAATGCTCAAAAAGCGGGAATGGCAATGAAGTACGCAATGAACAAACAGTTGAATTTTATAAACCTATAAGGATTATCATAGACTTATGTTCCGAAACACTAAAATTGTGATGTGTTTATATCGACTTTTAAAATGACATAGTGCCAAGCTGATTCTCTTTTCACTTTCGCGGTAAGTTGTGCACAAAAGCCAAACCTCTTTGGTCTAATATATGGAAGCTATTCTTAAAAACTAAGAATTATTTATATATACGTAGCAATTAGAGCTTCGGCGACATCTAGAACACCACATTGGAACTTGGTGTTTCGTAAGACTTCCACTATGTGCCGTAGTGATCGCAGCCACTAACGAAACACGCTGGAAATTTGAACTTCGGTTTCTTTTTTTTTTTTTTTCTTTTTTTTTTTTAGGGATGTTTACTTTACCGCTATCGCAATACTTTCCGTGTTACGCTCGTAAATAGCAGGTAGAGGAGAAATTACATAGTAACAAAAAACTTAATGTCCTAATTCTACTGCAAATATTACCCAAAGCTATGAAGTAGGTTAAATACAATTTTAATGGCTAACAATGTAATAATAACTAAAACTACGCTCGTGAATGCCCTACAGATTATTAAGTAATTAAAGTATTACTAAGAAAGTTTAATCTAAATTGCTATCAGTCCAATAGACACTTAAAGTATATTACAGTTACTCGTCCTATTGAAGACTCCGTAATAACATAAAACCTTCTAACAGGAACTCAAACATGTAGGAAGTTATAAATTATTTAAACATTATTTTATTGATTTTTAACTGCAGTAGTTAAAATTATAAATATTTAAGACCCAAAAGCTAATGTTTATTTAAAACACTTTAAAGAAAATCTAAACAATATCCTACATTTTAAATATGCTAATTATTAAAGTCTGAGGTGAGATTTTATATTTATAACAAAAATTTTATAAGCTTAATGAATAACCTGAGATCTTGAAATCATAATGATAAGATTAAAATCCCTATTTAACATATTAGTTAAAAAACGTTTGAAAAGAGCATCTTTAATCCTAATTTTAAGGATAATATGTGAAATGCCTCTCACGTAAAAGCCTACATTCATTTGCCATGTCATTTAAATCAGATTCAAGCGATATAACATATATTATGATACCTATACATAAAATTACTAAATATTCCTTTGAAAATTAAAATGAATAATCCTCTCCATACTGAATACTGAAGCAACATAAGCATACCTACAAAGTACAGTTACACCAATCACTGCATACTAGACAAGGAATAAACCTAAAGTAAAATTAAGTAAACTTATTATGAGGTATTAATATTAATTTTGGTAATGGTAAAAGTAAAATAGACAAATTAGATAATGTAATAGGCAATTAAAAACAAATATATTATATTCTTTATAAAATAAACTAAAAGAATCACCAAAATTCCAACTATATTACGTCATTTATTTAAATAAATATATCCTAATACTTTTTGCCTTAAAAAACTTAAAATATCTATTTAAACAATAAAGAAAATAATTAAAATCAATAAAATTAACAACAAAATTAGTTGTTTAGTTAACAATTACTAAGAATGATTACTTACAAAACTGTTTACAAATTCTATATCTGCTGCTCTTAATACTCAAAAAATTGTTTAATTATTAATATTCAACAATTACTTTAAACGTCTCGTCCTCTCGTACTAATATATATAATGAAATTAAAGATACAAATAAACCTGACACACGTCAGATTTCACTACTAAGAAAGTTGCCCTGTAACTGAAAATGTATACCTCGCTTATTAAAATATCTCAGATGTATAATATGGTTTTTGAAATATTATAATATTGTCTGCTAACTGAAAATGAATACTTTACTCATTATAATTGGTTATAATTTAAATGATAAATGTAATAAATAAATAAAAAAGTTTATATAATTTATAAATGTTATAAATGTAACTGGTTATATATCACGTCCAAGGGCACAACGTTTGAACAAGCTCTAACTTGTTAATTTAAAATTCGCAGAAAAGTATAGCGAAAATAAATTGAATTTGATACAATTATAAAACAGTCCAAAGATTTTCCTTCCAAGACACAAGAACTCTGATGGTCTATTTTTGATATTTTCACGTATTATCGCTCCAACCTACTTTTGTTTACACGAAAATTGAGATCTACACCAAATTAATTAGAAATATTCTAATATGTATAAATGGTTCTAAATAACTAAGATATATAAATATATACATAGCAATTTCAGCTCTGCGACATCTAGAAGCTCCTAGGTGTACTTCGTGTTTCGTAAGACTTCCACTGTGTGTCGTAGACTTCGCAGCAGCTTCAAACATATTTGAGCCTCGGTTAATATTTGTTTTTTTTTTCGAAGGTTCTTTACTTTAGCGTTGCAAAAAGACTTCCTGTACCACGTACACATAGCTATCAGCCTCAGCAGTAAGGAGGGCAGAAATTACATTGCATAAAACATTATTATCGAAATTCTACCTCAAATACAAAAATTATGAAGCACGTTAAATACAACTTTACGGGAAATGAATGCAATATTGATAAAAGTATCCGCGACAATTGCTCTCAGATAAATAAGTAGTTAAATTATTGAATACGTAAAATATGAAGCTATTACCAGTGAAGCAAATAAATATATACGAATATATTAATTTGTAACATAAAACTTCACCTATCTTATAAGAAATGATGATAATTCTTATAAATTCTGACGAATAGAGTTTTCAGGTACCCATCCTCAGCTGACGCCATCGTTACTAAACAACGGATGTTGATGTGTTCCTGTTAGTACTACCAAAATCTGAAAATGAAACAATTTTAAACACCGAATCGACTGCTGGTAATTCAAACTTTCACACGCGATGATTGTTTTTTAAAATAAATATCTTTTTCCAAACCATTAAATCCATCAGACCATTTAATTGTTTTAATAATTTAAAATAATTTAACAATAAGGAAAGTGAAATTTTAAGTTAGAAATTATTATATTTGCATATTGTTAAATTGTTACTTGAGATAAACATATTAATCTCTGTTCCTGCCAGTGGAATGTATAATTAAAATATATTTAAATTATGACAATTACATTAAATAGTCAGTAATAATAAATAATGTCCTAATAGGAGCTCAAACCTTCATGAAGCTATACATTGTTTAATTCTCTTTTATATTTTATATTTATGATATAGTGGCAAGCTAATTTTCTTTTTACTTTCGGGGTAAGAAGTACATTAAAACCAGACCTCACTATTCTAATATATGGAAGCTTTTCTTGATACCTAAGAATTATTGATATATACATCGGAATTAAAGCTTCAGCTACATCTAGAATACCCCATGGGAACTTGGTGTTTCGTAAGGATTCCACTGGGTGCTGTAGAGATCGCAGCCACTCAGGAAACACGCCAGACCTTTTAACTTCGTTTATTTTTTTTTTAGAGATGCTTTAATTTACCGTTATTACAATATTTTCCGTACCACGCTCATAAATATTAGGTAGACGATAAATTACATAATAACAAAAGAGTTAATGCCCTAATTCTACTGCAAATATTACTCAAAGCTATGAAGCAGGTTAAATACAATTTTAATGGCTATCAATGTAATAATAATTAAAACTACACACGTTAATGACCTACAGATTATTAAGTAATTAAATTATTACTTAAAATTTTAATCTGAATTGCTATCAGTCCAACAGACCCTTAAAATATATTACAATTACTTACCTTTAAAGACTGAGAAATAACATAACCTTCTAACAGGAACTCAAAACATGTAGGGGTTATAATTATTTAAACATTATTTTATTGATTTTTAACTGGAGTAGTTAAAATTATTAAAATTTAAGACATAAAAGCTAATATTTACTTAAAACACTTACTTGAAATAAAATTTTAAACAATGTCCTACATTTTAAATGTGCTAATTATTTAAGTCTGAGGTAGGATTTTCCATTTGTAATAAAAAAATTATAAGCTTAATGAATAATCTTAGATCCTTAAATCATAATGAAAGAATTAAAGTACCTATTTAACTTATTAGCTAACAAACCTTTTAAAGGAACATCCTTAATCCTATATATAAAGATAATATTTGAAATCCCTCTCACGTAAAAGCCTACATTTATTTGTATATTATCTAAATCATTTTCAAGAGAAGTAAAACAGGTTATTATATTTATAAATAAAATTATTAAACAGTCTTTTAAAAACTTAAAAAAAATTGCTCCTCTCCATATCAAAATACTGAAGCAACATAAGCATACTCACAAAGCACAGTAACACCAATCACTACATACTAGACAAGGAATGTAGCAAAAGGTAAAATTAAATAAACCACTTATATGGGGTTTTAATATTTATTTTGTTAATAATAAAAATAAAATAGAGACTTACATAATATAATAAGTAATTACAAAGAAATATATATATATTATTGACAAGGTAAACCAACTGAATCACCAAAATTCTGCAAAATTCCAGCTTTGTTAGGTCCTTTAATTAAATAAATATATCCTAATACTTTTTGCCATAAAACATAAAAATATATATTTCAACAAAAAATAAAATAAATAAAATCAATCAAACCAACAACAACAAAATCAATTGTTTTGTTAACGTTTACTAACAATAATTACTTACAATCATGTTTACAAATTCTATATCTGCTGCTCTTATTTCCCACTAACAGTTTAATTATTGATATTCACAAAATGTTCTAACGTCTCGCCCTCTCAAACTAATATATTTAATGAAATTGAAGATAAAACCATCCTGACACACGTCAGATTATACTTCTAAGAATATTGCCTGGTAACTGAAAATGTATAAAATTTATTAAAATATTTCAAATGTATAATATTGTTAACAGAAATTTAGAGTCATTCCTGAGAACATAAAAACTTTCGAGATTTGTACTGTAGAAATGTTACCTTGTGCTTATCGTGTCACATAGACTTAATCTGTCGGGTAAACTTTAAGCCCTAAGGACCCTGGGCTCATCTGAGCATCATTTCATCCATTCCATTCATCGTCCGATATGACTAAGTTTTGGAAACGTAAAATTAAAAAAAAAAAAAAAAAAAAAAAAAATAGGCCACTCGCTTTTTAGTTTCCAGTTTATTCTATAAAATTTGAAATAAATAAGTAATACATATGTGTGCATATATATAACATTATCCATCCTAGTGGATGTACAAATATATGCCTTCCCCTTAAAAGTAATAGTTCTAAAGACTTGAGGTTCTTCAGAGATTCTTCTCAAATTCTTTCTATGTTTCGCTACAGTTCGGTGTGTATAGAGAGAGATTGCGTCTCTCACCTTCTCTCTGGACTTGCAACTACAGCTAGAGTTCTATTGTTTGTGATATATTTTACGCCTTCCTCATTGATCCTTCTTATCTCTAAATTACACTATTCTGCATCTACTTTATTAAATGAATTAATGTTTCAGATTCAAATTTTCACGCTAATTGCTAAAATAAATTCTGTTTATACTCATGACGTCAGAACTGTTTGCAATTCAAAGCTTTAAATTTGTGTGTGTGTGTGTGTGTGTGTGTGTGTGTGTGTGTGTGTGTGTGTGTGTGTGTGTGTGTGTGTGTGTGTGTGCGTATGTATCGAATTTTAGAAAAATTATATGATAAGGCCCCAAAAGAAATCGAACTAAACAAGGAGAAACAAATAAAAGCAATATTGTTCGAGGATGAGCAGCTAGTTTTGGCACATTCTGAAGATAACTTACAAAGATCACTAAACATCTTGAATACAATAACAAAAGAAAACTATATGAGAATATCTTCTGAGAAAACAAAATCGATTATAATTAATGGGAAAAATGAACGAGGAGATACAGTAATAGACAACGAAGTAATAGAACAGATACACACTTTTAATTAATAGTCATGTCAGATGAACACGGAACAAATGAACGAAGATTTGGCAATCAATAGAGAGAAAAAAAGCTGAATGAATACATTAAGACATATTTTGGAAGCAATATTAAAAATGAAATAAAACAGATACAGTATAATATAATATCTCAGGCAGTCTTAAAATATCGTAGTCAAACCTGGACGTTGAGAGGACAAGGTGAAGGACGTCTAGAAGGTACCTGATGGGAAGTCTAGCCAAATTTAGATTCCCTAGACTAGCAATGCAGTAACAACTGCATTTTGTTCGAGGTCTAGTTATAGCAATACATTAGTATAAACCTATGGGAACAAGATGACCAAGAAGACGATGCAGTAACAAAAGCTTGCTAGGAAGAAGCAGGAGAAATAAAAGTAAGAGATGTACGTCTCTGATACCTCGAATATGATAGTTAAAGCTACTGTAACCGAAATGAGTAAACGACAAAACGGTTTAATATATTGTGACTATGTGTGTTAGTGAAATTAAAAATCTATGTTAAGAATAAGAATTGCTCCATATTTTCGTAGAAATCAATCTGACACTCCAGATTTACGTCACATACGCCATGAAGGTCATCCACCACAAACACAGTTCACACAGCCGTATACGCGCACGAGCCCAATTACCGACTGACTCACTGTGGCGGGTGAGCTCCCTTTTTCTTTTCTTTTTACAGATTACACACAACATTTCAACTAATATCCAGGTAAATGAAACGGAATTTGTAGAAGAATATAAGGGAAATAACTTTAATTTCATACAATTATCAATCATTCCACAGATTTTCCTTCCAAAACACAAGAACACCGATGGGTTTATTTCGATATTTTTTACGTAATGTAGAACCAGCTTGGTTTTTTTCACACGAAAATTAAAATGTACATCAAAATAAAGAACAATATCCTAATATATTCAAATGGTTCTTACTAGCTAAGATACATAGTTATATACATAGCAATTTCAGCTTCGGCGACATCTAGAAGCTCGTACATGTACTTCGTGTTTCGTAAGACTTCCACTATGTGTCGTAGACGTCGCGGCAACTTCAAACATATTTGAGCCTCAGATAATGTTTGGGTTTTTTTTGGAAGGGCCTTCGCTTTAGCGTTGAAACACTCCTGTACCACGTACACAAAGCTATCAGGCTCAGCAGTAAGTAAAGCAGAAATTACATTGCATAAAAAAATAATATCGAAATTCTACCGCGAACCCAAAAACCATGAAGCAGGTTAAATACAAGTTTAAGGGTAATGAATGCATTATTGATAGTACCCGCGACAATAGCCCTCAGATAAATAAGTAGTTAAATGGTTCAATACGTAATATATGACGCTATTAATAGTGAAGCAAACAAATATATACAAATATAATAATTTGTACTTTAAAACTTCACTTATCTTATAAGAAATGATGATAAGTCATATAAATTCTCCAGAATGGTGGTTTCATGTATACTTATACATATCCTCAACTGTCGCTATCGGTACTAAACAACAGATGTTGATGTGTTCTTGTTAGCACCAACATCTGAAAATAAAACAAATTTAAAAACAGAATCGACTACCGGTACTTCAAAATTCATTACGCCATGTTTGTTTTTTAAAATAAATATCTAATCCCAAACCATTAAATCCATCAGACCATTTAATTGTTTTAATAATTTAAAATAATTTAACAATAAGATAAGTGAAGCTTTAAGTTAGAAAATATTGTATTTACATATAGTTAAATTATTACTTGACGAAAACATATTAATCTCAGCTCCTTCCAAAGGAATGTATAATTAAAATATATTTAAATTATGACAATTACCATTAAATAGTCAGTAATAATAAATAATATCCTAACAGTAGCTCAAACCTGAATGAAGTTATAAATTGTTTTAATTTTTTTTATATTGTTTTAGGCAAATCTGCAGTAGCTAAAATTCTTAATATTTGTGACAAGTAACTAATGCTCATATAAAACTCATATTTAATATAAAATTTGAAAAGGGTGTGTGAATCGTTAAACCTGAGGCGAGATATTTTAGCAGTAATCAAAAATAGTATGAGCTTAATTAATCAACTTGTAGAAGGACTTCTATTCAGCTACACATGCGATGATTGAAGACGGCGAACTATAAGCCCTGTGTTGTGAAAATCAGGTTAAAACAGAAGGTTTTGTAGCTGGGGGGGTGGTGCTAAGATCCGCACGTTGTGGCGACATTTGTAGCAGGTTCTCTCCGTTGTTGTGGGTTTCGATGTCCCAAAGTTGCGGCAACATATATAGCAAGATTCGTGCTGATATCTCGTTTCCCGTCGTTGGCCTTACTTCGTCGATCTTACCTTCGTCCAAAATATTATGACTTGATGAAGAAGATGTTCCCCGAACTTATCAGGAAAAATCAATAATTATGCCTCGGCTAGCTTTTAATATTCCTCTTTATTATCTTACTTACGAGAAATGAAAACTCTAAGTTACAAGAGTGGTAACGAGTAAAGAAATCATTAAGATTTTCAATTTGAATTTATATGAGAAATCAATCTTTTGTTTATTTTTTTTAACACCAAATCCATTACAATTCTTATCACAAAACTTTATACTGTGATCGGAATCAATCAACACTAAAATATTTTCGAGCAATTTAAAAAGCGTCCAATCTCTTCGGCGTTCCAGAAAGAAAGACGAAATCTCTTTCGGTTTCTACACCAAGATTATTTAATCCTTCTTTACTATCGCTACCCATATATTACTTTTTTATGATTGGCCGATTTACTACTACGTCACTACTTTACGTAATACATTTATTACTACGGCCGATCATGAAATTACATATATTTTTTGACAATTGTGTTTGTTTTTGTTATATGAATTTATAAATTTTTCAAACCATTCTGAAATATCAATCAAAAGAGCTGTTACAGTCTTGAAATCATAATAAAAATTTAAAATAACTATTTAATTTATTACTTAACAAACCTTTTAAAAGAATATATTTAATCCCAAATTTAAAGATAATGGTTTAAATTTCTTTCATGTATAATACCTACATTGAATTACCACAAGACTTAAATCAGATTACAGAAAAGTGACTTATATTATTATACTTATAAATAAAACTCTTGAATAATCACTTAAAGAAATTTTAAAATAAATATACCTTAATAAAAACTAAATAAACCTCTTATACACTGTATTAATATTTATTTAATTAATTATAAAAATAAAATCAGAAGTACATAATATACCTAATATTTAATTCCAAACTAAAGGATTTATATGTTCTTTACAATATAAACCAATAGCATCTCTAAAAGCCTTTATTAAAATTGCTACTTTGTTACTTCCTTTACTAACTTGAATATATTCCAATATTTCCCGCTATATAAAATAAAAATATCTACTTTAATAATAAGAAAACAATTAAAATATGTCCCACTAACACCCACATAGGGATTTGTATTTGTAACATTTACTATCAATGATTATTTACAATCATGTTTACCAGTTCCATACCTGCTGCTCTTAATTCTGTAAAAATCGTCAAATCATTAGTATTCAGAAATTATTTTAAACATATCATCCTCTCGTGTTAAGATATTTAACAAATTAAAAAATTACGAACCAACATAAGTTTAAGCTTCTAAGGATATTCCCAAATAACAGAATAATATAATATATTACATATATTACGAGGGCTGTTCACTAAAGAACGATCTAAAATATTTTTACTGTCATAATTTTAGCACTAATATTCAAGCTTATTATATTCTTTTAGCCAAATGTGAAACAAACACGGCGTAGTAGTTCTATTGTTGGTACTCCTCGTTCCCGACTGTGAGAACCAGGCAAGTTCAGACATGTTCAGTTTCTCCTGCCGCTGCAATGGAGATAACATGCAGTTAAAGTTGATGTTAGAGGAAGATCCGGAGTTTCTTTTAAACGTAATCACTGCTGATGCAACTTGGCTACATCACTTTTGATTCTGATAGAGCAAACAGCAAAGTTCAGTGTGGAAATATCCTTTATCACCAAACCCCAAAAAATCAGAAGTGGTTTGTTTCTACTGGGAAAGTTATGGTCATCTCATTCTTTGATATTCGTTGAATGGTTTATCAGCATGTTGTACCTGCACACACAGCAGTAACTGAACAATACTAAAGGGATGTCCTGAAAACTTTGGAAGTCCGTATCATGCGCAAAAGACCACATTTCCTTGAAGCAGGCTGGATGCTGCACCACGATAATGTGCGGCCGCATACTGCCTACGTTGTTGCTGAATATCTTGCAAAAATCAACGAGAAGTGCATCACTCAGCCTCCCTATAGTCCGTATTTAGCCCAATGTGACTCTTTCTATTTCCTAGCTTGAAGAAACGCCTTCGTGGGTGGCATTACCCATCATCAGTAGAATTGTTGAAGGCTCCGGAGATGATTTTGAAGGATCTCGAAAAAATGGTTTCCAGCATGTCTTTGAAGACTAGCAGAAACGCTGCGACAACTGCATCGCATTCAGAGGAGACTATTTTGAGAAGGACCATCATAATTATGAGGATAAGTAATGGTACGCTGTCAAAGAAGTTATAATTCTTTATTGAAGAGCCCTCGTATTTTCAAAAAGGAGAATCATTTTTGAGGAGATAAGAATTTTCCAAATATATACTGTGGTAATATTACGGTGTACTTATCATGTGTTACATAGGCTCCGGGGTTTAAAGTTTAAAATTTGTTATTTAAAAAGTGAAATAACATTATTATTACTAAATATATTTAATATTTATATTTTGTTATATTTATTAAAATATACTAACGCTGTCCAATGTAGTGGATGTACAATTATGTGTCTTCCCCTCAAAATTAATAATTCCATAGACTAGAGGTTCTTCAGAGATTCCTTTCAAATGGCTTCTATTGTTCGCTATATTTTAGTGTCTTTATAGCAAAGTTGGCGTGTTTGCTCTTTTCCCTGGGCTTGGGCCTACCACACACACAAGAAGCGATTTCCTACAGGGAAAGATCTTCAGAACCATAACTGCTAGCCTATTAAGAACATTACAGTTTCACTCCTTAATCATAAGGAAGCAATATTCCAGTGGGAAGAAAATGGTTACTGACACAATTTTCAAACACACTGCTTCACAGGAAGTGACTTCTAATCAAGAGTAAATTATTTAAATTAAATGGTATGTACCAATAAAACATTTAAATTGCTTTTCATTAGCCTTCATTCATTTCACGATTTAAGAAACATTCAATTTCTCGGACAACTCCTGAACACTTTAGCTTTGCTAATCCGAGAGTTTGCGGTATATTCCATGTAGAGTTGCAGCTGTAAAATTCCTTCTAAATGTTTGTATCTCGTCCTTGAACACAATGAACTTATAAACATGTTTGATATTCACTAACTTTCCGAGTTCACTCACGAACACACACACACACACACACACACACACACACACACACACACACACACACACATACAAGTGCCTTCTTTTAGACTCAGGTGATCTAAAATTTATTTCCAGTGCGATCTCGACAATTTACTTTTGACTAGAATACAGTTCCCCCTCTACCTAATACGTACATTCTGTCAGGAAAGTAACGTGATTTGGTCATATAGAAATATATTTCATAGTAAAAAGCCTTACGAGTAAAGCCGCGTACAAACTCGCCGTTCAACTGTCCGCCTTGTTGAGTCACAGTGACCACAGCGCCACACAGTGGAAGTGTCTTGCAACAGGAAGTACACGTAGTTTAGCACATATGACGCGGAGGCTGAAATTACCTTGTATATTTCTCTATGTGTTAGTTATTAGTTATTTGTCAAAACATTGGAATGATGTTCTATTTTTTGGTTTAAAGTTTACTCTAGAGGTAGAAAATGACAATTTGAAGCTGTTCCGTAAACAACAATAAAATCGGACTGAGAGAACTATAGTATTCTAAACAAAAATCTACAATTATTTCTATAGAATTTAAAAACACATGTTACATGCGCGTATACGGCAACATATCCATCCAAAATTTAACAACATTGGGAAAGGTGAACCAAAACACATTAAGCATGCTCGCATAAAAGTATTATAATGCCACCATTACACCACAAGGCCACCGTCACAACAGCCCAGGAGACAGCAGCACGCTGCCGCATGGAGCAGTGTATATAGTGAAGTGTCTGTGTGTTTGTGGGAAAATAAAAGTGCAAAATAAGCTCTTGTAAATACTGTACATAACAAAAAAAAAGGACACTGTAAGACACTAACATAGTAAAACTGTTCTCGGTGTGCTAAGGCAATAAGAGACATACATAAGACGACGGATTGACCAAAACCAAACGACTACAAAATAATGTCGAATGATTCGGTTATTTACCCAGCTCATCAAGTAAATTGTAAACAGCTGAGTTATTTGCTAAGAGAAGTTTACTTGATTATATGTCACAACAATGCACAAAATATTTTCAAACCATGAACTGGGAATGCATTGAAATAATCAATGAACACACGGTTGAACTTGATACATCTATAAGGATTATCATAGACATTTGTTCTGAAACGCTATAATTGTGATATAATTATATTGACTTTTCGTATGATATAGTGCCAAGCTAATTCTCTTTTCACTTTCGGGGTAAGAAATACATGAAAACCAGACCTCACTATTCTAATACATGGAAGCTTTTCTTAATACCTAAGTTTTATTGATATATACATAGCAATTAGAGATCCGGCGACATCTAGGGCACCCCATGGGGACTTTGTGATTCATAAGACTTCCACTGCGTGCTATAGTGATCGCAGCCGCTCAGGAAACACGCCAGACATATTAACTTCGGTTATTTTTTTATAGAGATGCTTTAATTTACCGTTATCACAATATTTTCCGTACCACGCTCATAAATAGTAGGTAGAAGATAAATGACATAATAACAAAAGACTTAATGTCCTAATTCTACTGCAAATATTGCTTAAAGTTATGAAGCTGGTTAAATACAATTTCAATGGCTATCAATGTAATACTAATTAAAACTACACACGTCAATGTCCTACAGATTATTAAGTAATTAAAGTATTACTTAAAATTTTAATCTGAATTGCTATCAGTCCAATAGACATTTAAAATATATTGCAATTATTCGTACTTTTATAGACTCAGAAATAACATAAAACCTTCTAACAGGAACTCAAAACATGTAGGGAGTTATAGATTATTTAAACATTATTTTATTGATTTTTAACTGCATTAGTTAAAATTATTAATATTTAAGACATAAAGGCTAATATTTTCCTAAAGCACTTACAGGAAATAAAATATTAAACAATGTCCTACATTTTAAATGTGCTAATTATTAAAGTCTGAGGTGAGATTTTCTATTCCTAATAAAAAAATTATAAGCTTAACGAATAAACTTACATCTTGAAATCATAGTGAAAGGATTAAAGTACGCATTTAACTGTTCAGTTAACAAAAAATTTAAAACAACATCTTTAATCCCGTATTTAAAGATAATATTTGAGGTCTCTCTCTCGTAAAAAACCCTACATCAATTTACCATGTGATTTAAATCAGATTCAGGAGAAGTAACATATATTATTATACTTATAAATAAAATTACTGAAGATTCCTTAAAAATTTAAAATGAATGCTCCTCTCCATACTAAATACTGAAGCAACATAAGCATACTCACAAAGCACAGTTACACCAATCACTACATACAAGACAGTGAGTTTACCTAAAATAAAACATCTTATGAGCTTTTAATATTCCTTTTGGTAATGATAAAAATAAAATAGACAAATTACATTATATAATTGCTAATTAAAACGAAAATTAATATGTTCTTTGCAAAATAAACCAACAGAATCACCAAAATTCTGAAAAATTCCAACTTTATTACGTCCTTTCCTTAAATAAATATATACAAATACTTTTTGCGTTAAAAAAATATATTTTTCAAACCAAAAGAAAATGAGTAAAATGAATCAAACTAAAAAAAACAACAGGATCAATTCTTTTGTTTACATTTACTATCAATGATTACTTACAATCATGTTTACAAATTCTCTATCTGCTGCTCTTAGATCTCACAAAATAGTTTAATTATTAATATTCAACAATTATCTTAAACGTCTCGTCCTCTCGTACTAATATATTTAATAAAATTAAAGATACAAATAAACCTTGACAGAGGACAGATTAAACTTCTAAGAATGTTGCCTGCTAACTTAAAATGTATACCTTACTTATTAAAATATTTCACATGTATAATATTGTTAACATAGATTTGGAATGATTTCTGAGAAAATAAAAGCTGTAGAGATATGTACTGTAGAAATTTTAAAGTGTGCTTATCGTGTTATATAGGCTCAACTTATCGGGTAACTCTAAGATCTAAGGACCCTAGGCTCATTTGAGCATGAATCATTTCAACCACTCCATTCGTCGTCCGGTAAGCCTTAGCATTACAGGACGTAAAATTAAAAAAAAATGCTTAACAATTTTAATTTTCCAGTTTATTATTTAAAATGTGAAATAAATAACTAGTATATATGAAAATATAACTCTATCCATCTTAGTGGATGTAAAAATATGTGCCTTCCCCTTAAAATTATTAATTCTAAAGACATGAGAATCTTGAGAGATTCTTCTCAAATGCTTTCTATGTTTCGCTACAGTTCGGTGTGTATAGAGCGAGATTGCATCTCTGACATTCTCCCTGGACTTGAGACTACAACTAGAGTTCTACTTTTTGTGATTCGTTTGACGCCTTCCTCATTGATCCTTCTTATTTCTGCATCGATTTTATTAAATGACTTAAAGTTTCAGAATCAATTTTCACGCTGATTGCTAATCTAAAATCTGTTTTAACTCGCCACGTCAGTACTGTTTGCAATTCAAAATTTTATGTTTGTGTGTATATGTATTGCAGTTTAGAAAAATCATATGAGAAAGCCCCAAACGAAATCGACCTAAACAAGGAGAAACAAATAAAAGCAATATTGTTCACGGATTTGCAGCTAGTTTTGGCACATTCTGAAGATAACTTACAAAGATCACTCAACATCTTGAGTAGAGTAATGAAAGAACAATATATGAGAATATCTTCTCAGAAAACTAAATCGATTATAATTAATGGGGAAAAATGTACCATGAGAAACAGTAATACACAGCGAAGTAATGGAACAGATATCCACTTTTAATTAATTGTGATATCAGATGAGTACGGAACAAATGGACGAAGATTTGGAAACGAATATACTGAACAAATTGAATGAAAACATTAAGACATATTTTGGAAGCAACTTGAGAAATGAAATAAAACAGATAGTGCGTAATGTAATATCTAAGGCAGCCTTAAAATATGGTAGTCAAACCTGGACGTTGAGAAGACAAGATAAAGGACGGCTAGAAGGTATCTGATGACAAAAAACATAAAAGATAGAATCAGAAACCAGGTTATAAGAATGCTTGATGATATGTGTAGGTAGCAGAAGCAATAGAATGAAAATGGAATGAGAATGCCAAATTTAGATTACCTAGACTACAGGTAGATCGCAAACAAACTGCAGCCGATGCGCGCATGCGCTAGTAGAGCCTTCTCCACATCACGACATCCAAGCATCATGTGACTTCCATTGTTTCCTTTCTGCATGCGACAGAGCGCAAAGCACGATGCCATTTAATACTGTTTTGATTTTCAAAGGTAACAGGAAATAATTACCTAAGACATGACCTCACAATGGATCAAAAAATAGAATGATAATTTCCTTAAACTCTGAGGTATAACGCAGTGATTCGGCTGAAAGTGCAATTATTGAATGCAACAGCGAATGATACATGAGCAGTGCTGCCCGTGCGATGGAAGAGGGGCAATCTAAAATGACGGTAGAGAGGGAAAGTTAGAGGACTCCAGTGTTGGTAAGCCACGCCAACAACAGCGTTTTGTTCGAGGTCTAGTTATAGCAATATATTAGGTATAAACCTATGGGAACAAGATGACCAACAAGACGATGCAGTAACAAAAGCTTGCTAGGAAGAAGCAGGAGAAATAAAAGTAAAAGATGTACGCCTCTGATACCACGAACATGATAGTTAAAACCACTGTAACCGAAATGAGTAAACGACAAAACGGTTTAATATATTGTGACTCAGTGTGTTCATGAAATTAAAAAACCAGGTTACAAATACCAAAAACTGCTCTTTATTTTCGTAGAAATCAATCTGACAGTCCAGAATTTCATTACATACGCAATACAACTTGCAAGGTCATCGACCACTAACACAGTTCACACAGCTGTTCACCCGCACCCGTCCAATTACCCACACACTCACTGTGGCGGGCGGACGCGCTTTTTCTTATAAATTACTCACATTCCGGCATGCTCTCACACCATCAAGACGCGGCTAGAACAAAGACGAACTCTCGAGAAAACCATCTCCTACCCCCTTCCGTTTCGGTGAGCTTTTATCTACACACTGCACTGCCGTCCCTTTGGACTTCTGGCCGCACCGCCTCGATCATCATTGGGCTCGCGACACTGTCGATCAAATAGTAAATGTTCCCAGCTCAGCAGCTCATTCACGTATACCTGGATTATTTTTAACAATGTGTAATTGGTTATATATCGCTTCCATGCGCTCAACATTGGGACAAAATTCCAAATTAATGACTTGAAATTTGTATGAAAATATAAGCAAACTAATTTGAATAAGATACAATTATAGAACAATCCACAGGTTTTCCTTCCAAGACACCAGAACCCTGATGGGTCTATTTTGATATTTTTACGTTATATAGATCCAGCTTGGTTTTGTTCACACGAAAATTGATATATACATCAAAATAAAGAACAATATTCTAATATATTCAAAGGTTCTTACTCACTAAGATATATAGATATATACATAATAATTTCAGCTTCGACGATATCTAGGAGCTCCTACGTTTACTTAGTGTTTCCTAAGACTTCCACTATGTGTCGTAGACTTCGCAGTAACTTCAAGCATATTTGATCCTCAGTTAATATTTGGAGTTTTCTGGAAGGGGCTTCACTTTAGCATTGAAGCAATACTTCCTGTACCACGTACACAAATCATCAGGCTCAGCAGTAAGTAGGGCAGAAATTACATTGCGTAAATGATAAATATCAAAATTCTCCTGCAAAACCAAAAACTATGAAGCAGGTAAACACAAGTTTAAGGGTAATGAATGCAATATTGATAAAGGTAGCCACGACAATAGTCCTCAGATAAATAGGTAGTTAAACTGTTAAATACGTAAAATATGAAGTTATTAACAGTGAAGCCAATAAATATATACAAATATAATAATTTGTAACTTAAAACTTCCTTATCTTATATGAAGTGATGACAATTCTTTAAAATTTTCCAGAATCGCGATTTCGTGTATACTTATACAGAACCTCAACTGTCGCTATCGTTACTAAGCAGCAGATGCTGATGTGTTCTTGTTAGTACTCTCAAAATCTGAAAATAAAACTAATTCAAAAACAGAAGCCTTCATGCCAGGTGGTAGAGAAGGCCTTCTCGACATCCAGAGATACCGCCGCATTGACTGCCCATTCCCGGAAACCCAGGGCAGCGGCCTCCACCAGATGGAGCAGCTGCTGTGATTTCCAGTGCACAGGACGAAAAGGGGCGACAAGCGGGCTAAAGCAAGCCTCTGGAAAACCTTCGAGAGGACTGACAGGAGGCCAATGGAGCGGTAACCGGCGGGGAGTGCCAGATTTATATCGGGCTTCAAAATGCAAAACAGCCGAGCCTCCCTCCACTGTCGTGGAAAGTGGCCCAGGGCGAGACACATGTTAAAAACCCGAGTAAGAAAAAGAACGGCTTTGAAGGGAAGGTGACGGAGCATGATAGGGGTCAACCCATTAGTTCGCGAAACCCTTTTGGGATTTAGAAGCCGGAATGCGCCCTGGAGCTCACTGGGTCTAATGACAGGAAGTCGGTCCGACTCAGCAAGAGGACCTCGAAGGTTGAGACGAACCTCCCGCTTGACGCGGCCAGTAAGGTCTAGGTCCTGGGGGTCATCTCGTGGCCTCATGGTCCTCTCCAGGTAATCGGCAAACACATTTGCTTTGGCTTGGGGTTTTATACACCAGGCCTTGGGTGCCTTGGATAGGGGTGGTTTGCGCTCCTCCACGATTACGGAGTCCTTTTGCAAACATCCACGCCTCGCCATTCTCAAAATTCACTTGAGATATCAACTCCTCCCACGCGCGCACGCGGTGCTCCCGTAGACGAAGTCGAACCTCTCGGCGCAAGCGCACGAGCAGAATTTGATTATGGCGAGTGCGGTGTCGCTGATAGGGTCTGCGAGCCTCCCAAGAGCGACGGATGAGTAGATGGATGTCTAGCGGGATGACGTGAGAGTGTAGATGTGCTGAAGTGTGAACGGTGAGGTTACGAAAAGTTCGCCCTACGATGGAGGTAAAGGAGGAGAATGCCGTCTCTAGGGTTGGTATGTCTGTAACATGTGGGTTAGGAGGTATGGAGTCATTTAGGCAGACCCATATGCAATCGCAATCGACCTCACGGTTTTGAACCGTGAATTCATGACTGACAACCCGTAAGTTGACCTCAGCCACAACTGGGTTGTGGTCGGAATGTAAGGCGTTTTGTGAATTGAATGATAAGGGAAATGGAAAATGTTTGATGAATGCGAAGTCAATGACCGAAAGGCGGCCTTGAATTCGCGGGAAATGAATGGGTTGCCAGGGACCCCCAACTCCAAATTGAGGATCTCCATCTATGATGCGGATGATTTCTCTGCCTCTTGCATCTGTCCGGGGACCCGAATGCCAACGCAGGTGTTTAGCATTCAAATCCCCAGCCATAATGACGTTGGGTTGTAGGGTGAGGATGGAGAGATAATCATTAGCAACGAACTGTTGGTGAGGATGGTGGTATGTAGACACTATCAGGACTTCGGAACAGCCCAGGTTCACGCAGACGGCCGTGGCTTCAAGGATTTGAAGCGCGGGATGCTAGACAGGTTTAAAGACTACCCCTCTCCTCACAAAGATCGACGTGCCACCGCCACGATGGCCCACACGGTCGACCCTGAGGCAGTGATAGCCGGAAATCCGGAAGGACATTTCATGTCGGAGATGTTTTCCGATACCAAGATGAGATCCAAAGGAAATGACCTCGCAAAATGCAGGAGTTCATCTTGTTGACCATTGATGCCACTCGCATTCCAGAATGCGAATTTGAACGAGGTCAGAGACATAGTTCACCCCGCCATTATGGTTCGCGCGGCTTACAGTGGACAACAAGGCAAGCGCCTCCATGGCAATGACCATTCGGGCTGCAGAATGCTTGGTGTCGAAGAACCTCACCACTAGTTCACAGAGACGCCGGCCGTGGTTCTGCAGCAGTTGCTGCAACCAACACAGCATCTCTTAGGCCTGTGTGATGGGAGGAGAAACTTCATTTGAAGTGGAAGTTTTGGTGGCAGTGGGGGATGCACAAGAGCACCTGGCCGCCGGCCTACCATTAGCCCGTCCATACCTCAGCTGGCGATCGTGTTTGGGAGTACCTCGCCCGCTCGACGCCTCGGAATCGGACCCTTGCTCTCTGGCAGGACGTCCTCCCTGTGCTCTGTCGGAGGGGGTGGTATTAGGGGCTGTTTCTGTAGCCTTAGGTGGACGTAAGTGTTTTGCCCCTGATACCGCCGGCAAATCCGCAGGCTTGCGCGCCAACTCCGCAAAGGTAGGCACAACACGTGCTTTCTGAGTTGTACCATAAGCAGCAGGCTGCACTGGTACAGCGGGGGCAGAATTTTGCCTAGCCGATTATGGTGCTGGCACCCTCCTAGAGGCTATCATAGACTTCCTAGTCGGGCAGCCCCCGTAGCACGCAATGTGATCACCCTTGCAGTTAGCACAAGGGGGCACCTCAGTCATGGCACGCGGACAGACATCTTTGGTATGGGTGCCACGGCACCGTAAGCAGCGTGGGTTACGGTGGCAGAGGTTGCTGGAGTGGTTAAACCCCAGGCATCTATAACATTGAGGGGGCCGCCAGAGCCCTTTGCTGGTTCCAACTGAACCCGGAGTTAGCAGGTGGTTGTGACTCCGTCCAACTTAATTTCCTTGATCACTCTGGGGGTGATACCCTGGCGGACGAGATCTGTACTAATGTGTTCCCCTGAGGTATCCACCGCCAACCCGCGGATAACCCGGCGTACATCACGGGCTTTCTCTAGCCCAAAGCTGAAGTGGTTAATCCCTCTTTTCTTGAGCTGATGCAGTAATAGGCTGTAATCTTCCACCGCTTTAGCCTGGAAGATATAGCGGCTTTTGTTTCTCCGAACTGTGCAGGTCTGCGCCAGGGTCGGCATGACTTATTTGAGGAAGCCAACAGCCCCGGAGAAGTCATCCACAATTATCGGAAGGACGTGTTTCCGTTGACCCCCACCATTCTGACCCTTTCCAGCATTGGCAGAGGTTCGACGGCTTGTCCGGCCAGAGGGCATGCCCTCTGCAGCCAGCCTCTCAGCGCGCTTGGCCTTCCGTGATTTAACCTCACGAAACTCTCCCTCCTGCTCGCCATCCGTGGATATGTACGACCAGCTATGCTCTGAGACACCCCCGTATGTCGAGCAGTAGCTGGAGTACGTAGTGGTCCTACCACTACGGCAAGAAAAGCAGGTGCGAACACTGGCACACTCGACCTCGGAGTCAGACCCCGAGTTTTCGCCTAAACGAAGAACTGGCTCGCGTGAGTCGCCCTGGTTGGTTGTTTCGAGAAGTACTACCCTGCCTTCTCCACCGCGGCGTTGTTGGCGAGGCTTCGTCTTCCTGGTACCACCAGTACAGGTGCTGGTTAAGGCCGTTGCGGCCGAGTTGACTAGCCTGTAGGAGCAGAGCTAGCGGATGGGATAGGTTCCATCTCTAGTGGGAAAGCTGACTAGGGTCAGACAGGTACTAAAAGCACTGCACCAGAGGTGCATGCAATAAACACAAGGGCGTGTGCCCTCACCTGAAGGTAGCAGGGGCTGAGAAGCGTGCCACTAATAGGACCGGACACCTGTATTCCCAGATGCGCCTTACCCGATACTAGGTATCGGATGGCTTTGGCCGTTAGTGTCAACCCGCTACCTTATGCTGGCGTCCCGTTCTTGAAGTGCTCGTAGCAACAATTTAACTTGATTTTGTAAATTCTGTAGAAATAAATGTAGATATTTGTTTAGAACGCTATAATTTTCTTACTCCTTTTTGCTTGATTTTTTCGGAATAGCTTCAAATTGTCATGATTTACGCTTATAGTAAACTCTAAAACAAACAACGTAGAGCACCATTCCAATGTTTTGAGAAATACCTAATAACTAACACATATAGAAATATACATGGCAATTACAACCTCCGCGTCATCTGTGTCATGCTACCTGTACTTTCTATTGCAAGACACTTCCACTGCATGTCGCTATTTTCGCAGTGTCTCAGTAAACACTCGGGGCAGATGAATGGCGGGTTTGAACCTGGTTTTACTCGTAAGGTGTTTATTGTTAAATATTACTTAGTGTGCTACTTACGTACACAGTTTGTAGAGGAAAAATTGAACTCCAGACAAATGTTAATTGGAATGTATTAATCTGACCAATTCATGTAACTTTCCTTATAGACTGTGCGTATTATGTAGAGGGGGAAGTGAATTCTAGTCAAAAGTAAAATGTCGAGATCGCACTGGAAATAAATTTTAGATCATCTGAGTCTAAAAGAAGGTATTTGCATGGGTGTGTGTGTGTGTGTGTGTGCGTGTGTCTTTGTGTCTGCGTGTGTGAGTGAACTCAGAAGGTTAGTAAATACCAAACTCGTATATAAGTGCGTGTGTTCAAGGACGAGACTCGAGAAGTTGGGAGTTCAACAACTACTCAGAAAATTTCCATGGAGTATACGGTAAATTCTATGTTTAGCAGATCTAAACGGTCCAGAAGTTGTCCGGAAAATTGCAGGCTTGTTAAATCGTGAAATGAATAAAGTTTAATAAAAGACAATTTAAACCGTTTTATTAGTACGTACAACTTAATTTACTTGATTTATTTTTGGTTAGGAGTCACTCCCTGTAAAGCAGTGTGCTTGAAAAAAGTTTCAATATCCATCTGATTACCACGTGAATATTGCTTCTTCATGATTAAGGAGTGAAACTGAAATGTGCTTAATGGGCTATCAGTTATGGTTCTGAAGATCTTTCTATGCAGGAAATCGCATTATGTGTGTGGTAGTCCCAAGCCAAGAGAAAAGAGCAGAGACGCCAACCATGCTATAAAGACCCCAAACTATAGCGAAACATAGAAACCATTTGAGAGCAATCTCTGAAGAACCTCTAGTCCTTGGAATTATTAATTTTGAGGGAAGACACATATTTGTATATCCACTAGCTTGGATAGCGTTAGTAGATTTTAATAAATATAAAATTTTATAGATATAAAATATACTTAGTAATAAAAATATTATTTCACTTTTTAAATAACAAATTTGAAACTTTAAACCCCAGAGCCTATGTAACACATGATAAGCACACCGAAATATTACTACAGTACATATCTCGAAAATTCTTATTTCCTCAACAATGGTTCCCTTTGTTGAAAATAATAGGGCTGTACAATAAAGAATGATAGCATGTTCTTTGACAACGTACCTTTACTCATCCTCATAATTTTGATGATCCTTCTCAAAATAGTCCCCCCTGAATGCGATGCACTTGTCCTGACGTTTCAGAAAGTCTTCAAAGACATGCTGGTAACCATTTTTTGAGAGATCCTTCAAAATTCCGTCCGCAGTGTTCAACAATTCTATTGATGATGGATAATGTCACCCACGAAGGAGTTTCTTCAAGTTAGGAAATAGAAAAAAGTCACGTGGGGCTAAATCCGGACTATAGGGAGGGTGAGGAATGCATTTCTCGTTGATTTTTGCAAGCTATTCAGCAACGTCATAGGCAATATGCAGGAGCACATTTACGTGGTGCAGCATCCAGCCTGCTTCATGGAAATGTGGTCTTTTGTGGCTTATTGGACTTGCAATATTTTCAGGACATCCCTGTAGTATTATCCAATTACTGATAAGTGTGCAGGTACAACATGCTGATAAAGCATTCCATGAATATCAAAGAATGAGACGACCATAACTTTCTCAGCAGAATCAACCACTTTTCCTTTTTTTGGAGGCTGGTGATGAAGGAGATTTACACACTGAGCTTTGCTGTTTGCTCTCAGGATCAAAATGGTGTAGGCATGTTTCATCAGCAGTGATTATGTTTGAAAGAAACTCCGGATCTTTCTCTAACATTAACTTTATCTGCATGTCACCTCCATTGAAGGGGTAGGCCATACTGAACAGGTCTGAACTTACCTTGTTATCACAGGCGGGAACCAGAAGTACCAACAAAGAAACTACTACTGCGTGTTTGCTACACATTAAGCTAACAGAATATAATAAGATTGAATTTTAGTGCGAAAAATTATGACTGTTAAAATTATGATCAATTTTATTGAACAGCCCTCGTAGTATATGTGTAAAATATTTTAGGTGTATATAGTAAGATATATACCTACATATGTATTACTATATACATTACATTATTTGGGAATATCCTTAGAAGCTTAAACTTAGGTTCATTCGTATTTTTTAATTTTATTATATATCTTAACAAGAGAGGATGATATGTTTAAAATAATTTCAGAATACTAACGATTCCACAATTTTTACAAAATAAAGAGCAGGAGGTATAGAACTGGTAAACAAGATAGTCAATAGTCATTGAGAGTAAATGCTACAAAATCAATTAAGTGGGGGTTGATGGGACTTATTTTAATTGCTTTCCTTATTATTAAAGTATTTTTTTATTTTATATACCGGTAAATATTGAAATATATTCAATTTTGTAAAGAATATAACAAAGTAGCAATTTTAGTAAAGGCTTTTAGAGATTCTATTGGTTTGTTTTGTAAAGGACATATAAATCCTTTAGTTTGGAATTATAGGTTATAATAGGTAGACCTGTATTTTATTTTTATCATTAATTAAATAAATATTAAAACCGTGTTAAGAGGTTTATTTACTTTCAGTTTAGCTATATTTATTTTCTAGTATTTACTAGTTGCTCTTGCTGTGTTTTGTTAGTGTGCTTACGTTGTTTCAGTATTTAATCTCCAGAGGAGAATTTCCTTTAATTTTTTTCATTGAATATTCAATAATTTTATTTATAAGTATATTAATATATTTTAAGTTTCTGTAATCTGATTTAAGTCATGTGGTAATTCAATGTAGGTATTATACATGAAAGAAACTTAAACCATTATCTTTAAATTTGGGATTAAATATGTTCTTTTAAAGGATTTGTTAAGTAATAAGTTAAATAGGTATTTTAACTTTTCTTTATGATTTCAAGACTGTAACAGCTATTTTTTAATTATATTTAGAAAGGGTTTGTAGAATTTTTAAATTTTAAAAGAAAAAAAAAAAAGAAAAATTGAATAAAAATATATTTAATTTCCTGATTGGCCGTAGTAAAAATTCTATTACGTAACGTAGTGACGCAGTAGTAAATCGGCCAATCATATAAAAGTAATTTATGGGTGGCGATAGTACCGAATGATTAAATAATCTTGGTGTATATACCGAAAGAAAATTCGTCTTTCCTTCTGGAACGCCGAAGGAATCGTACGCTTTTTAAATTGCTCGAAAATATTTAAGTGTTAATTCAATTTGAAGTATTAGGTTGATTCCGATCACATTATAAAGTTTTGTGATAAGTATTGTTATGGATTTGTTGTCAAAGAAATAAACAAAAGTTTGATTTTTTATACAAATTCAAATTAAAAATCGTAATGATTTCTTCACTCGTTTGGTTTTCGTCCTGTGCACTGGAAATCACAGCAGCTGCTCCATCTGGTGGAGGCTACTGCCCTGGGTTTCTAGGAAAGGGCATTCACTGCGGCGGTATCTGTGGATGTTGAGAAGGCCTTCTCTACCACCTGGCATGCAGGCCTCCTATATAAACTAATCACCCTGGGGAATCCTGCACACATGATACACATTCTACACTTATTCCTCAAATACAGACATTTCACAGTTACTGTGGCGGGAAAGCTATGTACCAGATGACCCATCAGAGTAGGCGTCCCCGAAGGCTCTGTCTTATCCCCTATACTCTTTAGCGTGTATGTGGCGGATCTCCCCAGGGAGCTACACGTCAACATAGCCCAATATGCAGACGACGTGCTACTATACAACACAGATAGAAACGCACGCAGAGCCTTCAACCCAATACAGCGACACCTAAGCCTCATTCATGACTGGTGTAGGATTTGGCGATTGTCTATCAACACAAAGAAAAGCCAAGCCATACTCTTCACCAAGCGTCACTTTCCTGCCAACCTCCCCGTCTTTAATTATTCTAGCATATGGATAGATAGGACAAACTCTCTAAAGTACCTAGGTGTAAAGCTGGACAAGGGCCTAAACTTTCGGTGTCACATCCAGGAGGTAGCTCATCGGGCGTGCGGAGCTCTAGCTTCGTTATATCCCATGATGCGCTCAGGAATGCCAACACCCCTTAAGTTGCGCATTTTCAGGCTTTAATTCTTGCAATCATGCCTTATGCGTGTGAGATCTGGGGCATAGCCGCAGGAACCAATCTACGACAACTTCAGCGTGTACAAAACAGATGTCTTAGGGCCATCTATTCTGTTTGCTGGAGGTTTCCTGTGAGATAATTTCATGAGGCCTCATCTCTCCACTATGTGGAAGATGTCATTAGGCGCCGGGCCACAAAATTCTACGCGAGTTTGCCTCAACATCAGAGCGCCCTGTTTAGGTCTCCAGGGAACTATAAAAACTCCGAAAGACGCTACAAGCTCTACCGGCTTCCCCGCATGGCATGCGGGCATACCCGGTAACAATAAAGTTCTTATTACAACCTCGAAATTATTACCGTTTGAAATTGATAGACTTTCTAAAATTATCACACCAGCGGTGCACACATAGCGTTGCAGCCGAGGTGGCTACCATGAGGAGCTACGGCTACCTCCCTTCTTTTCATCTACTTAAATTTCAACCACCACCCTGCAAAACCCCACATATCCTGTCATTAAGTAATAAGTCCCTATAGGACAGGTACACGAATGACACACATCCTGCTGACCCTCAGTCAGCCGCCAGCTGCTTGAATGAATAATGAATGAATGAATGAATGAATGAATGAATGAATGTTACTACGATACTTATTTCACTAGAATTGCGGACTATTTATATCGAACTACACCTAATACTTATTAAATGGTAATGCTGCTTTCCAATTCCATTGATCAATTTGTGTATGACGTCTGCGGCACTCTCCTAATGCATCATGGGACACTTAGTCCTCAGATGCTTTCTTTTGATATATCAAGATTATCAAGTGCTCTTCAAATTAAATTTTATTTGTTTATTTAGTAGAATGCATTTAAATTAACATTGGAATGAGTTTCAGGTTCTTAATTTGTTTTTAGAAGTAAGTACGAAAGAGGAGAGACATGTGCAAAATAAAACGAACAACGTTCGTGTACTTGCCTTAAAATGTATGTCCAGTTCGGTACTACATAACAAGATATTTTTTAAATTAATAACTATTTTTTAAAAATAACACCACAAAAAATACAGAAACTAGGTAATGAATAAATGGCAATAGAAATGAAGGAATTTGAAACAACACTGTAACAGACAAAAAATAGGAAGGCTCCAGGTATAGATGGGTATGGATGAATGCAGGGTATGAATGCAGGAAGTTACAAATATAGTGATATATGGGACCCGGCAAAATACCGGAGGAATAGAGTACGGCACAAATTATATATACACAGTGTGTTTCAAAAGACACGGAACGATTATAGCCGTTACGTACTTCATAACTTAACTTGTTCGAATTTCGGTGTAGCAGCTTTGAAATTCTGTTATCTATAATTTTATGCAGCATGATTTTGAGATTAGGCAGCGCAGGAACCACTCACTGGTGCGCGAACCTAAATAATTTGTTATTGAGACGAAACATTACTCCTTGCTCTTTATCAGTGACTCAAGCCTCGCTTTCAGTTATTGGGCAAAGGGCAGTTATTCGTGCAAACGACGAATATTAACTCGGACAGTTGCAAGGTTGCTCTTCAGTGTAAAACTGCACATTCCGTCCTAACAGAGTGGATTTTGCCCTAACTTAGCAAGTCCAAGCAATATGGATCACTATACGAACGCCAAAGTGATAGATATGGTTTTTATGGATGGAAGAGCTGAAGGGAGCTCAACGAACGCATAATTAGTTTAGTTTTATAAAAATAATTATAACAGATCATGGGAAAAAAAGGGAGTACAATGAACCCTTATACCTCTGCTATTGGATAATGACAAAGCATATGACTAGTTGAATCGTGGAAATCTAAGGCAGATACTATATAATTACAAGATAAAGCACAGTAAATATTCGTAAAACACTAAAGCATCTATAAAAGCTCTTTGCGCCATTATCGTCATTTGTTCCGGCGGGCGCATGAATATTTCCCTTGGCGCCGTTTATGCGGCCAGCTGATCATGTGACTCGCCAGCGCTCAAGAAAAGAGGCTAGGTTAGCTGAATTAGTACAGGATCATGAACAGCAAGAAAATGGTTCTGGACATTCGCAGCACACAGTGCAGTCGCAATCGTCACAAGCAGCTAAAGCTATCAAACTGCCTGTGATACAATTACCTAAATTTGAGAGTGATGCCACTTATTTCAAACATTTCTATGACACATTTATAAGCTTAGTGGTAAACAACCAAGCTTTAGATGCTATTCAGAAATATCATTACTTACTTTCCTCTCTAAAGGGACAAGCTCATTCACTATTACAGAACATACCTGTCACTAGTTAAAATTTTGATGTAGCATGGGAGCTCATATGCTCACGCTATAACAATACAAGATTAATAGCCACAGCTCATATAAAAAATTTATTAGCACTACCAGTAATGCATAAGGAAACAGTAAATGAACTACGTACCTTGCTCAACCATTTTCAAAATAACTTGAATGCCATTGAAGCATTAAAACTTTGCATGAAATCATTTTAATGCAACTTCTCCTAGAACACTTGTCTGACACCACACGCAGAGAATGGAAGAGTAAAATAGATTCTCAAAACTTCCCTTCTTTGAAGGATCTCATGCAATTTTTAGAAGCAAGAGCACACTCTTTTGAATTGCTTGCTAACACTGCATGTAACAAGAGGGTAGTTAAACCTAAGACTGATTTACATTCTGCTAAGCCCAACAGAAGAGACAGTAAACACTCTTACTTATCCACGAGTGATCGTGTATGTCCATTTTGTCAGGGCAATCACATGCTACATAAATGTGATAACTTCAAAAACCTTAATGTGCATAAGCATTGGACTTTCATTAAATCCAAGCGCCTTTGTTTCAATTGCTTTGCTCCTAATCACATATCAAGTAAATGTAATCGTGCCTCATACTTCAATTGTGGCTCATTCACTCACAGCAAGTTGCTTCATGATAGTAACAGAGAAAATGCTTCACGTGCAACTTGATTGAGTCCTGTAAATTATTCTACTAGAACGATTGACGCGCCATCTAGCTACTGTTCTTTTAAATCAAAATCCACACAGCAGGTTTTGCTTGCCAACGCACTAGTGCAAGTGGAAGACAGATATGGCAATCTCATACAAAGTAGAGCACTCCTCGACTCTGCCAGTCAATCCAATTTTATAACAGCAGATCTTGCGAAGCGCTTACAGCTTAACAAGGTGACAGCTGATACGCCTATCAAAGGTATAAATGGCATCATTTCTACGGCCACCCACCATGTTCAGGTCAATCTGAAATCTATGGTACATGATTTTAAGACTAAAATTGAATGTCTAGTACTTCCTCGCATAACAGGAAAACTACCTTCCACACATATCAATTTGTGCACCTGGAATATTCTTTCTAGCATTCCATTAGCAGATCCTAGGTTCAACATTTCTGATGAAGCTGAAATCCTAATCGGAAGTTCCTTATTCTTCGAGTTATTGCATGGGAAAACCTTAAAGAAACAAGGACATCCTATACTAGCCAGCACAGCCCTCATTTGGATAATATCAGGCCCTATTCCAAGGTCATCATACAAGTACAAGGCTAAGTCTTCGCCTCAGCATAATTTCTTCATCAGCACTGATAACCTTGACACACAGTTAAGACGTTTCTGGGATTTGGAAACACTTTCTCAGCATGTTCTTACTAAGGAGGAAAAGGAGTGCGACGAATTCTATGTAAAAACAACCACTCGTAATGCCGATGGTAGCTTTACAGTGCATCTACCCGTCAAGGAGGACAAAAATCGCTTAGGTGAATCTAGACAGCAAGCTATCAATCGCTTTATGCACTTAGAACGACGTCTTCAAAGCGACATCACACTTAAAGAAGATTACACTCAATTTCTCACTGAATATGAATCCATGGGGCACATGAAGCAAGTGTCACCACCAAAGGAAGGCGAACCTTGTTACTATCTTCCGCATCATGCAGTTTTCAAACCTTTATCTACTACTACTACTACTCGCACCAGAGTTGTATTTGATTCATCTGGGCAGTCTTCTTCAGGACTATCCTTGAATGATGTGCTGAAGTTGGGTCCTACTATTCAAGATGACCCATAACTTTACGCTTCAGAACTTATCGCTATGCATTCTCAGTTGACATTTCTAAGATGTACAGGCGAGTGAAAATGCATCCTGATGAACAAGATCTCCAAAGAATAGTATGGCGAGAAAACAAAGATGAACCTATCAAGGACTACGCTCTTACTCCAGTCACATATGGTACCAAACCTGCATCCTTTTTGGCCATAAGGACTTTGCATCAACTAGCTTCAGAGGAAGAGGCTAAATATACACTAGCTTCTCAAGCTATCCGTGAATACTTCTACGTAGATGATTGCTTATATGATCATAATGATCTACAGCAAGCTTTACATATTCAGAGGCAGCTACTTCAGATGTTAGACAGTGGCGGATTTCCACTTAGGAAATGGAGTTCTAATCATGAAGATATTTTAAAATCAACACCACCGGAACACAGACAGACACAACTTCCACTTTCATTGGATAGCTGTGAAAATGCGCATGCTCTTGGTCTCCTCTTGCATCCTGGAACAGATCAATTCCAGATACAAGACAATCCATCTCTTCAGGATAATCTAAATTATAGCTACACCAAACGAAGCATACTTTCTGTCATATCATCTATTTTTGATCCTTTAGGCCTAGTGAGTCCTATTGTCATAAATTGCCAAGATGTTTCTACAATCTCTTTGGTTGGAAAAACTCGGTTGGGATGAATTGATACCATCTCAACTCATCCAACAATGGCTAAATTCCTGCGAGACATTGTCCATCATTCATGCTATACGTATTCCAAGACACGTTCTAATCACAGGTACATTAAGGGACATACAAATACATGGGTTTTGCGATGCCTCAGAAAAGGCTTATGGTGCCTGTATGTATCTTCGTTCTATGAACAGCTGCAATGAAAGCAGGTGGAAAGGTCCTGATTGGATCTCACATCCCTTTTGCATCTTGGCCAGAACAACCCAAACGATTAGATATTCAAGATGCCACTGAGCAACGCACTACTGCATGCTTGATGGTCACTACAGAAAGTGATGATATCATATCTCGTTTTTAAAAATAGTTACGCCTGCAGAGAGTGACAGCATACATGCTGAGATTTGTATTCAACTGTAGAAACAGCAACACGAGACGTCAAGGTCCTCTCTCAGCACTTGAGCTTCAACAGTCATTGCACTGCTGCATTAAACTTGCTCAACAATCAGCTTATATCACAGAGTTAACAGAACTTAATGATAAAGGGCAGTTCCTACTAAAAGCTCATTAAAATCTTTGCATCCATTTGTCGACAATGAAGGTTTACTCCGAGTAGGGGGAAGAATTGACAAGGCTGAAATTTCCTTCCAGTCAAGACATCAGCTCATCTTACCTCCTAAGCATCATCTTACCAAGCTAATTATTGAAAGTGAACATGTTAAACTTTTGCAAGCTTCCTATCAGCTACTTACCCCTTCTCTTCGACAACGGTATTGGATACCGAGAATAAGGGAAACTCTTAAGTCAGTCCTACACAAGTGCCTGCCGTTCTTCAAACTCAAGGCCAAGGGAGCTCAACAATTAATGGGCAATCTACCTAGCTACAGAGTGACTCCAGCGAGACCCTTCCTACGAGTAGCAGTTGATTACGCTGGTCCATTCTTCCTACGTTATGGCTCGCCTCGCAGCAGAGTCAGGTGAAGGCCTACATAGCTATCTTTGTCTGTTTATCCACAAAGGCAATTCACATTGAGTTGGTTTCAGACATGACTTCTGATGCTTTTGTTGCTGCCTTACGAAGGTTTACAGCTAGACGAGGATTGTGTAAAAAGATCCTAAGTGACAATGGCACAAATTTTGTAGGTGCTAACAACAAACTTAGAGAACTTAGGCTACTTTTGCAATCTCGCAAGCACCAAGAGATTGTACAAGACTACGCTTCATCTAATGAATGCACATGGCATTTTATACCATCCAGCTCACCCCACTTTGGAGGATTACATGAGGCTGCAGTGAAATCTATGAAATATCATCTTCGTAGAGTAATGGCTACACAAGTACTGACCTATGAACAATTAACCACATTACTAATTCAAATTGAGGCTTGCTTGAACTCCCGTCCATTGCTACGCCTTACTGATGATCCTTTTGATACTTCCTACCTTTCTCCAGGTCACTTCCTCATTGAAGAACCATTGACTTCCATACCATCACCTTGTTCTGACAATCTGAATCAGTTACAGAAATGGCAACAGCTCCAAGATCGTCTACAACATCTGTGGCAGCGGTGGTCAACCGACTATCTACATTCACTCCAGCAGAGGCAAAAGTGGTCCAGTTGCAGTGAAAATCTTAAGGCAGACACCATGGTCCTGCTAATGGAAGACAATTCATCTCCTCTGCATTGGGAACTTGGAATGATCACTGAGACTCATCCTGGTGGTGATGGTTTAGTGCGGGTAGCTACAGTGCGAATTTCTAAGGGTGAATATAGGCGTCCCATTGTGAAACTGTGTTTTCTGCCAGTTCAAGAGCAACAGTGATATTCTTCAAAGTGTGCCTATGGTAAATTAAAAAACTTTTCATTTTTTTGGACCCCAGTATATTTGCGCCATTATCGTCATTTCTTCCGGCGGGCGCATGAATATTTCACTTGGCGCCGGTTATGCGGTCAGCTGTTGTTACCATGAAAGAACCGTTCTAGTTTATCTCAAATATTAAATGTATTGTTGTCTTCTTCATGATTATTCACATAAGAAATGTAGCGTGTGCAATAAATTTATCTAGTGATATGAATACAGCTCTATCGAGTACAGCCAACTAAATTAGTTTCCTTGGTTACAGCTAAAATCAAGGTGGTTCTCCGCATTTAAATAAGCACGACACTTGCTAAGGAAGGAAAAATAACCTCAAATACAGAAAGGATTAATACAAGCATATGTATTGTCACCTATGTTGTCTGTAATACACATGAATAGAATTTTATAAAAAAAATTGTAAGAGAAAGCCCGAAAAGGAATTCACCTACACAAAGAGAAACAAGCAAGACAATATTATTCGCGGATGGCCAGCTAGTTTTGGCAGATTCTGAAGATAATTTACAAAGATCATTAAACATCTTGAATAGACAGTAAAACAACAGGATATGAAAGTACCGCCATAGAAAACTAAATCGATTGCAATGAATGGGGAAAATAATAGACGAATAAAGACATTAACAGACAAAAAAGTAATGGAACAGATATCCACTTTAAGTTAATATCGATGTCAGATCAGTGCGGAACAAATGAACAAAGACTTGGAAACGAATATATTAAAATAAAACAATCTGACTGGATATATAAAGAAATCTTTTGGAATAAATATGAGAACTGAAATAAAACAGACTGTTCAATGTGTCTAAGGCAGTCTTAAAATATAATAGTGAAACCTGAACATTAAGGAGGCAAGATAAATGACGGCTAGAAGCTATTTGGGGGGGAAGACTAGAAGAGCTAGATTTAGAAAGCAAGATACAAGAACGCAGTTGAAACAGAGGGAGCAATAGAAAGAGCATGTAATGGGAATACTGTCACCCAGTTAGCGGAAGACACGACCGGCGACAGCTGGAGGCGACCAGTCAGCCGAGCCACGCCCCCGCATTAATCTCAGTCACTAACTGAGGTGTGATTAGAGAAATGTCACTTGTCGCTGGCCGCGTCTTTTCCCCCCTCCCATTGCCATCTGGAACCTTCGCGAAAGTTCTCGATTCTCATCCGCTTGTCCCCAATATTGGGAGACCTTCAAGCCATTCTCGCACATCAGTTTGGTTTTCGTCCTGGGCACTCGACAATCCAACAGTTGCTGCGGGTGTTCGAGAGTGCTGCTCTGGGTTTCCAGGAAGGCGCCTTCACTGCTGCAGTTTCTTTGGAGGTCGAGAAGGCCTTCTCCACGACATGGCACGCCGGGCTCCTCTACAAATTGATCCATCTGGGGCTACCAACACAATTAGTCAACATTATACACAGCTTCTTGCGACACCGCACATTCAAAGTCACAGTCGCGGGGAAAACATCTACACTCAGACCAGTGAGAGGCGGAGTCCCCGAAGGCTCTGTACTATCCCCCACCCTATTCAACGTCTTTATGGCAGACTTCCCAACAGAGCCACGAGTCGAAATGGCACAATACGCTGCCGACGTGCTTCTGTTCTGCAAAGACAAACACATCCTCAGAGCCTTCAATCCCCTACAAAGACATCTCCGTCTCACACAGCAGTGGTGTAGGCGTTGGCGGATGTCCGTTAATCCGGACAAAGGCCACGCCATACTTTTCACAAAGCGCCACACCCCCGCAGACTGCCCCAATTTCAGCTACCGAGGTCGAAGGATAGAGTGGACTAACTCTGTCCAGTACCTAGGTGTTAACTTGGACAAAGGTCTAACCTTTTGCCAACACATCGGGGACCGAGCGGCTAAGGTACAGGGAGCAATTGCTTCACTGTATCCAATGCTGGGGTCAACCTCGATGCTAGTTGGCATGAAGTTATACCTTTTCCGAGCGCTGGTAATCCCGGTTATGCTGTATGCCTGTGAGATCTGGGGCATGGCCGCAGACAGCGTGCTAGCATGGCTCCAACGTGCACAGAACAGAGGGCTCAGGTCTATATATTCTGTGGGTCCTTATTTTCCTACCAGGCTGCTACACGAGGCCTCGAGTCTCCCATACGTGGGGGATGAAATCAGGCGCCGGGCATCAAAATTATACGCAAGTTTACCATCTCATAGAAGCGTCCTTGTCAGATCCCTGGGAGATTATGACCCCACTAGACGTCGCTCTAGTCAGCACCGGTTACCCCGCATGGCTTGCGGGCATCCGAGATAACCAAGGAGCTAATCCGAACAGCAGCCAAAGCTGAGCTCCACATAATCCTTCCAAGCTGCTTGGCATCAAAATTATAAACCCAAAATTTAAATAAATAAAACACCAGGGTGCAAGGTGTTGCATCCTGTCCTTCAACCCCGAGGTACAAACTAGTAACCTCAGAAAAAATTCATCATCCTAAAAATCAACATTTCATCCTACAACATCCCGATATTTACCTTACCTGCGGTAAAACCCTTAAAAACGGGTGGGCACGCAGCAAAAACCTTCTGGCTTTATACAGCCAGCCAGCACCACATGGCATGGCAAGTCTGTCAGTGAGTGCTTGACGAGCTAGCAAACGGACGAGAAGACTGTGTACGTGCATCGGAACGGTAACGGACGAACTGGTGAATTGTAATTGTGTGCATTACGTAATTCTGTGTAATTGGCAAGTGTTTAATTGTCCGTGGAAATAAAGAACATTTTTGAGTGGTGCAATTGGACTTTTCATTTCACGAACCCACAAAGTCACAATACCAACTGGGTTAATTACGTATTATAAACCCTGTATAAACCTAAGGGAATAACGGACATACATAAGACGACAGAGTGACAAAAGCCAAACGAATTCAAATATCGATGGCGTCGGTAATTTACACAGCTCAGCACCTCATTTCGAAATAGCTGGATTATTTGCTAGGAAAAGTTTAATTATTATATATCAGAACAATGCACAAAACACATATCTCAAATGATGGCTAGTCTTTGAAAATTCCAATGAAAGCACAGTTGAGTTTGATAAACTTATAAGGAATTTCATAGCCTTTTGTTCTAAAATACTATAATTCTGATGCCCTTATGTTGACTTTTGGTATGATATATTTCCAAGCAACTTGCTTTTTTTATATTCGGGTAAGATGTACATGAAAGGCAAACATTATTGGTCTAATATATGGAAGCTCCTCTTAATAACTAAGAATTATTGATATATGCATAGCAATTAGAGCTTACGCGACATCTAGAATATCCTATAAGAACTTGTGTTTCGTAGGACTTCCACTGTATGCCGCAGTAATCGCAGGCACTCACGCAACACGCGGGACATTTTAACTTCTGTTTGTCTACTTTCTTACTTTGAGGGGCGCTTTACTTTACCGTTATCACAATACTTTCCGTACCACGCTCATAAATAGTAAGCAGAGGAGAAATTACATTATAACAAAAAAACTTAGTGTCCTAATTCTACTGCAACTATTACGTAAAGAAATAAAGCAGTTTAAATACCGTTTAATGGCTATCAGTGCAATAATACTTAGAAGTACACAAGTCAATGGCCTACAGATGAATAAGATAGTAAGAAATTACTTCAATTTTTAATCTGAATTTCTATAAGTATGATAGACACTTAAAATATATTTAAAACTATTACAATTACTCGTACTATTAATGACTCAGTAATAACATATAACCTTCTAACAGGAACTCAAACATGTAGGAAGTTATACATTATTTAAACATTATTTTATTTATTTTTAACTGCAGTATTTAAAATTATTAATACTAAAGACATAACAGCTAATATTTACTTAAAACACTTGCTTTAGATAAACTCTTAAACAATGTCCTACATTTTAAATGTGCCAATTATTAAAGTCTGAGATGAGATTTTGCATTTATAATAAAAAAATTATAAGCTTAATGAATAACCTTAGACCTTGAAATCATAATGGTAAGATTAAAATACCTATTTAACATATTAGTTAACAAACCTTTGAAAATAACATCTTGAATTCTAAATTTAAAGATAATATATGAAATCCCTCTCACGTAAAAGCCTACATTAATTTGCCATATCATTTAAATCAGATTCAAGGGAAGTAACATATATTATTATACCTATAAATAAAATTACTGAATATGCCTTTAAAAATAAAATAAATGTTCCTCTCCATACTAAATACTGAAGAAGCGTTAGCATACCTACAAAGCAGAGTTACACCAATCACTACATACTAGACAAGGAATACACCTAAAGTAAAATTACATACACCGCTTATGAGGTTTTAATATTTCATTTGGTAATGATAAATGTAAACTCGACAAATCACATAATATAATAAGTAATCATAAACAAAAATTGACATGTTCTTTACCAAAGAAACCAACAGAATCACGAAAATTTTGCAAAATTCCAAATTTATTAGTCCATTCCTTAAATATATATTAATACTCCTTGCGTTAAAAAACTAAAAAAAATTATTTCAAACTTAAAGAAAATAGTAAAAATCATTCAAACTTAATGCAACAAACTCAATTTTTTGTTAAAACTTACTATCAATTATTACTTACAATCATGTTTACAAATTCTATATCTGCTGCTCTTAGTGCTCACAAAATAGTTTAATTATTAGTATTCAACAATTACTTTTAACGTCTCGTCCTCTCGGACTAATATATTTAAAAAATTAAAGACACAAATAAACCTGACACAGGTCAGATTAAACTTCTAGGATATTGCCTGGTAACTGAAAATGTATACCTCACTTATTAAAACAACTCAGATGTATAATATTGTTAAAGATTAAGAATCATTCCTTAGAAAATTAATATTTTCGAGATATGTACTGTAGATACGTTACCGTGTGCTTATCGTGTTACATAGGCTCAATCTGTCGGGTAACTCTAAGCTCTAAGGATCCTGGGCTCATTTGAGCAGCATTTCACCCATTCCAGTCATCGTCCCATATGACTTAGCGTTTGAGGACGCAAAATTACAAAAAAAAGGCTCCTCAATTTATAGTTTACAGTTTATTATTTTAAATGTGAAATAAATAACTAATACATATGTTTCCATATATATGTATATAACACTCTATCCATCCTAGTGAATGTAAAGGAAGTGCCTTCCGCTTAAAATTAATAATTCTAAAGACTAGAGGTTATTTAGAGATTCTTCTCAAATGCTTTCTATGTTTCGCTATAGTTCGATCTGTATAGAGCGAGATTGCCTCTCTCACCTCCCTGGAATTGGTACTGCAGCTAGAGTTTTACGTTTTGAAGCAATTATGTTTAGCAAGGGCCCAGAGTTCAACGTTGGGACGCCAATATGAAGCGATTATATATGTGGCGAGCAACGAGTTCTACGTTGGGGCTACAGTTTGAAACAAATAATCTTTTGCTCAGTGTAAAGCAATGAGCTTGATCACAGGGTATGCGTGGATATGTTGAGAAGGATGGTTTTATTGATACTGGAATGCCCTCTGCAAACTGATTTATTGACTGTTTCTTTTATCCGAACATCAAACTTGAAGTTGCCAACCAAGGGTTACCAATATCCCTGTTTAGAGTTACTGAAGGCGGAATGTTTATTACTCGATAAACTTTATTCGTTCCTCCCGTACATATGAACCGACAAATATCTTCTCTCATTTCCGGTATGGCTGGCCCAAAACAGAACAAGAGGACTATCGTAATCGCCCTCCCGCCTCGGACTGAATGAATGACCACAGATGCGCGTGGGTGTACATGTGAATTTCACTTTCTGGAAGCCCTTATTCAACCAAAGATTCCCTTTGTGACAATCTTGTCCATTGTCATTATTAGGGACCAAAGAATACCTCATTCAACAAGTCAAGTGCGCCCCTTTAGAAATCTGCTAAGGACATTGTTAATAACATTTCTTTTGTTAAAAAAAACTCTCCTCCCCCAAACTGCTATTCGACTCAACTGCCCTTGTACGTGTTGCAACAAAGAACCCACATTCCTTTGAAATCCATCATGATTCTTTATACACTGCAACTGTTAATTTCGGTATAAATTTTTGTGATATATTTGACGCTTTCCTCATTGGTCCTTCTTATTTCTAAATTACACAGCTCTGCATCGATTTTCTTAAATGAATTACAGTTTCAGAATCAAACTTTCACGTTGATTGCTAAATTAAATCCATTTTCAATCAGGACGTGGAACTACTTGCCATTGCAACCTTTATGTTTGTGTGTGTATATGTATCCAAGTTTAGATAAATTATATGAGAAAGCCCCAAAAGAAATCGACCTAAACAAGAAGAAACAAATAAGAGATGATTGTTCACGGATGACCAGCTAGTTTTGGAACATTCTAAAGATAACTTACAAAGATCACTAAATATCTTGAATAAAATAACAAAAGAACACTATATGAGAATATCTTCTGAGAAAACTAAATCGATTATAATTAATGGGAAAAATAGACGAGGAGAAACAGTAATACACAACGAAGTAATGGAACAGATACCCGCTTTCTATTAATTGTGATGTTAGATAAGTATGGAAAAAGTGAACGAAGATTTTGAAAGCAATATAGTGAAACGAAACTGAATGAATACATTAATGCATATTTTGGAAGCAATATGGGAGTGTATAATGTAATATCTAAGGCAGCCTTAAAGTATCGCAGTCAAACGTGCAAGATGAGAAGACAAGATAAAGGACGTCTAGAAGGTATCTGATGGGGAAGTCTAGCCAAAAATACAATAGAATTCCAAAATTTAGATTATCTAGACTATCAATATATTAGGTATAAACCTATGGGAACAAGATGACCAAGAAGACGATGCAGTAACAAAAGCTTGCTAGGAAGAAGCAGGAGAAATAAAACTAAAAGATGTACGTCTCTGATACCACGAATATGATAGCTAAAACCACTGTAACCGAAATGAGTAAACGACAAAACGGTTTAATATATTGTGAGTCTGTGTGTGCGTGCGTGAAATTAAAAATCCAGGTTACAAATAAAAATTGCTCTATATTTTCGTAGAAATTAATCTGACACTCTAGAATTATTACGTCACATGCGCAATAAAACTTGCAAGGTCATCGCCTACAAATACAGTTCACACAGCTGTTCACTCGCACGAGTCCAATTACCGACTGAATCATTGTGGCGGGCTGGCGTATGATAAATTTATAAATTCTCCAGAATCGCTATTTCATGTATACTTATGCGCATACTCTACTCTCGTCATCGTTACTACACAACACATATTGATGTGTTCTTGTTAGTAGTACGGACATCTTAAAATAAAACAAATTTATAAACAGAATCGACTAAAGGTATTTCAAAATTCATTACGCCATTTTGTTTTTTAAAATAAATATATTTTCCAAAACAATTAAATCTACCGGACCATTTAATTGTTTTAATAATTTAAAATAATTTAACAATAAGGTAAGTGAAGTGTTAAGTTAGAAATTATTATATTTGCATATAGTTAAATTATTACTTAACGGAAGCATATTAATCTCGGCTCCTACCAGTGGAATGTATAATTAAAATATATTTAAATTATGAGAATTGCGATTAAATAGACAGTAATAATAAATAATATCCTTACAGGAGCTCAAACCTGTATGAAGCTATAAATTGTTTTAATTCTCTTTTATATTGCTTTAGGCATATCTGCAGTAGTTAAAATGATTAATATTTATGACAAATGGCTAATGCTCACATAAACTCATATTTTATATAAAACTTCAAAGAAGGTCCTACATTTTCGATGTGTGAATTATTAAAAGATGAGACGAGATCTTTTAGCAATAAAAAAATTATAAGCTTAATTAATGAACAAGGTCATGTAGCAGGACTTCTATTCAGCTACACATGCGATGATTTAAGACGACGAACTATAAGCCCTGCGTTGTGAAAATTATGCTGAAACAAAGGTTTTTGTTGCTGGGGGGATGGTGCTAAGTTGAAGATGCTATGATCCTCACGTTGTGGCGATATATGTAACAGGATCCCTCAGTTCTGGGTTTCATTGCCCCAAAGTTGCGGCATCATATATAGCAAGATTCATGCTGATAACTCGTTTCCCGTTGTTGGTCTTACTTCGTCGATCTTACCTTCGTCCAAAATATTATGACTTGATGAAGACAATGTTCCCCGAAGTTATCAGGAAAATAATTATGCCTCGGCTTGGTTTTAATATTCTTCTGTTATATTCTTACTTACGAGCAATGAAAGCTCTAAGTTACAAGGATGGTAACGAGTGAAGAAATCATTAAGATTTTTAATTTGAATTTATATAAAAAATCAATCTTTTGTTTATTTTTAACGCCAAATCCATTACAATTCTTATCACGAAATTTTATACTCTGATCGGAATCAATCTAATACTTCAAATTGAACTAACATTCATATATTTTCGAGCAATTTAAAAAGCGTCTGATCTCTTCGGCGTTCCAGAAAGGAAGAACAATTTTCTTTTAGTTTCTACACCGAGATTATTTAATCCTTCGTTACTATCGTTACCCATATATAACATTTATATCATTGGCCGATTTACTACTACGACACTACATTACGTAATACATTTATTACTACGACCAATCACCAAATTACATATATTTTTTACACAGTTTTGTTTGTTTTCCTTTATGAATATAAGAATTTTTCAAAACCTTTTGAAATATAATTCAAAATAGCTGTTACAGTCTTGAAATCATAATGAAAAATTAAAATAGCTATTTAACTTATTACTTAACAAATTCTTTAAAAGAGCATATTTAATCCCAAATTTAAAGATAATGATCTAAGTTTTTTTCGTGTATAATACCTACATTGAATTACCACATGACTTGAATCAGATTTCAGAAAATTAACATATATTAATATACTTATAATTGAAATTCTAGATATTCCCATAAAGAAATTAGAAGAAATTGTCCTCTCCACATTAACTACTGAAACAACGTAAACACACAAACAAAGCAAAGTTAGAACAATCAGTACATACTACAAAAAGAGTATAGCTAAATTAAAGGTAAATAAACCTCTTATATACGGTATTAATATTTACTTAATTAGTGATAAAAGACAGGACTACGTAATATAAACAATAATTCCAAACTAAAGAATTTATATTTTCTTTACAAAATAAACCAATAGCATCTAAAAAAGCTTATATTAAAATTGCTACTTTGTTACGTCCTTTACGCAATTGAATATATTCCAAGATTTTCCAATTTATAAATCAAAAATATCTACTTTAACAAAAAGGAAAACAATTAAAATCAATCCCACTAAAATCAACATAACGGATTGTTTTGGTAACATTTACTATCAATGATTATTTACAATAATGTTTAGCAGTTCTACACCTGCTGCTCCTAATTCTGTAAAAATCGTCGAATTAATAGTATTCAGAAATTATTTTAAACATATCATCCTCTCGTGTTAAGGTATTTGGTGAAATTAGAAAATACCAACCAACGTGGCCGACAGAAGTTTAATATTCGAAGTATAACCCAAATAACTGAATGTACCTCCACACATAGACACTTTTTTTTTTTTTTTTTTTTTTTTTTTGGAATTTACGTCCTCCATTACGTCATATTGGTCGACGAATGGAATGGGCGAAATGATGCTCAAATGAGTTACCCGACATTCCTCTTTCAGGATAAGGGAGAACCCCGGATGAAACCTTATCCAGTTAGTAATTCACACTGTCCCAGATTCGAACTCAGGACCTCTTGAACGTGAGGCAGAGATGCTGCCACCACACTACCGAGGCGAGCACACACACACACTCACACACACACATACACACATTTATATACATCTAAAATATTTCACACATATAATACGAGGGCTATTCAATAAAGAATGATCATAACTTTTTTACGGTCATAATTTTTCGCACTAAAATTCAATCGCATTGTATTCTGCTAGCCTAATGTCAAACAATCACGCCGTAGTAGTTTCATTGTTGGTACTGCTGGTTCCCGCCTGTGAGAACCAGGCAAGTTCAGACATGTTCAGTATCGCCTACCGCTGCAATGGAGGTAACATGCAGTTAAAGTTGATGTTAGAGAAAGATCTGGAGTTTCTTTCAAACGTAATCACTGCTGATAAAACTTGGCTACATCATTTTGTTCCTGAAAGCAAACAGCAAAGCTCACTGTGGAAATTTTCATCATCACCAAACCCCAAAAAGACGAAAGTGGTTGCTTCTGCTGCTAATGTTATGGTCATCTCATTATTTGATATTCATGGAATGGTTGGTCACACAAATCAGTAACTGGACAATACTATAGGGATGTCCTCAAAATATTGCAAGTCCATATCAGGCGCAAAATACCACGTTTCCGTGAAGCAGAGTGGTTGCTGCAACAAGATAATGTGCGGCCGCATATTACCAAAGCTGTTGCTGAATATCTTGCAAAAATCAACGTAAAGTACATCACTCACCGTCCTTATAGTCCGGATTTAGCCCAATGTTACATTTTTCTACTCCCTAACTTAAGCAACGCCTTCGTGGGAGGCACCATCCATCATCAGAAACAGCGGTGAAGGCTACGGAGGCGATTTTGAAGGATTTCTGAAAAAATGGTTTCCAGCATGTCTTTGAAGACTGGCAGAGACACTGGAACAAGTGCATCGTATTCAGGGGAGACAATTTGAGAAGAACCATCAAAATTATGAGTATGAGTAAAGGTGCGTTGTCAAAAAAAAAAATTATCATTCTTTACTGAACAGCCCTCTTATTTTGCATAAAGAGAATCATTGCTGAGAAAATAAGAATTTTCGAGATATGTACTGTAGTAATATTACGGTGTCCCTATCATGTGTTACATAGGCTCAGAGGTTTAAAGTTTAAAATTTGTTATTTCAAATGTGAAATAATATTAATACTAAGTATATTTTATATCTATAAAATGTTATATTTATTAAAATCTACTAACGCTCACCAAACTAGTGGATGTACAAATATGTGTCTTCCCCTCAAAATTAATAATCCCAAAGACCAGAGGTTCTTCAGAGATTCTTCTCAAATGGTTTCTATGTTTCGCTATAGTTTGGTGTCTTTATAGCGAGGTTGCCGTCTCTGTTCTTATCCCTGGGCTTGGGACTAACACACACATGATGTGATCTCCTACATGGAGAGATCTTCAGAACCTTATCTGCTAGGCTATTATGAACATTTCAGACAGCTTCACACTTTTATAAAGAAGCAATGTTCAAGTGGGAAGGAAATGGGTACTGACACTTTTTTCAAACACACTGCTTCACAGGGAGTGACTTGTAATCAAGAGTAAATCATGTCAAGTAAATGATATGTACCAATGAAACAGTTTAAATTGTTTTTTATTAACCTTCCTTCATTTCAGGATTTTACAAGCTTTCAATTTACTGGGCAACTCTTGACCACTTTGGGTTTGCTAAACCGAGAGTTTACTGTATATTCCATGTAAAGTTGCTATGTAGCTGTAGAATTGGTTCCACTGTTTTGTTTCTGGGCCTTGAACACAATGCACTTATATACAGGTTTCATATGCATAACCTTCCGAGTTAACACACACACACACACATACCTCCAAGTACCTTCTTTTAGACTCAGGTGATCTAAAATTTATTTCCAATGCGACCTCGACATTTTACTTTTGACTAGAATTAAGTTCTCCCTCTACCTAATACTCACATGCTGTCAGGAAAGTACCGTGAATTGGCCATACAGAAATATGTGTCATTTTACATTTGGCTAGAATATATATTCACTATAAACATATTATGGAAAGGAAAGATAGTTCTATGAACCCATATACTTAATGTTGGATAATGAGAAAGCATATAACCAGTTGAATCGTGGAAGTATATGGCAGATGCTATATAATTACAAGATAAAACACATTAAAAACCATTAAATCTTCCTAAAAAACTAAAATAAATAAAAGATAAGAGTTGATAAGGAAGGATAAATACCTTCAAAATACATAAAGGATTGCGACAAGTATCTGAATTGTTACCTCTGCTAACTATACTACATATGAATATAATGTTAGAAAAATTGTATGAGAAAGCCCCAAAAGGCATCGACCTAAACAAAGAAAAGTAAAGAAAACGATATTATTCGCGAGTGGACAGCTAGTTTTGAAAGATTCTGAAGATGATGTACAAAGATCACCAAACATCTTGAATAGAATAATAAGACAACAAGATATGAAAATACAATCACAAAAAACTTACTCGATTGCTATGCATGGGTAGAATAATAGACGAGTAAAGACAGTAATAGACAACAAAGTAATAGAACAGATGTCCACTTTTAATTAATTGCGATGTCAAATCAGTGCGGAACTAATGAACAAAGACTTAGAAACAAATATAGTAAAATAAGACAGACTGAGTGGATATAGTGTCGCGAATGCATTGTTGCGACGAGGCATTCAAAGAGACGGGGAGCACTGTGCGGAGATAAAAGCTCCCTTAAGCGCTGGGTGAAGGAGACGGATTTCTCGAGAGTTCGTATTTCTTCTAGCTCAATCTTAATTGTTTGAGAACATTAAGATAGTGAGTAATCTATAAAAGTGAAGCCGCAGCCTGCCACGGGACATGATGATGAGATATATAAGGGCGCTCAACTACGGCGGTCATCAGCGCCCTTTAAAAAACTAGTCATGGCAAAAGCCAGATATAAAACTTTCTAAAAGCTATACAAGTGTAACAAAACCTATTAAAAATACACGTACATAAAAAACATCAATCAAAACCTACTAAAAATTTCGTTCACTAAATCCTAAACTCTAAACTAGACAAGAATCTTAAAACCTTCTCCACGGGCCTCCACGCACGGCCTACACGTGGGGGACCTGTTGAGCCTCTCCCTCAGCCACGAAGAGGAGCCCACACGAGGGAGACTCGGGACCCCGGGTTGCGCCATACCCGTACCTACAGAATTAGGCCCCTGGGGGACTGCCACTGGACAGACAGTTGTTAATTCCACTTGCGTGCATGAACAGCTGTGTGAGTGTTCGATAACCTTGTAAATTGTATTGTGTCCGTGATGTAATTCTGGTCTATAAAGGTATATAAAAGTGTGTTTGTACGGAAATAAAGAGCAATTTTGTGTTTGTAACCTCGATTTTTAATTTCACGAACGCATCTACGTCACAATATTAGGAAATATTTTGGAATAAATATGAGAACTGAAATGAAACAGCTGTTTAATGTGTCCAAGGCAGCCTTAAAATATTCTAGTGAAACCTGAACTTTGATAAGTCAAGATAAAGAATGTTTAGAGGCTATTAGGTGGGGAAGACTAGAAGAGCTAGAATTGGAAACCAGGATAAAAGAACGCAAATGAAATAGAAGGAGCAATAGAAAGAGCACGTGGATAGCTACTTATTATGAACGATGTGGGAAATAAGAGACGTACATAAGACGATGGATTGACCAAAACCAGACTACAAAATAATGTAGATGGAGTCGGTTATATAGCCAGCTTAGCACTTAATTTGGAAGCACCTGAGTTATTGGCTAAGAAAAGTTTAATTGATTATATATCACAACAATGCACGAAAGATTGACAAGATTATCAAACCTAACTTTAATTTAAGTTTTCAATGAAAACGCAGTTGAATTTGATAAACTTATAAGGAATATCATAGTCTTTTGTTCTGGAACGCTATAATTGTAATGTGTTTATATTGACTTTTAAAATGATATAGTGCCAAGCTTATTCTCTTTTCACTTTTGCGGTAAGTTGTGCACTAAAGCAAAACCTCGTTAGTCTAATATATAGAAGCTTTTCTTAATACCTAAGAATTATTGATATATACACAGCAATTAGAGCATTGGCGACATCTAGAATACCCTACGGGAACTTTGTGTTTCGTAAGACTTCCAATGTGTGCTGTAGTGATCCCAGCCACTCACGAAACACGCGAGACACTTCAACTTCGGTTATTTCTTTTAGAGATGATTTAATTTACCGTTATCACAATACTATCCGTACCACGCTCATAAATATTAGGTAGAGGATAAATTACATAATAACAAAAAAATTAATGTGCTAATTCTACTGCAAATATTATTCAAAGCTATGAAGCAGGTTAAACACCTTTTAATGGCTATCAATGTAATAATACTTAAAACTACACACGTCAATGGCCTACAGATTATTATGTAATTAAAGTATAACTTAAAATTTTAATCTGAATCGCTATCAGTCCTATAGACACTTAAAATATATTAACAACTATTACAATGACTCGTACTATTAAAGACTCAGTAATAACATATAACCTTGATGGATAGAGTGAACATGGAAAATTCAATGCCATGGCCGGGTAGTGTACGGCTAGTGTGGAGAAATGATTGATTTCCATCAATTAACTAAAATAATAAAAGTTAAATGATGAAGCCTGGTACTCAAGTACTTACAATGGCAAGTCGCCACAAACGGTGTATGTCGGATGCGAGAGCCCCTAGTGGTCTACCGGGAAAATATATCAGTGAAATGGAGAATTTAATGTCAGGAAGGCACGTTGACCATGGTAGCCCAAAGGTTAAGAGCCACTGGACGAAATCCAGGAGATCCTTGGTTCAAATCCCGGCCATGGCATTGAATTCTTCACGTTGACACTATCCATCAAAGATCTTAGCCTGTGTACGGCTAGTGTGGAAAAATGATTAATTTCCATCAATTAACTAAAACATATAAGCTTGTAACAGGAACTCCGGCATGTAGGAAGTTATAAATTATTTAAACATTATTTTATTGATTTTTAACGGCAGTATTTAAGCTTATTTATATTTAAGATATAAAAGCTAATATTTTCTTAAAACACTTATTTGAAATAAAATCTTAGCAATGTCCTATATTTTAAATGAGCTAATTATTAAAGCCTGAGGTGAGATTTTCTATTTATAATAAAAAAAATTATAAGCTTAACGAATAACCTTACATCTGGAAATCATAATAAAAGGATTATTTAACCTATTACGTAACAAAATTTTTAAAACATCTTTAATACTGCATTTAAAGATAATATTTGAAGTCTCTCTCACGTAAAAAGTCAACATCAATTTACCATGTGATATAAATCAGATTCAAGAGAAGTGACATATACTATTATACGTATAAATAAAATTACTAAAGCTTGCTTAAAAAATTAAAATGAATGATCCTCTCCATACTAAATACTGAAGCAACATAAGCATACTCACAAAGCACAGTTACACCAATCACTACATACTAGACAAGGAATTTACCTAAAGTAAAATTAAATAAACCTCTTATATGATGCTTTAATGTTTTTTTTTGGTAATGATAAAAATAAAATAGACAAATTACATACTATAATAAGTAAATAAAGCAAAAATTTATATGTTCTTTACAAAATAAAGCAACAGAATCAGCAAAATTCTGCAAAGTTACAACTTTATTTCGTCCTTTACTTAAATTAATATATCCTATACTTTTTGCCTTAAAAAATTTAAAATATATATTTCAACTAAAAAGGAAATAATTAAAATCAATCAAACTAACAACAAAAAATCAATTGATTTGTTAACACTTACTATCAATGATTAATTACAATCATGTTTACAAATTCTATATCTACTGCTCTTAGTTCTGACCAAATAGTTTAATTATTAATATTCAAAAAATATTTTAAACGTCTCGTCCTCTCCTACTAATATATTTAATAAAATTAAAGATACAAATGAACCTGACACACCTCAGATTAGCTTCTAAGAATATTGTCTGGTAACTGAAAATGTATACCTCACTTATTAAAATAAATCAAATGTAACATATTGTTAAAAAAATTTAGAATCACTCCTCAGAAAACCAATATTTTCGAGATATATACTGTAGAAATGTTATCGTGTGTTTATTGTGTTACATAGGCACAAGCTGTCGGGTAAATATAATCTCTAAGGATCCTGGACTCATTTTAGTATCATTTCACCCATTCCATTCATCGTCCTATATCACTTAGCGTTGGAGGACGTAAAAGTACAAAAAAGGAGAAAAAAAAAGATTAGGCACCTCAGTTTATAGTTTTCAGTTTAGTATTTAAAATTTGAAGTAAATAGCTAATACATATGTGTGCATATTTATGTATATATAACACGTTATCCATGCTAGTGGATGTACAAATGTGTGCCTTCGCCTTAAAATTAATAATTCTAAAGACTTGAGGTTCTTCAGAGATACTTCTCAAATGCTTTCTATGTTTCGCTACAGTTCGTTATGTATAGAGCGAGATGGCGTCTCTCACCTTCTCCCTGAACTTGGGACTACAGCTAGAGTTTGTGATATATTTGACGCCTTCCTCACTGATCCTTCTTATTTCTACCTTATGAAGCTCTCCATCGATTTTATTAAACGAATTAAAGTTTCAGAATCAATTTTATGGCTGATTGCGAATCTAAAATCTGTTTTAACTCACCACTTCAGAACTGTTTGCAATTCAAAGCTTTATGTTTGTGTGTATATGTATCGAAGTTTAGAAAAAAAATATGAGCAAGCCCCGAAAGAAATCGACCTAAACAAGGAGAAACAAATAAAAGCTATATTGTTCGCGGATGAGCAGCTAGATTTGGCACATTCTGTAGATAACTTACAAAGATCACTAAACATCTTGAATAGAATAATGAAAGAACGCCATTTGAGGACATCTTCTCAGAAAACTAAATCGAATATAATAAATGGGAAAAATTGGACTAGGAAACACTAGGAAAAACGTCTCTGATACCACGAATGTGATAGCTAAAACCCCTGCAACCGAAATAGGTAAACGACAAAACAGTTTAGTATATTGTGACTCTGTGTGTCCGTGGCATTTAAAATCCAGGTTACAAATACGGAAAACTGCTCTTTATTTTCGTAGAAATCAATCTGACAGTCCAGTATTACGTCACGAACGCAACATCGACCATAAACACAGTTCACACATTTCTTCATGCGCAGGCGTCCAATTTCCGACTACTTACTGTGGCGGGCGGGCTGTTTTTTTTGTGTGTGTATATATATAGATTACTCACATTCCGGAATCTTCTCGCACCATCGAGGCGCGGCTAAAACAAAGACGAAATCTCGAGAAATCCATCTAGTTCCCCACTCCCTTTCGGCGAGCTTTTAACTACACACAGCACAGCCCGTCCCTGTGATCTTGTCGCCCGCGCCACGTCGAACAACAATGGGCTCTCGACACTATTGATTAAATGGTAAATGTTCCCAGTTCAGCAGCTCATTCGGGAACATCTGGGTCATTCCTTAACAATGCGTAAGTTGTTATATATCACGTCCATTCAGGCAACATTTGGACAAAAATATATTTCAAAAGTTGGAGAACAATATTACGAAAATAAATTGAATTTTAAACAATTATAAAACACGCCACAGATTTTCCTTCCAAGACACAACAACTCTGATGGGTCTATTTTGATATTTTTATGTAATATAGCTCCAGCTTGGTTTTGTTCACAGGAGAATAGAAATATACATCAAAATAAAGGGAAATATTCTAATATATTCAAATGGTTCTTAGTAACTAATATATATATATATATATATAGCAATTTCAACATACGGCGACATCTAGAGGCTCCTACGTGTACCTCGTGTTTCGTAAGACTTCCACTGTGTGTAGTAGACGTCGCAGCAACTTCAAACCTATTACCTTCAAACCACTGAATTTTTGAGTTTTTTTTTTTTTTGGAAGGGGATTCACTTTAGCGTTGATACAATACTTCATGTAACGCGTAAACAAAGCTATCAGGCTCAGCAGTAAGTAGGGTAGAAGTTATATTGGATACAAAAAATGTCTTATAGAATTTCTCCTGTGAGCCCAAAAACTATGAAGCAGGTTAAATACAAGTTTAAGGGAAATGAATGCAATATTGATAAAAGTAGCCGCGATAATGGCCCTCAGATAAATAAATAGTTAATTTGTTAAATACGTAAAATATGAAGCTATTAAGAGTGAAGCAAATAAATATATACAAATATAATAATTTGTCACTTAATACTTCACTTATCTTATAAGATATGATGATAATTCTTATAAATTCTCCAGAATCGCGATTTCATGTATACTTATACACATCCTCAACTGTCGCCATCGTTACTAAACAACAGATGTTGATGTGTTCTTGTTAGTACTACCAACATCTGAAAACAAAACAAATTTATAAACAGAAACGACTGCTGGTATTTCAAAATTCATTACGCCATGTTTGTTTTTTAAAATGAATATCGTTTTCCAAACAATAAATCTATCGGACTATTTCTGTTTTTAATAATTTAAGATAATTTAACAATAAGATAAATGAAGTTTTAAGTTAGAAATTATTATATTGCATATAGTTAAATTATTACTTGACGGAATCATATTAATCTCAGCTCCTACCAGTGGAATGTATAATTAAATTATATTTAAATAATGAGAATTACCATTAAATAGACAATAATAAATAATATCCTAACAGGAGCTCACTCTTGTATGAAGTTATAAATTGTTTAAATTCTCTTTTATAATGTTTTAGCCATAACTGCAGTAGTTAAAATGATTAATATTTATGACAAATAACTAATGCTCACATAAACTCATATTTTATATAAAATTTCAAAGAAGGTCCTACATTTTCAATGTGTGAATTACTAAAACCTGAGACGAGATCTTTTAGCAATAATCAAAAAGTATAAGCTTAATTAATGAACTAGGTAATGTAGCAGGACTTCTATTGTGCTACACATGCGATGATTGGAGACGACGAACTATAAGCCCTGCCTTGTGAAAATCATGTCGAATCAAATGTTTTCGGTGCTGAGGGGATGGTGCTAAGTTGAGGATGCTATGATCCTCACGTTGTGAGGACATTTGTAGCAGGATTCCTCCCTTGTTGTGGGTTTCGATGCCCCAAAGTTGCGGCGACATATATAGCAAGATTCGTGCTGGTATCTCTTTTCCCGTCGTTGGTCTTACTTCGTTGAACTTACCTTCGTCCAAAATATTATGACTTGATGAAGAAGATGTTCCCCGAAGCTGGCAGGAAAATCCTTAATTATGTCTCGGCTAGCTTTTAATATATTTTCTGTTATATTCTTAATCACGAGCAATGAAAACTCTAAGTTTCAAGAGTGGTACCGAGTGAAGAAATCATTAAGATTTTTAATTTGAGTTTCTATAAGAAATCAATCTTTTGTTTATTCCTTTTAACGCCAAATCCATAACAATTCTTATCACAAAACTTTATACTGTGTTCGGGATCAATCTAATACTTCAAATTGAACTAACACTTACATATTTTCGAGCAATTAAAAAGCGTCCGACCTTCTCGGCGTTCCAGAACGAAAGACGAATTTTCTTTCGGTTTCTACACCAAAATTATTTAATTCTTCCTTACTATCGCTACCCATATAGTACATTTATATGATTGGCCGATTTACTACTACGTCACTACATTAAGTAATACAATTATTAATACGGCCAATCACGAAATTACATATATTTTCATTCAATTTTTTCTTTTATAAGCTTAAAAATTCTTCAAACCGTTTTAAATATAATTCAAAAAAGCTGTTACAGTCTTGAAATCATAATGAAAAATTAAAATAGCTATTTAACGTATTACTTAACAAATCCTTTAAAAGAACATATTTAATCCCAAATTTAAAGATAATGGTTTAAGTTTCTTTTATGTATAATACCTACACTGAATTGACACATGACTTAAATCAGATTACAGAAAATTAACACATATTAATATACTTATAAATAAAATTCTTGAATGTTCATTTAAAGAAAATAAAGGAAATTCTCCTCTGCACATTAAATACTGAAACAACGTAAACACACTAACAAAACACAGCGAGAGCAACTAGTAAGAACAAGAAAAGAAATATAGCTAAACTGAAAGTGAATAAACCTCTTATACACGGTTTTAATATTCATTTAGTTAATGATAAAAGTAAAATACAGGACTACCTATTATAACCTATAAATCCTAACTTTGTCCTTTACAAAATAAACCAATACAATCTCTAAAAGCCTTTACTAAAACTGATACTTTGTTATATTCTTTACGAAATTAAATATATTCCAATATTTCCCGGTATATAAAATAAAAATATCTACTTTAATAATAAGGAAAACAATTAAAATAAGTCCCACTAACACCCACTTAAAGAATTGATTTTGTAACATCTACTATCAATGATTATTTACAATAATGTTTACCAGTTCTATATCTGTTGCTCTTAATTCTGTAGAAATCGTCGAATCATTAGTATTCTGAAACTATTTTAAACCTATTATCCTCTCGTGTTAAGATGTTTAATAAAATTAACAAATACGAACCAATCTAAGTTTAAGCTGCTTAGGATATTCCCAAATAATGTAGTGTATATAGTAATGTATATGTTTAGGTATATATATATTACTATATACACCTAAAATATTTTACACATATATCAGGAGGGCTGTTCAATAAAGAATTATCATTATTTTTTACGGGCAGAATTTTTCGCACTAAAATTCCATCTTATATTCTGTTAGCTTAATGTGAAACAAACTCGCAGTAGTAGTTTCATTGTTAGTAATCCTGGTTGCCGTCTGTGAGAAACAGGCAAGTTCAGACATGTTCAGTATCGCCTAACGCTGCAGTGGAGGTAACATGCAGTTAAACTTGATGTTAGTGAAAGATACGGAATTTCTTTCAAACGTAATGACTGCTGATGAAACTTGCCCACATTATTTTGATCTTTAGAGTAAACAGCAAAGCCCAGTGCAGGAATCTCCTTCATCACCAGCCCACCAACAGAGCAAAAGTGTTTGCTTCTGCTGGGAAAGTTATGGTCATTTAGTTCTTTGATATTCATGGAATGGTGTATCAAAATGTTGTACCTGCACACAGATCAGTGGCTGGATAATACTACAGGGATATCCTGAAAGCATTGCAAGTCCATATCAGGCGTAAAAGAACACATTTTCTTGAAGTGGTCTGGATGCTGCAGCACGATAATGCGCGGCCGTATTTGCCAAAGGTTTTTGTTTTTGTTGTAATTTACGTCCTCCAACATTTAATCATATCGGAGGATGAATGAATTGGGTGAAATGATGCTCAATGCGTCCGGCGTCCATTGAGCTTAGAGCCACCCGACATTTGTCTTTCAGAATAAGGGAAACCCCCAGAAAAACGTTATCCAGGTAATTCACCTTGACAGAAATTCGAACTCGGAACCTTATGAACGTGAGGCAGACATGCTACCATCTACGCTACCGAGGCGGGCACCAAAGTTGTTGCTAAATATCTTACAAAAATCAACGTGAAGTGCATCCCTCACCCTCCCTATAGTCCGGATTTAGCACCATGTGACTTTTTTCTATTCCCTAACTTGAAGAAACGCCTTCGTGGGATGCATTATCCATCATCAGAACACACACAGCACAGAGGTCGTTGAGGGGATTCCTCCTCCGCGAAGGAGGATCCTTCGACTATTGCCATTCCGGGATTGGATCCCTTACTGGCATAGGGATGGGGATTTAGTTAATGGATGGTGGTCAGATGGTGGTGTAGTTGTTGGGAATTGTTTGTGTGGTTCAGTGAACGTGTTTTACTTTGTGTTTTGGTATTGTTAATTTCTTGTTTATGGTGGTCCTAGCGCAAGTCTGGGTCCTTTATACGTTTCTCCGGGGTCGAGGTCGTATTCCCCGAGGCCGCGCATTAGATGATTGAAGCTGTCAGGAAGTTTAGCGTAAAAGCTGTGGGAGAGTTGCAGGATATGGTCTGTCAATTTTGGAAATTTAAGATCGGAATGGATGTTATCGTTGGGAATGTACCAGTGGGCATGGGTTGAGGTACGGAGATAACGGTTTTGTAACCCTTGCAATTTGTACAAGTGTGATTTGGCGGCAATACCCCAGACTTGGCAGGCATATGTAAGCGCAGGTCTCAGAACCTGCTTGTATAGGAGGATCTTGTTCCTCAGCGCCATTGTTGATTTTTTATTGTACAGTGCGTACATCATTGCCATCCTTCTGCTGACTTTGTTCACCAGTACTGTGATGTGGGGCTTCCATGTTAACTTCATATCTAAGGTGACCCCTAGATATGTCGCTGAGTTGGACCAGGGCACTTGTTCTCCTGCTAGCCGGAGATTAGGCACATCTTGTAGATTCCTTCTGGAAAATGTTACAGCCTGCGACTTGGTGGCGTTAACCTTTAGGCGCCAGGTAGCGAACCAGGCGGACAGCATATCAGCGTATGTCTGTGCACGTCTCACCGCATAGATGTGATGTTTGGAAGTGGCCGTCAGAGCTGTATCGTCTGCAAACAGATATAAGTTGCAGCCTCTATAGGTCGGAAGTGTATTAATGAAGGCAAGGAATAACAGGGGCCCCAGGACACTGCCTTGGGGTACCCCGGCATTTATGGCGTAAGGTTGAGAGAGGATGTCGTCCCTGGCAACGACAAAAGATCGGTTCTTTAGATAACTATGGATAAGATGGATTAGATATGAAGGGAGGTCGTAGTGTATGAGACGGTGGAGAAGGCCTTCGTGCCACACAGAGTCGAAGGCTTTGGAAATGTCCAGGAATAGGGCTGCAACGTAGTGACGGTTGTTAAAAGCTCTGACCACTTCGTCAACTATGCGGAGGAGCTGGTGGGTTGTTGAGTACTGACGCCGGAAACCAAATTGTTCTGGTCGCAGGACCTGGTGACGGTCTAGCAAGGCCTGTAGACGCTGCTGGAGGACTTTCTCAAATAGCTTGCTGATAGCTGGTAGAAGACTGAATGGCCTGTGACTGTTTAGCTCTTTTAAGTCCTTTCCAGGCTTAGGCAGTGTAATAATTCTAGCATGTTTCCATGCTCCTGGAAAGTGGGCTAGTTTGAGCAAGCTATTAAACAGATGAACTAATAACAAAATCCATGTTGCAGGTAGGGCTTTGAACGCTGCATATGGAAGATTGTCCGCACCTGCAGCTTTGTACGGCCGGATGGATTGGATGATGCTCCTGACTTCCATGACGGAGGTCAAACTGACTTCTTGGGCAGCTGGTGGAGTACTGCTTAGATAATTAGCTACCGCAGCTTCGATTTCGTCTGATAGCTCATCATCTTGCGATGCTGCTGGATGGAACGTGGAGGCAAGGTGTTCAGCCATCAACTGGACTTTGGCTCTTGCCGACGTGGCTACTCTCGCTCCATCAATTAGCGGAGGATCAGATGTTGGTATTTTAAGCAGTGCTTTAGGCATCCGCCATAGAGATGTGTCTTCAGGATTGAGAGAGCTGAGTCTCCGTTCCCACTCTTCGTTGCTGTATTCAGCAAGTTCGAGTTTGAGGAGGTGCTGCAGTCTGTTCCACTCTCTTTTGTCCAGTGGACTACGGGAGTTCTGGTAACGTCTCCTTGCTTTATTTTTGTCTGCAATGAGGCGCCTTAACTGGTAAGGTAAGGGCTTCTGGGTGCTGATTGCAGTGCGGCGTGGTGGGGTAGCTTGTAGCATAACTGAAGACATAGTGGATGTTATGTCTTCCGCTAGGTTATCTGCTTCCCTTGTGGTGTTGCAAGGCCAAAGTTCTGCTGGTAGCTGTTGCATTAACTCCGTGAATTTGTTCCAGTTCGTGAGAGGAGGGTTGGAAATTTTCGGTGGAGTTTTTGCAGTTGCCCTGGCTTCATAGAAGAAAAGCAAGGGATAGTGGTCAGAAGATAATTCTGGTATTGACGTCACCTTCGGATGACCTCTGATGTTTTGTAATATGGCTATATCTAGCCAGTCAGGTGGACGGCGATCTCCGTAGGTTATGGTGGGCAATTGTGGGGCGAGCGCCGCTAGGTTATGCCGCTCTAAATACCTCTCTAGGACTGAACCTCTCGTGTTTCTTATAGTGGAGTTCCAGAGAGGATTCTTGGCGTTTAGGTCTCCCATAGCTATTGTAGGGGTACCACCAGAGAAGATAGTATCCAACTCCCGGTCTATTATGGGTCTACCCGGTGGGATGTATAGAGAGAATAGGTTGAGTGGTCCTCTGTTTGTAGCCACTTGTAATCCAGTGGCTTCGAGTCCTCCAGTAGGTGGAATATGAATTCTGTGGTGAGCGACTGTACGGCTAATATAGATTGCCGTTCCACCATATCCGCCAGCTCTGTCACTCCTGAGGCATATCATCCCAGGGATAGTTACTTTTTGGTGATTGGAGAGATGTGTTTCCTGCACCAAGAACAGAAGCAGTGGCGAAAACTGCGGAGGTCACTTTGAAGAACCTCTCAGAAAATGGTTTCCAGCATGTCTTTGTAGACTGGCGGAAACGCTGGGTAAATTGTGTCGCATTCAGGGGAGACTATTTTTAGAAGGGTCATCAAAATTATTAGGATGAGTAAAGGTACGTTGTCAAAGAAGAAAACTAATCATTCTTTATTGGACAGCCCTTTTATTTTCAACAAAGAGAATCATTGTTGAGAAAAAAGAAGTATTGAGATATGTACTGTGGTAATGTTACGGTGTACTTATCTTGTGTTAGATAAGCTCAGAGGTTTAAAGTTTCAAATTTGTTATTTAAAAGGTGAAATAATGTTACTATTATTACTAGCCATATTTTACACTCATATAATGTTACATTTATTAAAATAAACTAACGTTATCCAAATCTGTGGATGTTCAAATATGAGTCTTCCCCTCATAATTATAATTCCAAAGACTAGAAGTTGTTCAGGGATTCTTCTCAACTGGTTTCTATGTTTCGCTATAGTTTGGTGTCTTTATAGGGAGATGAGCGCCTCTCTTATCCCTGGGAGTGGGGCTAACATACCCCCTCCCCTACACACACACACACACACACACACACACACACACACACACACACACACACACACACACACACGATGCTATTTCCTACATGCAAAGATCTTCAGAACTATAAGTGCTAGCCTATTATGAACATTTCAGACAGTTTTACAGTTTCATAAACAAGCAATATTCAAGTGGGAAGAAAATGGGTACTGACACTTATTTCAATCACACTGCTACACAGGGAGTGACTTCTAGTCAATTGTTGATCATGCAAATTAAATGGTATGTACCAATAAAACAGTTTAAATTGTTTATTATTAACCTTCATTCATTTCGCGATTTAACAGACTTTCAATTTTCCGGACAACTCCTGAAAGCTTTAGGTGTGCTAAACCAAGAGTTTACGGTATATTCCATGTAAAGTTGCTGTGTAGTTGTAGAATTCCTTCTAAATTTTTGTTTCTCGTCCTTGAACACAATTCACTTATATACATACTTGATATTTACTAACATTCCGTGATCACATACACAGACACACACACACACACACACATACATACACATATGCAAATACCTTCTTTTAGACTCAGGTGATCTAAAATTTATTTCCAATGCGATCTCGACATTTTGTTTTTGACTAGAATTCAGTTCCCCCTCTGCCTACCATGTACATTCTGTCAGGAAAGTACAGTGAATTGGCGATATAGAAGTATATTTCATTTAACATTTGGCTAGAATTCAATTTTTCCTCTAAAAACAGTGTATGTACATGACACACTAAGTAATATTTATCAATAAAAAGACTTAAGACTAAAACCGGGTACAAATTCACCGTTCAAATGTTCGCCTTGGTGAGTCACTGCGAATACAGCGACACATAGTGGAAGCGTCTTGCAATAGGCAGTACAGGTAGTTTAACACAGATGACGCGGAGGTTGTAATTACAAAGTATCTTTCTATATTTGTTAGTTATTAGATATTTCTCATAACATTGGGATGATGCTCTACCTTTTTGGTTTAGAGTTTACTCTAAATGTAAACAATGAAAATTTGAAGTCATTCCGCAAACAACAATCAAAACGGAAGGAAAGAATTATAGCATTCTAAACGAAAAACTACAACTACTCCCATAAAATTTACAAAATCAACTTAATTTGTCTTATTTGACTGGAATTGTGGATCGCTTATATGGAACTACAGCTAAAAGCTTTTGTAATCATACCGGCATACTGCGTAGCTGCTTGCGTGACACTATTAATAATAGAAATTCTATTCTTTGTTTACAATATTATACATCAGCGTGCATGCTGCAATTCCTGTGAACTATACCTGCAAACTCTGACAGCGTGAGGCACGTGACATTGTTCGTGTCACTGACTAATCCACACTCATTCTGGAGCATTTTTTGACTTAGAAACCGCAATAAATAATCTATTGCTTACTTATTGCTTATGAGTATTTAACGTGTTCCAAAATTCGTTTGGTATCGTTTTGATACACACTTAACACACGCACACACACATACACACATAGATATTACTGCGGGAACAACAGTGTGACTTCGGCAAAGGAAAACGTCATATTTATTATAAACAGATTATGCAAAGAAAATAGAGTTGTATGCACCCTTATACTAAATGTTGTTGGTTAACGAGAAAGCATATAACCAGTTGCATGGTGAAAAAATATAGCAGTTACTATATAAGTAGTAGATGAAACACAATAAAATCCATTACATCTTCCTAAAGCACTAAAATAAACAAAAGATAAGAGCTGATAAAAAAGGATAAATACCCTCAAAATATATAAAGAATTGAGCCAAGGATGTGAATTGTTACCACTTCTATCTGTACTATATATGAATATAATTTTAGAAAAAATAAAAGGAAAAGCCCCAAAAGGAATCGACTTAATAAAGAAAAGTAAAGAAAACAATATTATTCGCGGGTGGCCAGCCAGTTTTGGCTGATTCTGGAGATTATTTACAAAAATCAAAAGCCATCTTGAATAGAATAATAAAACAACACGATATAAGAATACCGACATAGAAAACCAAATCGATTACAATGTATGGGTAAAATAATAGACGAGTAAAAGCAGTAATAGACAACAAAGTAATAGAACAGATATCCACTTTTAATAAATTGCGATGTCAGTTCAGTGCGGAACCAATAAACAAAGACTTGGAAACCAATATAGTAAAATAAGACAAAGTCAATGGATATAGTGTCGCGAATGCATTGCTGCGACGAGGCATTCAAAGAGACTGGCAGGCAGTGCGGAGATAAAAGCTCGCCGAAGCGGTCGGGGTAAGGAGACGGATTTCTAGAGATTTCGTCTTTCTTCTAGCGCCATCTTCATTGTTTGAAAACGTTCCGGATAGTGAGTAATCTATAAAATGGGAGCTGCCGCCTGCCAGTGGACAGTCAGTTGTTAATTCAACTCGCGTGCGTGAACAGTTGTGTGAGTGGTGGATGACCTTGCAAGTTTTGTTGTGTCCGTGATGTAATTCTGGACTATGAAGGTTGAAAAAAGTGTGTTTGTACGGAAATAAAAAGCAATTTTTAGTGTTTATAACTGCACTTTTAATTTCATGAACCCACACGGTCATAATATAAAGAAATATTTTGGAATAAATATTTGACTGAATTAAACAGATTGTTTAGTATGTCCAAGGCAGCCTTACAATTTGGTAGTGAAACCTGAACGTTGAGAGGTCAAGATAAACGATGTTTAGAGCTATTTGGTGGGGAAGACTAGAATTGCAAATCAGGTATACAAGAACGCAAGTGAAATAGAGGGAGCAATAGAAAGAGGTGTATGTCAAGTGGAATAGCTACGTATTATTAACGTTTTATAAGCCTAAGAGAATAAGAGACGTACATAAGACGACGGATTGACCAAAACCACACGACTACACATTTTCGATGGAGTCGGTTATTCACCCAGCTCAGCACCTAATTTGGAAACAGCTGGGCTATTTTCCAAGAAAAGTTTAGTTGATTAAACATCACAAGAATGCACAAAACATTATCAAATTATCAAGAAGAAGAAGGATATTGAAATTTTCAATGAACACACGATTGAATTTGATAAACTTATAAGGAATATCCTAGACATTTGTTCTGAAACACTATCATTCTGATGTGTTTATATTGACTTTTTGTATCATATAGTGCCAAGCTAATTTTCTTTTGCGTTTCGGGGTAAGATGTACACGAAAACCAGACCTCACTATTCTAATATATGGAAGCTGTTCTTAATACCTAAGAATTATTGATACATGCATAGAAATTAGAGCTTCGGCGACATCTAGAATGCCCTATGGGAACTTGCTGTTTCGTAAGACTTCCAGTATGTGCCGTAGTGATCGCAGCCACTGACGAAACACCCTGGACATTTGAACTTCGGGTTTTCTTTTCTTTTTTTTTTAGGGATGTTCACTTTATCGTTATCGCAATACTTCCGTGCTACGCTCATAAATACCAGGTAGAGGAGAAATTACATAGTAACAAAAAACTTAATGTCCTAATTCCACTGCAAAGATTACCCAAAGCTATGAAGTAGGTTAAATACAATTTTAATGGCTATCAATGAAATAATAACTAAAACTACACACGTCAATGGCCTACATATTATTAAGTAATTAAAGTATTACTTAAAAGTATAATATAAATTGCTATCAGTCCAATAGACACTTAAAATATATTACAGTTACTCGTCCTATTGAGGACTCAGCAATAACATAAAACCTTCTAACAGGAACTCAAACATGTAGGAAGTTATAAATTATTTAAACATTATTTTATTGATTTTTAACTGAAGTAGATAAAATTATTAATATTTAAGACACAAAGGTAATATTCACTTAAAACACTTACTTTCAATAAAATCTAAACAATGTCCTACATTTTGAATGTGCTAATTATTAAAGTCTGAAGTGAGATTTTCCATTTATAATAAAGAATTTATAAGCTTAATGAATTACCTTAGATCTTGAAATCATAATGATAATATTAAAATACCTATTTAACATATTAGTTAACAAACCTTTGAACAAATCGTATTTAATCCTAAATTTAAAGATAACGTGTGAAATCCCTCTCATGTAAAACCTACATTCATTTGCCATGTCATTTAAATCAGATTCAAGCGATATAACATATATTATGATACCTATAAATAAAATTATTAAATATTCCTTTGAAAATTAAAATGAATGATCCTCTCCATACTAAATACTGAAGCAACATAAGCATACTCACAAAGCACTGTTACACCAATCACTACATTCTAGACAAGGAACAAACCTAAAGTAAAATTAAGTAAACTTGTTATGAGGTTTTAATATTTCTTTTGGTAACAATAAAAGTAAAATGGACAAATTACATACTTTATATGTAATTACAAAGATGTATAAGTTCTTTATAAAATAAACCAACAAAATCACCAAAATTCTGCAAAATTCCAACTTTATTACGTCTTATATTTAGATAAATATATCCTAATACTTTTTGCCTTAAAAAATTAAAATATATATATGATTTATAAATGTTATAAATGCAATTGGTTATACATCACGTCAGGGTGCAAAAAGTTTGAAAAATCTCTAGATTTTCGAGATTAGAATTCGTAGAAGAATAGAACGAAAATAAATTGAATTTGATACAATTATAAAATGTTCCACAGATTTTCCTTCGGAGACATAAGAACTCTGATTGGTTTATTTTGACACTTTTACGTGATATAGCTCCACCTTGGTTTTGTTCACACGAGAATTGAGATATACATCAAAATGAAGAGCAATATTCTAATATATGCAAACGGTGTTTTAATAGATTGGATATATAGTTATATACATAGCAATTTCCACATCGGCGACATCTAGAAGCTGCTGCGTGTACTTCGTGTTTCGGAAGACTTCCACTGTGTCGTAGACGTCGCAGTGACTTCAAACTATTTGAGCCTCAGGTAATGTTTGGGTTTTTTCGGGAAGGTGCTTCACTTAAGCGTGGAAACAATACTTCATGTACAACATACACAAAGCTATCAGGCTCAGCAGTAAATAGGGCAGAAATTATATTGCATAACAAAAACTTAATATCGAAATTCTTCTTCGATCCTAAAAATTATGCAGTAGAATAAATACAAGTTAAAGAGAAATGAATGCAATAATCACAAAAGTAGCCACGTCATTTGCCCTTAGATAAATAAATAGTTAAATTATTAAATATGTAAGATATGAAGCTATTAAGAGTGAAGCAAAATAATATACTCTAATATAATAATTTGTAACTTAAAACTTCACTTATCTTATAAGAAATGATGATAATTCTTATAAATTCTCCAGAATCGTGATTTCATGTATACTTATACACATCCTCAACTATTGTCATCTTTACTAAACCACAGATGTTGATGTGCTCTTGTTAGTACTACCAACATCTGAAAATGAAACAAATTTATAAACAGAATCGACTGCCGGTATTTCAAAATTCATTACGCCATGTTTGTCTTTTAAAATAAATATCTTTTCCCAGACAATTAAATCTATCGGACCATTTCATTGTTTTTAATCATTTAAAATAATTTAACAAAAAGATAAGTGAAGTTTTAAGTTAGGAATTGTTATAATTGCATATAGTTAAATTATTACTTGACGGAAGCATACTAATCTGAGGTCCTACCAGTGAAATTTGTAATTAAAATATATTTAAATTATGAGAATTAGCATTAAATAAACGGTAATAATAAATAATATCCTAACAGGAGCTCAAACTTGTATGAAGTTATACATTGTTTTAATTTTCTGTTATATTGTTTTAGCCATATATGCAGTAGTTAAAATTATTAATATTTATGACAAATAACTAATGCTCACATAAACTCATATTTTATATAAAATTTCAAAGATGGTCCTACATTTTCAATGTGTGAATTATTAAAACCTGAGACGAGATCTTTTAGCAGTAAACAAAAAAGTATAAGCTTAACTAATGAACTAGGTCATGTAGCAGGTCTTCTTTTCATCTACACATGTGATGAAACGGAGGTTTTTGTTGCTGGGGGGATAGTGCGAAGTTGAAGATGCTATGATGCCCACGTTATGGCGACATATATAGCAGGATTCGTGCTGGTATCTCGTACCTCGTCGTTGGTCTTACTTCGTCGATCGTACCTTCGTCCAAAATATAATGACTTGAAGAAGATGTTCTCCGAAGTTATCAGGAAAATCCGTAATTATGTCTCGGCTAGCTTTTAATATTCCTCTGTTATATTCTTACTTACGAGCAATGAAACCTCTAAGTTACAAGGGTGGTAGGTGACGAGTAATAAAGTGATTAAGATTTTTAATTTGAATTTCTATAAAAATCAATCTTTGGTTTATTTCTTTTAACACCAAATCCATTCCAATTCTTATCACAAAACTTTATACTGTGATCGGAATCAATATAATACTTCAAATTGAACTAAGACTTAAATATTTTCGAGCAATTTAAAAATCGTACGATCTCTTCGGCGTTCCAGAAAGAAAGTCGAATTTTCTTTCGGTTTCTACACCAAGATTATTTAATCCTTCGTTACTGTTGCTACCCATATATTACTTTTATATGATTGGCCGATTTACTACTGCGTCACTACATTACGTAATACAATTATTACTACGGCCAATCACAAAATTACATATATTTCTACACAATTTTGTTTGTTTTCCTTTTATGAATTTATAAATTTTTCAAACCTTCTTTATATATAAATCAAAATAGTTCTTATACTCTTGAAATCATAATGAAAAATTAAAATAGCTATTTAACTTATTACTTAACAAATCCTTTAAAAGAATTACTGTGAATAAGTCAAGGTGTAAAATTTGAGAAAGAGCAAACACTTCATTTCCTGTTAGCCTGTGGAATGGTGTATGCTTATGTTTATGAATGAATGCTGGAACAGAAGTGTTTATTTACTGTGGAGAGTTCAGATCAATATCATTCAGTTGTTCTTTACACAACAGTAGAGTAAAATAGTACAATTGCTTCTTGCATTGAATTTAGTGGCGAGTCAAAAAGGCAGATATTGCGAAGTCAGGCTCGAAGTATTATTTTTAAGGTGTACATGTTCTTCAAAAAATTTTCGGAAACAGAAACTAAAAATGAGTTATTGCAAAGAGTACTGCCGTATAAAAACACGGAAAAAGTGTATGAGCTGTATCAACTTGCAATTGAAACGGGACACGAGGTAATACGGCTACCACCTTAACATTGCCAATATAATCCAATTGAGTTGGTGTGGGCTGAAATAAAAAGGGGAATTGCAAAAATAAATAATACTTTTAACCTGACGAACATTAAACGACTTTTTCACTAAGAAACTGACAAGTTAACACAACAGGACTGGAAATCTGCGTGAGGCATGCAGAAAACTTTCAAGAAGACGATTTTAAAAACAGATAGCACGTGACGAGATTTTGGAACTTATAAGCATAAATTTGCAAGACTCGGACGATGATGGCAGTGATAATGACGAATTGTCTCTTAACGGAAGTGACATTGACAGCGATATGGATGAGCCATATGGATGGCAGTTCCATTGGATTAGAAAAACAGGTAATTCATAAACTATAATTATATTTATAGTATTTTAAAATATACATAATTTGCGAAAATGCTTTTTCCAATTTTTATTTTGGCAACTGTATCATTGTAAAAGTTTGTAAAATATAATTTGCTTACCCTTAAATTTTTATTTAATCCCAAATTTAAAGATAATGGTTTAAGTTTCTTTCATGTATAATACCTACATTGAATTGACACATGACTTAAATCAGATTACAGAAAATTAACACATATTAATATATTTATAAATAAAATTCTTGAATATTCGCTTAAAGAAATTAAAGGAATTCTCCTCTTCACATTAAATGCTGAAACAACGTAAACACACAAACAAAACACAGCGACAGCAACTAGTAAATACTAGAAAATGAATATAACTAAATTAAAAGTAAATAAACCTCTTATACACTGGATTAATATTTATTTAATTAATGATAAAAGCAAAATAAAGGACTATAATTCCAAACTAAAGGATCAATATGTCCTTTACAAAAAATACCAATTGCATCTCTAAAAGCCTTTATTAAAATTGCTAATTTGTTATATTCTTTACGAAATTGAACATATTCCAATATTTCCCGGTATATAAAATAAAAATATCAACTTTATCAATAAGGAAAGCAATTAAAATAAATCCCACTAACACCCACATAGTGAATTGTTTTTGTAGCATTTACTATCAATGATTATTTACAATAATGTTTACTAATTCTATACCTGCTGCTCTTAATTCTGTAAAAATCGTCGAATCATTAGTACTCAGAAATTATTTTAAACATATCATCCTCTCGTGTTAAGATATTTAATAAAATTAACAAATACGAACCAACCTAAGTTTAAGCTTCTAAGGATATTCCCAAATAATGTAATGTATATAGTAATATATATGTATATGTATGTATATATATTACTATATACACCTAAAATATTTTACACATATATTATGATGGCTGTTCAATAAAAAGCATCATTATTTTTTACCGGCAGAATTTTTCGCACTAAAGTTCCATCTTATATTCTGTTAGCTTAATGTGAAACAAACACGCAGTAGTAGTTTCATTGTTGGTAATCCTGGTTTCGCGCCTGTGAGAATCAGGCAGGTTCAGAGATGTTCAGTATCGCCTACCGCTGCTATGGAGGTAACATGCAGTTAAAGATGATGTTAGAGGAACATCCGGAGTTTCTTTCAAACGTAATGACTGCTCATGAAACTTGCCTACATCATTTTGATCCTTAGAGTAAACAGCAAAGCTCAGTGCGGAAATCTCCTTCATCACCACCCCACCAACAGAGCAAAAGTGGTTGCTTCTGCTGCGAAAGTTATTGTCATTTAGTTTTTTGATATTCATGGAATGGTTTATCAGCATGTTGTACGCAGACAGATCAATAACTGGATAATACTACAGGGATGTCCTGAAAACATTGCTAGTCCATATCAGGCGCATAAGAACACATATCCGTGAAGTATTCTGGATGCTGCAGCACGATAATGCGCGGCCGTATATTGCCAAAGTTTTTTTTGTTGTTGTTGTAATTTACGTCCTCCAACATTTAATCATATCGGACGATGAATGAATTGGGTGAAATGATGCTCAATGCGTCCGGCGTCCATGGAGCTTAAGCTACCCGACATTTGTCTTTCAGAATAAGGGAGAACTCCGGAAAAAACGTTATCCAGGTAACTCACCCTGACCGAAATTCGAACTCGGGACGTGAGGCAGACATGCTACCATCTACGCTACCGAGGAGGGCACCAAAGTTGTTGCTGAATATCTTGCAAAAATCCAAGTGAAGTGCATCATTCACCCTCCCTATAGTCCGGATGTAGCCCCATATGACTTTTTTCTATTCCCTAACTTGAAGAAACGCCTTCGTGGGATGCATTATCCATCATCAGAAGCAGTGCCGAAAACTGATGAGGTGACTTTGAGGAACCTCTCAAAAATGGTTTCCAGCATGTCTTTGTAGATTGGCGGAAACGCTGGGTAAATTGTATCGCATTCAGCGGAGACTAATTTTAGAAGGGTCATCAAAATTATTAGAATGAGTAAAGGTACGTTGTCAAAAAAGAAAAACTCTAATCATTCTTTATTGAACAGCCCTTTTATTTTTCAACAAAGAGAATCATTGTTGAGAAAAAAGAAGTATTGAGATATGTACTGTGGTAATGTTACGGTGTACTTATCTTGTGTTAGATAAGCTCAGAGGTTTAAAGTTTCAAATTTGTTATTTAGAAGGTGAAATAATGTTACTATTATTATTAGCTATATTTTACACTCATATAATGTTACATTTATTAAAATATACTAACGCTATCCAAATCTGTGGATGTACATATATGAGTCTTCCGCTCATAATTATTAATTCCAAAGACTAGAAGATGTTCAGGGATTCTTCTCAACCGGTTACTATGTTTCCCTATAGTTTGATGTCTTTATAGCGAGATGAGCACCTGTCTTATCCCTGGGAGTGGGGCTAACATACCCCCTCCCCTACACACACACACACACACACACACACACACACACACACACACACACACACAAACACACACACACAAACACACACACACACGATGCTATTTCTTTTTTTTTATTATTTTATTTTATCCATCGATCAGCAATTATGCTTTACAGATGTTTGTTATAAGACACATAGGAACAGGACACATAAAAATGGAGGTAGCCATGAACGACTCCTCTAACTAAATGTGCAGGATAACTGTAACACAAATTGAGAACTTAAAGTCTGATAGTAGTAATCACGTGTCTGAGTCGTCTGTGCTTGAGACGTCACTTAGGAGAAGATCTTGGGGCAGTCTGTGCTTCAGGCGAGTAGGCTGGCGAGTGCGACAGCCGAGACGGTAGGTAACAGCTCCAGGGACCTCCTGGAGATGGTAAAAGAATGGACGTGCCAGGCGTCGGATATATTGGTGAACGGGTAGAAGACCAAACTCATGATGAAGCTGCTGGTTTCGGATGAACCATGGAGCGTTTGTAACTGTACGAAGCACCCTGTTTTGTAGTACCTGCAGTCGGCAGAGATTAGTCTTACTGGTGCCACCCCAGACTGGAGCTGCATAGGTAAAAATGGGACGGACTAGAGATGTGTAAAGAAGCAGGGAGGATTCATAACCAAGTGAAGTGCGCCTGTTGAGTAGAGGGTACAGTTTTGATATCCGGGCAAATGCAAGCGTAACAGACCGACAGATGTGGGCGTTCCAAGTAAGTCGAGTGTCCAGTAACACCCCAAGGTATTTCACTGGCACATTGCTTGGTAACCATGAGAGCGGTTCCCCCAGCAGCCGTAGTGATGGAGGATCCCTATAAGGTCGTAAAGAGAAGATCTTAACCTCTGTCTTGTTAGTATTGAGGGAAATGCGCCAGTGAGAGAACCAATGAGCTAATTGATCTAGGGCAATTTGCAGTTTCTGAATGGCATGAAGAATATTGGCGTGAGAATAATAGAGAGCAGTATCATCTGCGATGCTATTTCCTACATGCAAAGATCTTCAGAACCATAAGTGCTAGCCTATTATGAACATTTCAGACAGTTTCACAGCTTCACAAACAAGCAATATTCAAGTGGGAAGAAAATAAGTGCTGACACTTATTTCAATCACACTGCTACACAGGGAGTGACTTCTAGTCAAGTGTTGATCATGCAAATTAAATGGTATGTTCCAATAAAACAGTTTAAATTGTTTATTATTAACCTTCATTCATTTCACTATTTAACAAACTTTCAATTTTCCGGACAACTCCTGAAACCTTTAGGTCTGCTAAACCGAGAGTTTACGGTATCTTCCATGTAAAGTTGCTGTGTAGTTGTAGAATTCCTCCTAAATTTTTGTGTCTCGTCCTTGAACACAATTCACTTATATACATACTTGATATTTACTAACATTCCGAGATCACTCACACACACACACACACACACACACACACACACACACACGCACACACACACACACACATACACACACATGCAAATACCTTCTTTTAGACTCAGATGACCTAAAATTTATTTCCAGTGCGATATCGACATTTTACTTTTGACTAGTTCCCCCTCTAACTACCACGTACATTCTGCCAGGAAAGTACAGTGAATTGGCCATATAGAAATATATTTCATTTAGCATTTGGCTAGAATTCAATTTTTCCTCTAAAAACAGCGTATGTACAGGGCACAATAAGTAAAAACCTTACGACTAAAGCCGGGTACAAATTCACCGTTTAACTGTCCGCCTTGTTGAGTCACAGCGACACACAGTGGAAGTGTCTTGCAATAGGTAGTACACGTAGTTTAACACTACAGTTTAGGGTTTACTCTAAATGTAAACAATGAAAATTTCAAGTTATTCCGCAAACAACAATCAAAACGGACTGACAGAATTATAACATTTTAAACAATTAGCTACAAATACTTCTATAGAATTTACAAAATCAATTTAAATTGTTAGTATGATATATATTTGACTGGAATTGTGGATCGTTTATAACGAACTACACCTAACAGCTGTTTTAAACATACCGGATAATCCGTAGTAGCTTGTGTGCTACTATTAAGAATAGAAACTCTATCCCTTGTTAACAATATTATATATCAGAGTGCATGCTCAACGGCCTGTGAATAATACCTGCAAACTCCTCAGCGTGAGGCACGTGGCATTGTTCCTGTCACTGAGTAATCCACACTCATTCTGGAGCATTTTTGACTTAGAAACCGCAATAAATAAGCTATTGCTTACTTATTGCTTATGAGTTTTTAACGTGTTCCAAAATTCGTTTGGTGTCGTTTTAATACACACTTAACACACACACACACACACACACACACACACACACACACACACACACACACACACACACAGATATTTTACTGCAGGAACAACAGTGTGACTTCGGCAAAGGATAACGTCATATATATTATAAACAGATTATGGAAAGAAAATAGAATTTTATGAACCCTTATACTTAATGTCATTGGATAACGAGAAAGCATATAACCAGTTGCATGGTGAAAAATATGGCAGTAACTATATAATAAGTAGATAAAACACAATAAAGGCCATTACATGTTCCAAAAACACTAAAATATACAAAAGATAAGAGTTGACAACGAAGGATAAATACCCTCAAAATACATAAAGAATTGAGACAAGGATGTTAATTGTTACACCTTGTATCTGTACTACATATGAATATAATTTTAGAAAAAATAAAAGGAAAAGCCCCAAAAGGAATCGACTTAATAAAGAAAAGTAAAGAAAACAATATTATTCGCCGGTGGCCAGCCAGTTTTGGCTGATTCTGGAGATTATTTACAAAAATCAAAAGCCATCTTGAATAGAATAATAAAACAACACGATATAAGAATACCGACATAGAAAACCAAATCTATTACAATGTATGGGTAAAATAATAGACGAGCAAAGACAGTAATAGACAACAAAGTAATAGAACAGATATCCACTTTTAATAAATTGCAATGTCAGGTCAGTTCGGAACTAATGATCAAAGACTTGGAAACCAATATAGTAAAATAAGACAAAGTGAATGGATATAGTGTCGCGAATGCATTGTTGCGACGAGGCATTCAAAGAGACTGGCAGGCAGTGCGGAGATAAAGGACCGCCGAAGCGGTCGGGGTAAGGAGACGGATTTCTAGAGATTTCGTCTTTCTTCTAGCGCCATCTTAATTGTTTGAAAGCGTACCGGATAGTGAGTAATCTATAAAATGGGAGCTGCCGCCTGCCAGTGGACAGTCAGTTGTTAATTCAACTCGCGTGCGTGAACAGTTGTGTGAGTGGTGGATGACCTTGCAAGTTTTATTGTGTCCGTGATGTAATTCTGGACTGTAAAGGTTGAGAAAAGTGTGTTTGTACGGAAATGAAGAGCAATTTTTAGTGTTTGTAACCTGGACTTTTAATTTCATGAACCCACTGGGTCCATGCAGCTTAAAACTACACGCCGTTCGTCTTTTTTTGGTATTTTCCTCCTCTATCAGCATTTAATTTGGAAGTAGCTGGGTTATCTGGTAAGAAAAGTTTAATTGAATATATATATATATATATATATATATATATATATATATATATATTCATATATATGTTCAATTATATATATCACATATATATGTTCAATTATATATATCACAGCAATGCACAGAATATTATCAAACCATGATCTGGAAAATATGAAATTCTCAATAAACACGCGGTTGAATTTGATATACTTATAAGGAATATCGTAGACATTTGTTCTGAAACACTATAATACTGATGCGTTTATATCGACATTTAGTATGATATAGTGCCAAGCTAATTTTGTTTTCACTTTCGGGGTAAGAAGTACAGGAAAACCAGAACTCAGTATTCTAATATATGGAACCATTTCTTAATAGCTAAGAATTATTGATATGTACGTAGCAATTAGAGCTTCCGCGACATCTAAAATACCCTACGGGAACTTGGTGTTTCGTAAGACTTCCACTGTGTGCTGTAGTGATCGCAGCCATCCACGAAACAGGTGGGACATTATAATTTCGGTTATTTTTTTCTTAGAGATGATTTAGCTTACCGTTATCACAATACTTTCCGTACCACGCTCATAAATAGTAGGTAGAGGATAAATTGCATAGTAACAAAAAACTTAATGTGCTAATTCTACTGCAAATACTACTCAAAGCTATGAAGCAGGTAAGTACATTTTTAATGGCTAACAATGTAATAATACTTAAAACTACACACGTCAATGGCCTACAGATCATTAAGTAATTAAAGTATTACTCAAAAGTTGAATCTGAATTGCTATCAGTCCAATAGACACTTAAAATATATTACAATTACTCGTACTATTAAAGACTTCGTAATAACATATAACCTTGTAACAGCAACTCAAATATGTACGAAGTTATAAATTATTTAAACATTATTATATTGATCTTTAACTGCAGCACTTTTTTTAAACACACTGCTTCAAGGGGGTGACTTCTAATCAAGAGTGAATCTTGTAAAGTAAATGATATGTACCAATAAAACATTTTATTAAATTGTTTTATTAACTTTCATTCATTTCACGATTTAACAAACTTTCAATTTTCCGGGCAACTCCCTGACCGTTTAGATCTGCTAAACCTAGAGTTTACTGTATATTCCATGTAAATTTGCTTTATAGCTGTAGAATTCCTTCTAACTTCTCGTGTCTTGTCCTTGTACACACGCACGTATATACAGGTTTGGTATTTACTAAATTTCCGAGTTCACTCCCACACATCTATGCACATACCTTCCTTTAGACTCAGGTGATCTGAAATTTATTTCCAGTGCGATCTAGACATTTTACTTTTGATTAGAATTCAGTTCCCCTGTACCTACTACGTACATTCTGTCAGGAAAGTACCGTAATTGGCCATAGAGAAACATATGTCATTTAATATTTGGATACAATTTAATTTTTGCTCTAAAAACAGTGTATGTACAGGGCACACTAAGTAATAATTAATACTAAAATACCTTAAGAGTAAAAGCGGGTACAAACTCCCCGTTCAACTGTCCGCCTTTTTGAGTCCCTGCGATCACAGCGGCACATAGTGGCAGTGTCTTGCAATAGGTAGCACACAAATGAGGCGGAGGGTTTAATTACCATGTATATTTCTATTTGTGTTCGTTATTAGGTATTTCGCAAAAAATTGGAATGTAGCTTTTTGTTTTGGTTTATAATTCACTCTTACGTAAACATTAGTAAGTTGTAGTTATTCTGTATACAAAAACCAAAATGGACCGAAAAAATTAGAACATTTTAAACAAAAGCCCACAGTGACTTTTATAGCCTTTACAAAATCAGTTTAAACTGTTACTTTGATACTTATTTGACTGGAATACTGAACCACTTATATCGAACTGCACCTAATATTTATTAATTAGTAATGCTGCTTTGCAGTTTGGTTGATCAATTTGTGTACGACGTCTCCTGGACTGTGGAAGTGCATCATGAGACTCTTAGTCCTCAGCTATTTTCTTTTCATATGTCAAGTTTATCAAATGCTCTTGAAAGTAAATTTTATTTATTTATTTCATATAATGCATTTAAATTAAAATTGGAATAAGTTTCGGGTTAAGTAATTTGGTGTTAGAAGTAAGAGCGAAAGAGAAAGGACATCTGCTAAGTAAACGAACAACGTTCGTGCGCTTGCATTAAAATGTATGTCCAGGTTTGGTACTGCATAACAAGATATTATTTAAATTGATAATTTAAAAAACTCTAAAACATAATAACACACAAAATACAGAAACTACGTAATGAATGAATCGTAATAGAAATGAAGGAATTAGAAACAACACTGAAACAGACAAAAAATAGGAAGGAGTAGGTTAAATAAGAGTGAACGAGCACACAGTTTATGGGCAAGATGGCGGCCGTGCGCAATCTATGTATTTAAAGAATTTATTATCCTATTTAGTTTATTTTTGCTATATTTAGAGGTTTTCGGGGCGTATTTAGCGTGGTTTTGTTTGTTATTTAAGGGCTTCTGGGGCATATTGAAAGGATTTTGCGACGTATTTACTAGCTTTTTGAAGTATTAGGGCTTCTTGGGGTGCATTTAGCCCGTTTCTGGTGTATTTAGGAGCTTCTGGAAGGTATTTACCAGCTTATTGCAGAATTTAGAAGCTTTTATCGTGTATTCAAGGGCGTTTGCTGGGGCGTATTTAGAGGCATTTGAAGTATTTAGGACTTTATTGGGATGTATTTAAGGTCCTTTTTATGTATTTAGGGGCTTTTGGAGCGCATTAGAGACTTTTTGAAGTATTTAGAGCTTCTAGCGATGTACATAGAGGCTTTTGGGAGGTATCGCGTCTAGGGGAGTGCATTTAGTGTCTTTTGCTATATTTAGGGGATTTTGAGTTGTATTTAGAGACATTTGCTGTGTTTTTGAGCTTTTAGGGCATATTTTTTTGGTTTTTTACGGGTATTCAGAGGCTTCTGGGGGTGTATCTAGAGACTTCTACGACATATTTAGTGTCCTGAGTGGTGTATTAAAGACTCTATGGTGTAATTTAGAGCTTCTTGGGATGTATTTAGAGGCTATTGGGACATACTTACTGACTTTCTGATGTATTTATAAGCTTTTGAGCCGTACTTATCGTCTTTCTGTTGTATTTAGTGGCTTTTGAGACGTAATTAGAGGCTTTTTGGAGCGATTTAATGGCTTCGAAATGCATTTAGGAGCTTTTTGATGTGTAATTTAGAGATATTTAATGCGTTCTTAGCGACTTTGGCATGCATTTAGGACGTTCTTAGAGTGTATTTAGAGGTTTTTAGAGTTTATTTAGTGGCTTTTGATTCAATTTACACGTTTCTTGGGGAGTGTATTTAGAGTCTTTAGGGATGCATTTAGTGGCTTGGCAATTATTTAGGAGGTTCTCGGGGTACATTTACTGTCTTTAAGATGTGCTTAGTTGACTTAGACTGCATTTGATTTGCAGTAGTTTAATTCATCATCAGTTGATTCTTCATCATCATCATCATCATCATCATCATCATCATCATCAGTTAGTCATCATGGTTTTAATCATTTCAAAACGTTTACTCCTCATTTGTAATCGGAGCTTCTATCAGTTTAAACTAATCTAACCTAACCTACCCTAATGTAACCTAACCAAAACCCAAGTCTTCCTCTTATGTTTTACTATTTCACCCTATTATAAACTAAGCTAACCTAACACTTTAACCAAAACCCAAGTCTTCCTCTTATGTTTTACTATTTCACCCTATTATAAACTAAGCTAACCTAACACTTTAACCTAACCCAAGTCTTTCACTTATGCTTTACTGTTTTCATCCTATTATAACCTAACCTAAGCTAACCTAAACTAACACTTTAACCTAACCCAAGTCCTCCACTTATGCTTTACTGTTTTCATCCTATTATAACCTAACCTACGCTAACCTAAACTAACACTTTAACCTAACCCAAGTCCTCCACTTATGCTTTACTGTTTTCATCCCATTATAAGCTAACCTAACCTAACCTAACTTATCCTAACTGTGCGATTCTCTAACACTTTAACCAAACCGAAGTCCTAATCTATTTCATCCCATTATAAGCTAACCTAACCTAATACTTTAACCTAACCAAAGTCCTACACTTGTGCTTTACTATTTCATCCCATTATAAGCAAAGCTAACCTAACTGTGCTTTTGTGGTTAATTTGGATACATTTTTGTGGTTGCATCAGTTAATTGTTTACGCTGGTTCTGTGCTCTCGTTGGTAGTTTGGCTACATAGGCTAATTGATCAGGTGTGACTACCTAACCTATCTTTGTGTTGCTTTTGAAGCATTTGTTTTTCACATTGTATTTTTTGCACTTACTTCCCTTCCACTCTATCCTCTTTTATGAAGCTTTAAACCTAACACTGTCTGATACTCTAACCAATGATACTGAAGTACTTGTATATTAGTTTTATGTGGGACATTTTGTGAATTCTCTTATGATATCCCCTCCCAAGCTTTTACTTGTGTTTGTATAAAGTAAATCGGGGTATACTTAGCTTGTATTTCAATGGTAGACGCCTCTCCTCTTTTATCTGGGCTGGAGACCAGCACTAGAATATAATCCTAGTGGCAGAGTTAACGCCTTCCTCCATTGTTATTATTTCTTCTTTCTTCCTCAGGCGTCGTGAGAGTCGTAGGATAGATGTCACTTGTGTAAATATTCATTCTGTAGCTTAGCTTACAGAGATAACCATTATCTTCTGATCTAAGTTGCCCCCTTTTGCACACATTCTGCAATACTATAGTGTCCGTACGCGTATGTTGATACTCCATCCTCAGCAATCATTCTCTTGTCGTCATGAGGAGATAGGGCTATTTTATTAGCTTCAACTGTTGAAACATTATGTTTCTGGGATAGGATTAGGTTCATAGGAGTTCTTAGAATCTTTTGGGTTTTAAGACAATCCACAGAGCTATCGAAGTTGATGTATTGCTTGATTGCGCTACGCTTTATGCCTTTAATCTTCTTGATTACACCTCCATCCATGTCGAGTGCATACATCTTGGGTCTCAGTCCTACAAAGCGATGAATAATTTTTCCACAGGCTTCATCTTTAAATTTTCCCAACACTTTCCTGTTGATTGTAGAATGACATATATGGTCGACAGGATAATCAGCTGTATCCAGATGTTCAAGAAAACGTAACTTATCCTGATATATATCTCTTGTAGTCACTCTATGGATGAAAGAGTCTGTATCCATATACATGAGTTTTAGATTTTCAAGCCCGTAATACGGTAATAGCACATCATAATGATATCGATACATCAAGGTCTTTGAGATATCCAACACACACATCCGAGATAACCATTATCTTCTGATCTAAGTTGCCCCCTTTTGCACACATTCTGCAATACTATAGTGTCCGTACGCGTATGTTGATACTCCATCCTCAGCAATCATTCTCTTGTCGTCATGAGGAGATAGGGCTATTTTATTAGCTTCAACTGTTGAAACATTATGTTTCTGGGATAGGATTAGGTTCATAGGAGTTCTTAGAACCTTTTGGGTTTTAAGACAATCCACATAGCTATCGAAGTTGATGTATTGCTTGATTGCGCTACGCTTTATGCCTTTAATCTTCTTGATTACACCTCCATCCATGTCGAGTGCATACATCTTGGGTCTCAGTCCTACAAAGCGATGAATAATTTTTCCACAGGCTTCATCTTTAAATTTTCCCAACACTTTCCTGTTGATTGTAGAATGACATATATGGTCGACAGGATAATCAGCTGTATCCAGATGTTCAAGAAAACGTAACTTATCCTGATATATATCTCTTGTAGTCACTCTATGGATGAAAGAGTCTGTATCCATATACATGAGTTTTAGATTTTCAAGCCCGTAATACGGTAATAGCACATCATAATGATATCGATACATCAAGGTCTTTGAGATATCCAACACACACATCCCAATGTATATAGGTTTGTTGAACACTATCTCTCGCGAAGTCATGTGTACTGCAGCCAGATTTGGTCCATATATAGTTCGATCAATAAACGTAGGCTTAGCAACCAGCTTTTCCAATGTCTTCCAATCGGTAATAAGTCGTATATTCAGTCGATTTCTTATATTCTCCATAGTTTTTCCAAACATAGCATTGTTAAAAAGTTTGTACAGATCCTTCTCGAAATCATTGCTAGATCCTTGTCGTAGCCGGTTATTGAATTCGACATAAGGCTTTAACCAGGACGACTGTCGAAATTGTAGCACACGATGGATCTTTATCAGTTTTAACCCATGATCAAGGGCTTGCTTCAAGGTCATGTAATGCACCACATACTTAGTTCGTGATCCAAGGTGTGGAATTAGCTTCTTTGTAGAAGAATCCTTAGGCTTGATACACTCAGGCAGGAATGGTAAATCATTATGCAGCTCATGAAGTTCTGTAGGATATTCAAGGTCCACTTCTAAAATGAAGCCGAGAGGGTCATCTTCTCGTAGTATTTCTAGGTTAATATCTGCCGGAGAAACCCACTCAAAACCCCCATAAGGAAGGGCGTGGCACATAGCCCAGCCATATTGGTTATTTGCGTCCTCGTACGTAATATATTGAGAAGGCTTACTCGAGTCATATTCTTCCATGTAGATGTTGTTCGCCTTTGCATGCCGATGAGAAACTTGACATAATCCTCCTCTTATACCTGATTCAACCATGAGTAGCTGATCGTAATCCTGTAGCAATTCTAGTTCAATTCCCGTATACAGCAGCATTGCATCCCACGTAAGTCCAGGAGATGTAAAATAATGGGCAGGATCAACTTTATGCGTTCTTAGGGTCTGGTCTCTGAATGTCTCAAACACATCAGTTAATAGAAGAACATCTGAAGTTAGATAGAGATCGCTATACTCTCCTAATGTTTTAATGTTAAACTGTCTCCATACACTTTTTGCGTGTTCATACTCTCCATCACTAATTTCTTCAGTGTTCAGCTTGTTGTAAAATGCTTCCCTTGGAGGTAGTTCTGTTTCATTTAAAACATCCCACGATGTAACGTAATCGTAGGGGAAAACACCCTTACGTGTCATAAGTTTGATCTGCTCTGCTCCAAAGTGCTTTAGTGTTTCAGGATATGTTGTTAGATTTTTTGCTAGTTTATCCAAGCTGGTACTAAGGAAGCGGTAGGTATCCACAAAGCGAAGTTTTATATTTCCAACATACTTGGAAAATGATATGTAACTTTCCTCAGAGCTAGGAATAACTTCTACTCTATCACTAGTACAGCCTAACTCCTTAACAATGAAATGGGAGTCATATCCACTCAGGTTATGTATGAAGACGGGAATATAATTAGGCGTTTTACAGATTAGATTGCACTGATTATGTAGACTTCCCCGATATTCTCCGCTTACATGATCATGATCCCGTACTTTCCAATTATCTCCGGTAAATTCTTTACCACATAAGTAGCATTCTGTAGAAGATTCGAATGATTTTTGCTGCTCATCTGTTAGAGTCAATGGAGCGCCAGTTTTATATACACCATTAATCTTCTTTGCGATAGAACTTACATATTGCATAAACTTCGGTGCAGCATCATAACCACGATATACATAGGGTGCTGTAGGAAGATCAGTCTGTAAACCTTCAATTGTAGCTGAAGATTTGACATAAACACAGAAACTCATAGGAATATGCTTCTGATATGGAACTGTATAAGACGTTTCGGGATTAGAAGAACACCCCTGATAAGGAGTAAGAATGCTTTCAAAGTCAGCATAGATGACATAAGGTAATTTCAGCATCCTTTCATAATTCTTGAATCTAACGATAGATTTCTCCTTCGTTGGCATAACAATCTTAGCAACTCCGCGTTGGCTACATATTTTTCTATGCTCACTTAACTTGTCCACTCCTCCTCGTCCATACTGATCATCAAAGTGCGTAAAACAGCGTTTACAGATGTAGATCTTTCCCTGGCGTTTCGTTCTTTGTTGATGAATAAGTCTCTCGAAATTCTTTATATACACGTAATGATGACGTCCAGCAGCATTATTTAATAGAAGCAGGTCACGATGGTCGGGCAGTTCTTCATCGACAACCTTCATAGCAAACACTTGTTTCTTCTCATCCAGTCCGAAAACATTTATAGAGATGTTATTTATGCGTTCAAATTTAGGGATATCAGTCAAGCTCGTAGGAAACGAGACGCAGGTAAAGTCATATCTCTCTTGAAGATCCTTATATTTGTTAACACGATGAGGATTCCTTTGAATGAATTTGGCAAGTATGGCGTACATGAAACATTTTTCATCTTCATAGTTCTGTGAATTTATGCAGGCTTGTTTCGCTTCTAAAGATGGCGGTAGAGGAATGTAACTGCTTCCTCTTAGCGCATTATTCCTATTAATTCTAACTCGAACCCCGTCAACAGCTAATAAAGCCCAGTTGCTTCCTTTAAGTTGACTTTCCTCCATTTCAGTACAAAGTTTCTTAAATTTCCTTTCCAAGATGGCGTCCAAGTAACTTTCTAAAAATATTGCTTGATTTTGCGTTTTGAAGGCTTTATCAGTAGTATCTCCAACAGCATTTACAAACTGACATTCAGTCATGATGTTACATTTAATACTTTTGTGAATCCTTAGCTCCTTCTGAATGGCTTGAATTATCCGCTGTTTTGATTCTTGGAGATACGTTGACAGATCTTGACGTGTACTACACTGTATGAAATATGATTTCAGCCGATCTTGAAAAGCTGTCTCGTATTCAATGACATCATCTTCATCAGGAACCATTAACAGCAGTTTATGTTTAGTAGGCTCAATCTTGATTTTCTTGGCAGTAATTCTACCACAACGTTCTTGATGTGCATCTCTGCGATGTTCAGTACCATAAACCTCTCTGCAATGCTTACATTCGTAATATTGACCGCAAGCCAGTTCATGTCTCTTTTTGTGGTAGTTCCTCAGGAAACACTTTCCACATTTGCTACACTTGTATTCCGGTATATCATTTAAAAGAGATTCCATCACTTTAGTGTTCCACATCGTAGCACTAAGTAGTTTAATTCTTGGCTGAATATGTCGCTCAGTAACCGTTTGATACACTTTTCACTTCTTTTCTACACTTTGATAACGTATCAACACTTCGTTATACTCGGATTTAACTGCAGTAGTTGATCCACTAAGCTAGAAACACACTAGCGCAATAACAACTAATCTCAATTAAGCTCTACTTATACAATTATGGCGAACCTAAAAGAAAACTTCATCATCCCCACCACCAGGGTTCGAAGACGTCGCTACTATCGGAGAAAAAATGAATTAAAAATTCACGAGTAATACCTCTACCATTATTATAATTATATAGGACCATCATGATCAAAAGCATCATCATAGTCACCATATCAAATTCATTTACCATAACTGTATGATTAAAACAAAGCGAAATAAAGAAAAAAGAAAATATTTCAGCCTCCATTGCTCCCAGGCAGCACCTACCACTCCTACCACCCCTACCACCCCTTAAAGATTCTCTCCCACCTCCAAACGTTTAAGCAAACCGGTTTCGTTATACTTCATCACCCAAACCCAGGTATACGGAGGACCGCTGACGTCACGAACAATTGGAGACAGAATGTCTGGCTTTCTGCGACAGGTTTCAACATGCATCATTTACGCATGAGTATACATAAAAGCTTCGAAAGAGCCAATATTGCAAGCATCGGGATAGAGGCATTCTAGGAAAGGTCAAACAAACCAACCCTCTTCAATGTTTAAGGATGTTTTATTCACAGGTATTCAGAAAATGCTCACTTAATATTATGTAATATATAAATTGCGATTTTATAAGTTTCACGGTAAACAGTAATGCACATCATTTACAGCTCATTAGCTAATCCAGCTTCAAAGACGCTCCTTTATCCCATTTTTCTTCTTAACCGCTTCCATCCGTGCCCTCTTATGCAAGTTTTACTGATTTTTATAAGTTGGAGCAAGCAATTATATTTAATTAAGCATGTTATATTAACCTTTAGAGAAATTATTGTATTCTGTGGGTTTCAGAGAGGCCAACTATTTAAGGTTTTTAGTCAATTTTAACAAATTTATGCATTAAAGATATGTATTGACGGATTTTTCTAATATTGGAAACGTTTTCAGCTTGCAGACAAGCCCAAAATATGTATATTTCGAGGGTTATTTAAAATATCCCACAGAGATTCGAACCAAGGTCCTATCTGCGTAAATTACCTTTTCAACAACTATTCTGGTCTAATTTGTGTATTTGTACTTTATTTCATAATTCTAGACCCACTGCTTACAGATATATTAAAATAAACCGATTCAGGACTCGAACCAAGGACACTGGGTGTATGGCATAAAGCTGGTGGACGCTCCTTAACAGTATGAAATTAATAAAGTTTATTTGAAGTTTCTATCGCAAATAGTTTCCAGGTTATGATAATAATAATCAAAGCATTGATATGAGCGAGAGTCGATTCCAGGAACAATGTCAGGGTTAAAGTTACCCTTTAGGATACGATTCCTTACTATAAATTCATTAGCGTTAATTACATTTCGATATCTTGAAGGATTCAGGAGGTATAGACTAAAAATTAGTGGAGAAAAAGTACCGTGTTTTCAGGGTGGTGGGGGAAGGCTGTGACGTCATTTATGACACGTGTCACGGGTCGGGCGGTATTTTGTAAGGACAAAGGAGTGTGATAATTAGATTACATTGTAATCCAATTAGCGGCATGTCTTTGAGAGATTTTAACATGTTGAGTCCATTCTGTGACGTCATTAAGGCGCGTGTCATTGAGGGGTGTGTCTATGAAGTTCGTTTTGGTCGTGTGCCATTTAGGATGTGGCTGTGACGTCATTTATGGCGCGTGTGACATCGCCCTGGCTATGACATCATTTGGAGTTGGCTCGTGGCCTTAGGGGTGTGGCTATGACGTCATTATAAGTTGGCGCGTGCCGCGAGGGTATGTCTATTACCTCACTCATCTTAAAGCAGCACTTTAAAGTTTATTTCATCGCTCTGGGCCCATTGGTTTCGAAAATATTCAAATTTTCCGATTCGGGACTCGAACAAAGAACCCCTCAGCTACACACTTCTAGGATATGATTAACTAGGATAATTATTACCACATAAAGTTTATTTCATCGCTCTAAACCCATTGGTTACGGAGATATTCAGGTTTACCGATTCAGGACTCGAACCAAGGACAACGGGTATATGAGAGAAAGTCAGCAGATGCTCCTTAACGATATAAAAGTAATAAAGTTTATCCGAGGTCGCTATCATTAATAGTTTCGGAGTTATAAGAATAATAAATGTAGTGATTTGCACGGGATTTGAATCAGGACCATTGGTAAACTTCCGCGAGGTCTTAAAAGATGCGCCCTGTTATGAAAAATTTATTAGAGGTTATTTCACCGCGATATCTTGATTGGTTCAGGAGATATAGGCGAAAACGTGGAGTAGATAGATTATGGAGATTGTTAATTGATTAATGAGGCGTTAATTTAAGGTGGAGTGTGAAAACATGTGTTCAATTTAATGCCTCATTAAACAATTAGAGGCCTACAAGGAGGTGATTTCATCTGTTATCAATTGGCGGCATCTCTTTGTCGGCATGCCGACAAGGAGGTGTCATAATTGCTTATCAGATGTCGGCATCTCTTTGAGTGATTTGAAAGCGGTATTATCTATCTACTCCACGTTTTCGCCTATATCTCCTGAACCAATCAAGATATCGCGGTGAAATAACCTCTAATAAATTTTTCATAACAGGGCGCATCTTTTAAGACCTCGCGGAAGTTTACCAATGGTCCTGATTCAAATCCCGTGCAAATCACTACATTTATTATTCTTATAACTCCGAAACTATTAATGATAGCGACCTCGGATAAACTTTATTACTTTTATATCGTTAAGGAGCATCTGCTGACTTTCTCTCATATACCCGTTGTCCTTGGTTCGAGTCCTGAATCGGTAAACCTGAATATCTCCGTAACCAATGGGTTTAGAGCGATGAAATAAACTTTATGTGGTAATAATTATCCTAGTTAATCATATCCTAGAAGTGTGTAGCTGAGGGGTTCTTTGTTCGAGTCCCGAATCGGAAAATTTGAATATTTTCGAAACCAATGGGCCCAGAGCGATGAAATAAACTTTAAAGTGCTGCTTTAAGATGAGTGAGGTAATAGACATACCCTCGCGGCACGCGCCAACTTATAATGACGTCATAGCCACACCCCTAAGGCCACGAGCCAACTCCAAATGATGTCATAGCCAGGGCCGTGTCACACGCGCCATAAATGACGTCACAGCCACATCCTAAATGGCACACGACCAAAACGAACTTCATAGACACACCCCTCAATGACACGCGCCTTAATGACGTCACAGAATGGACTCAACATGTTAAAATCTCTCAAAGACATGCCGCTAATTGGATTACAATGTAATCTAATTATCACACTCCTTTGTCCTTACAAAATACCGCCCGACCCGTGACACGTGTCATAAATGACGTCACAGCCTTCCCCCACCACCCTGAAAACACGGTACTTTTTCTCCACTAATTTTTAGTCTATACCTCCTGAATCCTTCAAGATATCGAAATGTAATTAACGCTAATGAATTTATAGTAAGGAATCGTATCCTAAAGGGTAACTTTAACCCTGACATTGTTCCTGGAATCGACTCTCGCTCATATCAATGCTTTGATTATTATTATCATAACCTGGAAACTATTTGCGATAGAAACTTCAAATAAACTTTATTAATTTCATACTGTTAAGGAGCGTCCACCAGCTTTATGCCATACACCCAGTGTCCTTGGTTCGAGTCCTGAATCGGTTTATTTTAATATATCTGTAAGCAGTGGGTCTAGAATTATGAAATAAAGTACAAATACACAAATTAGACCAGAATAGTTGTTGAAAAGGTAATTTACGCAGATAGGACCTTGGTTCGAATCTCTGTGGGATATTTTAAATAACCCTCGAAATATACATATTTTGGGCTTGTCTGCAAGCTGAAAACGTTTCCAATATTAGAAAAATCCGTCAATACATATCTTTAATGCATAAATTTGTTAAAATTGACTAAAAACCTTAAATAGTTGGCCTCTCTGAAACCCACAGAATACAATAATTTCTCTAAAGGTTAATATAACATGCTTAATTAAATATAATTGCTTGCTCCAACTTATAAAAATCAGTAAAACTTGCATAAGAGGGCACGGATGGAAGCGGTTAAGAAGAAAAATGGGATAAAGGAGCGTCTTTGAAGCTGGATTAGCTAATGAGCTGTAAATGATGTGCATTACTGTTTACCGTGAAACTTATAAAATCGCAATTTATATATTACATAATATTAAGTGAGCATTTTCTGAATACCTGTGAATAAAACATCCTTAAACATTGAAGAGGGTTGGTTTGTTTGACCTTTCCTAGAATGCCTCTATCCCGATGCTTGCAATATTGGCTCTTTCGAAGCTTTTATGTATACTCATGCGTAAATGATGCATGTTGAAACCTGTCGCAGAAAGCCAGACATTCTGTCTCCAATTGTTCGTGACGTCAGCGGTCCTCCGTATACCTGGGTTTGGGTGATGAAGTATAACGAAACCGGTTTGCTTAAACGTTTGGAGGTGGGAGAGAATCTTTAAGGGGTGGTAGGGGTGGTAGGAGTGGTAGGTGCTGCCTGGGAGCAGTGGAGGCTGAAATATTTTCTTTTTTCTTTATTTCTCTTTGTTTTAATCATACAGTTATGGTAAATGAATTTGATATGGTGACTATGATGATGCTTTTGATCATGATGGTCCTATATAATTATAATAATGGTAGAGGTATTACTCGTGAATTTTTAATTCATTTTTTCTCCGATAGTAGCGACGTCTTCGAACCCTGGTGGTGGGGATGATGAAGTTTTCTTTTAGGTTCGCCATAATTGTATAAGTAGAGCTTAATTGAGATTAGTTGTTATTGCGCTAGTGTGTTTCTAGCTTAGTGGATCAACTACTGCAGTTAAATCCGAGTATAACGAAGTGTTGATACGTTATCAAAGTGTAGAAAAGAAGTGAAAAGTGTATCAAACAGTTACTGAGCGACATATTCAGCCAAGAATTAAACTACTTAGTGCTACGATGTGGAACACTAAAGTGATGGAATCTCTTTTAAATGATATACCGGAATACAAGTGTAGCAAATGTGGAAAGTGTTTCCTGAGGAACTACCACAAAAAGAGACATGAACTGGCTTGCGGTCAATATTACGAATGTAAGCATTGCAGAGAGGTTTATGGTACTGAACATCGCAGAGATGCACATCAAGAACGTTGTGGTAGAATTACTGCCAAGAAAATCAAGATTGAGCCTACTAAACATAAACTGCTGTTAATGGTTCCTGATGAAGATGATGTCATTGAATACGAGACAGCTTTTCAAGATCGGCTGAAATCATATTTCATACAGTGTAGTACACGTCAAGATCTGTCAACGTATCTCCAAGAATCAAAACAGCGGATAATTCAAGCCATTCAGAAGGAGCTAAGGATTCACAAAAGTATTAAATGTAACATCATGACTGAATGTCAGTTTGTAAATGCTGTTGGAGATACTACTGATAAAGCCTTCAAAACGCAAAATCAAGCAATATTTTTAGAAAGTGACTTGGACGCCATCTTGGAAAGGAAATTTAAGAAACTTTGTACTGAAATGGAGGAAAGTCAACTTAAAGGAAGCAACTGGGCTTTATTAGCTGTTGACGGGGTTCGAGTTAGAATTAATAGGAATAATGCGCTAAGAGGAAGCAGTTACATTCCTCTACCGCCATCTTTAGAAGCGAAACAAGCCTGCATAAATCCACAGAACTATGAAGATGAAAAATGTTTCATGTACGCCATACTTGCCAAATTCATTCAAAGGAATCCTCATCGTGTTAACAAATATAAGGATCTTCAAGAGAGATATGACTTTACCTGCGTCTCGTTTCCTACGAGCTTGACTGATATCCCTAAATTTGAACGCATAAATAACATCTCTATAAATGTTTTCGGACTGGATGAGAAGAAACAAGTGTTTCCTATGAAGGTTGTCGATGAAGAACTGCCCGACCATCGTGACCTGCTTCTATTAAATAATGCTGCTGGACGTCATCATTACGTGTATATAAAGAATTTCGAGAGACTTATTCATCAACAAAGAACGAAACGCCAGGGAAAGATCTACATCTGTAAACGCTGTTTTACGCACTTTGATGATCAGTATGGACGAGGAGGAGTGGACAAGTTAAGTGAGCATAGAAAAATATGTAGCCAACGCGGAGTTGCTAAGATTGTTATGCCAACGAAGGAGAAATCTATCGTTAGATTCAAGAATTATGAAAGGATGCTGAAATTACCTTATGTCATCTATGCTGACTTTGAAAGCATTCTTACTCCTTATCAGGGGTGTTCTTCTAATCCCGAAACGTCTTATACAGTTCCATATCAGAAGCATATTCCTATGAGTTTCTGTGTTTATGTCAAATCTTCAGCTACAATTGAAGGTTTACAGACTGATCTTCCTACAGCACCCTATGTATATCGTGGTTATGATGCTGCACCGAAGTTTATGCAATATGTAAGTTCTATCGCAAAGAAGATTAATGGTGTATATAAAACTGGCGCTCCATTGACTCTAACAGATGAGCAGCAAAAATCATTCGAATCTTCTACAGAATGCTACTTATGTGGTAAAGAATTTACCGGAGATAATTGGAAAGTACGGGATCATGATCATGTAAGCGGAGAATATCGGGGAAGTCTACATAATCAGTGCAATCTAATCTGTAAAACGCCTAATTATATTCCCGTCTTCATACATAACCTGAGTGGATATGACTCCCATTTCATTGTTAAGGAGTTAGGCTGTACTAGTGATAGAGTAGAAGTTATTCCTAGCTCTGAGGAAAGTTACATATCATTTTCCAAGTATGTTGGAAATATAAAACTTCGCTTTGTGGATACCTACCGCTTCCTTAGTACCAGCTTGGATAAACTAGCAAAAAATCTAACAACATATCCTGAAACACTAAAGCACTTTGGAGCAGAGCAGATCAAACTTATGACACGTAAGGGTGTTTTCCCCTACGATTACGTTACATCGTGGGATGTTTTAAATGAAACAGAACTACCTCCAAGGGAAGCATTTTACAACAAGCTGAACACTGAAGAAATTAGTGATGGAGAGTATGAACACGCAAAAAGTGTATGGAGACAGTTTAACATTAAAACATTAGGAGAGTATAGCGATCTCTATCTAACTTCAGATGTTCTTCTATTAACTGATGTGTTTGAGACATTCAGAGACCAGACCCTAAGAACGCATAAAGTTGATCCTGCCCATTATTTTACATCTCCTGGACTTACGTGGGATGCAATGCTGCTGTATACGGGAATTGAACTAGAATTGCTACAGGATTACGATCAGCTACTCATGGTTGAATCAGGTATAAGAGGAGGATTATGTCAAGTTTCTCATCGGCATGCAAAGGCGAACAACATCTACATGGAAGAATATGACTCGAGTAAGCCTTCTCAATATATTACGTACGAGGACGCAAATAACCAATATGGCTGGGCTATGTGCCACGCCCTTCCTTATGGGGGTTTTGAGTGGGTTTCTCCGGCAGATATTAACCTAGAAATACTACGAGAAGATGACCCTCTCGGCTTCATTTTAGAAGTGGACCTTGAATATCCTACAGAACTTCATGAGCTGCATAATGATTTACCATTCCTGCCTGAGTGTATCAAGCCTAAGGATTCTTCTACAAAGAAGCTAATTCCACACCTTGGATCACGAACTAAGTATGTGGTGCATTACATGACCTTGAAGCAAGCCCTTGATCATGGGTTAAAACTGATAAAGATCCATCGTGTGCTACAATTTCGACAGTCGTCCTGGTTAAAGCCTTATGTCGAATTCAATAACCGGCTACGACAAGGATCTAGCAATGATTTCGAGAAGGATCTGTACAAACTTTTAACAATGCTATGTTTGGAAAAACTATGGAGAATATAAGAAATCGACTGAATATACGACTTATTACCGATTGGAAGACATTGGAAAAGCTGGTTGCTAAGCCTACGTTTATTGATCGAACTATATATGGACCAAATCTGGCTGCAGTACACATGACTTCGCGAGAGATAGTGTTCAACAAACCTATATACATTGGGATGTGTGTGTTGGATATCTCAAAGACCTTGATGTATCGATATCATTATGATGTGCTATTACCGTATTACGGGCTTGAAAATCTGAAACTCATGTATATGGATACAGACTCTTTCATCCATAGAGTGACTACAAGAGATATATATCAGGATAAGTTACGTTTTCTTGAACATCTGGATACAGCTGATTATCCTGTCGACCATATATGTCATTCTACAAACAACAGGAAAGTGTTGGGAAAATTTAAAGATGAAGCCTGTGGAAAAATTATTCATCGCTTTGTAGGACTGAGACCCAAGATGTATGCACTCGACATGGATGGAGGTGTAATCAAGAAGATTAAAGGCATAAAGCGTAGCGCAATCAAGCAATACATCAACTTCGATAGCTATGTGGATTGCCTTAAAACCCAAAAGATTCTAAGAACTCCTATGAACCTAATCCTATCCCAGAAACATAATGTTTCAACAGTTGAAGCTAATAAAATAGCCCTATCTCCTCATGACGACAAGAGAATGATTGCTGAGGATGGAGTATCAACATACGCGTACGGACACTATAGTATTGCAGAATGTGTGCAAAAGGGGGCAACTTAGATCAGAAGATAATGGTTATCTCTGTAAGCTAAGCTACAGAATGAATATTTACACAAGTGACATCTATCCTACGACTCTCACGACGCCTGAGGAAGAAAGAAGAAATAATAACAATGGAGGAAGGCGTTAACTCTGCCACTAGGATTATATTCTAGTGCTGGTCTCCAGCCCAGATAAAACAGGAGAGGCGTCTACCATTGAAATACAAGCTAAGTATACCCTGATTTACTTTATACAAACACAAGTAAAAGCTTGGGAGGGGATATCATAAGAGAATTCACAAAATGTCCCACATAAAACTAATATACAAGTACTTCAGTATCATTGGTTAGAGTATCAGACAGTGTTAGGTTTAAAGCTTCATAAAAGAGGATAGAGTGGAAGGGAAGTAAGTGCAAAAAATACAATGTGAAAAACAAATGCTTCAAAAGCAACACAAAGATAGGTTAGGTAGTCACACCTGATCAATTAGCCTATGTAGCCAAACTACCAACGAGAGCACAGAACCAACGTAAACAATTAACTGATGCAACCACAAAAATGTATCCAAATTAACCACAAAAGCACAGTTAGGTTAGGTTTGCTTATAATGGGATGAAATAGTAAAGCACAAGTGTAGGACTTTGGTTAGGTTAAAGTATTAGGTTAGGTTAGCTTATAATGGGATGAAATAGATTAGGACTTCGGTTTGGTTAAAGTGTTAGAGAATCGCACAGTTAGGATAAGTTAGGTTAGGTTAGGTTAGCTTATAATGGGATGAAAACAGTAAAGCATAAGTGGAGGACTTGGGTTAGGTTAAAGTGTTAGTTTAGGTTAGCGTAGGTTAGGTTATAATAGGATGAAAACAGTAAAGCATAAGTGGAGGACTTGGGTTAGGTTAAAGTGTTAGTTTAGGTTAGCTTAGGTTAGGTTATAATAGGATGAAAACAGTAAAGCATAAGTGAAAGACTTGGGTTAGGTTAAAGTGTTAGAGAATCGCACAGTTAGGATAAGTTAGGTTAGGTTAGGTTAGCTTATAATGGGATGAAAACAGTAAAGCATAAGAGGAAGACTTGGGTTAGGTTAAAGTGTTAGTTTAGGTTAGCGTAGGTTAGGTTAGATTAGTTTAAACTGATAGAAGCTCCGATTACAAATGAGGAGTAAACGTTTTGAAATGATTAAAACCATGATGACTAACTGATGATGATGATGATGATGATGATGATGATGATGATGAAGAATCAACTGATGATGAATTAAACTACTGCAAATCAAATGCAGTCTAAGTCAGCTAAGCACATCTTAAAGACAGTAAATGTACCCCGAGAACCTCCTAAATAATTGCCAAGCCACTAAATGCATCCCTAAAGACTCTAAATACACTCCCCAAGAAACGTGTAAATTGAATCAAAAGCCACTAAATAAACTCTAAGAACCTCTAAATACACTCTAAGAACGTCCTAAATGCATGCCAAAGTCGCTAAGAACGCATTAAATATCTCTAAATTACACATCAAAAAGCTCCTAAATGCATTTCGAAGCCATTAAATCGCTCCAAAAAGCCTCTAATTACGTCTCAAAAGCCACTAAATACAACAGAAAGACGATAAGTACGGCTCAAAAGCTTATAAATACATCAGAAAGTCAGTAAGTATGTCCCAATAGCCTCTAAATACATCCCAAGAAGCTCTAAATTACACCATAGAGTCATTAATACACCGCTCAGGACACTAAATATGTCGTAGAAGTCTCTAGATACACCCCCAGAAGCCTCTGAATACCCGAAAAAAAACCAAAAAATATGCCCTAAAAGCTCACAAACACAGCAAATGTCTCTAAATACAACTCAAAATCCCCTAAATATAGCAAAAGACACTAAATGCACTCCCCTAGACGCGATACCTCCCAAAAGCCTCTATGTACATCGCTAGAAGCTCTAAATACTTCAAAAAGTCTCTAATGCGCTCCAAAAGCCCCTAAATACATAAAAAGGACCTTAAATACATCACAATAAAGTCCTAAATACTTCAAATGCCTCTAAATACGCCCCAGCAAACGCCCTTGAATACACGATAAAAGCTTCTAAATTCTGCAATAAGCTGGTAAATACCTTCCAGAAGCTCCTAAATACACCAGAAACGGGCTAAATGCACCCAAAGAAGCCCTAATACTTCAAAAAGCTAGTAAATACGTCGCAAAATCCTTTCAATATGCCCCAGAAGCCCTTAAATAACAAACAAAACCACGCTAAATACGCCCCGAAAACCTCTAAATATAGCAAAAATAAACTAAATAGGATAATAAATTCTTTAAATACATAGATTGCGCACGGCCGCCATCTTGCCCATAAACTGTGTGCTCGTTCACTCTTATTTAACCTACTGGAAGGCTCCAGGGATAGATGGATATGTAAACAGGAAGTTAGAAATAAGATTTTTGAGTGATATATTGGGCCCGGCAAATTATCGGAAGAAAAGAACACGGCACAAATTATATTTACCCAGGTTGTTTCGAAAGACACAGAACGATTATATCCGTAGCGTAGTTTATAATTTAACTTATCCGAATTTCGGTGTCGCATGTTGGAAGTTCTGTTAGGTATAATTTTATGCAGCATCATTTTGTGATTTGGCAGTGCAGGCACCACACATTGGTGTGTGAACCTAAAAAGGCTATTATTGCGAAGAGACGTTACTCCTTGCTCTTTATCAGTGACCCAAGCCTCGCTTTCAGATAATGGGACAAAGGGCAGTTATTTGTGCAAAAGACGAATAATAACTCGGACAGTTGCAAGGTTGCTCTTCAGTGTAAAACTACACATTCCGTCCTAACAAAGAGGATTTTTTGCATACTTGCATTCTTAGATACAGTTTTGATGGATGGAATAGGTGAAGGGGAACGCACGATTACTTTAGTTTTATTAAAATATTAATTACAAAAATAGTTACATCAATAATAATATTTATTTGTTTAACTTCAGGGCATTTTGATACGATTTTAATTGTGCAATACCTTCAAACACTTACTGTAAATATCAACAGCTTCCTTTCCAGTTACAAATACTTTATTTAGTATTATCAAACAGGTAAAATAAAAAGCGCGGAAATAAAATAAAATGTGATCAGTGCGGAACTAATGAATAAAGACTGGGAAACGAATATAGCAAAATAAGACAAACTGAATGGTTATAGTGTCGCGACTGCATTGTTGCGACGAGGCATTCAAAGAGACGGGGAGTACAGTGCGAAGTTAAAAACTCGACAAAGCGTTGGGGGGAAGCAGACGGTTTCTTGAGAGTTCGTCTTTCTTCTAGCGCCATATTAATTGTTTGAGAACATTCCGGATGGTGAGTAATCTATAAAAAGGGAGCGGCTGCCTTCCACTGTACAGTCAGTTGTTAATTCAACTCGCGTGCATGAACAGCTGTGTGAGTGGTCGATGACCTCGCAAGATGTATTGTGTCCGTCATGTAATTTTTGATAAAAGTGTGTTTGTACGGAAATAAAGAGCAATTTTTAGTGTTTTTATAACCTGGACTTTTAATTTCACGAAACCACAAAGTCATAATATAAAGATATATGTTGGAATAAATATTTGAACTGAAATAAGACAGACAGTTGAATGTGTCCAAGGCAGCCTTAAAATATTCTAGTGAAACCTGAAGGCTGAGAAGATAAAGGATGTTTAGAGCCTATTTGGTGGGGAAGACTAGAGGAGGTAGAATTGGAAACCAGGACACAAGAACGCAAGTGAAAAGAAGCAATAGAAAGATCATGTATGTCAGCTGAGATAGCTTCGTATTGTAGACGCTGTATAAGCCTAAGGGAATAAGAGAGGTACATAAGACGACGGATTGACCAAAACCAAACGACTACAAAAGAATGTCGATGAAGTCGGTAATTTAGCCAGCTCAGCACCTAATTTTGAAACAACTGGGATATTTGCTATCAAAAGTTTGATTGATTATATCTCACAACAATACTGAGAAACACTTAAGGCAATGAAATATGCAATGAACAAACAGTTGAATTTCATAAACTTATAAGGAGTATCATAGACTTTTGTTCTGAAACACCTTAATTCTGATGTGTTTATATTGACCTTTAAAATGACACAGTGCCCAGCTAATTTTCTTTTCACTTTCGGGATAAGATTTGCACGAAATCCTGATCTCACTATTCTAATATATGGAAGCTATTCTTAATACCTAAGATTTATTGATATACACATAGCAATTAGAGCTTCGGCGACATCTGGAATAACCCATGGGAACTTGGTCTTTCGTAAGACTTCCACTATGAGCCGCAGTGATCACAGCCCCCCATGGAACACGCGGGACATTTCAACTTCGGGTATCTTTCTTTATGGATGCTTTACTTTACCGTTTTCACAATACTTTCAGTACCACGCTCTCAAATAGTAGGTCGAGGAGAAATTACATCACAACAAAAAACCTAATGTTCTAATTCTACTGCAAATATTACCCAAAGCTGCGAAGCAGGTTAAATACAATTTTAATGGCCATCAATGTAATAATAATTAAAACTACACACGTCAATGACCTACAGATTATTAAGTAATTAAAGTATTACTTAAAATATTAATCTGAATTGCTATAAGTCCAATAGACACTTAAAATATATTACAATTACTCGCACTTTAAACAGTCCGTAATAACATAAAACCTTCTAACAGGAACTCAAACATGTAGGAAGTTATAAAATATTTAAACATTACTTTATTGACTTTTAACTGCAGTAGTTAAGATTATTAATATTTAAGACGTAAAAGCTATTATTTACTTAAAACACTTACATGAAATATAATCTTAAACACTGTCCTACATTGTAAATGTGCTAATTATTAAAGTCTGAGGTGAGATTTTTCATTTATAATAAAAAATTTATAAGCTTAGTGAGTAACATTAGATCTTGAAATCATAATGATAAGATTAAAATACCTATTTAACATATTAGTTAACAAACATTGAAAATAACATCTTTAATCCTAAAGTTAAAGATAATATATGAAATCCCTCCCATGTAAAAGCCTACATTAATTTGCCATGTCATTTAAATCAGATTCAAGAGAAGTATGGAAATATGCATTCTCTTCTTCACACAATGGACATTTATCTAGCTCCCTCTCTTGACCTATACCTTTCAAGCTTCCCACTCCTGTTCTCGCTCAAGCAAAACCTTCTCGCCCTAACTTACTACATATATCTACATATCCTACCCTCCCCCAGGTTGTCTTTATTTCTCTATATAATCTCAGTGAGTATTTGTCACTTGTATGGGCGAAAATGTCTTGTAGGTAGAATTAGAATCCAGGATACAAGAACGCAATTGAAATAGAAGGAGCAATAGAAAGAGCATGTATGTCAACTGAGATAGCTACGTATAGTAAACCCTGTATAAACCTAAGGGAATAACAGACATACATAAGACGACAGAATGACCAAAACTAAACGACTACAAATGACGATGGACTCGGTAATTATGCCAGCTCAGCAGCTAATTTGGAAACACCAGAGTAATGTAATAAGAAATGATGAATTGATTATATAACACAACAGTGCACAAAACATTTTCAAACTAATAAGTTTGATGAAATTGAAATTTTCAATGAATGCACAGTAGAATTTGATAAACTTATAAGGAATACCATAGGCATTTGTTCTGAAACACTATAATTCTGATGTGTTTATATTGACTTTTATATGATATAATGCCAAGCTAATTTTCTTCTCACTTTCGGGATAAGATGTAGACAAAATACAGACCTCACTATTCTAATATATGGAAGCTATTCTTAATACCTTAGAATTATTTATATATACATAGCAATTAGAGCTTGCGCGACATCTAGAATACCCAATGGGAACTTGGTGATTCGTAAGACTTCCACTATATGCTGTAGTGATCGCAGCCGCTCACGAAACAGGCGGGAGATTTCAACTTCGGGTACCCTTTTTTTAGATGCTTTACCTTACCGTTATCACAATACTTTCAGTAACACGTTCTTAAACAGTAGGTAGAGGAGAAATTATATTGTCCAAAGCTATGAAGCAGGTTAAATACAATTTTAATGGCTATCAATGTAATATTAATTAAAACTACACACGTCAATGGCCTACAGATGATTAAGTAATTAAAGTGTATATTTAATCTGAATTGCTATCAGTCCAGTAGACATTTAAAATATATTACAATTACTCCTACCATTAAAGACTCAGTAATAACATATAACGTTCTAAGATGAACTCAAGCATGTAGGAAGTTATAAATTATTTAACATTATTTTATTGATTTCTAACTACAGTAGTTAAAATTATTAATATTTAAGACATAAAAGCTAATACTTACTTAAAACACTTACTTCAAATACAATCTTAAACAATGTCCTACATTTTAAATGTGCTAATTATTAAGGTCTGAGGTGCGATTATATATTTACAGCAAACAATTTATAAGCCTAACCAATAACGTTAGATCTTGAAATCATAACGATAACATTAAAATACCTATTTAACATATTAGTTAACAAACCTTTGAAAATAACGTATTTAATCCTAAATTTAAAGATAGTATATGAAATACCTGTCACGTAAAAGCCTACAATAATTTGCCGTGCCATTTAAATCGGATTCAAGAAAAGTAACACATATTATGATACCTGTAGGTAAAATTATTAAATATTTCTTGAAAAATTAAGATGAATGCTGAGATGAATGAGGTTTTAATATTTCTTTTGGTAATGATAAAAATAAAATAGACCAGTTGCATAAAATTGTCGCGGCGCTGGGCATAAACGTGTCAGCACAAATCGATAATAGACGGCGGATAATGTTTCACGAACGTGTGTAAACAGATCGTACCGGCAGGCAAGATAACTGAGTCAAAGGCCTCGCCGGGAAGACTAGGTTACACTTCTAGAAGACGATATAATGTTCGAATTATGTAAGTAGATGCTTGTTTTTCAGAAACCTCTAGTGATTCACAGAACAGTCTGGTAATCATGAATGGAGATATAAAAGGGATTGTGACACGCTAGCAAGACAGTTGTAGTTGTTGTTGTATAACAGTCAGTGTTGTTGTAACGAGAGCTAATGTAATCAGCTGCAAGTGTTTGTTATTATCCTCGACCTTGGAAGATTGTTTAATGTAATGTTGTTACGTGAGAATTGAATAGTGTATTTCGACGTAAATAATTGAGATTTTCAATTTCTGCAACTCGGTTTTTTAATTCTGCGAACCCACATTGTTACAACTGGTGTCAGAAGTGGGATATTACCACCATGGAGGCTGCATTGGAAAGGAATCTGGAGAAGATGATGGAAATGAAAGCCGAAGTCACTTCTGAAATGAAAGCAGCAAATGACAACCTCTCTGCGAAAACAGAAGCGGCAAACAATAGCCAGGCCGAAGGGATGAAACAAATGAAGACGGCTAACGACATAACCGAGAAGATGGAAGAAATGAAGCCCGAATTAACTTCTAAGACGGAGGCGGCAACTACCGACCTAGCCGCAAATTTGGAGACGACAAATCACAATCTGACTACAAAGGTGGCCAAACTGACCACGGAAATGAAGGCTGCGAACGAGGCCCTCGCCGAAAAATTTGAAGAGCAATTGACCGGCGTTAGGGATGACATCACGGCGCTGGGCAAGCGGATGCGTCAAGTGGACGAGCGCATTAAGGACCTAGAGGGAAAGGCCGACATTAACATCAAATCCCTTGAAGACCTGGCAGACCGCTTAAACCACCTGGAGCGAAAGGCCAACAGCAACACAAAGTCCCTGAGCGCCATGGTAGAGGACATCGTCGGCAGGAGGTTGAAGGCCTGGAAGGCCTTATCCTAAATACGACGGCGCGACAGATTTCGAAGTATTCCGTCACCAGTTCGATGCAGTGGCCAAGCACAACAAATGGTCACCAGAGGAAGAGGCCACACAGTTCATAGCCAGCCTCCAGGGACGGGCCGCGGAAGTCCTGAACGCGGTACAGTCAACGGCGGCGCTCAAGGACATCTGGAAGGCCCAGGAGAATCGTTCTGGAAACCACCGCTTAGCTGCAGCGCACCACAGCCAGCTAAAAGCAAGGCCACAGCAACCAGGGAAGACGTTGCATGAGTTCGCCCTGGCAATTGAGCAACTGGCTAGCAAGGCCCTAGTCGTCCTCCCACCAGAGTTCGTATCCTGGGAAGCTGCCTACACATTCGTTGACGGGGTACGAGACACGGAGATTCGTCAGGGCCTAATGCCCGGCGATTATAAAACCATCCACGAGGCGCTAACGGCAGCATTAAGGATGGAGGCGGCCAAGGTAACAGCTATCCCGAAATCGAGAACGAGGATTGTACGCTACACCGGAGACATGAGACAAGCCGAGGGACGCCGGCGAAGACGTAGTGGTCTGTGTCGGGGTGTGGACAGCCTGGACACCTGGAGAGAAACTGCCCACACCAGGAAGAGTAGACGGAAAACGAGTAAGGGCTGTCGTGGAGATGGGCATGTCGGCGCCATCACCACCATCCCCTCGAGTGACACTGCGTGCCGTCATCCGGCGTATGGATGACAGCCTCATCACGGACGGTTGGCTGAGAGGGAAGCCGTGCCGCGTACTGGTGGACACCGGGGCGGCCGTGACCATCATCGACCTGACGTGGTGAAGGGTTTGCCGACAAGGAAGCCGAGCCGACCATACCAGTTTGTGACGGCATTGGCTGACACCTTGCCTGTGGAGAAGGAGGCCCTGCTAAAGGTGACCTTGGGAAGGAGTGCCGTGCGTCTCTGGGTGTTCGCCTCGAAGGTGGCTGAGGAGGTGATACTGGGATTGGATGCTCTCAGGAGCCACGAGGTGACGGTCGGGATCGGCAGGATGGTCCTGCGGCTCAATGGTGAAGAGGTGATACCCCGGCAACCCGATGAGTGCCTTGGAATTTGCAGGGTCGACTTGAATGAAGACGTGGTTGTCCCCGCGAGGAGCGAGGTGGTGGTGACGGCGCGACTGGGAGGCCAGAGAACCAGGAACATGAATGCTGGACCAGCTGACGCCTGTGCATGGATTGTGTGTAGCAAGGACACTATTGCCGTGCCGAGAGGAGGTGCCAGTGAGGCTGATCAACCTGGTAGACACCGACCACAACGTCCAGGCCGGAACGGAGCTGGGGACGTGCGAGCCCGTGGTCAGCGTGACAGCTATCGACAAGGCACATGACCCGGTGCCGACGCAACTTGGAGCCCCGGCTGGAAGGCTTATTGGAGAGAGCGGCCACCACTTGACCGCAGAACAGCTAGAAAAAGTTTGAAAACACCTGAGGCGATACCAGCGTGTCTTCATCCAAGACGACAGTGACTATGGCTGCACGGATAAAGTGCTTCACCGCATCGACACCGGAGACGCCCGGCCTATTCGGCAACCACCTAGACGCCTTCCGTTGGCGAAACAAGCGACGGTGCGGCATATGGTAGACGACATGAAATCCAGGGGAGTGATTGAAGAGTCTGCCAATCCTTGGTGTTCCTCTGTAGTTCTGGTGACGAAGAAGAACAGCGAGCTACGCTTCTTCGTGGACTACAGGAGGCAAAACGCTGTCACCAGGAAGGACTGTTTCCCCTTAACCCGGATTGACTACACCCTGGACACGCTAGCTGGTGCAATATGGTTCTCGACCCTGGATCTGAAGTCGGGTTACTGGCAGGTGGCTCTAGACCCGAGAGAGAAGAAGAAGACTGAATTCTCGACAGGCCAAGGGCTTTGGCAGTTCACAGTTATGCCCTTTGGCCTCTGCAATGCACCAGCCACAATTTCAACGCCTCAGGGAATCAGAAATGAGAGGATTGACATATGAAACATGCCTGCTATACCTGGACGACATCATCATCGTCAGCAAGACTTTCGAAGACCATCTCGACAACCTGGGCAAGGTGCTACAGAGAATGCAGGCAACCAAATTGAAGCTGAACGCAAAGAAGTTCCAGCTCTTCTGCAAAGAAGTTAACTACTTGGGCCACATAGTCTCACTAACCAGAGTGGCCACAGACCCGGAGAAAACCCAGGCTGTAAGAAATTGGCCTCGGCCAAAGGATAAGCGAGATTTGCGCAGTTCCCTGGAGCACTGCAGTTATTACCACCGTTTCATAAAGGGGTGCTCACACATCGCCAAAACCCTTATCCGCCTGTCAGAGGAACAATGACCCTATGTGTAGACGGAGGACGCTGAACACGCTTTCCAGCACCTGAAGAAGACACTGTGCAGTGCTCCTAGTTTGGGATTTCCACAACCAGGCACCGCTTTCATTGTGGACACCGATATCAGCGATTATTTCATTGGAGGCCTACCGCAAAGTAAGGACGGCCACGAGCGGGTGATAGCCTATTACAGCAAGACGCTATCCAAGACAGAGAAGAACTACTGCGTCACCCGGCGAGAATTACTGGCGAGAATTTCAACCATTAGACTCGTGGACCGGTATGACTTAGCGTTGGAGGACGTAAACTTACGAGAAAAAAAAATTCGGCTCCTCAGTTTTAATTTTCCTGTTTATTATTTAAAATGTTAAATAAATAATATATATACATATATATATATGTATATAGAACTCTATCCATCCTTGAGGATGCACAAATACGTGTCCTCCCCTTAAAATTAATAATTCTTAAAACCAAGAGGTTCCACAGAAATTCTTCTCACATGCGTCACTCACCTTCTCCCTGGACTTGGGACTACAGCTACAGTTCTACTTTTTGTGATCTATTTAACGCCTACCCCATTAAACATTCTTATTTCTAAATTACAGCGTTCTGCATGTTCAACAAAAGCAATATTGTTCGCGGATGACCAGCTAGTAATAGACAAAGAAGTAATAGAACAGATAGCCACAATTAATTAATGTGATGTCAGATGAGTACGGAACAAATGAACAAAGATTTGGAAACCAAAAGGTGAAACAAAAGTGAATGGCAATGTGAGAAATGAAATAAAACAGATTGTATAATGTAATATCTAAGACAGCTTTAAAATATGGTAGTCAAGCTTGGACGCTGAGAAGACAAGATAAAGGACGGCTAGAAGGTATCTATTGGGGATGTATAGAAGAGATAGAATTAGAAACCAGGCTATAAGTATGCTTGATGGTATGTGTAAGTACCAGCAGCAATAAAAAGAAAATGTAATGAGAACGCCAAATTTAGATTACCTATACTAGCAATGCATTAGGTATAAACCTATGGGAACAAGATGACCAAGAAGACGATGCAGTAACAAAAGCTTGCTAGGAAGAAGCAGGAGAAATAAAAGTAAAAGATGTACGTCTCTGATACCACGAATATAATAGTTAAAACCACAGTAACCGAAATGAGTAAACGACAAAACGGTTTAACATATTGTGACTGTGTGTGTTTGTGAAATTAAAAATCCAGGTTAAAAATTCCTAAAACTGCTCTTTATTTTCGTAGAAATCAATCTCACAGTCCAAAACTACGTCACATACACAATACAACTTCCAAGGTCATCGACCACAAACACAATTCACACAGCTGATCACGTGCACGCGTCCAATTATCGACTAAATCACTGTGGCGCGCGTGCTCTCTTTCTATGGATTACTAACATTCCGGAATGTTCTCATAGCATCGAGAAGCGGCTAGGACAAAGACGAACTCTCAAGAAATCCATCTCCTTCCCCCCTCCATATCGGCGAGGTTTTGTCCACACACTGCATTGCCCGTCCCTTTGGACATGTCGCCCGCGCCGTCTCCATCAACAATGGGCTCGTGACACTATCGATCAAATGATAAATGTTCCCAGCTCAGCAGCTCATTCAGGAATACCAGGGTTATTTCTTAAGAATGTGTAATTGCTTATATATCACTTCCATGTGCGCAACATTCGGACAAATATCCAGGTAATGGAGTTTGAATTTGTAGAAGAATATAAGGAAAATAAATTGAATTTGATATAATTATAAAACATTCCATAGATTTTTCCTATCAGGACACAACAACTCTGATGGGTCTATTTTGATATTTTTATGTAATATAGCTCCAGCTTGGTTTTGTTCACACAAAAATTGAGATCTGCATCAAAGTAAAGAACAACATTCTAATATATGTAAATGGATCTTAATAACTAAGATAAATAGATATATACATAGCAATTTCAGCTTCGGCGACATCTAGAACCTCCTACATGTACTTCGTGTTTCGTAAGACTTCCACTGTGTGTCATACACAAAGACGTGTAGACGTCGCAGCAATTTCAAACTTCAAACTTTAGCACTGAAACAACACTGCCTGTACCACGTAAACACTACTTCTGCAGTAAGTAGGGCAGGAATTACATTGCATAAAAGAAATTAATATGAAAATTCTCCTGCGAAACCAAAAACTATGAAGCAGGTTAAACCCAAGTTTAAGGGTAATGAATGCAATATTGATAAAAGTAGCCACGACGATAGTCCTCAGATAAATATGTAGTTAAGTTGTTAAATACATAAAATATGAAGTTATTAACAGTGAAGCCAATAAATATATACAAATATAATAATTTGTAACTTTAAACTTTCTAGCTTAGGAGAAATGATGATAATTCTTTAAAATTTTCCAGAATGTGTATACTTATACAGAACCTCAACTGTCGCTATCGTTACTAAACAACAGATGTTGATATGTTCTTGTTAGTACTACCAACATCTGAAAATAAAGGTAATTTAAAAACAGAATCGACTGCCGGTATTTCAAAATTGTTTATGCCATGCTTTTTTAAAAAATAAATATATTTTCCCAAACCATTAAATCTATCAGACCATTTAATTGTTTTAAGTTCGTCTTTCTTCTAGCTCAATCTTAATTGCTTGAGAACATTCGGGATAGCGAGTAATCAATATAAAGGAAGCCGCAACCTGCCACTGAACAGTCAGTTGTTAATTCCATTTGCGTGCATGAACAGCTGTGTGAGTGGTCGATGACCTTGCAAGTTGTATTATGTCCGTGATGTAACTCTGGACTATAAAAGTTGATAAAAGTGTGTTTGTACGGATATAGAGAGCAGTTTTTGGTGTTTGTAACCTGGACTTTGAATTTCACTAGCCCGCAAAGTCATAATAAAAAGAATTATTTTGGAATAAATATTTGAACTGAAATGAAACAGACTGTTTAATGTGTCCAGCGCAGCCTTAAAATTTGGTTTTGAATCCTGAACGTTGAGAAGTCACGATAAAGAATGTTTAGAGTCTATTTGTTCGGGAAGACAAGAAGAGCTAGAATTGGAAACTAGGATACAAGAAGGCAAGTGAAATAGAAGGAGCAATAGAAAGAGCCCGTGGATAGCTACCTATTATGAACGCTGTGAGAATAAGGGAATAAGAGGCGTACATAAGACGACGGATTGATCAAAACCACACAACTACAGAATAATGTTGATGGACCCCAGGTCAGCACTTAATATGGAAGCAGCTGGGCTATTTGCTAAGAAAAGTATAATTTTATTATATATCACAACAATGCACAAAAAGATTATCAAGATTATCAACTTCTTTCTAAAAAGAAATTAGATATTCAATGAACAACCCATTTAATTTGATAAACTTATAAGGAATACCATAGACAGTTGTTCTGATACACTATAATTCTGATGTGTTTATTGTGGCTTTTTTATGAAATAGTGCCAAGCAAATTTTCTTTTCACTTTCTGGGTAAGAAGTACACGAAAATAAGAACTCAGTATTTTAATATATGGAAGCTGTTCTTAATATTTAAGAATAATTGATATATACGTATCAATTAGAGCTTCGGCGACATCTAGAATTCCCCATTGGAACTTGGTGTTTCGTAAGACTTCCACTGTGTGCCGTAGTGATCGCAGCCACTCACGAAACACGCGAGACATTTTAACTTCCGTTATTTTTTGTTTAGAGATGATTTAATTTACCGCTATCACAATACTTTCCCTACCACACTCATAAATAGTAGGTAGAGGATAAATAACATAATAACAAAAGACTTAATGTGGTAATTCTACTGCAAATATTACTCAAAGATATGAGGCAGGTTAAATGCCATTTAATGGCTATCAATGAAATGATAATTAAAACTACATACGTGAATGCCCTACAGACGAATAGGTAATTAAAGTGATACTTAAAATCTTAATCTCATTTTCTATCAGTCCAATAGACAGTTAAAATATATTATAAAACTATTAAAATTACACGTACTTTTAAATCCTCAGAAATAGCATGTAACCTTCTAAGAGGAACTCAAACATGTAGGAAGTCATAAATTATTTAAAAATTATTTTAATGATTTTTAACGGCAGTAGTCAAAATTATTAGCATTTAAGATATAAAAGCTAATATTTACTTAAAACACTTACTTTAAATAAAATCTTAAACAGTGTCCTACATTTTAAATGTGCTAATTATCAAAGTCTGCTGTGAGATTTTTTATTGATAATAAAAAATTATAATCTTAACGAATAATCTTAGATCTTGATATCATAATTAAAAGATTAAAGTAACCATTTAACTTATTAGTTAACAAAAATTTTAAAACAACATCTCTAACCCTGCATTTAAAGATAATATTTGAGGTCTCCCTCACGTAAAAAAACCTACATCAATTTACCATGTGATATAAAGCAGATTCAGGAGAAGTTACATATACTACTATACTTATAAATAAAGGTACTGAAGATTCTTTAAAAAATTAAAGTGAATGCTCTTCTCCATACTAAATACTGAAGCAACATAAGCATACCTACAAAGTACAGTTACACCAAACAGTACATTGCAGACAAGGAATTTACGTAAAGTAAAACATCTTATGAGGTTTTAATATTCTTTTTGGTAATGATAAAAATAAAATAGACAAATTACATAATATAATTACTAATTAAAACAAAACTTTATATGTTTTTTGCAAAATAAACCAACAGAATCAGCCAAATTCTGCAAAATTCCAACTTTATTACGTCTTGACATAAATAAATATATACTAATATTTTTGCGTTAAAAAAAATAAAATGTATTTTAAAACTTAAAGAAAACAAGTAAAATCAATCAAACTAACAACAACAAAATCAATTGTCTTGTTAACATTTACTATCAATGAATACTTACAATCATGTTTACAAATTCTATATCTGCTGCTCTTAGATCTCACAAAATAGTTTAATTATTAATATTCAACAATTATCTTAAACGTCTCGTCCTCTCGTACTAATATATTTAATAAAATTAAAGATACAAATAAACCTGACACACGTTGGATTAAATCGACCTAAACAAGGAGAAACAAATAAAAGCAATATTGTTCACGAATGAGCAGGTAGTTTTGGCACATTCTGAAGATAACTTACAAAGATCACTAAACATCTTGAACAGAATAATGAAAGAACAACATATGAGAATAACTTCTCAGTAAAATACATCGATTATAATTAATGGTGACAAATGCACGAGGAGAAACACTAATACACAACGAAGTAATAGAACAGACACCCACTTTTAATTAATTGTGATGTCAGATGAGTACGGAACAAATGAAGGAAGGTTTGGAAGCCAATATATTGAAAAAACTGAATTAATACATTAAGACATATTTTGGAAGCAATATGAGAAATGAAATAAAGCAGATAGTGTGCAATGTAATATCTAAGGCAACCTTAAAATATGGTAGTCAAACCTGGACGTGGAGAAGACAAAATAAAGGACGGCTAGAAGGTATTTGCTGGCAAAAAATATAAACGATAGGATCAGAAACCAGGTTACAAGAATACTTGGCTACAGGTAAACCGCAAACAAACTGCAGCCGGTGCGCGCATGAGCGAGGACAGCCTTCTCCCGTTCTCGCCAACAAGCATCACGTGACTCCCACCGCTCCCTTTGTGCATGCGTACGACGGCAAAACACACGAAAGGAGTGTATTTTAATACTGTTGTAATTTTCAAAGGTAATAGGAAATAATTACCTCAGACATGACCTCACAATCGATCAAAAAATGGAATCATAATTTACTTAACTCCTGAGTAACAACGCAGTGATTCGGCAGAAATTGCAAGGAGTGGCTAAACAGTGAATGTAACATGAACAGTTTTGCCCGTGCGATGGAAGAGGGGCAATCTAAAATGACGGTAGAGAGGGAAAGCTAGAGGACACCAGTGTTGGTAAGACACACCTCCAACACCATTTTGTTCGAGGTCTAGTATTAGAATTATTATTTGTAAATAAAAGAAATTTAAATACAGTATCGACTGCCGGTATTTGAAAATTCCTTACGCGATATTTGTTTTTTAAAATAAAGATATTTTCCCAAACCATTAAATCTATGGGACCATTTAATTGTTTTAATAATTTAAAAAAAAATTAGCAATAATATAAGTGAAGCTTTAAGTTAGAATTTATTATATTTTCATATAGTTAAATTTTTATTGGCGGATACATATTAATTTCAGCTCCTACCAGTGGAATGTATAATTAAAGTATATTTATATTATGACAATTACCATTAAATAGTCATTAATAATAAATAATGTCCTAACAGGAGGTCAAACCTGTATGAAGTTATAAATTGTTTTAAATTTCTTTTATATTGTTTTAGCCATAAATGCAGTAGTTAAAACTAATAATATTGATGAAAAATAACTCATATTTAATATAAAATTTCAGAGAAGGTCTTACATTTTCAATGTGTGAATTAAACTTATGAGTATGAGTAAAGTTACGTTGTTAAAAATAGAAAAACCGTGATCATTCTTTATTGAACAGCCCTTGTATTTTCAACTAAGAGGAAATAAGAATTTTCTAGATAAGTACAGTAGTAATATTACGGTGTACCTATCATGTGTTACACAGGCTCATAGGTTTAAGGTTTAAAATGCGTTTTAAAAATGTGAAATCATATTATTAATACTAGGTATATTTTATATCTATAAAATGTTATATTTATTAAAATTTACTAAAGCTCCCCAATGTAGTGGATGTACAAATATGAGTCTTCCCCTCAAAATGAATAATTCCAAATACTAGAGGTTCTTCAGAGATTCTTCTCAAATGGTTTCTATGTTTCGCTATAGTTTGGTATCGGTATAGTGAGGTTGGCGTGTCTGCTGTTTTCCCTGGGCTTGGGAATAACACACACATGATGTGATTTCCTACATGGAAAGATCTTCAGAACACTAACTACTAGCCTATTATGAACATTTCAGACAACTTCACACCTTTATAAAGAAGCAATATTCCAGAGGGAAGGAAATGGATACTGACACTTTTTTGAAACACACTGCTTCACAGGGACTGACTTCTAGTCAAGAACAAATCATGTACATTAAACGGTATTTAGCACTAAAACAGTTAAGTTATTTTTATTAACCTTCATTAATTTCAGGATTAAACAAACTTTCAATTTACTGGAAAACTCCTGACCACTTTGGGTTTGCTAAACCGAGAGTTTACGGTATATTCCATGTAAAGTTACTGCGTAGTTGTGGAATCCCTTCCACACTTTTGTGTCTGGTCCTTGAACACAATGCACTTATATACCTTTTTCATATGCATAACCTTCCGAGTTCACACACACATATCTGCAAGTGCCTTCTTTCAGACTCAGGTGATCTATAATTTATTTCCAATGCGATCTCGACCTTCTACATTTGACTAGAATTCAGTTCCCCCTCTACTTAATACTCACATGCCGTGAGGAAAGTACCGTGAATTGGCCATACAGAAATATATTTCATTTAACATTTAGCTAGAATTCAATTTTTCCTCTAAAAGCAGCGTATGTGAAGGGCACACTAATTAATAATTAATACTAAAAGGCCTTACGAACAAAACCGGGTACATACTCGCCGTTCAACTGTCCGCCTTGTTGAGACACTGCGACCACGGCGACACACCCTGGAAGTGCATTGCATTAGGAAGTACCCGTAGTTTAACATATATGACGCGGAGATTGTAATTACCACGTATATTTCTATATGTGTTAGTTATTAAGTATTTCTCAAAGCACTGGAATGATGCTCTTTTGTTTTGGTTTAGAATTTACTGCAAACCTAAACATTGGCAAGTTGAAGTTATTCTGTATACAAATATAAAAAATGGCCCGAAAAAAAGTACAACATTTTAAACAATACCCTACAACTACTTCTATAGCCTTTACAAAATCAGGTTAAACACAAAAAAAAAAAAAAAAAACCAAGAACTGTAATATTATGCAAATATAGAGCCTGTAAGAGAGGTCCATAGTACCGGCACCAGGTATTTCAAACATATATAAAGCCTAAGTCTAACTGCTACTTATGCGAACAAATTCAACTTAGAATTAACGTCATACTAGACGCAGCTTACGCGCAGTACTAACAATCATACATATGTACACACTAATTTTACTTGTAAGGATAATACATGATTAACGCTATCCTAGCGCCCACCACTAGCATTAATAACACGTTCTACCTGCTTAAGGGTGGACAGACCTGTAACTAAGATCTAAAAGTACTATAACTTACACGTGACTACCTCCTCTATCATTGAGGATGCAATCACTACGTTAGGACGGCGTTTCCTATTGGAAACGACACTAAACCCCACTACATCCCTCACCATAAATACGCGAGGGCATAATCAGGGCTTCGGCCATGCATATGTCCTAGCACTCAACCTCACCTCGGTTAGGCCATACGGCCAAACTGTACACGCTCTCCATGAATCCGCAGGTGCCTATAGCGGTGCTGCTGGAGTTCATCTCCTGACTACTCCCCGGTGGAGGCTTTTTAATGGGTAGTCTTTGGGTGAAGCTCACTTTCCCGGCTGTGCCATCCCAGTACAGTCGGGTTTATCCCATAAAAGGATTTTTCCTCCACTTGAAAAAAAACAAAAAAACTATGATACTTATTTGACTGTCATACTGTACCATTTATATCGAACTAAGCCCAATATTAATTAAATAGCAATGCTGCTTTGCAGTTCGATTAAACAATTTATGTATGACGTCTCCTGGACTGTGGTAGTGCATCATGGAACTCTTAATCCTCAGCTACTTTCTTTTGAAATTTCAAGTTTATCAACAGCTCTTCAAAGTAATTTATTTCATAGAATGCATTTAAATTAAAATTGGAATAAGTTTCGGTTTAAGTAATTTGGTGTTAGAAGTAAGAGCGAAAGAGGACAGACATGTGCAAAATAAAACAAACAACGTTCGTGCGTTGCCTTAAAATGTATGTCCAGGTTCGGTACTACATAACAAGATATTATTTAAATTAATAGTTTATAAAACTTTAAAAAATAACAACACATGGAATACAGAAACTACGTAATGAATGAATCGCAACAGAAATGAAGGAATTAGAAACAACACTGAAACAGACAAAAAATAGGAAGGCTCCAGGGATAGATGGATATGTAAACAGGAAGTTACAAATAAGATTTTTGAATTTTACATGGGGCCCGGCAAAATACCAGAAGAATAGAGTACGGCACAATTATTTATACACAGGTTGTTTCAAAAGACACGGAACGATTATAGCCGTTGCATACTTTATAACTTAACTAGCACGAATTTCGGTGTCCCAGCTTCGAAGTTCTGTTAGGTATAAGTTTATGCAACATGAATTTGTGATTAGGCAGCGCAGGAACCACTCAATGGTGTGCGAACCTAAAAAATTTGTTATTGGGACGAAGCATTACTCCTTGCTCTTTAACAGTGACCCTAGCCTCGCTTTCAGGTAATGGGGCAAAGGCCAGTTATTTGTGCAAAAGTCGAATAATAACTCGGACAGTTGTAAGGTTGCTCTTCAGTGTAAAACTACACATTCCGTCCTAACAGAGAGGATTTTGCGCGTGCTTACATACGTAGATATGATTTTGGTGGAGAGAGGAGGTGAAGGGACCTCTAGGAATGCACGATTACTTTAGTTTTATTAAAAAATTAATTACAAAATTAGTTAAATCAATAATAATATTTATTTGTTTAACTTCAGAGCATTTTGATATGATTTTAATTGTAAAATACTTTCAGCCACTTACTCTAAATCTCGACAGCTTCCTTTCCAGTTACAAATGCTTTATTTAGTATTATCAAACACGTAAAATAAAATGCTCGTCTCATTGTATAAGCCATTTAGTTTTGGTTAATTTATCTACAATTCTTTGATGTTGTTTTCTGTTCCGTATATCATTTAATGCTTCCAACCTGAAACTCAGTAACATTAACTTCCCTCTAAAAGATATAAGCTGCATATGTCCATCAGCTTGTTTGCCATCATGGACTGCTATAACGGAATACTGAAACACGTTAAACACTGATGAGCAATAAGTAAGCAATAGCTTATTTATTCGATTTCTAAGCCTAAGAAATTCTTAATAGTAGCAAGCAAGCTACTGTTGAGAATGTCGTTATGTTTACAAACAGCTACAGCACGCGGCACGCGGTGTGATATATATCTGCAAACTCCGACAGCGTGAGGCACGTGGCGTTGTTCCTGTCACTGACTAATCAACAGTCATTCTGGAGCATTTTTGTGCTCTATTGGCGGTAAAGAATATCTATATATGTAACATAGAAGCTGGGCAAATACTTTAAAATATTCGTTTGGTGTCGTTTAGATGCACCCTTAACACACACACACACACACACACACACACACACACACACACACACACACACACACACACACACACATATATATATATATATATAGATAATTAGAAGATAAAACACATTAAATACCATTAAGTCTTCCTAAAACACTAAAATGAATAAAAGATAATAGTTGATAAGGGAGGATAAATACCTACAAAATACATAAAGGATTGCGACAAGTATCTGAATTGTTACCTCTGCTATCTATACTACATATGAATATAATTTTAGAAAAATTGTATGAGAAAGCCCCAAAAGGCATCGACCTAAACAATGAAAAGTAATGAAAACAATATTATTCGCCGGTGGCCAGTTAGTTTTGGAAGATTCTGAAGATAGTGTACAAAGATCACCAAACATCTTGAATACAATATTAAAACAAGGTATGAAAATTCAATCACAAAAAACTTACTCGTTTGCAATATATGGGTAAAATAATAGACGAGTAAAGACAGTAGTAGACAACAAAGTAATAGAACAGATGTCCACTCTTAATTAATTGTGATTTCAGATCATTGCGGTACTAATGGACAAAGACCTGGAAACGAATATAGTAAAATAAGACAAACTGAATGGATATAGTGTCGCGAATGCATTGCTGCGACGAGGCATTCAAAGAGACGGGCAGTGGAGTGCGGAGATAAAAGCTCGCCGAAGCGGTGGAGGAAGCAGACGGATTTCTCGAGAGTTCGTCTTTCTTCCAGCTCAAACTTAATTGTTTGAGAACATTTCGGATGGTGAGTAACCTATAAAAGGGAATCCACAGCCTGCCACTGGACAGTCAGTTGTTAATTCCACTCGCGTGCGTGAACAGCTGTGTGAGTGTTCGATTTCCTTGCAAGTTGTATTCTGTCTGTGATGTAATTCTGGACTATAATAGTTGATAAAGGTGTGTTTGTACGGAAATAAAGAGCAATTTTTAGTGTTTGTAACCTGCTTTTTTAATTTCACGAACCCACAAAGTCATAATGTAAAGAAATATTTTGGAATAAATATGAGAACTGAAATAAAACAGACTGTTTAATGTGTCCAAGGCAGCCTTAAAATTTGGTAGTGAAACCTGAACGTTGAAAAGTCACGATAAAGAATGTTTAGAGTCTATTTGCTGGGGAAGACTGGAAGAGCTAGAATTGGAAACCAGGATACAAGAACGCAAGTGAAATAGAAGGAGCAATAGAAAGAGCATGTATGTCATCTGAGATAGCTACGTATTGTAGACGCTGAATAAGCCTAAGGGAAAATGAGACGTACATAAGACGACGGATTCACAAAAAATAATTGTGATATATTATATATTGATATATTATATAATACATCATATAATATATTATATATTGATTATAAATCACAAAACTGCTAAATAAAAGTGTCATTAAAATATCGAATGAACAAACAGTTGAAATTGATAAAATTATAAGGGATATCATGAACTTTTGTTCTGAAGTACTATAATTCTGATGTATTTATATTGGTTTTTTATATGATATAGTGCCAAGTTAATTTCGTTTTCACCTTCGGGGTAAGATGTGTATAAAATGTTTTCCTCATTATTGCAAAGCATGGAAGCTGTTCTTAATACCTAAGATTTATTTTTATATACATAGCAATTAGAGCTGCGGCGCCATCTAGAACATCCTATAGGAACTTGGTGTTTCGCAAGGCTGCCACTATGTGCCGTAGTGATCGCTGCCACTTAGAATGCACGCTGGACACGTTGGGTTTTTTCTGTAAGGTGCTTCACTTTGCGTTGAAACAATACTTTCTGTACCACGTACACAAAGATATCACGCTCAGCAGTAAGGAGCAGAAATTACATTGCATAAAAAAATTAATATCGAAATTCTCCTTCGATCCCAAAAACTATGCAGTAGGTCAAATACAAGTTTAAGGAAAATGAACGCAATATTTATAAAAGTACCCACGAGAGTAGCCCTCTGATAAATAAGTAGTTAAATCGTTAAATAAGTAAAATATGACGCTATTAAGAGTGAAGCAAGTAAATATATACAAATATAATAATTTGTATTTTAGAACTTCACTTATAAGGAATGACGATAATCCTTAAAAATTCTCCAGAATCGTGGCTTCATGTATACTTATACACATTCTCCACTGTCGCTATCGTTACTAAACAACAGATTTTGATGTGTTCTTGTCAGTACCACCAACATCTGAAAATAAACAAATTTAAAAACAGAAGTGACTACCGGTACTTCAAAATTAGTTACGTCATGTTTGTATTTTAAAATAAATATCTAATCCCAAACCATTAATGCCATCAGACCATTTATTTGTTTTAATAATTTAAAATAATTTAACAATAATATAAGTGAAGTTTTAAGTTACAAATTATTGTATTTACATATAGTTAAATTGTTACTTGACGGAAACATATTAATCTCAGCTCGTACCAGTGGAATTTATAATTAAGATATATCTAAATTATGACAATTACCATTAAATAGTCAGTAATAATAAATAATATCCTAACAGGTCCTCAAACCTGTATTAAGTTATAAATTGTTTTAACTTCCTTTTATATTGTTTTAGCCATAACTGCAGTACTGAAAATGATTAATATTTATGACAAATAACTAATGCTCATGTAAAACTCATACATTGTATAAAATTACAAAGAAGCTTCTACATTTTCCATGTGTGAATTATTAAAACCTGAGACGAGATCTTTTAGCAATAATAAAAAAAAAATTATAAGTTTAATTAATAAACTTAGGTCTTGTAGCAGGACGTCTATTCTGCTACACATGCGATGATTGAAGCGATGAACCACAAACCCTGCGTTGTGAAAATCATGGTGAAACAGAAGTTTTAGGTGCTGGGGGGATAGTGTGAGTTTGAAGGTGCTATGATCCCCACGTTGTGGCGACATATGTAGCAGGATTCCTCCGTTGTGTGTTTCGATGCCCCAAAGTTGCTGCATCATATATAGCAAGATTCGTGCTGGTATCTCGTTTCCCGTCGTTGGTCTTACTTCGTCGATCTTACCTTCGTCCAAAATATTATGACTTGATGAAGACAATGTTCCCCGAAGCTATCAGGAAAATAATTATGCCTCGGCAAGCTTTTAATATTGTTCTGTTATATTCTTACTTACGAGCAATGAAAACTCTAAGTTACAAGAGTGGTAATGAGTGAAGAATTTCCATAAGAAATCAATCTTTTGTTTATTTCTTTTAACACCAAATCCATTACAATTCTTATCAAAAAACTCTATACTGTGATCGGAATCAATCTAACACTTCAAATTTAATTAGCACTTAAATATCTTCAGGCAATTTAAAAATCGTCCAAACTCTTAGGCGTTCCAGAAAGAAAGAGGAATTTTCTTTTGGTTCCTACACCAATATTATTTAATCCTTCGTTACTATCACCACCCATATATTACTTTTACATAATTGTTCGATTTACTACTACGTCACTACTTTATATGATCCAACTATTACTACGGCCAATCACCAAATTACGTATATTTTTATTCAATTTTGTTTATTTTTTTTAGAAATTTAAAAATTCTTCATACCCTTTTTAAATATAATTCAAAACAGTTGTTATAGTCTTGAAATCATAATGAACCATTAAAATAGTTATTTAACTTATTAATTAACAAATACTTTAAAAGAACATATTCAATCCCAAATTTAAAGGTAATGGTTTAAGTTTATTTCGTGTATAATACCTACATTGAATTGACAAATGACTTAAATCACATTAGAGAAAATTATCACATATTAATATACTTATAAATAAAATTCTTGAATATTCAATTAAAGAAATTAAAGGAAATTCTCCTCTGCACATTAAGTACTGAAACAACATAAACACACTAACAAAGCACAGTTAGAACAATCGGTATATACAGTACTACATAATATAACTAATAAGGAATTCCAAAGTAGAGGATTTATATGTTCTTTAAAAAATAAACCAATAGCTTCTCTAAAAGCCTGTATTAAAATTGCTACTTTGTTATATCCTTTACGAAATCGAATATATTCCAATGTTTCCCGGTATATAAAATAAAAATATTTACTTCATCAATAAGGAAAACAATTAAAATACTTCCCACTAACACCCACATAATCAATTGTTTTGGTAACATTTACTATCAATGATTATTTACAATCATGATTACCAGTTCTATATTTGCTGCTCTTTATTCTCTAAAAATAGGCAAAATATTAGAATTCATCCTCTCGTGTTAAGATATTTAAGATATTTGCTGTACCACGATCGTGTGCGGCCGCATATTGCCTATATTGTTGCTGAATATCTTGCAAAAATCAACGAGAAGTGCATCACTCACTCTCCCTTTAGTCCGGATTTAGCCCTACGTGACTTTTGTCTATTTCTATTTTGAGGAAATAAGAATTTTCCAAATATATACTGTGGTAATATAACGGTGTACTTATCATATGTTACATAGGCTCTAGGGTTTAAAGTTTAAAATTTGTTATTTAAAATGTGAAATAACATTATTACTACTAAATATATTTTATATTTATAGTATGTTATATTTATTAAAATATACTAACGTTCTCCAATGTAGTGGATATATAATTATGTATCTTCCCCTCAAAATTAATAATTCCAAAGACTAGAGGTTCTTCAGAGATTCCTCTCAAATAGTTTCGATGTTTCGCTATAGTTTAGTGTCTTTAGAGCGAAGTTGACGTGTTTGCTCTTTTCCCTGGGCTTGGAAATACCACACACACATAAAGCGATTTCCTACAGGGAAAGATCTTCAGAACCCTAACTGCTAGACTATTAAGAACATTACAGTTTCACTCCTTAATCATAAGGAAGCAATTTCCAGTGGGAAGAAAAGGGTTACTGACACATTTTTCATACACACTGCTTCACAGGGAGTGACTTCTAATCAAGAATAAATCACGTAAATTAAATGGTAGAACCAATAAAACATTTAAATTGCTTTTAATTAGCCTTCATTCATTTCACTATTTAAGAAACATTCCATTTTCCGGACAACTCCTGACCACTTTAGCTTTCCTAAACCGAGAGTTTACGGTATATTCCATGTAAAGTTGCAGCTGTAAAATTCCTTCTAAATTTTTGTATTTCGTCCTTGAACACAATGAGCTTATAAACATTTTGATATTCACTAACTTTCCGAGTTCACTCATACACATACATACAAGTGCCTTCTTTTAGACTCAGGTGATCTAAAATTTATTTCCAGTGCGATCTCTACATTTTACTTTTGACTAGAATTCAGTTCCCCCTCTACCTAATACGTACATTCTGTCAGGAAAGTAACGTGATTTGGCCATATAGAAATATCTTTCATTTAACGTTTCGCTAGAATTCAATCTTTCCTCTGAAAACAGTGTATGTACAGGGTACACTAAGTAATAATTAATACTAACAAGCCTGACGAATAAAACAGGGTACAAATTCGCCATTCTACTGTCCGCCTTGTTGAGTCCCTGCGACCACGGCGACACACAGTGGACGTGTCTGGCAATAGGAAGTACAAGTAGTTTAACACAGATGACGAGGAGGTTGTAATACCATTTATATTTCTATATGTGTTAGTTATTAAGTATTTGTCAAAACATTGGAATGATGCTCTAGTTTTTGGTTTAGAGTTTACCCTAAACGTAAACATTGGCGATTCGAAGCTATTCCACAAACAACAATCAAAGCTGACTGACAGAATTATAGCATTCTAAACAAAAACCTACAATTACTTCTACAGAATTTACAAAATCAGGTTAAATTGTTACTACGAAACCTATTGTACTGGAATGGTGGATAATTTATATCGAACTACACCTAATACTTATTAATTATTAATCCTGCTTTGCAGTTCCATTGATCAATTTGTGTGTGACGTCTGCAGAACTTTCCTAGTGCATCGTGGACACTTAGTCCTCAGAAGTTTTCTTTTTATATGTCAAGATTATGAAGTGCTCTTCAAATTAAATTTTATTTATTTATTTCATAGAATACATTTAAATTAACACTGGGATATGTTTCAGGTTCATAAATTGGTGTGAGAAGTAAGTACGAAAGAGGACAGACATGTGCAAAATAAAACGAACAACGTTCACGCGCTTGTCTTAAAATGTATGTCCTGTCGGTAATACAAAACAAGATATTGTTTAAATTTAAAATGTACAAAATTTTAAAAATAACATCACACAAACTACAGAAACTACGTAAGAATGAATCGCAATAGAAATGAAGGAATTAGAAGCATCACTGAAACAGAAAAATAAAGGAAGGCTCCAGGGATAGATCGATATGGCAACAGGAAGTTACAAATAAGATTTTTGAATGATATATGGGTCGGATAAATACCGGAAGAATAGAATACGGCACAGATTATTTATACACAGGTTGTTTCAAAGGACTCGGAACGATTATACCCGTTGTGTACTTTATAACTTAACTAGTACGAATTTCGGTGTCGCAGCTTCGAGGTTCTCTTAGGTATAATTTTATGCAGCATGATTTTGTGATTAGGCAGCGCAGGAACCACCTACTTGTGCGCGAACCTAAAATAATTGTTCTTGGGACGAAACATTACTCCTTGCTGTTTATCAGTGACCCTAGCCTCGCTTTCAGGTAATGGGGCAAAGGGCAGTTTTTTGTGCAAAAGACGAGTAATAACTCAGACATTTGCAAGGTTGCTCTTCAGTGTAAAACTACACATTCCGTCCTAACAGAGAGGATTTTGCCCTAACTTAGATAGCAAATCCAAGCAATATGGGTCACTATACGAACGCCAAAGTGATGGATATGGTTTTTATGGATGGAAGAGCTGAAGTGAGCTCAACGAACGCACAATTAATTTAGTTTTATAAAAAAATTATAACAGATCATGGAAAGAAAAGAGAGTTCAATGAACCCTTATACTTCTGTTACAGGATAATGACAAAGCATATGACTAATTGAATCGTGGAAATCTATGGCAGATGCTATATAATTACAAGATAAAACATATTAAGTATTCGTAAAACGCTAAAGCATCTATAAAAGTTAACACTTGCTAAGGAAGGATATAGACCCTCAAAATACATAAAGGATTAATACAAGGATATGTACTGTCACCTCTGTTGTCTGTAATACACATGAATAGAATTTTAGAAAAAAATTGTGAGAGGAAGCCAGAAAACGAATTGACCTAAGCAAAGAGAAACAAGCAAAACAATATTATTCGCGGATGGCCAGCTAGTTTTGGCAGATTCTGAAGATAATTTACAAAGATCACCAAACATGTTGAATAGACAATAAAACAACACGATATGAAAGTACCGCCATAGAAAACTAAATGGATTGCAATGAATGGGAAAATAATAGACGACTAAAGACCGTAATAGACATAAAAGTAACAGAACAGATATCCACTTTTAATTAATTGCGATATCAGATCAGTGCGGAACAAATGAACAAAGACTTGGAGATGAATATATTAAAATAAAATAATCTGACTGGATATATTAAGAAATATTTTGGAATAAATATGAGAACTGAAATAAATCAGACTGTTTCATGTGTCTAAGGCAGTCTTAAAATATGGTAGTGATACCTGAACATTAAGGAGTCAAGATAAATGACGGCTAGAGGCTATTTGCTGGCAAAGACTGGAAGAGCTAGAATTAGAAACTAAGGTACAAGAATGCAGTTGAAACAGAAGGTGCAATAGAAAGAGCATATAATGAGAATATTGTCACCCAGTTAGCGGAAGGCACGACCGGCGTCAGCTGGAAGGGACCAGAGTCAGTCGAGCCACGCCCCCGCATTAATCTCAGTCACTAACTGAGGGGTGATTAGGGAAATGTCACTTGTGGCTGGCCGCCTCTTTCCCCCCTCCCACTGTCATCTGGAACCTTCACGTGGATTCACGGAAACTAGAGACTTCGAGAAGACGGCGATATTCCTATCAAAAGGGCTGCAGCGAGTGAAGTCAGTCAGTGAGTGCTTGACGAGCTAGAGAACGGACGAGAAGACTATGTACGTGCATCGGAACGGTAACAGACGAACTGGTGAATTGTAATTGTGTGCATTAACTAATTCTGTATAATTGGCAAGTGTTTAAATATAAGTCGGTGGAAATAAAGAACATTTTTGTGTGGTGCAATTGGACTTTTCATTTCACGAACCCACAAAGTCACAATACTAACTGGGTTAATTACGTATTATAAACCCTGTATAAACCTAAGGGAGTAAGGGACATACCTAAGGCGACAGAGTGACAAAGGCCAAACGAATACAAATATCGATGGCGTCGGTAATTTACACAGCTCAGCACCTCATTTGGAAGTAGCTGGATTATTTGCTAAGAAAAGTTTAATTATTATATATCAGAACAATGCACAAAACACTTACATCTCAAGTGATGGCTAGTCTTTGATATTTACAATGAACACACTTTTTTTATTTTTTTAAGATTTTTTTTCATCAACCAACAGCAGTGTAGATTGGGTATGGGTAGGAAGAAGGATGGGGGCATGGGCGGGATGTTGTTCTGAGGTGATTCTATCTATTGAGGCCTGTGGTGCTAATTTTGCTGGGACTATGAGGCGAATTTGGTGGCCGGTACCGCCTGAGCAACCCGGCTGTTCGTGGGTAGAAACTAGCTGTGCGGAAATCTGCTTGTGGTGATCAGGTAGCAGTCATGATCCAGGAAACCCTGGCTACGACCTGTGAACATTGGTGATGGTTATATGCGTGACTGGATGGTGTCGTTAAGTCCTCGTTGGAACTGGATTGTGGTGAAGCAGAAGGGCCATGGCCATCACAGCTCATGGCCGGGGGGGGGGGAGGCGGCGTTGCAGGTCCGATGGCGGCGGCGTCCTGCGTGTGCGGGTGTCTCGATGTGGCAGAAATTGCAGCGGAGAGACCCCGTGCTCTGGAGCCAGACACATCTTCAAGTCGTAGATGCTCTGGGTGATGTGGCCCTGATGTTCGCGAAGGGCTTCGTGTAGCTTCTTGTTGGGTGCTGTATGGTTGACGTATCCAACAATCTTTTCAAGCTTGCCCTTGCAGTAGCTTAATGTGTCGATGGGTGGGTCGTCGCAGAAGACGCTGGTGATGCGATCAATTTTGGACAGAAGAGCGGCAATCCCTTCTTCATATTGGGCTGCGCTGTCCTGCATATGTGTGTTGATTGACTCTATCTGTTTCTGCGGTGTAAGTCCGTCCATGAGTTGGCTGGAGTGCGTGGTCAGCCTGTCTTGCATATCCTGGAGGGCGGCGTTGGATGTGCCGCGTTGGGCGGCAGCAGCTGCTAGGCATTCCTCTATGTGGCCCAGGCGTTGGTTTATAATTAGGACCTCAGAATGCAGGTCCTGAACTTCCACCGCTGGGGGACGGTTGTTGACTGCGGTGACAGTGGTCGTCAGGAGCTCCTCGAGTCTGCATAGCCTGATGCTGGTTCGGTGAAGCTCCTCTCGTAGACTACCAAGAGCTTGCTGCCAGTCGGCGGGCTCACTGGTGGTTGTGTTCCGAGGTGCTGGTCCACTGGTGTTCCGGCGTGGGTAAAGTGGGCAGTGCGCCTGACCAGTAAAATGGCCTAGTCCATTACAGGTGGCGCAGTACCGGCGTCGGCGCCTGAGGTCGTGTGCCTGACATACTGCTGTGGGATTAGGAGCGCCACAGTAGTGGCACCGCGGAGGCGCGGTGCAAGTGTAAGCGGTGTGCCCATAGACGCGGCAGTGTCTGCATGGAGTGTGGCGCTGCTGTTTACTATTCTCAACTTTGAGACACTGCCCAAGTATGGGCAGGCCTGAAGCTAAGGCGGCGTCGCGATCCTACTGATCTCTGAACTGCAGACGCACACATGTTGTTGGACTCCTCCTGCTAGTGATGCGGGTGGCGCTGATCACTGAGGGCCACTTCTGTGATGCGGCGGTGAGTAGGAACCTAGAAGGTAGGTCCCTAGGAGCTCCAACGATGACTGCGGTGTGTGAGGTAGCAGTTGTCAGCTGGTGTTCAGTGGCGGCAGTAGTTGCCGTCGCTTGGATGGTTGGTGCTGATGGAGTCTGTCTGCCTGCATGGTTGCGAGGCGAGAGATCTAATGGCAGTGGTGCAGCCGTAGGTGGCTGTGGCATGCTCGGGATTCCAGTCTCCGTGTTGCGCGGTGAATCGCTGCATTGGCTGGTGTGCAGAGCAGTGGGGAAAGCAGGCCTCCGTGTGGAGCTAGCTGTCAAGAACTTCCCGGCAGGCTCAGCGGATGGCTCCCTCTCGGCCGCCAGGGGTGGCGAGGTGGCGTGTGACGTCTCCCGAGAGCGGGCAGGAGAAGGCGGAGCGGTCCTCGCTGGCTGGCTTGACTTCTTCTTCTTGACTGCGGTCTTTACCATCCTGGATCGGCGTTGTCTCGGAAGAGAGAGATGCGACTCGTCGGAGTCTCGAGGCAGCTCGATTAACCCAAGTCCAAGTCGTCCAAGTCCAAGTCCAAGTCGTGTACTGACAGGCTGTTAACAGCCAGAAGGTTTTTGCTGCGTACCCACCCAGGTTTTGGGTCTGACCGCAGGTTGTTTATTGTGGTATTTGTAGGATGATGTGATATTTTTTGTTGAAGAAAATTTTTTGTTGAGGTAGCTTTTTGCTCCTCTTTAATTTTGTACAGGATGCCAAACAGCTTTTTTGTTTACACCCTGGTGTTTTATTTTTTTTTTCTAAAATGGGGTAAATTTAGTAGCCAAACAGCTCTTTTGGAGATTTGTAATTTAGCTTATGCTGCTGTAAGGATTAACTCCTTTGTTACCTCGGATGCCCGCAAGCCATACGGGGTACCCGGTAAAGCCTGAATCGGCGGCTCGCAGCGTCGTAGTCTCCTAGAGACCGAACCAGGGCGCTTCTATGAGCTGGAATTTTATCGTAAAATTTTGTTGCCCGGCGTCTAATTTCGTCCTCCACGTATGGGAGAAGGGAAGCTTCGTGAAGTAACCTCACGGGAAAAGAACGGCCCACAGAATAGATGGATCGGAGTCCTCTATTCTGTGCACGCTGAAGGTATGCTATCCAGCTATCGGCAGCCATGCCCCAGATTTCACAGGCGTACAACATGAGTGGGATTATCAGCGCTCGAAAGAGGTGTAGCTTTAAGCGGACTGGCATCGAGCGAGAACCCAGCATTGGGTACAGAGAGGCAATAGCCCCCTGCACCCGTGCCGATAGTTCCCTGATGTGTCCGCGGAATGTTAGGCCTCTATCAAGTTGAACGCCCAGGTACTTGATGGAATTAGTCCACTCTATCCTTCGGCCCCTGAAGTGGAAGTTTGGTCGGTCAGCGGGGGTGTGGCGCCTCGTAAAAAGAATGGCGTGGCTTTTGTCCGGATTTACGGACATCCGCCAACGCCTGCACCATTCTTGTGTGAGACGGAGGTGTCTCTGAATTGGGTTGAAGGCTCTGAGTATATGTCTGTTTTTGCAGAACAACAACACGTCGTCAGCATATTGTGCCATTTCGACCTGTGGTTGAGTTGGAAAATCTGCCATGAAAACACTAAATAGTGTGGGGGATAGTACAGAGCCTTCGGGGACTCCGCCTCTCACGGGTCTCAGTGTAGATGTTTTCCCCGCTACTGTGACTTTAAATGATCTGTGCCTGAGAAAGCTGTGTAGGATGTTGATTAGCTGTGTAGGTAGCCCCAGTTGGATAAGTTTGAAGATCAGACCGGCATGCCATGTCGTGGAGAAGGCCTTTTCGACATCCAAAGATACCTCTGCCGTGAAGGCGCGTTCCTGGAAACCCAGGGCCGCTGTCTCCACCACACGTAGCAGCTGTTGGGTAGTCGAGTGCCCAGGACGAAATCCGAACTGGTGGTCAGGAATAGCTTGAACATTGTCATTCGGGTTAGGATTAACCTCTCTAATACCTTCGAGAGGGTAGAAAGGAGGCTAATGGATCGGTAGCTGGAAGGATGTACAGGATCCTTCCCAGGCTTCAATATACATATCACCCGAGCCTCTCTCCACTCGCGAGGAAAGTGCCCCAAGGTGATGCACATATTGAAGATCCTGGTTAGGAAAAGAACGGCATTGAAGGGAAGGTGACGAAGCATGAGGGGTGTCAGCCCGTCCGGCCCCGCCACCTTGTTTGGTTTGAGGCGTTTGAGTACGCCCTGGACTTCACTGGGGCGAATGACGGGAAGTCGTTCCGCGTCCTCGAGAGGACGTCGAAAAAATCGGCGTACCTCCCTACGAACGCGTTCGGAAAAGATGTCGTCCTGGGGGTCCTCTCTCGGACATAGAGTGCGTTCAAGATAGTCAGCGAACGCATGCGTTCAAGATAGTCAGCGAACGCATTTGCTTTGGCTTGGGGTTCATAGGCGAGGCCTTGGGTGCCATGGATGGGTGAGGTGTATTGACCTTTGCGATTACTGAGGGTCCTGGCGATACGCCACACGTCGCCATTTTCAACGCGCAGTCTGGCCATTGTGTCCTCCCACGCTTGCACCCTGTGCTCACGCAGTCTGACCCTGACCAGTCGACGTAAACGTCGCAAGAGCGCGCGATTGTGTGGCGTGCGGTGTCGCTGGTACAGTCTCCGTGCCGCCCAGGAGCGGCGGATAAGAAGGGTGGTGTCTAAAGGAAGAACGTCTGGATGAAGAGGTGCAGGTCCATGAACTGTTAGATTTTTGGCAGTTCGCGTCAGGATAGAAGTGAATGATGAGATTGCCCTCTCAATGTCCGGGATGTTTGTAACTTTTGGGTTCGGTGGAATGGAAGTGCGGAGGCAGCTCCTTACGCCTTCCCAATCGACTTCTCGCGTTTGAAGCGAGGTGTCATGACTGGCAACCCTAGTGTTGATTTCTGTCAGCACCGGATTATGGTCAGATTGAAGTGCGTTTAGTGACGTAAGAGTGAGATGAAATGGAAAATGCTTTGTGATTGCAAAGTCAATGACTGATGGCAGTCCTCCACCTCGCGGGTAGTGCGTTGGTTGCCAGGGACCCTGCACTTGAAGCTGTGGGTCTCCATCTATTAGGCGAATGATTTGATTGCCTCTTGCATTTGCCCGACGACCACAATGCCAACGCTGATGTTTTGCATTGAAGTCCCCGGCCATGATAGCACTTGGGTGTAAGTTTAGGATAGATAGATAGTCGTTTGGAACGAACTGCCGGTTGGGGGGGTGATACACAGAGACCACCAGGACCTCAGTTCCGCCAAGGTCAAGACAGATTGCCGTGGCCTCTAGGGTTTGAAGAGGAGGGAGCTGGATGGGTTTGTGGACTACATTTTGCCGGACAAGTACCGCTGTACCACCGCCAGGGCGGCCTTGGCGATCCGTGCGATGGCAAATGTAGCCCGGGATGCGGAAACGGGTGTCTGGACGGAGATGCGTTTCGCTGACTAAGATGACGTCTAGGGCATTTGCTCGAGCGAACTGCAATAGCTCGCCTCCCTGATCAACCAGGCCACACGCATTCCAGAATGCGAAGCGAAAAGAGGTACGAGACCTAGTTCGATTCGCCATTCTGTGATTGCTGGATACCAGTTGACAGTAGGGCAAGTCCCTCCATTGCAGCCAGCATCTTGCTTGCCGGGTCTGAGGCACAGAAGAACTTCACTAAGATCTCACAGATCTTTTGTCCATGTGATTGCAGCAAATTCTGCAACCACCTAAACATCTCCGTGAGATCCAGGGAAGCCGTTAGTTGGGTGGAGCTCATGGTAGAGGGCACTATGTTGGTGTTGGCTGGAGAGGATGACCTAAGGGGAGCAGGCCTACCTCGAGCCCTTTCGTCCCTCAACTGTCTAGGGGGCATAGGTTCGCTATGCGCCACCACCACAGTCGGGTTGTCGGGTTGGCGAGATAGTCTCCTCTCATTGAGGTCTGGTTTGGAAGCTGCGCTTCTTGGGGCTGGGGCCCGTGTCTGATTGTGTTTCTGTGTGGGTGCTGGTGTTTTCCCACGAGACTGTTTTGGGGTGTCAGAGGATCTTTGCACAACTTCAGCAAAAGATGGGCGCCGTTCAACCTGCTGACGGTCTTCATTTGGTGGCTGCCTGCTGGATGTCGTAGCCTTGGAGACTGAGGAAGGGAGAGCCCTGGTCTCTTCCCTGGCTGGCGCTCTTTGAAATGTCCTTTCCTGTGCCGGTCTTCTGGCAGCTATAACCGCCTTCCTTGTTGGGCAGCCGCCATAGCAGGCAATATGCGCACCTTTGCAGTTTGCACAAGTGGGCGCATCGGTAAGCGACCTCGGACACGCCTCCTTGTCATGAGGTCCTCCACACCGCAGGCAACGCTGCATTCTGCGGCAAAACCTGCTGGAGTGGTTAAACCCCAGACAATGTTGGCACTGAGGAGGACCGCCAGAACTCCTGACGGCCTCGTCCTTTACCCGCAGGTAACAAATAGTTTTGACACTATCTATCTTTGCCTCCGGGTCGTTGGACCGCTCTACTATCACTAGATAGAGAGGGATGGGGCCAGGCTGACCTTGCGGTCCTGGCTTGGTCAGCTGCCTGACCAAGCGCGGTGTTATACCCTGTCGGGTGAGGTCATCGCTGATTTCGCTTACCGGTGTATCCACTGGTAGTCCTCTGATCACCCTTTTTAAGTCTCGTGCCTTGTCCAGGCCGAAGGTAAAGTAGGGGATCTTCTTCCTCTCGAGTGCCCTGAGGAGCAGCTGGTAGTCCTCTATGTTTGTCGCCTTGAAAACAAAGCGGCTCTTCCTCCTCGTCACCTCGCATTTATTCGAGAGGGACGGCATTACTTCCTTTAGGAAGCCTACCGACCCCCGGAAATCATCCACGATGATGGGAGGAATATGCCGCTTGGGTGGGGTTCGCTGGCTGGTAGCATCAGTCTTCAGGAAGCTTGACTGTCCCTTCTTCCTCCTTGAGGTTACCTCCTGGAATTCCGCCTCATCGACGTCTGTGGAGACGTCCGAGGAGCTGGTCTGGAAGTCCTCTTCCTCCATCCTGGAGGACGAAATCTCTGGAGCCGCAGCTCCGTGGAAATATTCTCCTTCTGAATCTGAGGAGTCGTTTGATGAATTTTGGCCTGAACGAGAATTTTTATCCCGGGAAGGGCCCTGGTTGGTGGCCTGTTCGGCTATAGCCAAACGTTTTACAGCGCCATTTCCGCCTTCTTTGCGTTGTCGACGCTGCCTTTTGGTTCCTGTAGCAGTGGTTTTTACCCTGTCTACAGGGTGAGTCACACCAGTGCTGGTGCTTGGTTTGGCATCCTGTGATGGATGTTTCGATGAGGGATGGGTGGTGGGTTGGTCAGAACCCTCACCTGGTGTGGGCATTTTGCCCTGCACCAAGGTGCAGTTTACAACTAACCTTAGGCTATTAACTTACCTGGCAGTACAGGCTGCAAAACTGCGTGAAACACAGAGGACCGGGCAATTAAGCGCCTTTAAAACCACCTTTCGGTGTTGGCTGTGGCCTTGTGTTTCCCTGTCTGCTCTGATGGTGTGTTTTCTATTAGGCTGTCGCTCGCTCGAACGCTGTTGCTGCTGCTCTCTTCTGGAGATTTGCCGGGAGCTTCCCGAGGGTCCCTCCCGATGGCGGCAAATGATGACTCCAAAGCTCTAGATGCTCGCAGGCGATGTTTCCTCTTCGGCGTCTCGAAGCGGAATCCCCGTCCAAGTCGTCCAGAGGTCCAGAGGTAGTCCTAGTCGGGCGGGGCTTTCCCCGTCCGGGTGTCATATGCCGCAGTACCTAGCCGCTTTGCGGCTTAACCTGCGAAATGAACTAGTAGATCCATGTTCTGCTGGGGTGTTTGAATTTGTTTACTGTTTGAAATTTTGGAGAGGTTTGGAATGGGTTGCCCCTCTTTGTCGTGGGCAGCTGTACTTAATCGTTCTCCCTTTTTGGGAGACAGGAATTAGTTTTTTGCCCCGTTTTGGATACGGGTTGTGTAGCGCTTGTCCTTTGGCGTAGAAGTTGTTCCCAGAGACATCTGGGGTTTTCCTTGGGTTACCCAAGGGGTCCCAGGATGTCTCTCGGCAGTCTGAAGGACGGCAAGCGCCTTTGATCTCTCGGGTCATACCTTCCCAGGGAGTTCACTAAATGGTTGGGGTGAATTTGGATTTTCTCGTACATTGATCGTGCCCTCTCGCGAATGACATCGACAATGTACGGGATCTGGGAGTGCTCATGTAGGATATGAGCCGGGAATCTCCAGCCTGTATCGTAGATGATGCGTAGTGCCTTGTTCTGCAGCGTCTGGAGTCTGACGAAAGTGGTATTAGCCACTGTTCCCCAGATCTCACAGCCGTACAGAATCATAGGCGGAATGATCGCCCGATACAGTTGGAGTTTGAGACGGATCGGCATGGTTGATCTGAAGATAGGGTATAGGCTCCGGAGTGCGACGTGCCCCAGCTGGACCTTGCCCTTGACGTGCGGAACGTAAGTTAACTTGCGGTCCAGCGTCACCCCGAGATACTTCGCCGTTTGCACCCAAGGGATTCGACGGCGCCGTAAAACGAAGTTCTGCTGCAACCGGTTGGCTATGGTTTTCGCCAGGAGAATAGCAGAGCTCTTCTCCGGGTTAATTGCCATTCGCCATTTTGCGCTCCATTCGCCAATGGCCCGGAGCTGGGTTTGGATTTGCCGGAAGCTGTACCGTGTATTCCTATTGACTGCGAAGATCATGAGATCGTCCGCATACTGACAGGTTTGGGTGTTGTGATGAGTTGGGATGTCGGCCATGTAAGCTGCGAAGAGCGCCGGCGACAGCACGCTGCCTTCCGGTACTCCAGCGCCAATGGGCCGCTCGGTGGACAGCTTCCCCTCCATGTTTACTCGGAAGCTTCGGTTTCCGAGGAAACCGGCCACCAAGGAAATGTATGGACGGGGAATTTCATGCTCCAGGAGTTTGTAGATGAGTCCTTCATGCCAGGTAGTGGCGAATGCCTTCTCCACGTCGAGCAGCACTGCTACCATTTTAGACCTTTCCTGGAAACCCAGGGAGGCCTTCTCGGCAACCCGCGGTAGCTGCTCGGTCGTGGAGTGGCCAGAACGGAAGCCAAACTGGTGTTCCGGGATTAGGCCCCTTTCCTCCAGATGAGGAAGGAGCCGGGAGAGGAGCAGTTTTTCGAATACCTTCGATAAAACTGGGAGAAGGCTGATTGATCGGTAACTGGAAGGAAAAACCGGATTTTTCCCCGGCTTTAAAACGCACACCACGCGCGCCTCCTTCCAGATAGCTGGAAAGTGGCGCATGTATAGGCACGCGTTATAAATCCGGGTTAAGTGAATCACGGCTCTTCGTGGAAGGTGCTTGAGCATTTCCGCTGTCACACGGTCCTGCCCAGGTGCTTTGTTGGTTCTTAGAGAGTAAAGCGTGGTCGCTAACTCTCTAGGGGTAACGATGGGAATGTGGAACTCCTCGTGGTCAGGGGGCGGAGCTTCTAGGAAGTCCTCCACCACCTGTTCCACGAGGTCAGCATGGTCATCGTCCATTGGCTCTACCCTGGGTTGGAATTGAGCCTCCAGATAATCTGCTAGCGCCTCTGCCTTTTCTTTCGACTCGTAGACGAGTCGACCTCTAGGGCTATGTAGGGGGTGCTGGTGTACGGTTTTGTCTTTCCGCAGGCTACGGACTATTCGTCATGGTTTTCTCTCCTGGAGATTGGTTTGCCTTAACATGTTTTCCCAGGCCTCTTTGCGGTGTGCTCTTAGGAGTCGTCTTGCCAAGGGATTTGAACCTCTGGTGTACTTCTCCTATCCTGGGATGGCGAAATCTCTGCCACAGCTTTCTTACGGCGTTTTTAGCCCTTATGAGTTGTTTGATGGGTCCTGGGATATCTGTGGGGTTTGGCGTGTCTATTTGGATGCGGTGTGTGTGAGCACGGACCGCGTTGAGGATGGATGTGGAGAACTCCCTGGCTGCCGCCTCGAGCGACTCCACAGAGTCGATTCGAGGGCAGGCTTCCACGGAGTTTTGGATGTGAAGAATGGCGGCATCCCAGTCGACTTCATCCACCCAGTCAGCCGTTGCCAGAGCTGCGACGGTAACGTCTGAATTGATCACAACTGGGTTGTGGTCAGAATCCAGAACATTCACCGCCGTGAGGTCCAGATGAAATGGAATATTCTTGGTGATTGCGAAATCTATGACGTCCGCCCTGCCACGAGGCGGGAAGTGCGTTGGACCCCGCGGGCCATGCGCATGAAGGGTTGGGTCTCCGCAGATGAAGCGGTAGATGCTCCTTCCCCTATCATTCTGGGTTCGGCTGTTCCATCCTGGGTGTTTGGCATTGAAGTCACCGGCTATGCACACTCGGTGGTCTAGGTTGAGGAGTGCCCTGTAATCCGCTTCATAGAAGGGATGGTTGGGCGGGTCATACACCGCCACAAGCACTAGGCCTGAACCGCCCAAGGAGAGCCTTATGGCGGTCGCCTCCAAGTGTTGAAGCGGGGGGATGGTAATGGGAGTATGGGTGATGTGATTTTTGATGAATATAGCTGTACCGCCGCCCCGCCGGCCGACTCTATCGGCTCGGTGGACGGCGTAACTTGGCAGGTTAAATTGTACACCAGCATGCAGATGCGTTTCGCATACCATAAGGAGGTCAATCCCGTGGTCACTTACAAACTCCAAGATGCCCGGTCTCTGTTCCCGGACTCCGTTTGCGTTCCAGAACGCGGCTCTCAATGTTCGCTGAGTTCTTCTCAACGCCATTTACGAGCTGGAGTCAGGGAAGAGGAGCCGTGCAGTCTGTTGCAAAATGCTGTGCTTTTGCAGAGCAGGGATGCGGGGATCTGTCAGTTGCTCCCTGCAACGCCTCAGAATGGGGAGGGAGCTATGAATTAGTTCGGCGAACCAGGCAGAAAGCTCATGGAACTCCGCCAAGTCCTCGTTTGAGACGCCAGTGTCCCAAATCGGCGTGGGTGTTGTAGCGAGGGGTGCCTCTCCCTCATTGGCTGTTGCTGCCACTGTAGCTGGAACTGGTAGAGGGGGGAGAGCAGTTGCAGCAGGGCCGCTCTGTCTCCCCACAGATTCTTGGGCTGGTTGCCCGGCCGTTGCTGCCGCAGTTGCCGGCGGTTTCTCCCGCCGGGCTGCGGTGGCCTTCTTCTGGCGAGGAGGCCGCTGTGGCTTTGCTGCAGATGCAGCTGGTGGTTGTTTGGCGGTAGATCCAGAGCTTACTGACTGGGTCGCTGCCGGAGTCTGGCTTGCCTCGGCCTGCTGCAGCACTTTTTCGTGCTTGCCCAGCGCCTGGGCAAAACTTACTCCAGGCCGAACCTGTGCTGGCTCCCTGTTTGCGTTCCTGCCCTGTCTTGCCTGCACAATGCGCAGTCTAGCGGGACAGCCGCCGTTGATGCCTATGTGGGCCTCTCGGCAGTTGGCACACTTTTTCTTCTCTCTGGGGTTCGGGCATTCGTTGACATGGTGAGGGCCTGAACATCTTATACAGGCGGTCTTCCTCTCGCACGCATGGCTCGAGTGGTGGAAGCCCAAGCATCTGTAGCATTGGGCTGGCCCCTCCCTGCCATGGTACGGTTCGATTCTGATCTTAGTGTTGTAGAGGTGGGACACCTCGTCAATTTTGGGGAGACCTTCTCCCTCCTTCTCCACTATTACGAGGAATAGTGGAATGGGGGTCCTTACGGGCTCCTTGCCTTCCTCGCGGACTTGCCTGGTCAGCTGGACCACGGTACGCGGCGTAATGCCGTGTTCTTCCGCCAGGCCCACCTTTATGTCCTCCGGGTCGGTGTCAGAGCCAAGACCTCGGATGACTCTGCGCACCAGGTTAGGTCGCTGCAGCGAGAACGTGTGGAATTCTATCCCCGCTTCGCGCAGCACCCCCCTGGCGGCTTCATGGTCCTCCGGGGTCGTGGTCTTTAGGATCACCCAACTTGGAAAACGGGTGGCCTGGAAGCTAGCCTGGAGCTTGGCCCTCAGTTCCCTCATAACCTTTATGTGGTTGGGGAACGGGTCCGACACAATTGGCGGGATTCTGGCCGCCTTTTGTGTGTGGGAGCTCTTGGCGTCCGCATGCACTGCAGGGGTGCCGGGAGCAGCACCCTCCGGCTTCGAACCGGAGGGCCTCTTGCGCCTTCCCTGCACGGTGACAAAGCCTTAGGCGTCTGTGTCGCTCTCCGGTAGGGGAGATGTGACGCCCTGGAGGGGGGTGATGGTGTTGGAGCTCCCTGGTTTGGGGACTGGAGAGATCGGGACAGCTATCCCTTGGTTAAGAAGGCGGGAGGCCTTCTTCTGTTTCTTTTGTGCCTGGGCCTTGGCCTTCACGAGGTTCACCCGTGGGCCGGAAGAGGATGAGGATGCAGAGGTTCTACTAGTCATCTCGTCAGGACTTACCTGGCGGCTGGTACTTGGCTTGTCTGAGTCTGTAGCAGGTGCCATCCGGCTCCCCACAGAGGGTCGAGCGCTGTTACACGCGCCGATTGGGGCGGACCCCGGGTCCCAACCTAAGTCGGGACCCTTGGCTTTGACCTTGTGGGCCTGCAGTTTCGTCTGTCTGTCTGTCGGTCCCAAGTACTGTGTTCCTCTGGACTCTGGAGTTGCTGCTCGCCGCGTTAGCTCTAGCAAGTCTGCTAGGAGAGGGTTGGCTGGGCTGCTGCTGCTTGCCAGTGCAGGAGAAGGCTCTGCTGGCTGGAAGAGGGCAGGCGCTGCTGTGCCTGCAGAAGAAGGCTGTTGCGCAGGCTACGCTGCTTAGAGAGAATGCGCTGCTTCGCCGGGCTGCTGCTTCCTTTATGGGCACACTCCAGAGCACGCGTTTTACAGTCCACGTGCTCGTGCCCTAAAGAACTGGCGCAACCGGTCTAGAATGCTGCTTCTCTCGACGAATGGACTGCACTGAAAGAACTCGAGACGGGCGATGCCGAGCATTCGAGTGACAAGCGTCGAATGAGACGAATGTCGTCCAAGTCGTCCAGAGGTCCAGAGGTAGTCCTAGTCGGGCGGGGCTTTCCCCGTCCGGGTGTCATATGCCGCAGTACCTAGCCGCTTTGCGGCTTAACCTGCGAAATGAACTAGTAGATCCATGTTCTGCTGGGGTGTTTGAATTTGTTTACTGTTTGAAATTTTGGAGAGGTTTGGAATGGGTTGCCCCTCTTTGTCGTGGGCAGCTGTACTTAATCGTTCTCCCTTTTTGGGAGACACGAATTAGTTTTTTGCCCCGTTTTGGATACGTGTTGTGTAGCGCTTGTCCTTTGGCGTAGAAGTTGTTCCCAGAGACATCTGGGGTTTTCCTTGGGTTACCCAAGGGGTCCCAGGACGTCTCTCGGCAGTCTGAAGGATGGCAAGCGCCTTTGATCTCTCGGGTCATGCCTTCCCAGGGAGTTCACTAAAGGGTTGGGGTGAATTTGGATTTTCTCGTACATTGATCGTGCCCTCTCGCGAATGACATCGACAATGTACGGGATCTGGGAGTGTTCATGTAGGATATGAGCCGGGAATCTCCAGACTGTATCGTAGATGATGCGTAGTGCCTTGTTCTGCAGCGTCTGGAGTCTGACGAAAGTGGTATTAGCCACTGTTCCCCAGATCTCACAGCCGTACAGAATCATAGGCGGAATGATCGACCGATACAGTTGGAGTTTGAGACGGGTCGGCATGGTTGATCTGAAGATAGGGTATAGGCTCCGGAGTGCGACGTGCCCCAGCTGGACCTTGCCCTTGACGTGCGGAACGTAAGTTAACTTACGGTCCAGCGTCACCCCGAGATACTTCGCCGTTTGCACCCAAGGGATTCGACGGCGCCGTAAAACGAAGTTCTGCTGCAACCGGTTGGCTATGGTTTTCGCCAGGAGAATAGCAGAGCTCTTCTCCGGGTTAATTGCCATTCGCCATTTTGCGCTCCATTCGTTAACAGCCAGAAGGTTTATAAGGAGTTTCATACACTTTTGTTCTAAAATACTATAATTTTAATGTACTTATGTTGATTTTTTATATGATATAGATTCACTCAACTTGTTTTTTCATACTCGGATAAGATATACAAAAAAGCCAAACCTCGCTAGTCTAATATACGGAAGCTCTTCTTAATAACTAAGAATTATTGATATATGCATTGCCATTAGAGCTTACGCGACATCTAGAATAACCTATGGGAACTTGGTGTTTCGTAAGACTTCCACTGTGTGCTGTAGTGATCGCAGCCACTCACGAAACACGCGGGATATTTCAACTTCGGTTTCTCTATTTTCTTTCTTTGAGGGGCGCTTTACTTTACCGTTATTGCTTTACTTTACAGATCCTCAACTGTCGCTATCGTTACTAAGCAACAGGTGTTGATATGTTCTTGTTAGTACTACCAACATCTGAAAATAAAACTAATTCAAAAACAGAATCGACTGCCAGTATCTCAAAATTGTTTAAGCCATGTTTTTTAAAAAAATAAACATATTTTCCCAAAATATTAAATCTATCAGACCATTTAATTGTTTTAAGAATTTAAAATAATTTAAAAATAAAGTTAGTGAAGTTTTAGGTTAGAAATTATTATATTTTCATATAGTTAAATTGTTACGTGACGGAAACATATTAATCTCAGCTCCTACTAGTGGAATGTATAATTAAAATATATTTGAATTATAACAATTACCATTAAATAGACAGTAATAATAAATAATGTCCTAACAGGAGCTCAAACCCCTATGAAGTTATAAACTGCTTTAATCCTCTTTTATATTGTTTTATCCATAACTGCAGTAGATAAAATTATTAATATATGACAAATAACTCATATTTTATATAAAGTTTCAGAGAAGGTCCCACATTTTCAATGTGTGAATTAAAATTATTAATATGACTGAAGGTACGTTGTCAAAAAAAGGAAAACTGTGATTATTCTTTATTGAACAGCACTCGTATTTTCAACAAAGAGAATCATTGTTGTGGAAATAAGAATTTTCGGGATATATACTGTAGTAATATTACTGTGTACTTATTATGTGTTACATAGGCTCAGAGGTTTAAAGTTTAAAATTTTTTATTTAAAAATTTGAATTAATATTATTACTAGCTATATTTTATATCTATAAGATGTTATATTTATAAAAATCTAACGCTCTCCAATATAGTGGATGCACAAATATGTGTCTTCCCCTCAAAATTAATAATTCCAAAGACTGGATGTTCTTCAGAGATTCTTCTCAAATGGTTTCTAGGTTTCGGTATAGTTTGGTATCGGTACAGCGAGGTTGGCGTGTCTGCTCTTTTCCCTCTGCTTGGGACTAACACACACATGATGTGATTTCCTACATGGAAAGATCTTCAGAACCCTAACTGCTAGCCTATTATGAACATTTCAGACAGCTTCACACTTTCATAAAGAAGCAATATACTAGTGGGAAGGAAATGAGTACTGACAAATCTTTCAAACACACTGCTTCACAGGGAGTGACTTCTAATCAAGAGTAAATCATGTAAAGTAAATGATGTGTACCAATAAAACAGTTTAAATTGTTTTTATTAACCTTCATTCATTTTACGATTTAACAAACTTTCAAATTTCCGGTATATTCCGGTATATTCCATGTAAAGTTGCTGTGTATTTGTAGAATTCCTTCTACACTTTTGTGTCTGGTCCTTGAACACAATGCACTTATATACAGGTTTCATATGCACTAACCTTCCGATTTCACACACACGCATACCTGCAAGTACCTTCTTTTAGACTCAGGCGATCTAAAATTTATTTCCAATGCGATCTCGACATTTTACTTTTGACTAGAATTCAGTTCCCCCTCTACCTAATACTCACATGCCGTCACGAAAGGACCGTGAATTGGCCATACAGAAATATATTTCATTTTACATTAGGCTAGAATTCAATTTTTCCTCTAAAAACAGCGTATGTACAGGGCACATTAAGTAATAATTAATACTAAAAAGCCTTACGAACAAAACCGGGTACAAACTCGCCGTTCAACTGTCTACATTTTTGAGTCACTGCGACCAAGGTGACACGCAGTGGAAGTGTCTTGCAATAGGAAGTACATGTAGTTTAACATTGATGACGCGGAGGTTGTAATTACCATGTATATTTCTATATGTGTTAGTTATTAGGTATTTCTCAAAGCATTGGAATGATGCTCTTTCGTTATGGTTTAGAATTCACTGTAAAGCTAAACATTGGCAAGTTGAAGTTATTCTGTATACAAATATAAAAAATGGACCGAATAAAGTACAATATTTTAACAGTATCCTACAACTACTTTTATAGCCTTTACAAAATCAGGTAAAACGTCAAATCCGAAAAGAAACTACAAACCGTAATATCATGCAAATGTAGAGCCTGTAAGCCGGGTCCAACGTACCGGCACCAGGTATATCAAACAAAAATAAGAAGCCTAAGCCTAAGCCTAACTGTTACTTATGCGAACAAATTCAACTTACAATTAGCCTCATACTAGACGCAGCTTACGCGCAGTACCAACAATCATTCCAACGTACACACTAATTTTACTTGTAAGGATAATACATGACTAACGCTACCTTAGGGCCCACCACTAGCATTAATGACACGCTCTACCCGCTTAAGGGTGGTCAGACCATTATATAAGAACTAAAAGTTCTATAACTTACACATGCCTACCTCCTCCATCATTGAGTATGCAATCACTAAGTTATGACGGCACTCAACATCATCTTGGTTAGGCCATACGGCCAACCTATACGCGCTCTCCATGAATCCGCAGGTGCTTATAGCGGTTCTGCTGGATTTCCTCTCCTGACTACTCTCCGTTGGAGGGTTTTTAGTGGGTAGTACCTTCGGGTGAAGCTCACACTCCCGGCTGTGCCATTTCAGTACAGTCGGGGTTAGTCCATAAATGGATTTTTCCTCCACTTGAAAAAAAAAAAAAAAACTATGGTACTTATTTGACTGGAATACTGAACCATTTATATCTAACTACGTCTAATATTAATTAATTAGTAATGCTGCTTTGCAGTTCGATTGACCAATTTATGAACGACGTTTCCTGGACTGTTATGTGCATCGTGGGTTTCTTAGTCCTCAGCTACTTTCTTTTGATATTTCAAGGTTATCAAATGCTCTTCATAATAATTTTTATTTATTTATTTCATAGGATGCATTTAAATTAGAATTGGAAAAAGTTTCGGGTTAAGTAATTTGGTGTGCGAAGTAAGAGCGAAAGAGGACAGACATGTGCAAAATAAAACGAACAACGTTCGTGCGCTTGCCTTAAAATGTATGTCCAGTTGGGTACTACATAACAAGATATTATTTAAATTAATAATTTATAAAACTTTAAAACATAATAACACACGGAATACAGAAACTACGTAATGAACGATTCGCAATAGAAATGAAGGACTTAGAAACAACACTCAAACAGAGAAAACATAGGAAGGCTCCAGGGATAGATGAATATTAAGAGAGGATGTAACGAATAAGGTTTTTGAATGATATATGGGGCCCGGAAAATACCGGAGGAATAGAATACGGCACAAATTATATGTACACAGGTTGTTTCAAAATACACGGTACGATTATATCCGCTGCGTAGTTTATAACTTAACTTTTCCTAATTTCGGGTCGCAGCTTCGAAGTTCTGTTGGGTATAAGTTTATGCAGCATGAATTTGTGATTTGACAGCGCAGGAACCACTTACTGGTGTGGGAACCTAAAATAATTGCTATTGGGACGAAACATTACTTCTTGCTGTTTATCAGTGACCCTAGCCTCGCTTTCAGGTAATGGGGCAAAGGGAAGTTATTTGTGCAAAAGACGAATAATTGCTCGGACATTTACAACGTTGCTCTTCAGTGTGGAACTACACATTTCGTCCTAACAGGGAGGATTTTGCGTGTACTTACATACTTAGATATGGTTTTCATGGATGGAAGAAGTGAAGGGAGCTCTACGAACGTACTATTGCTTTATATTTATTAATAAATTAATTTCAAAGATAGTTACATTAACAATAATATTTATTTGTTTAATTTCAGAGCATTTTGATATGATTTTAATTGTGCAATACTTTCAACCACTTACTGTAAATATCAGCAGCTTCCTTTCTAGTTACAAATGCTTTATTTGGTATCATCAAACACGTAAAATAAAATGCTCGTCTCATTGTATAAGGCATTTAGTTTTGGATGATTTGTCTACAATTCTTTGATGTTGTTTTCTGTTACGTTTATAATTTAATGCTTCCATCCTCAAACTCAGTAACATTAACTTCCCTCTAAGAGGTATAAGCTGCATATGTCCATCAGCTTATTTGCCATCATGGACTTCTATAACGGAATTTTGTAACACGTTAAACACTGATGAGCAATAAATAAGCAATAGTTTATTTATTGCGGTTTCTAAACTTAAGAAAGTCTTGGTAGTAGCAAGCAAGCTACTGCAGAGTATGCCGGTATATTTACAAACAGCTACAGCACGCGGCACGGCGTGTGATATACATCTGCAAATTCCGAAAACGTGAGCCACGTGGAGTTGCTACTGCCACTGATTAATCAACAGTCATTCTGGAGCATTTTTGGGCTCTTATGGCGGTAAACACTATCTATATATGTCACATAGAAGCTAAGCAAATACTTGAAAATGTTCGTTTGGTGTTGTTTAGATACACCCTTACACACACACACACACACACACACACACACACACACACACACACACACACACACACACACACACACACACACACACAAACACACACACATTGCTTAAAGAGGGAACAGAGATGAGTGTAAAGTTATACACTCATTACTTTCTGCTACCAATTGTATACCGGCGTTTTGAAAGTAAAACTACAACCAATCGCAGAGACATTACTGCGGGAACAATAGTTTGTATTCGGCAAAGAAAAACGTCATATTCACTATAAACAGATAATGGATAGGAAAGATAGTTCTATGAACCCATATACTTAATGTTGTTGGATAACGAGAAAGCATTTAACCAGTTGAATCGTGGAAAAATAAGGCAGATACTATATCATTACAAGATAAAACACATTAAATGCAATTAAATATTCCTAAAACACTAAAATAAGTAAAAGATAAGAGTTTTTAAGGAAGGGTAAATACCCCCAAAATACATAAAGGACTAAGACAAAGATGTGAATTGTCACCTATACATATTTTAGAAAAATTATATGGGAAAGCCCCAAAGGGAATCGACCTAAACAAAGAAAATAAGGAAAACAATACTATTCACGGGTGGTCAGCTAGTTTTGGAAGATTCTGAAGATAATGTCAAAAGACCGCCAAACATCTTGAGTAGAATAATAAAACAACACGATATGAAAATACAATCACAAAAAACTTACTCGATTGCAATGTATGTGCAACAGAATAGACGAATAAAGACAGTAATAGACAACAAAGTAATAGAACAGATGTCCACTTTTAATTAATTCCGATGTCAGATCAGTGCGAAACTAATGATCAAAGACTTGGAAACCAATATAGTAAAATAAGACAAACTGAATGGATATAATGTCGCGAATGCATTGTTGCGACGAGGCTTTCAAAGAGATTTGCAGGCAGTGCGGAGATAAAAGCTCGCCGAAGCGGTGGGGGGAAGGAGACGGATTTCTCGAGAGTTCACCTTTCTTTTAGCTCAATCTTAATTGCTTGAGAGCATTCCGGATGTTGAGTACTCTATAAAAGGGAAGCCGCAGCCTGCCGCTGAACAGTTAGTTGTTAATTCCATTTGCGTGCATGAACAGCTGTGTGAATGGTCGATGACCTTGAAAGCTGTATAGTGTAAGTGATGTAATTCTGGATTATTAAAGTTGATAATTTTTATTTTTTCGGAAATAAAGAGCAATTTTTAGTGTTCGCAACCTGGACTTTTAATTTCGCGAACCCACTAAGTCATAATATAACGAAATATTTTGGAATAAATATTTGACATGAAAACAAAAAACAAACAGACGGCTTAATGTGTGCAAGGCAGCCTTAAAATATGGTAGTGGACCTGAACGTTGAGAAGTCACGATAAATGATGTTTAGAGTCTATTTGGTGGGGAAGACTAGATTTAGAAACCAGGATACAAGAACGCAAGTAAAATAGAAGCAATAGAAAGAGCATGTGGATAGCTACGTATTATGAAAGCAGTATAAGCCTAATGGAACAAGAGACGTACATAAGACGACGGTTTAACCAAAACCAAACGACTACGAAATAATAATAATGTCGATGGAGTCAGTTATTTACATAGCTCAGCACCTAATTTGGAAACTGCTGGGCTATTTGCTAACAAAAGTTTAATTGATATTATATCACAACAATGCACAAAAGATTAACAGGATTGTGAAATCTAGTCTTATATAAATGAAATATTCGATGAAAAAGCGGTTGAATTTAATAAATTTATAAGAAAAACCATAGACATTTGTTCTGAAACACTATAATTTTGATTTGTTTATATTGACTCTTTTGTACGAAATAGTGCGAAAATAATTTTTTTTCTACTTTCGGGGTAAGAAGTACACGAAAATAATAACTGAATATTCTAATATATGGAAGCGTGTCTTAATACCTAAGAATGATTGATATATACATAGCAATTAGGGCTTCGGCGACATCTAGAGTACCCCATTGGAACTTGGTGTTTCGTAAGACTTCCACTGTGTGCCGTAGTGATCGCAGCCACTCACGAAACACGCGAGACACATTAACTTCGGTTATTTTTTTTTGAGATGATATAATTTACGGTTATGACAAAGATTTCCTTACCACACTCATAAATAGTAGGTAGAGGATAAATAACAATATCAAAAAACTTAATGTGCTAATTCTACTGCAAATATTACTCAAAGATATGAGGCAGGTTAAATACATTTTAATGGCTATCAATGAAATAATAATTAAAACTACACACGTGAATGCCCTACAGATGAATAAGTAATTAAAGTATAACTTAAAATTTTAATCTGAATTGCTATCAGTCCAATAGGCAGTTAAAATATATTATAAAACTATTATAATTACTCGTACTTTTCAAAAACTCAGAAATAACGTATAACCTTCTAACAGGAACTCAAACAGGTAGGAAGTTATAAATGATTTAAACATTATTTTATTGATTTTTCAACGGCAGTAGTTAGGCTTATTTATATTTAAGATATAAAAGCTAACATTTGTTTAATGTCCTACATTTTAAATGTGGTAAGTATTAAAGTCTGGGGTGAGATTTTCTATTCATAATAAAAAATATTATAAGCTTAACGAATAACCTTAGATCTTGAAATCATAAAGAAAGGATTAAAGTACCCATTTAAATTATTATTTAACAAAAATTTTAAAACATCTTTAATCCTGCACTTAAAGATAATATTAGGTCTCTCTCACGTAAAAAGACCTACATCAATTTACCATGTGATTTAAAGCAGAATCAGCAGAAGTAACATATATTATTATACCTATAAATAAAATTACTGACGATTTCTTAAAAAATTAAATTGAATGCTCCTCTCCATACTAAATACTGAAGCAACATAAGCATACCTACAAAGCACAGTTGCACCAAACAGTACATTATAGACAAGGAATTTACTTATAGTAAAACATCTTATGAGGTTTTAATATTCCTTTTGGTAAAGATAAAAATAAAATAGACAAATTACATAATATAATTACTACTTAAACAACACATTATATGTTATTTGCAAAATAAACCAACAGAATCAGTAAAATTCTGCAAAGTTGCAACTTTATTACGTCCTTTACTTAAGTAAATATATACTAATACTTTTGGCGTAAAAAAATAAAACATATTTTTCAAACATAAAGAAAATAAGTAAAATAAATCAAGCAAACAACAACAAAATCAATTGTTTTGTTAAAATTTACTATCATTGATTACTTACAATCATGTGTACAAATTCTATATCTGCTGCTCTTAGTTCTCACAAAATAGTTTAATTATTAATATTCAACAATTATCTTAAACGTCTCGTCCTCTCGTACTAATATATTTAATACATTTAGAGATACAAATAAACCTGACACACATCAGATTAAACTTCTAAGAATCTTGCCTGGTAACTGAAAATGTATACCTTACTTATTAAAATATTTCACATGTATAATATTGTTAACATAGATTTAGAATCATATCTATATATAACACTCTATCCATCCTAGTGGATATACAAATATGTGCCTTCCCCTTAAAATTAATAATTCTAAAGACTTGAAGTTTTTCACAGATTCTTCTCAAATGCTTTCTATGTTTCGCTACAGTTCGGTGTGTATAGAGCGAGATTGCGTCTCTCACCTTCTCCCTGGACTTGGGACTACAGTTGGAGTTCTACTTTTTGTGATATATTTGACGCCTACCTCATTGATTCTTCTTATTTCTAAATTACACAGTTCTGCATCAATTTTATTAAATGAATTACATTTTCAGAATCAATTTTCACGCTGATTGCTAAACTAAAATATGTTTTAACTCACCACGTCAGAGCTGTTTGCAATTCAAAGCTTTATGTGTATATGTACTGATGTTTAGAAAAAGTATAAGAGAAAGCCCCAAAAGAAATCGACCTAAACAAGGAGAAACAAATTAAAGCAAATTTGTTCACGGATGACCAGCAAGTTTTGGCACATTCTGAAGATAACTTACAAAGATCACTAAACATCTTGAATAGAATAATGAAATAACAACATATGAGAGTATCTTCTCAGAAAACTAAATCGATTATAATTACTGGGGAAAAAATGTACGAGGAGAAACAGTAATACACAACGAAGTAATAGAACATATACCCTCTTTTAATTTATTGAGATGTCAGATGAGTACGGAACAAATAAGTGAAGTTTTGGAAGTCAATATAGTGAAAAAAACTGAATGAATACATTAAGACATATTTAAGAAATATGTAAAAGAAATGAAATAAAACAGATAGTGCGTAATGTAATAATTAAGGCAGCCTTAAAATATGGTGGTCAAACCCGGGCGTTGCAAAGACAAGATAAAGGACGTCTAGAAGGTATCTGATGGGGATGAATAGAAGAGATAGCATTAGAAACCAGGCTATAAGTATGCTTGATGATATCTGTAAGTACCAGAAGCAATAAAAATAAAATGTAATAAGAATTCCAAGTTTAGATTACCTAGACTTGCAATGCATTAGGTTTAAAACTATGGGGTCAAGATGACCAAGAAGACGATGCAGTATCAAAAGCTTGCTAAGAAGAAGCAGGAGAAATAAAAGTAAACGATATACGTCTGTGATACCAAGAATATGATAGTTAAAACCACTTTAACCGAAATGAGTAAACGACAAAACTGTTTAATATATTGTGACTCTGTGTGTTCGTGAAATTAAAAATCCAGGTTACAAATACCAAAAACTGCTCTTTATTTTTTTAGAAATCAATCTGAAAGTCCAGAATTACGTCACATACACAATACAACTTGCAAGGTCATCGACCACAAAGACAGTTCAGACAGCTGTTTACGCGACGGCGTCCAATTACCCACTTACTCACTGTGGCGGGCGGACGCCCTTTTTCTTATAAATTACCCACATTCCGGAATGTTCTCACACTATCAAGACGCGGTTAAAACAAAGAGGAACTCTCGAATATTCCATCTCCTCCCCCCTCCGTTACGGTGAGCCTTTATCTACATAATGCAGTGCCCGTCGCCTTGAACTAGTTGCCCGCGCCGCCTATATCAACAATTGACTCGCGACACTATCGATCAAATGGTATCACCAGCTCATTCAGGAATACCTGGGTTATTTCTTAACAATGTGTAATTGGTTATATATCACCTTCGTACGCGCAACATTTAGACAAAAACTCAATATATAAACCTTCAAGTATAGAAGAATGTCAGGAAGCTAAACTGAGTTGGATAGAATTATAAAACTTTCCACAGATTTTCCTTCCAAAAGATAACAATTCTGATGGGTCTATTTTGTTATTTTTACACTATATGGCTCCAGGTTGGTTTTGTTCACACAAAAATTGAGATATACATAAAAATAAAGGGCAAAATTCTAATATATGCAAATGGTTCTTAATAACTAAGATATATAGATACATACATAGCAATTTTAACATCGGCGACATATAAAAGCTGCTACGTTTACTTCCTGCTTCATAAAACTTCCACACTGTGTGTCGTAGACGTCGCAGCAACTTGAAAAATATCTGAGCCTTAGTTAATGTTTGAGGTTTTTTGGTAGGGGCTACACTTTAGCGTTGAAACAATACTTACTGTACCACGTACACAAAGCTATCAGGCTCACCAGTAAGTAGAGCAGAAATTACGTTGCATAAAAAAATTAATATCGAAATTCTACTGCAAACCCAAAAACAAGTGTAAGTGAAATAAATGCATTATTGACAAAAGTAGCTGCGACAATTGCCCTCAAATAAATAAGTAGTTAAATTGTTAAATATGTAAAATATGAAGCTATTAAGAGTGAAGCAAATAAATATATACAAATATAATAATTTGTAAATTAAAACTTCACGTATCTTATACGAAATGATGATAATTCTTATAAATTCTCCAGAATCGCGATTTCATGTATACTTATACACATCCTCAACTGTCGTCATCATTACTAAACAACAGATGTTGATGTGTTCTTGTTAGTACTACCAAAATCTGAAAATAAAACTAATTTAAAAACAGAATCGATTGCCGATATTTCAAAATTGTGTATGTCATGTTTTTTTTTAAATAAATATATTTTCCCAAACCATTAAATCTATCAGAACATTTAATTGTATTAAAATTTTAAAATAATTTAACAATAGGGTAAGTGAAGTTTTAGGTTAGAAATTATTATATTTTCATATAGTTAAATTGTTAGATGACGGAAACATATTAATCTCAACTCCTACCAGTGGAATATATAATTAAAATATATTTAAATTACGACATTTGCCATTAAATAGACAGTAATAATCAATAATGTCGTAACAGGAGTTCAAACCTGTATGAAGTTATAAATTGTTTTAATTCTGTTTTATATTGTTTTAGCCATAACTGCAGTAGTTAAAATTAATAATATTTATGAAAAATAACACATATTTTATATAAAATTTCAGAGAAGGTCCCACATTTTCAATGTGTGAATTAAAATTATGAGGATGAGTAAAGTTCGTTATCGAAAAAACAAAAACTGTAATCATTATTTATTGAACAACCCTCGTATTTTCAACAAAGAGGACCATAGTTGAGGAACTAAGAATTTTCGAGATATATGCTGTAGTAATATTACTGTGTACTTACATGTTATATTTATTAAAATCTACTAACGCTCTCCAATGTAGTGGATGTACAAATATGTGTCTTCCCCTCAAATTTAATAATTCCAAAGACTAGAGGTTCTTCAGAGATTCTACTCAAATGGTTTCTATGTTTCGCTATAGTTTGGTATCGGTATAACGAGTTTGGCGTGTCTGCTCTTTTCCCTGGGCTTGGGACTAACACACACATGATGTGATTTCCTACATGGAAAGATCTTCAGAACCCTAACTGCTAGCCTATTATGAACATTTCAGACAGCTTCACACATTAATAAACAAGCAATATTCAAGTGGGAAGGAAATGGGTACTGACACTGTTTTCAAACACACTGCTTCACAGGGAGTGACTTGTAATCGAGAGGAACTCATGTAAATTAAACGGTATGCACCAATAAAACAGTTTAAATTGTTTTTATTAACCTTCATTCATTTCACGATTTAACAAACTTTCAAATTTCCTGACAACTCCTGACCACTTTGGGCTTGCTAAACTGAGAGTTTACGGTATATCCCATGTAAAGTTGCTGTGTAGTTGTAGAATTCCTTCTACATTTTGTGTCTGGTCCTTGAACACAATGCACTTATATGCAGGTTTTATATGCACTAACCCTTCGAGTTCACACACACATACCTGCAAGTACCTTCTTTTAGACTCAGGTGATCTAAAATTTATTTCCAATGCGATCTCAACATTTTACTTTTGACTAGAATTCAGTTCCCCCTCTACCTAATACTCACATGCCGTAAGGAAAGTACCGTGAAGTGGCCATACAGAAATATATTTCATTTAACATTTGGCTAGAGTTCAATTTTTCCTCTAAAAACAGCGTATGTACAGGCAACACTAAATAATAATACTAAAAAGCCTTATGAACAAAACAGGGTGCAAAATCGCCGTTCAACTGTCCGCCTAGTTGAGTCACTGCGACCACAGCGACACACAGTGGAAGTGTCTTGCAATAGGAAGTACACGTAGTTTAACACAGATGACGCGGAGGTTGTAATTACCATGTATATTTCTATATGTGTTAGTTATTAGGTATTTGTCAAAGTATTGAAATGATGCTATTTTGTTTTGGTTTAGAATTCACTGTAAACCTAAACATTGGTAAGTTGAAGTTATTCTGTATACAAAAATAAAAATAGACCGAAAAGGGTACAACATTTTAAACAGTAGCCTACAACTACTTTTATAGCCCTTACAAAACCAGGTTAAACTTTTAAACCAACAAATAACTGAAAAGTGTAGTATCAAATGAAGAGCCTGTAAGCCGGGTCCATTGTACCGGCACCAGGTATATCAAACAAAAATAAAAAGCCTAAGCCTAACTGTTATTTATGCGAACAAATTCAACTTATAATTAACCTCATACTAGACGCAGCTTACGCGCAGTACTAACAATCATACATATGTACACACTAATTTTGCTTGTAAGGATAATGTATGGCTAACGCTATCCTGGCGCTCACTACTAGCATTAATTACACGTTTTACCCGCTTCAGGGGGGACAGACCAGTAACTAAGAACTAAAAGTACTATAACTTACACATGACTACCTCCTCTATCATTGAAGATGCAATCGCTGCGTTAGGACGGCGTTTCCTATTGGAAACGACGCTACACCCCACTACATCCCTCACTATAAATCCGCAACGGTATAATGAGGGCTTCGGCCATGCTTATGTCCTAGCACTCAACCTCACCTCGGTTAGGCCATACGGCCAACCTGTACACGCTCTCCATGAATCCGCGGGTGCTTATAGCCGTACTGTTTGAATTCCTGTCCTCGCTACTCTCTGGTGGAGGTTTTTTAGTGGGTAGTACCTTCGGGTGATGCTCACTCTCCCGGCTGTGCCATCCCAGTACAGTCGGGGTTAGTCCAAAAAGGGATTTTTTCTCCACTTGAAAAAAAAAAGAAAACAACTATGATACATATTTGACGGGAGTACTGAACCATTTATATCGAACTACGCCTACTATTTATTAATCAGTAATGCTGCTTTGCAGTTCGATTGAACAATTTATGTACGACGTCTCCTGGACTGTGGCAGTGCATCATGAGTTTCTTAGTCCTCAGCTACTTTCTTTTGATATGTCAAGTTTATTAACTGCTGTTCAAAGTAAATTTTACTTATTCATTCCATAGAATGCATTTAAATTAAAACTGGAATAAGTTTCGGGTTAAGTAATTTGGTGTGAGAAGTAAGTGCGAAAGAGGACAGGCATGTGCAAAATAAAACGAACAACGTTCGTGCGCTTGACTTAAAATGAATGTGCAGTTCGGTACTATAAAATGAGATATTATTTAAATTAAACATTTACAAAATCTTAAAAATAACATGACACAAAATACAGTTAGTATGTAATGGATGAATCGCAATAGAAATGAATTAATTAGAAACAACAGTGAAACAGACAAAAAATAGGAAGGCTTCAGGGATAAATGGATATGGAAACAGGAAGCTACAAATAAGATTTTTGAATAAAATATGGGGCCCGACAACATACTGGAAGAATAGAAAGCGGCAAAATTATATATACACAGGTTGTTCCAAAACAACCGGAACGATTATACCCGTTGCGTAGTTTATAACTTAACTAGTCCGTATTTCGGTGTCGCAGCTTCGAAGTTCTGTTAGGTTTAATTTTATGCAGCACGATTTTGAGATTAGGCAGCGCAGGAACCACTCACTGGCGTGCGAACCTAAAAGAGTTGTTATTGGGACGAAACATTTCTCCTTGCCCTTTATGAGTGTCGCTATCCTACCTTTCAGGTAATGGGGCAAAGGGCAGTTACTTGTGAAAAAGTCGACTAATAACTCGGACAGTTGCAAGGTTGCTCTTCAGTGTAAACTACACATGCCGTCCTAAACAGAGAGGACTTTGCTCGTACCCTACATACATATATATGGTTTTGATGGATGGAGGAGCTGAAGGGAGCTCCATGAATGCAGGATTACTTTAGTTTTATTAAAAAAAATTAATTGCAAAGATGTTTACATCAATGATAATATTAATTTGTTTAACTTCAGAGCATTTTGATATGATTTTAACTGTACAATACTTTCAACCACTTATTGTAAATATCAACAGCTTCCTTTTCACCTACAAATGCTTTATTTCGTATTATCAAACACGTTTAATAAAATGCTCGTCTCATTGTATAAGCCATTTAGTTTTGGTTAACTTATCTACAATACTTTGATGTTGTTTTCTGTTCTGTTTATAATTTAATGCCTCCATCCCCAAACTCAATTACATTAACTTCCCCCTAAAGGGTATAGGCTGCATATGTCCATCAGTTTATTTGCCATCATGGACTTCTATAACGTAATTTTGGAACACGTTAAACACTGATGAGCAATAAGTAAGCAATAGCTTATTTATTGCGATTTCTAAGCCAAAGAAATTCTTAATAGAAGCAAGCAAGCTGCTGTGGTATATGCCGTTTTGTTTACAAACAGCTACAGCACGCAGAACGGCGTGTGATCTATATCTGCAAACTCCGACAGCGTGAGACACGTGGCGTTGTTCCTGTCATTGACTAATCAACAGTCATTCTGGAGCATTTTTGTGCTCTATTGGCGGAAAAGACTATCTATATCTGTCACATAGAAGCTACCCGAATACTTTAAAACGTTCGTTTGGTGGCGTTTACCAACACCCTTAAAACACACACACACACACACACACACACACACACACACACACACACACACACACACACACACACACACACACACACACACACACACAAACACATACACACACATATATTGCTTAAAAGGGAACAGAAATGAGTGTAAAGTTATACACTCATTACCTTCTGCTACCAATTGTATACCAGCGTTTTGAAAATAAAACTACAACCAATCGCAGAAACATTACTGCGGGAACAATAGTGTGGATTCGGCAAAGGAAAACGTTATATTCACTATAAACAGATTATGGGAAGGAAAGATAGTTCTATGGACCCTTATACATAATGTTGTTGCATATTGAGAAAGCATATAACCAGTTGAATCGTGGAAAAGTGTGGCAGATACTACATAATTACAAGATAAAACACATTAAATACCATTAAATCTTCCTAAAACACTTAAATATATAAAAGATAAGAGTTGATAAGGGAGGATAAATACCTTCAAAATACAAAATGAATTGCGACAAGTATCTGAATTGTTACCTCTTCTATCTATAATACATATGAATATAATTTTAGAAAAATTGTATGAGTAAGCTCCAATAGGCATCGACCTAAACAAAGAAAAGTAAAGAAAACAATATTATTCGCGGGTGGCCAGGTAGTTTTGGAAGATACTGAAGATAATCTACAAAGATCACCAAACATCTTCAATAGAATAATAACACAACAAGATATACAAATACAATCACAAAAAAATTACTCGATTGCAATGTATGGGTAAAATTATAGACGAGTAAAGACAGTAATAGACAACAAAGTAATAGAACAGAGGTCCACTTTTAATTAAATGCGTTGTCAGCTCAGTGCGGAACTAATGAACAAAGACTTGGCAACGAATGCAGTAAATTAAGACAAACTGAATGGATATAGTGACGCGAATGCTTTGCTGCGACGAGGCATTCAAAGAGACGGGCAGAGCAGTGCGAAGATAAAAGCTCGCCGAAGCGGCGGAGGGAAGGATATGGATTTCTCGAGGGTTCTTCTTTCTTCTAGCTCAATCTAATTGCCTGAGAGCATTCCAGATGTTGAGTGATCTATAAAAGGGAAGCCGCAGCCTGCCACTGGACAGTTAGTTTTTAATTCCACTTACGTGCATGAACAGCTGTGAGAGTGTTGGATGACCATGCAAGCTGTATTGTGTCCGTGATGTAATTCTGGACTATAAAAGTGTGTTTGTACGGAAATAAATAACCTGAACTTTTAATTTCTCGAATCCACAAAGCCATAATATAAAGAAGTATTTTGGAATAAATATTTGAACTGAACTAAAACAGGTTGTTTAATCTGTCCAAGGCAGCCTTAAAATATTGCAGTGAATCCTGAACGTTGAAAAGTCAGGATAAGGAATGTTTAGAGTCTATTTGGTGGGAAAGACTAGAACTGGAAACCAGGATATAAGAACGCAAGTGAAATAGGAGCATGTATGTCAAATGCGTACATAACACGACGGATTGATTAAAAGCAAACGAGTACAAAATAATGCCGATGGAATCGGTAATTTACCCAGCTGAACACCTAATTTGGAAACAGCTGGGTTATTTGCTAAGGAAATTTTAATTATATATTACAAAAATGCTCAGAAACTTCTGTCATACAATGGGGAGATATTGAAAAATCCAATGAACACACGGTTGAACTTATTAAACTTATAAGGAATATCCTATACTGCTGTTCTGAAACACTATAATTCTGATGTATTTACGTCGACTTTTTATATAATATAGTTTCAAGTAAATTTCCTTTTCACATTCGGGGTAAGCTGTACATGAAAGCCGGAGCTCAGTATTCTAATATATGGAAGCTGTTCTTAATAGCTATGATTTATTGATATATACATATCAATTAGAGCATCGGCGACATCTAGAATACGATATAGGAACTTGGTGTTTCGTAAGGCTTTCACTATGTGCCGTAGTGATCGCAGCCGCTCAGGAAACATGCTGGACATTTGAACTTCGGTTTCTTTTTTGTTTGTTAGTGATTTTTTAGTTTACCGTTATCAATATACTATCCGTACCACACTCGTAAGTAGTAGGTAGAGGAGAAATTATATTATAACAAAAAACTTAATGTCCTAATTCTACTGCAAATACTACCCAAAGCTATGAAGCAGGTTTAATACAATTTTAATGGCTATCAATTATATAATAATTAAAACTACACACGTGAATGCCCTACAGATGAATAAGTAATTAAAGTATAACTTAAAATTTTAATCTGAATTGCTATCAGTCCAATAGACAGTTAAAATGTATTATAAAACTATTACAATTACTCGTACTTTTCAAAAACTCAGAAATAACTTATAACCTTCTAACAAGAAGTCAAACATGTAGGAAGTTATAAATTATTTAAACATTATTTTATTGATTTTTAACGGCAGTAGTTAAAATTATTAATATTTAAGATACAAAAGCTAATATTTACTTAAAACACTTACTTTAAATAAAATCTTAAACAATGTACTACATATTAAATGTGCTAATTATTAAAGTCTGAGGTGCGATTTTCCATGTATAATAAGAATTTATAAGCTTAATGAATAACCTTAGATCTTAACATCGTAATGATAGGATTAAAATACCTATTTAACATATTAGTTAACAAACCTTTGAAAAGAACATCTCTAATTCTAAATTTAAAAATAATATTTGAAATCCCTGTAACGTAAAAGCCTACATTAATTTGCATATGATTTAAATCAGTTTCAAGAGAAGTAACACATATTATTATATTTATAGATAAAGTTAGTAAATATTCTTTTAAAAAATTAAAGTAAATTTTCTTCTCCATACTAAATACTCAAGCAACATAGGCATACCCACAAAGCACAGTTACACCAATCACTACATACTAGACAAGGAATTTACCTAAAGTAAAATTAAATAAATTTCTTATATGAGGTTTTAATATGTCTTTGTTAAGGAAAAAATAAAATAGGGACTGACATAATATAATAAGTTTTTATAAACAAAATGTATATGTTCTTTACAAAATAAACCAATAGTATCACAAAAATTCTGCAAAATTCGAACTTTGTTACGTCCTTTACTTAAATAAATATATCCTAATACTTTTTGCCTTAAAAAACTAAAAATATCTATTTGAACTATAAAGAAAATAATTAAAATCAATCAAACTAACAACAAAATCAATTGTTTTGTTAACATTTACTATCAATTATTACTTAAAATCATGCTTACAAATTCTATATCTTCTGCTCTTAGTTCTCACAAAACAGTTTAATTATTAATATTCAAGAATTATTTTAAACGTCTCGTCCTCTCGTACTAATATATTTAATAAATTTAAAGATGCAAATAAACCTGACACAAGTTAGATTAAACTTCTAAGAATGTTTCCTGGTAACTGAAAATATATACCTCACTTACTAAAATATCTCAGAAGTAAAATATTGTTCACAAAGGTTTAGAATCATTCCTCAGAAAATCAATATTTTCGAGATATGTACTGTAGAAATATTACCGTGTGCTTATCGTGTCACATAGGCTCAACCTGTCGGGTAACTATAAGCTCTAAGGATCCTGGGCTCATTTGAGCATCATTTCACCCATTCCATTCATCGTCCTATATGACTTAGCGTTAGAGGACGTAAAAGTACAAAAAAAAAAAACAAAAAAAAAAAAAAAGGTTAGGCACTTCAGTTTATAGTTTTCAGTTTATTATTTAAAATTTGAAATAAATAACTAATACATATGTGTGCATATATATGTATATATAAAACTCTATCCATCCTAGTGGATATACAAATATGTGCCTTCCCCTTAAAATTAATAATTCTAAAGACTTGAGATTCTTCAGAGATTCTTCTCAAATGCTTTCTATGTTTCGCTACAGTTCGGTGTGTATAGAGCGAGATTGCGTTTCTCACATTCTCCCTGGACTTGGCACTACAACTAGAGTTCTACTTTTTGTGATATATTTGACGCCTTCCTCATTGATCCTTCTTATTTCTCAATTACACAGTTCTACATCAATCTTATTAAATGAATTAAATTTTCAGAATCAATTTTCACGCTGATTGCTAAACTAAAATATGTTTTAACTCACCATGTCAGAGCTGTTTGCAATTCAAAGCTTTATGTTTGTGTGTATATGTATCGAAGTTTAGAAAAATTATAAGAGAAAGCCCCAAAAGAAATCGACCTAAACAAGGAGAAACAAATTAAAGCAAATTTGTTCACGGATGACAACCTAGTTTTGGTACATTCTGAAGATAACTTACAAAGATCACTAAATATCTTGAATAGAATAATGAAAGAACAACATATGAGAATATCTTCTCAGAAAACTAAATCGATTATAATTAATGGGGAAAAAATGTACGAGGAGAAACAGTAATACACAACGAAGTAATAGAATATATACCCTCTTTTAATTTATTGAGATGTCAGATGAGTCCGGAACAAATAAATGAAGTTTTGGAAGTCAATATAGTGAAAAAAACTGAATGAATACATTAAGACATACTTTGTAAGCAATTTGAGGAATGAAATAAAACAGATAGTGTGTAATGTAATAATTAAGGCAGCCTTAAAATATGGTAGTGAAACCCGGGCGTTGAAAAGACAAGATAAAGACGTCTAGAAGGTATCTGATGGGGATGAATAGAAGAGATAGAATTAGAAACCAGGCTATAAGTATGCTTGATGATATCTGTAAGTACCAGAAGCAATAAAAATGAAATGTAATAAGAATTCCAAGTTTAGAGTACCTAGACTTGCAATACATTAGGTATAAACCTATGTGAACAAGATGACCAAGAAGACGATGCAGTAACAAAAGCTTGCTAGGAAGAAGCAGGAGAAATAAAAGTAAACGATATACGTCTGTGATACCACGAATATGATAGTTAAAACTACTTTAACCGAAATGAGTAAACGACAAAACGATTTAATATATTGTGACCCTGTGTGTGCGTGAAATTAAAAATCCAGGTTACAAATACCAAAAATTGCTCTTTATTTTTTTTAGAAATTAATCTGAAAGTCCAGAATTACGTCACATACACAATGCAACTTGCAAGGTCATCGACCTCAAACACAGTTCACACAGCTGTTCACGCACACGCGTCCAATTACCGAATGGCTCACTGGCTTAAGGTTTTTATTTGTAACTTATTAGCCTGGTGCCGGTATATTGGACCCGGATTTCAGGCTCTACATTTACATGGGTTTATAATTCTGGGTATGGTTTTTTTTATTGTCTTTTGGGTTCTTCTAAAACCCATCCGGCGACCTGTTCTGAGGCCGCCGAGAACCAGTTTTATCTGGTTATCTGTCTCGGTCTTTCTTTTTCTTGTTTTTATATTTACACTGCGCTTATCTTGCGCGCGCGCGCGCGCCCACACACACACACACACACACACACACACACACACACACACACACTCACACACACCTGGGCATACCACGTAGTCCCATTATCACACGCACAACACTGTACAGATTTGGCTGTTGGCGGGTGGGCTCCCTTTTTATAGATTACTCACATTCAGGTATGTTCTCAAACCATGGAGACGCGGCTAGTAGAAATACGAACTCTCGAAAAATCCATCTCCTACCCCCCCCCCTCGTTTCGGCGAGCTTTTTCTTACACACTGCAGTGCCCGTCCCTTTAAACTTGTCGCCCACGCCGCCTCGATCAACAATGGGCTCGAGACACTATCGATCAAATGAACAATGCTCCCAGCTTAACACCTGATTCAAGAAATAGCTGGTTGGTTCTTAACAATATGTAATTGGTTATATATCACTTCCATGCGCGCAATATTTGGACAAAAATCCAGGTAATCGAAATGGAATTTGAATAAGAATATAAGGATAATTGTTTGAATTTGATACAACTATAAAACAATCCAAAGATTGTCCTTTTATAAGCAATAGAACTCTGATGGCTTTATTTTGATATTCTTATGTAATATAGTAAAAGCTTGGTTTTGTTCACATGAAAATTGATATGTACATCAAAATGCAGAGCAATATTCTAATATATGCAAATGGTTCTTAATAACTAAGATATATAGATATATACCTAGCAATCTCAACTTCGGCGATATCTAGAGGCTACTACGGGTACCTCGTGTTTCGTCAGACTTCCACTGTGTGTCGTAGACGTCGCAAACTTATTTGAGCCTCTGTTAATGTTTGGGTTTTTTATGTAAGGGGCTACACTTTAGCGTTGAAACAATACTTCCTGTACCACGTACACAAAACTATCAGGCTCAGCAGTAAGTAGAGCAGAAATTACATTGCATAACAAAAAATTAATATCGAAATTCCCCTTGGATCCCAAAAACTATGCTGTAAGTTAAATACAAGTTTAAGGGAAATGAATGCAATATTGACAAAAGTAGCCGCGATACTTCCCTCACATAAATAAGTAGTTAAAGTGTCAAGTATGTGAAATATGAAGCTATTAAGAGTGAAGCAAATAAATATATACAAATATAATAATTTGTAACTTAAAACTTCACTTATCTTATAAGAAATGATGATAATTCTTATAAATCCTCCAGAATAGCGATTTCATGTACCTATACTTATACACATCCTCAATTGTCGTCATGGTTACTAAACAACAGATGTTGATGTGTTCTTGATAGTACCACCAACATCTAAAAATAAAAGAAATTTAAATACAGAGTCGACTGCCGGTACTTGAAAATTCCTTACACGATATTTGTTTTTTAAAATAAATATCTTTTCCCAAGCCATTAAATCTATGGGACAATTTAATTGTTTTAATAAGTTAAAATAAATTAACAATAAGATAAGTGAAGCTTTAAGTTAGAATTTATTATACTTGCATATAGTTAAATTTTTACTTTTGGGAAACATATTAATCTCAGCTCCTACCAGTGGAATGTATGATTAAAATATATTTAAATGATGACAATTACCATTAAATAGTCAATAATAATTAATAATGTCCTAACAGGATCTCAAACCAGTATGAAGTAATAAATTGTTTTAGTTCTATTTTATATTGTTTTAGGCATAACTGCAGTAGTTAAAGTTATTCATATTTATGACAAATAACTCATCTTTTCTATAAAATTTCAGAAATGGTTCACATTTTCAATTTGTGAATTAAAATTATGAGGATGAGTAAAGGTACGCTGTCAAAAAAAAAAAAAAAAAAAAAAAAAAAAAACTGTGATCATTCTTTATTGAACAGCCCTCGTGTTTTCAACAAAGAGAATCATTGTTGAGAAAATAGGAATTTTCGAGACACATACTGTGGTAATATTTCGGTGTACTTATCATGTGTTACATAGGCTCAGGGGTTTAATTTTTAAAATTTATTATTTAAAATGTGAAATAATATTATTGCTAGGTATATTTTATATTTATAAAGTGTTATATTTATTAAAATCTACTAACGCTCTCCAATCTAGTGGGTGTACAAATATGTGTCTTCCTCTGAAAATTAATAATTCCAAAGACTAGAGGTTCTTCAGAGGTTCTTCTCAACTGGTTTCTATGTTTCGCTATATTTTGGTATCGGTATAGCGAGGTTGGCGATTCTGCTCTTTTCCTTGGGCTTGGGACTACCACAAAAACACACAAATGAGGTGATTTCCTCCATAGAAAGAGCTTCAGAACCCTAACTGCTAGTCGATTATGATTCAATAAAGAAGCAATATTCAAGTGGGAAGGAAATGGGTACTCCCACTGTTTTCAAACACACTGCTTCATATGGAGTGATTTCTAATCAAGAATAAATCAGTAAAACAGTTTAAATTGTTTTTATTAACCTTCGTTCATTTCACGAGTTAACAAACTTTCAAATTTCCCGACAAGTTCTGACCACTTTACGTGTGCTAAACCGATAGTTTACGGTATATTCCATGTAGAGTTGCTGTGTAGTTGTAGAATTCCTTCTACATTTTTGTGTCTGGTCCTTGAACACAATTCACTTATATACAGGTTTCATATGCATAACATTCCGAGTTCACACACACATGCCTGCAAGTACCTTCTTTTAGACTCAGGTGATCTAAAATTTATTTCCAATGCGATCTCGACATTTTACTTTTGACTAGAATTCAGTTCCCCCTCTACCAAATACTTACATGCCGTCAGGAAAGTACCGTGAATTGGCCATACAGAAATATATTTCATTCAACATTTGGCTAGAATTCAATTTTTCCTCTAAAAGCAGCATATGTACAGGGCACACAAAGTAATAATAAATACTAAAAAGCCTTACGAAGAAAACCGGCTACAAGCTCGCCGTTCCACTCTACGCCTTGTTGAGTCACTGCGACTACAGCGACACACAGTGGAAGTGTCTTGCAAGAGGAAGTACACGTAGTTTAACACAGATGACGCGGAGATTGTAATTAACATGTATAGTTCTATATGTGTGCTAGTTATTAGTTATTTGATGGATGCAAGAGCTGAAGGGAGCTCAACGAATGCACGATTACTTTAGATTTATTAAAAATTAATTGCTAAAGTAGTTACATCAATGATAATATTTATTTGTTTAACTTCAGAGCATTTTTATATGATTTTAATTTTACAATGCTTTCAACCACTTACTGTAAATATACACAGCTTCCTTTTCAGTTACAAATGCTGTATTTAGTATTATCAAACAAGTGAAATAAAATGATTGTCTCATTGTATAAGCCATTTAGCTTTGGTTATCTTATCTACAATTCTTTGATGATATGTTCTGTTTCGTTTATCATTTAATGCTTCCATCCTAACCTCACTAACATTAACTTCCCTCTAAATTATAAGCTGCATATGCCCATCAGCTTATTTGCCACCATGGATAGCCATGACGGAATTTTGGAACACGTTAAACACTCATGAGCAATAGGTAAACAATAGCTTATTTATTGCGATTTCTAAGCCAAAGGAATTCTTAATAGTTGCAAGCAGGCTACTACAGAATATGTCGGTATGTTTACAAACAGCTACAGCACGTGGCACGGCGTGTGACCTATACCTGCTAACTCCGACAGCGTGAGGCACGTGGCGTTGTTCCTATCACTGACTAATCAACAGTAATTCTGGAGCATATTTTTGGGCTTTGTTGGCGGTAAAGACTATCTATATATGTCACATAGAAGCAAAACTTCAAAATTTTCGTTTGGTGTCGTTTTGATACTCCCTTATCATACATACATACATACATACATACATACATACACACACACACACACACACACACACACACACACACACACACACACACACACACACACACACACACACACACAAAGGGAACAGAAATGAGTGTAAAATACAGTTATGCCCTATTACCCTTCCGCTAACAACTGTATACCAGCATTCTGAAAATAAAACTACAACCAATCGCAGAAACATTACTGCGGGAACAATAGTGTGGCTACGGCAAAGGAAAACGTCATATTCACTATAAACAGATTATGGAAAGAAAAGAGAGTTCTATGAACCCTTAGACTTAATGTTATTGGATAACGAGAAAGCATATAATCAGTTGAGTCGTGAAAAGCTATGGCAGATACTATATAATTACAAGATAAGATACATTAAATGCCATTAAATCTTCCTAAAACACTAAAATAAATAAAAGATATGAGTTGATAGGGAAGGATAAATACCCTCAAAGGAAACAAGCGACTAAGAGAAGGATGTGAATTGTCACCTCTGCTATCTATACTACATATGAATATAATTTTAGAAAAATTGTATGAGAAAGCCCCAAAAGGCATCGACCTAAACAAAGAAAAGAAAACAATATTATTCGCGGGTGGCCAGATAGTTTTGGAAGATTCTGAAGGCAATTTACAAAGATCACCAAACATCTTGAATAGAATAATAAGACAACAAGATATGAAAATACAATCACAAAAAATTACTCGATTGCAGTGTATGAGTAAAATAATAGACGAGTAGAGACAGTAACAGACAACAAAGTAACAGAACAGATGTCCACTTTTAATTAATTGCGATGTCTGATCAGTGCGGAACTAACGAACAAAGACTTGGAAACGAATATAGTAAAATAAGATAAACTGAATGGATATAGTGTCGCAAAAGCATTGCTGCGACGAGGCATTCAAAGAGACGGGCAATACAGCAAGGAGATAAAAGCTCGCTTAAGCGGTGGGGGAAGCAGACGGATTTCTCGAGAGTTCGTCTTTCTTCTAGCTCAAACTTAATTGTTTCAGAACATTCCGAATGGTGGGTAATCTATAAAAGGGAGGCGGCGGCTTGCCACTGGACAGTCAATTGTTAATTCCACTTGGGTGCATGAACAGCTGTGTGAGTGGTCGATGACCTTGCAAGTCTTATTGTGTCCGTAATGTAATTCTGGACTGTGTTTGTACGGATATAAAGAGCAATTGTTAGTGTCTGTACTTTTAATTTCACGAACCCACAAAGTCATAATATGAAGAAATATTTTGGAATATTTGAACTGAACTAAAACAGACTGTTTAATGTGTCCAAGGCAGACTTAAAATTTGGTAGTGAAACCTGAACTTTGAGAAGTCACGACAGAGAATGTTTAGACACTTTGTTGGGGAAGACTTGAAGAGGTAGAATTGGAAACCATAATACAAGAGCGCAAGTGAAATAGACGGAGCAATAGAAAGAGCACGTGTATAGCTACGTATTATGAACGCTGTGAGAATAAGGGAATAAGAGACGTACATAAGCCGACGGATTGACCAAAATTTAACTAAAATATAATGTCGATGGAGTCGTTTATTTACCCAGCTCAGCGCTTAATTTGGAAGCAGCTGGACAATTTGCTAAGGAAAGTTTAATTAATTATATATCACATCAATGCACAAAAATGTTAAAAAGATTATGAAATTAATCCAGAAGGAAATTAAATATTCAATGAACAAGCGATTTAATTTGATAAAGTTATAAGGAAAACCATAGACAGTTGTTCTGAAACACTATAATTCTGATGTGTTTATGGTGACTTTCTGTTTGAAATAGTGCCAAGCTAATTTTCTTTTCACTTTCTGGGTAAGAAGTACACGAAAACAAGAACTCAGTATTTTAATATATAGAAGCTGTTCTTAATATATAAGAATAATTGATATATACGTAGCATTTAGAGCTTCTGCGACATCTAGAATTCCCCATTGGAACTTGGAGTTTCGTAAGACTTCCACTGTGTGCCGTAGTGATCGCAGCCACTCAAAACACGCCAGACATTTTAACTTCCGTTATTTTTTTTTAGAGATGGTCTAATTTACCGTTATCACAATACTTTCCTAACCGCACTCATAAATAATAGGTAGAGGATAAATAACAAAAAAGTTAATGTGGTAATTCTACTGCAAATATTACTCAAAGCTATGAGGCAGGTTAAATACATTTTAATGGCTATCAATGAAATAATAATTAAAACTACACACGTGAATGACCTACAGATGAATAGGTAATTAAAGTGTTACTGAAAATATGAATCTGATTTGCTATCATTCCAATAGACAGTTAAAATATATTATAAAACTATTACAATTACACGTACTTTTAAATCCTCAGAAATAGCATATAACCTTCTAAGAGGTACTCAAACATGTAGGAAGTTATAAATTATTGAAACATTATTTTAATGATTTTTAACGGCAGGAATTGAAATTGTTAATATTTAAGATATAAAAGCTAATATTTACTTAAAACACTTATTTTAAATAAAATCTTAAACAATGTCCTACATTTTAAATGTGCTAATTATTAAAGTCTGAGGTGAGATTTTTTATTCATAATAAAAAGATTATTAGCTTAACGAATAATCTTAGATCTTGATATTCTAATTAAAAGATTAAAGTAACCATTTAAATTATTAGTTAACAAAAATTGTAAAACAACATGTCTAGCCCTGCATTTAAAGATAGTATTTGAGGTCTCCCTCACGTAAAAAAACCTACAACATTTTACCATGAGATTTAAAGCAGATTCAGGAGAAGTTACATATATTACTATACATATAAATAAAGTTACTGAAGATTCCTTGAAAAATTAAAGTGAATGCTCCTCTCCATACTAAATACTGAAGGAACATAAGCATACCTACAAAGCACAGTTACACCAAACAGTACATTATAGACAAGGAATTTACCTAAAGTAAAACTTCTTATGAGGTTGTAATATTCTTTTTGGTATAATAAAAATAAAATAGACAAATTACATAATATAATTTCTAATTAAAACAAAACTTTATATGTTCTTTGCAAAATATACCAACAGAATCAGCAAAATTCGGCAAAATTCCAACTTTATTACGTTCCTCACTTAAATAAGTATATATATTAATACTTTTTGCGTTAAAAAAATAAAATATATTTTTCAAAACTAAAGAAAATAAGTAAAATCAATCAAACTAACAACAACAAAATCAGTTGTTTTGTTAACATTTACTATCATTGATTACTTACAATCATGTTTACAAATTCTATACCTGCTGCTCTTAGATCTCACAAAATAGTTTAATTATTAATATTCAAGAATTATCTTAAACGTCTCATCCTCTCGTACTAATATATTTAATAAAATTAAAGATACAAATTAACCTGACACACGTCAGATTAAACTTCTAAGAATGTTGCCTGGTAACTGAAAATGTATACCTTACTTATTAAAATATTTCACATGTATAATATTGTTAACATAGATTTAGAATCATTTCTGAGAAAATAAAAACTTTCGAGATATGTACTGTAGAAATTTTAAAGTGTGCTTATCGTGTTATATAGGCTCAACTTATCGGGTAACTCTAAGCTCTAAGGACCCTAGGCTCATTTGAGCATGAATCATTTCAACCACTCCATTCGTCGTCCGGTAAGCCTTAGCATTGCAGGACGTAAAATCAAAAAAAAAAAATGCTCAACAATTTTAATTTTCCAGTTTATTATTTAAAATGTGAAGTAAATAACTAGTATATATATGAAAATATAACTCTATCCATCTTAGTGGATGTACAAATATGTGCCTTCTCCTTAAAATTAATAATTCTAAAGACTTGAGATTCGTCACAGATTCTTCTCAAACGATTTCTATGTTTCACTACAGTTCGGTGTGTATAGAGAGAGATTCCGTCTCTCACCTTCTCCCTGGACTTGGGACTACAGCTAGAGTTCTAATATTTGTGATATATTTGACGCCTTCCTCATTGATCCTTCTTATTTCTAAATTACACAGTTCTGCATCGATTTTATTAAATGAATTAGTGTTTCAGAATCAAACTTTCACGCTGATTGCTAAACTAAAATCCTCTTTCACTCCCAACGTCAGAACAGTTTGCAATTCAAAGCTTTATGATTGTGTGTATATGTATTTAAGTTAGAAAAATTATATGAGAACGCTCCAAAAGAAATCGACATAAACAAGGAGAAATAAAAGAAAAAAATAAAATGAAATAAAAAGAGAAGCAAATAAAAGCAATATTGTTCATGGATGAGCAGCTAGTTTGGGCACATTCTTAAGATAACTTACAAAGATAACTAAACATCTTGAGTAGAATAATGAAAGAACAACATATGACAATATCTTCTCAGAAAACTAAATCGATTATAATTAATGGGGACAAATGGACGAGGAGAAAAAGTAATACACAACGAAGTAATAGAACATATACCCATTTTAAATTAATTGTGATGTCATTTGAGTACTTAACAAATGAAGGAAGATTTGGAAGCCAATATGGTGAAAAAACTGAATGAATATATTAAGACATATTTTGGAAGCAATATGAGTAATGAAATAAAGCAGATAATGTGTAATGTAATATCTAAGGCAGCCCTAAAATATGGTAGTCAAACCTCGACGTTGACAAGATAAAGGACGGCTAGAAGGTGTCTGATGGCAAAAAATATAAAAGAGAAGCAGAAACCAGGTTATAAGTATGGTTGATGATATGTGTAAGTAGCAGAAGCAATAGAATGAAAATGGAATAAGAATACCAAATTTACATTACCTAGAATACAGGTAGACCGCAAACAAACTGCAGCCGTTGCGCGCATGCGCGAGTAGAGCCTTCTCCCCTTCTAGCCATTGAAGCATCACGTGACACCCAACGCTCCCTTATTGCATGCGACCGACGGCAATCCACACAAAACGATTGCATTTTTTTAATACACTGTATTTTAATAGTGTTGTGACTTTCGAAAGTAACAGGAAGTAACTACCTCAGACATGACCACACAATCGATCAAAAAATAGAATCATAATTTCGTTAAACTCTGAGGTATAACGCAGTGATTTGGCAGAAAATGCAATGAGTGAATGTAACAATGAATGAAACATGACCAGTGCTGCCCTTGCGATGGAAGAGGGACAATCTAAAATGACGGTAGAGAGGGAAAGTTAGAGGACTCCAGTTTTGGTAAGCCACGCCTCCAACAGCATTTTGTTCGCGGTCTAGTTATAGCAATACATTAGGTATAAACCTATGGGAACAAGATGACCAAGAGGACGATGCAGTAACAAAAGCTTGCTAGGAAGAAGCAGGAGAAATAAAAGTAAAAGATGTACGTCTCTGATACCACGAATATGATAGTTAAAACCACTGTAACCGAAATGAGTAAACGACAAAACGGTTTAAAATATTGTGACTCTGTGTGTTCGTGAAATTAAATATTTCAGGTTACAAATACCAAAAAAAATTGCTCTTTCTAGAAATCAATCTGACAGTCCAGAATTACGTAACATACGCAATACAACTTGCAGGGTCATCGACCACAAACACAGTTCACACAGCTGTACACGCGCACGCGTCCAATTACCGACTGACTCACTGTGGCGGGTGGGTTCCCTTTGTTATCGATTACTCACATTCCGGCATGTTCTCACACTATAGAGACGCGACTAGACTAAAGAAGACCTCTCGAGAAATCCATTCTGTTATCCCCCCTCCGTTTCGCCGAGCTTTTATCTACACACTGCACTGCCCGTCTCTTTGGACTTGTCGCCCGCGCCGCCTCGAACAACAATGGGCTCGCAACACAGTCGATCAAATGGTAACTGTTCCCAGTTCAGCATCTCATTCAGGAATACTTGGGTTATTTCTTAACAATGTGTAATTGGTTATATATCGCTTCTATTCGCACAACTTCTGTAAAAAATTCAAAATTACGGACATTCTATTTGTAGCAGAATATAAGGGAAATAAACTGAATTTGATACAATTATAAAACTTTCCACAGATTTTACTTCCAAGACACAACCACTCTGATGGGACTATTTCGATATTTTTATGTAATATAGCTCCAGCTTGGTTTTGTTCACATGAAAATTGAGATATACATCAAAATATATAAATATATAAGCAAATAAATATATACAAATATAATAATTTGGAACTTAAAGCATCCCTATCTTATAAGCAGTGATGATAATTCTTATAAATTCTCCTTAATCACGATTTCATGTATACTTATACACATCCTCAACTGTCCTCACCGTTATTAAACAACAAATGTTTGTGTGTTCTTGTTAGAACTACCAACATCTGAAAATAAAAGAAATTTAAAAACAGAATCGACTGCCGGTATTTCAAAATACTTTAGGCGATGTTTTTTTTTTTTTTTAAATAAATATATTTTCCCAAACCAATAAATATATTAGGCCATTTAATTATTTTAATAATTTAAAACAATTTTACAATAACATATGTAAAGTTTCAAGTTAGAGATTATTAATTTTTCATATAGTTCATTTGTTAGTTGCCGGAAACATATTAATCTCTGATCCTGCCAGTGGAACGTATAATTAAAGTATATTTATATTATGACAATTACCATTAAATAGACAGTAATAATAAATAATGTCGTAACAGGAGCTCAAACCTGTATGAAGCTATAAATTGTTGTATTTCTCTTTTATATTGTTTTAGCCATAAATGCAGTAAATAAAATTATTAATATTTATGACAATTAACTAATGCTCAAGTAAAACTCATATTTTATATAAAATTTCAGAGGAGGTCCTACATTTTCAATGTGTGAATTTAAATTATGAGGATGAGTAAAGGTACGTTGTCAAAAAAAGAAAATCTGTGACCATTGTTTATTGAACAGCCCTCGTATTTTCAACAAACAGAATCATTGTTGAGGAAATAAGAACTTTCGAGATATGTAATGTATTAATATTACTCTGTACATATGTGTTAGATAGGCTCAGAGCTTTAAAGTTTAAAATTTGTTATTTAAAATGGGAATTCATATTACTACTAGGTATATTTTATATCTATAAAATGTTATATTTATTGAAATCTACTAACGCTCTCCAACATAATTGACGTACTAATATGTGTCTTCCCCTCAAAATTAATAATTCCAAAGGCTAGACGTTCTTCAGAGATTCTTCTCAAATGGTTTCTATGTTTCCGTATAGTTTGGTGTCTTTATAACGAGGTTGGTGTGTCTGCCCTTTTTCCTGGTCCTGGGACAACCGCACACACATGATGTGATTTCCTACATGGAAAGATCTTCAGTATTATAACTGCTAGCCTACTATGAACATTTCAGACAGCTTCACAGTTTTATAAAGAAGCAATATTCAAGTGGGACGGAAATGGGCACTAACACATTTTTAAAACACATGACTTCACAGGGAGTGTCTTCTAATCAAGAGTAAATCATGTAAATGAAATGGCATGTACCAATAAAACAGTTTAAATTGTTTTTTCTTACCCTTCATTCATTTCACGATTTAACAAACTTTCTAATTTCCGGACAACTCCTGACAACTATGGGTTTGCTAAACCGAGAGTTTACGGTATATCCCATGTAAAGTTGCTGTGTAAATGTAGAATACCGTCTACAATTTTCTGTCTGGTCCTTGAACACAATTAATTTATATATAGGTTTCGTGTGCACTAACCTTCCGAGTTCACACACACGCATACTTGCAAGTAGCTTCTTTTAGACTCAGGTGATCTAAAATTTATTTCCAATGTGATCCCGTCATTTTAATTTTGACTAGAATTCAGTTCCCCCTCTACCTAATACTCACATGTCGTCAGGAAAGAACCGTGAATTGGCCATACAAAAATATATTTCATTTATCATTTGGCCAGAATTCAATTTTTCCTCTAAAAACAGCGTATGTACAGTGCGCACTAATTAAAAATTAATACAAAAAGGCCTTACGCACAAAACCGGCTACAAACTCGCCGTTCAACTGTCCGCCTTGTTGAGTAACTGCGACCACGGCGGCACACACTGGAAGTGTCTTGCAATAGGAAGTACACGTAGTTTAACACAGATGACCCGGAGGTTGTAATTACCATGTATATTTTTATATGTGTTAGTTATTAGGTATTTCTCAAAGCAATGGAATGATGCTCTTTTGTATTGGTTTAGAATTCACTGCAAACCTAAACATTGGCAAGTTGAAGTTATTTTGTATACAGAAGTTATTCTGAGGGCATAGTCAGGGCTTCGGCCATGCTTATGTCCTAGGACTCAACCTCACCTCGGTTAGGCCATACGGCCAACCTGTACACGCTCTCCATAAATCCGCAGGTGCTTATAGCGGTACTGTTCGAATTCCTCCCCTGGCTACTTTCCGGTTGGAGGTTTTTTAGTGTGTAGTACCTTCGGGTGAAGCTCACACTCCCGGCTGTGCCACCCATGTACAGTCGGGGTTAGTCCATAAATAGATTTTTCCTCCACTTGAAAAGAAAGAACTATGATACTTATTTGACTGGAATACTGAACCATTTATGTCGAAATACGCCTAATATTAATTAATTTGTAATGCTGTACAGACATGTGCAAAATAAAACGAACAACGTTCGTGCGCTTGCCTTAAAATGTTTGTCCAGATAACATAACAAAATATTATTTAAATTAATAATTTACAAACTTTAAAACATAATAACACACGGAATACAGAAACCAGGTAATGAATGAATCGCAATAGAAATGAAGGAATTGGAAACAACACTGAAACAGACAAAAAATAGGAAGGCTCCAGGGATAGATGGATATGGAAACAGGAAGTTACAAATGAGATTTTGAATGGTATATGGGGCCCGGCAAAATACCGGAAGAATAGAATATGGCACAAATTATAAATACAAAGGTTGTTTAAAAAGACACGGAACGATTATATCCGTTGCGTAGTTTATAACTTAACTTGTCCAAATTTCAGTGTCGTAGCTTCGAAGTTCTGTTAGGTATAATTTTATGCAGCATGATTTTGTGATTAGGCAGCGCAGGAACCAATCATTGCTGTGCGAACCTAAAAAAGTTGTTATTGGGACGAAACATTACTCCTTGCTCTTTATCAGTGACCCTAGCCTCGCTTTCAAGTAATGTGGCAAAGGGCAGTTATTTGTGCAAAAGTCGACAAAAACTCGGACAGTTACAAGGTTGCCCTTCAATGTAAACTACACATTCCGTCCTAACTGAGAGGACTATCCGTGTACTTAGATGGCAAACCCAAGCAATATGGAGCGATATACGAACGCCGAAATGACGGATATGATTTTTATGGATGGAAGAGCTGAAGGTAGTCCAACGAACGACCGATTAATTTACTTTTATTAAAAATTTAATTGCAAAAATATTTACACCCATGATAGTATTTATTTAACTTCATAGCAGTTTGATATGATTTTAATTGTACAATATTTCAAAAATGTTACTGCAAATATCATCAGCTTGTTTTCAGTTTCAAATGCTTTATTTCCTAGTAGCAAACACGTGTAATAAAATGCTGGTCTCATTGTATAAGCCATTTAGTTTTGGTTAACTTATCTACAATTCTTTGATGTTGTTTTCTGTTCCGTTTATAATTGAATGCTTCCATCCTCAAACTCACTAACATTAACTTCCCTCTAAAAGGTGTTGATGATGACATATAAGGCGCTCAGCTACGGCGGTCATCAGCGCCCTTTAAAAATCTAGTCATGGCAAAAGCCAGATATAAAGCTTTCTAAAAACTATACAAGTGTAACAAAACCTATTAAAAATACACGTACATAAAAAACATCAATCAAAACCTACTAAAAATTTCGTTCACTAAATCCTTAACTCTAAACTAAACAAGAATCTAAAAACCTTCTCCACGGGTCTCCACGCACGGCCTACACTTGGGTGGGCCTGTTGACCGTCTCCCTCAACCACGAAGAGGAGCCCACACGAGGGAGACTGTTGGCTCGGGACCCGAACCTACCGAAGTAGTCCCGTGGGGGGCTCTAAAAGGTATAAGCTGCATATGTGCATCAGCTTTATTGCCACAATGGACTGCTATAACAGAATTTTGGAACACGTGAGACACTGATTAGTAATAAGTAAGCAATAGCCTATTTTTTTGCGGTTTCTAAGCCAAAGATATTCTTAAGAGTAGCAAGCAAGCTACTGTGGAGTATGTCGGTATGTTAACAAACAGCTACAGCACGCGGCACAGCGTGTGATCTATATCTGCAAACTCCGACAGCGTGAGGCACGTGGCGTTATTCCTGTCACTGACTAATCAACAGTCATTCTGGAGCATCTTTGTGCTCTATTGACGGTAAAGACTATCTATATATGTCACATAGAAGCTAAGCAAATACTTCAAAATGTTCGTTTGGTGTCGTTTAGATACACCCTTAAAACACACACAGACACACACACACACACACACACACACACACACACACACACACACACACACACACACACACACACACACACACACACACACACACATTGCTTAAAGAGGTAACAGAAATGAGTGTAAAGTTATACACTCATTACCTTCTGCTACCAATTTTATACCAGCATTTTGAAAACAAAACTACAACCATTAGCAAAAACATTACCCCGGGAACAATTGTGTAGCTTCGGAAAAGGAAAACGTCATATTTACACTAAACAGATTATGGAAAGTAAATAGAGTTGTATGAACCCTTATACTTAATGTTGTTGCATAATGAGAAAGCATATAACCAGCTGCATGGTGAAAAATATGGCAGTTACTATATAATTATTGGATAAAACACATTAAATACCATAAAATCTTCCTAAAACACTAAAATAAACAAAAGATAAGAGTTGATAAAGAAGGATAAATACCGTCAAAATACATAAAGGTTTGAGACAAGGTTGTGAATTGTTACCTCTGTTATCTATTCTACATATGAATATAATTTTAGAAATATAATATGAGAAAGCCCCAAAAGACATTGACAAAATTAAGGAAAAGTAAATAAAACAATATTATTTGTGAGTGGCGAGCTAGTTTTGGCGGAATCAGAAGATAATCTACAAAGATAAACAGCCATCTTTAATTCGAATAATAAAACAACACGATATGAAAATACCGACATAGAAAACTAAATGGATTACAATGCTTGGGTTAAATAATAGACAAATAAATACAGTAATACACAACAAAGTGATAGAACGGATGTCCACTTTTAATCAATTGCGATGTCAGATCAGTGCGGAACTAATCAACAAAGACTTGGAAACGAATATAGTAAAATAAGACAAAGTAAATGGCTATAGTGTCGCGAATGCATTGTTGCGACCAGGCAATCAAAGAGACGGGCAGTGCAGTGCGGAGATAAAAGCTTGCCGAAGCGGTGTGGGGAAGGAGACGGATTTCTCAAGAGTTCGTTTTTCTTCTAGCGCCTTCTTAATTGTTTGAGAGCATTCCGGATGGTGAGTAATCTATAAAAAGGGAGCCTAATCCTGACAATGGACATTCAGTTGTTAATTCAACTCGCGTGCGTGAACAGCTGTGTGAGTGGTCGATGACCTTGCAAGTTGTATTGTGTCCGTGATTTAATTATTGATAAAAGTGTGTTTGTACGGAAATAAAGAACAATTTTTAGTGTTTGTAACCTGGACTTTTAATTTCACGAACCCACAAAGTCATAATATAAAGAAATATGGTGGAATAAATATTTGACCTGAAATAAAACAGACAGTTTAATGTGTCAAGGCAGCCTTAAAATATTCCAGTGAAACCTAAAGGGTGAGAGGTCAAGTTAAAGAATGGCTAGAGTCTATTTGGTGGGAAAGACTAGAGGAGCCAGAATTGTAAACCAGGATACAAGAACGCAAGTGAAATAGGAGCAATAGAAAGAGCATGTATGTCAACTGAGATAGCTACGTATTGTAGACGCTGTATAAGCCTAAGGGAATAAGAGACGTACATAAGACGACTACAAAATAATGTCGAGGGAGTTGGTAGTTTACCATGCTCAGCGCCTAATTTGGTAACAACTGGGATATTTGCTATGAAAAGTTCAATTGATTACATATCACCACAATGCTCAAAAACGGGAATGGCAATGAAGTACGCAATGAACAAACAGTTGAATTTGATAAACTTATAAGGATTATCATAGACTTATGTTCCGAAACACTAAAATTGTGATGTGTATATATCGACTTTTAAAATGATATAGTGCCAAGCTTATTCTCTTTTCACTTTCGCGGTAAGTTGTGCACAAAAGCCATACCTCGTTGGTCTAATATATGGAAGCTATTCTTAAAGACTAAGAATTATTTATATATACCTAGCAATTAGAGCTTCGGCGACATCTAGAACACCCCATGGGAACTTGGTGTTTCGTAAGACTTCCACTGTGTGCGTTCTGATCGCAGCCACTCACGAAACACGCTGGATATTTGAACTTAGGTTTTCTTTTTTTTTTTAGGTATGTTTACTTTACCCTTATCGCAATACTTTCCGTACCACGCTCATAAATAGCAGGTAGAGGAGAAATTACATAATAACAGAAAACTTAATGTCCAAGCTCTACTGCAAATATTACCCAAAACTATGAAGCAGGTAAATACAATTTTAATGGCTATCAATGGCTATCATGGCCTACAGATTATTAAGTAATTAAAATATTACTTAAAAGTTTAATCTGAATTGCTATCAGTCTAATAGACACTTATAATATATTACAATTACTCGTACTATTAAAGACTCAGTAACAACATATAACCTTCTAACAGGAACTCAAACTTGTAGGAAGTTATAAATTATTTAAACATTATTTTATTTATTTTTAACTGCAGTAGTTAAAGTTATTAATATTTAAGACGCAAAAGCTAATATTTACTTAAAGCACTTACTTCAAATAAAATTTAAACAATGTCCTACATTTTAAGTGTGCTAATTATTAAAGTCTGAGGTGATATTTTCCATTTATAATAAACAATTTATTAGCTTAATGAATAACCTTAGATCTTGAAATCATAATGATAAGATTAAGTAAACTATTTAACATATTAGTTAACAAATCTTTGAAAAGAACATATTTAATCCTAAATTTAAAGGTATTATATGAAATCCCTCTCACGTAAAAGCCTACATTAAATTTCATTGCCATTTAAATCAGATTCAAGAGAAGTAACATATATTATTATACCTATAAATAAAATTAGTAAAGATTCCTTAAAATTTTAAAATGAATGCTCCTCTCCATACTAAATACTGAAGCAACATAAGCATACCTACAAAACACAGTTACGCCAATCACTACATACAGGAGAGGGAGTTTACCTAAAGTAAAATTAAATTAACTTATTATGAGGTTTCAATATTTCTTTTGGTAATGAAAAAAATAAAATAGACAAATCACATTATATAATATGTAATTACTAACAAAAATTTATATATTCTTTACAAAATAATCCAACAGAATCAGCAACATTCTGCAAAATTCCAACTTTATTACCTCCTTTATTATATATATATATATCCTAATAATTTTTGTGTTAAAAAACTAAAAATATCTACTTAAACCATCAAGAAAGTAATTAATATCAATCAAACTAACAACAAAATCAATTGTTTTGTTAACATTTACTATCAATGCTTACTTACAATCATGTTTACAAATTCTATATCTGCTGATCCTAGTTCTCACAAAATATTTTAGTTATTAATACTCATAGATTATTTTAAACGCCTCGTCCTCTCGTACTAATATATTTAATGAAACTGAAGATACAAATAAACCTGTCACACGTCAGATTAAACTTCTAAGAATATTGCCTGGTAACTGAAAATGTATACCTCACTTATTAAAATAACTCAGATGTATAATATTGTTAATGATTTAGAATCATTCCTGAGAAAATAAATTATTTCGAGATATGGGCTGCAGATATGTTACCGTGTGCTTATCGTGTAACATAGGCTCAATCTGTCGTGTAACTCTAAGCTCTAAGGATCCTGGGCTCATTTGAGCAACATTTCACCCATACCATTCATCGTCCCATATAACTTAGCGTTTGAGATCGCAAAATTACAACAACAAAATTATAAAAAATAGGCTCGTCAATCTATAGTTTCCAGTTTATTATTTAAAATTTGAAATAAATAACTAATACATATGTTTGCATATATATGTATATATAACAGTCTATCCATCCTAGTGGATGTAAAGCCTTGCGCTTAAAATTAATAATTCTAAAGAATTGAGGTTCTTCAGAGATTCTTCTCAAATGCTTTCTATGTTTCGCTACAGTTCGTTGTGTATAGAGCGAGATTGCGTCTCTCACCTCCCTGGAATCGGTACTGCAGCTAGAGTTTTACGTTTTGAAGCAATTATGTTTAGCAAGGGCCCAGAGTTCCACGTTGGAACGCCAATATGAAGCGATTATATATGTGGCGAGCAACGAGTTCTACGTTGGGGCTACAGTTTGAAACAAATAATGTTTAGCTCAGGGTAAAGCAAAGAGGTTAATCACAGGGTATGCGTGGATATGTGTGAGAAGGATGGTTTTATTGATACTGGAATGCCCGTTTCAAACTGATTTATTGACTGCTTCTTTTATCCGAACATCAAACTTGAAGTTGCCGAACAAGGGTTACCAATATCCCTGTTTAGAGTTACTGAAGGCGGAATGTTCATTACTCGATAAATTTTATTCGTTCCTCACGTATATATGAACAGACAAATATCTTCTCTCATTTCTGGTATGCCTGGCCCAAGACAGAACAAGAGGACTGCCGTAATCGCCCTCAAGCCTCGGACAGAATGAATGACCACAGATGCGCGTAGGTGTACATGTGACTCACTTTCTGGAAGCCCTTATTCAACCAAAGGTTCCCTTTGTGACAATCTTGTCCATTGTCATTATTAGGGACCAAAGAATAGCTCATTGAACAAGTCAAAGGCTCCCCTTTAGAAATCTGCTAACGACATTGTTTCTTACATTTATTTTGTTAAAACAACTATCCTCCCCCAAACTGCTATTCGACTCAACTGCCCTTGCACGTGTTGTAACAAAGAACCCATATTCCTTTGATATCCATCATGATTCTTTATACATTGCAATTCTTGATTTCGGTATCAGCTTTGTGATATATTTGACGCCTTCCTCATTGATCCTCCTTATTTCTAAGTTACACAGTTCTGCATCGATTTTCTTAAATGAATTAGAGTTTCAGAATCAAACTTTCACGTTGGTTGCTAAACTAAAATCCATTTTCACTCAGCACGTCAGAACTGCTTGCAATTGATAGATTTATGTTTGTATGTATATGTATTGAAGTTTAGAAAAATTATATGAGAAAGCCCCAAAAGAAATCGACCTAAACAAGAAGAAACAAATAAGAGCAATATTGTTCGCGGATGAGCAGCTAGTTTTGGAACATTCTGAAGATAACTTAGAAATATTACTAAACATCTTGAATAAAACAACAAAAGAACACTATATGTGAATATCTTCTGAGAAAACAGAATCGATTATAAATAATGGGAAAAATGGACGAGGAGAAACAGTAATAGACAACGAAGTAATAAAACGTACCCTCTTTTAATTAATTGTGATGCCAGATGAGTAGGCAACAAACGAACGAAGATTTGGAAACTAAGATAGTGAAAAAAGTGAATGGATACATTAAGACATATTTTGGAAGCAATATGAGAAATGAAATAAAACAGATAGTGCGTAATGTAATATATAAGGCAGCTTTAACATATGGCAGTCAAACCCGGGCGTTGAAAAGACAGGATAAAGGACGTCTAGAAGGTATCTATTGGGGATGTATAGAAGAGATAGAATTAGAAACCAGGCTATAAGTATGCTTGATGATATGTGTAAGTACCAGCAGCAATAAAAAGAAAATGCAATGAGAACGCCAAATTTAGATTACCTAGACTAGCAATGCATTAGGTATAAATCCATGGGAACAAGATGACCAAGAAGATGATGCAGTAACAAAAGCTTGCTAGGAAGAAGCAGGAGAAATAAAAGTAAAAGATGTACGTCTCTGATACCACGAACATGATAGTTAAAACCACTGTAACCGAAATGAGTAAACGGCAAAACAGTTTAATATATTGTGACTCTGTGTGTTCGTGAAATTAAAAATCCAGGTTACAAACACCAAAAACTGCTCTTTAATTTCGCAGAAATCAATCTGACGGTCCAGAATTATGTCACATACGCAATACAACTTGCAAGGTCATCGACCACAAACGCAGTTCACACAGCTGTGCATGCGCACGAGACCAATTACCGACTGTCTCACTGTGGCGGGCGGGCTACCTTTCTACTTTTGTTACAGATTACGCACAACATTTGGACCAATATCCAGGAAAAAAAGTAAAATTTGTAGAAGAATATAAGGAAAATAACCTTAATTTGATACAATTATCAATCATTCCACAGATTTTCCTTCCAAAACACAAGAACTCTGATGGGTCTATTTTGATACTTTTTACGTAATATAGATCCAGATTGTTTTTTTGTTTTTTTTTTTTTCACACGTAAACTGATATATACATCAAAATAAAGAACAATATTCTAATATATTCAAATGGTTCTTACTAAGATATATAAATATACACATAGCAATTTCAACTTCAGCGACATCTAGAATCTCCTACGTGTACTTCGTGTTTGGTAAGACTTCCACTGTGTGTCGTAGACGTCGCAGCAGCCTCAAACATATTTGAGCCTCAGTTAATGTTTGGGGTTTTTTGGAAGGGGCTTCGCTTTAGCGTTGCAACAATAATTGCTGTACCACGTACACAAAGCTATCAGGCTCAGCAGTCAGTAGAGCAGAAATTACATTGCATAAAAAATTAATGACGAAATTCTCCTGCGAACCCAAAATCTATGCAGTAGGTTAAATACAAGTTTAAGGGAAATGAATGCAATATTGACAAAAGTATCCGCGGCAATAGCCCTCAGATAAATAAGTAGTTAAATTGTTAAATACGTAAAATGTGAAGTTATTAACAGTGAAGCAAATAAATATATACAAATATATAAAATTTGTATTTTAAAACTTCGCTTATCTTACAAGATATGATGATAATTCTTATAAATTATCCAGAATCGTGGTTTCATGTATACTTATACACATCCTGAACTGTCGCTATCGTTACTAAACAACAGATGTTGATGTGTTCTTGTCAGTACCACCAACATCTGAAAATAAAACAAATTTAAAAACAGAATCGACTACCGGTACTTCAAAATTAGTTATGTCATATTTGTATTTTAAAATAAATATCTAATCCCAAACCATTAAATCCATCAGACCATTTCATTGTTTTAATAATTTAAAATAAATTTACAATAAGATAAATGAAGTTTTAAGTTAGAAATTATTGTATTTACATATAGTTAAATTGTTACTTGACGGAAACATATTAATCTCAGCTCCTACCAGTGGAATATATAATTAAAATATATTTAAATTATGACAATTACCATTAAATAGACATTTATAATAAATAATATCCAAACAGCAGCTCAAACCTGTATGAAGTTATAAATTGTTTTAATTCTCTTTTATATTGTTTTAGGCTTATCTGCAGTAGTTGAAATTATTAATATTTATGACAAATAACTTATGCTCATATAAAACTCATATTTTATATAAAATTTCAAAGAGGGTCCTACATTTTCAATGTGTGAATTATTAAAACCTGAGACGAGATCTTTTAGCAATAAACAAAAAATATAAGCTTAATTAATAAAGTTAGGTCTTGTATCAGGACCTCTATTCTGCTACACATTCGATGATTGAAGACGACGAAGTATAAACCCGGCGTTGTGAATATCATGTTGAAACAGAGGTTTTTGGTGTTGGGGGATGGTGCGATGTTGAAGATGCTATGACCCGCACGTTGTGGGGACATATATAACAAGATTCGTGCTGGTATCTTGTAGTTAGTCATTGGTCTTGCTTCGTGGATCTTACCTTCGTCCAAAATATTATGACCTGATGAAGAAGATGTTCCCCTAAGTTATCAGGAAAATACTTAATTATGCCTCGGCTAGCTTTTAATATTCTCATGTTATATTCTTACTTACGAGCAATGAAATATCTAAGTTACAAGGGTAGTAGGTAACGAATGATAAAGTAATTAAGATTTTTAATTTGAATTTCTATAAAAAATCAATTTTTGGTTTATTTCTTTTATGACCAACTCCATTACAATTCTTATCACAAAACTTTATCCTGTGATCGGAATCAATCTAATACTTCAAATTGGACTAACACTTAAATATTTTCGAGCAATTTAAAACGCCTCCGATCTCTTCGGCGTTCCAGAAAGAAAGACGAATTTTCTTTCGGTTTCTACACCAAGTTTATTTAATCCTTCGTTACTATCGCTACCCATATATTACTTTTATATGATTGGCCGATTTACTACTTCGTCACTACATTACGTAATACAATTATTACTACGGCCAATCACGAAATTACATATATTTTTACACTATTTTGTTTTTCTTTTATAAATTTATAAATTTTTCAAACCCTTTTTAATTATAAATCAAAACAGCTGTTACAGTCTTGAAATCATAATGAAAAATTAAAAGAGCTATTTAACTTTTTACTTAACAAATTCTTTAAAAGAACATTTTTAATCCCGGATTTAAAGATAATGGTTTAAGTTTCTTTCGTGTATAATACCTACATTGAATTACCACATGACCTAAATAAGATTACAGAAAACTAACACATATTAATATAATTATAAATAAAATTCTTGAATATTCACTTAAAGAAATTAAAGGAAATACTCCACTCCACATTAAATACTTCAAGAACGTAAACTCACTAACAAAGCACAGTGAGAACACTCAGTATATACCTATTCGAGAAAATGAGTACCCTAAGTTAAAAGTAAATAAACCTCTTATTTAATTGATGATAAAAATAAAATACAGTGCTACATAATATAACCAATAATTCCAAACTAAAGGAATTATATTTTCTTTACGAAGTACACTAATAGCTTCTCTAAAAGTCTGTACTAAAATTTCTACTTTGTTACTTCCTTTACGTATTTGAATATAACCCGACATTTCCCGGTATATAAAATAAAAATATAAACTTCAACAATAAGGAAAAAAATTAAAATAAACCCCACTAACACCCACAAAATAAATTGTTTTCTAACATACACTACCATGCTTATTTACAATCATGATTACCAGTTCTATATCCGCTGATCTTAATTCTGTAAAAAAACGTCGAATCATTAGTATTCAGAAATTATTTTAAACATATCATGCTCTCGTGTTAATATACTAAACAAAAACTGAAAAACACGAACCAAACTAAGTTTAAGCTTTTAAGCATACTATATATATATATCCCATATATATTATTATATACATCTAAAATATTTTACACATATATTACGAGGGCTGTTCAATAAAGAATGATCATAATTTTACCGTGATAACTTTTCAAACTAAAATTCCGCCTTATTGTATTCTGTTAGCTTAATGTGAAACAAACACGCCGTAGTAGTTTCATTGTTTGTACTCTTGGTTCCCGCCTGTGAGAACCAGGCAAGTTCAGACATTTTGAGTATCGCCTGACGCTGTAATGGAGGTAACATGCAGTTAAATTTGATGTTAGAGGAAGATCCACAGTTCCTTTCAAGCGTAATCACTGCTAATGAAACTTGTGTACATCATTTTTAGCCTGAGAGCAAACATCAAAGCCCAGTGTGGAAATCTCCTCCATCACCAACCCCCGATAATCTAAAAGTGGTTGCTTCTGCTGCGAAAAATTTGGTCATGTCATTCTTTGATATTCATGGAATGGTTGATCAGAATGTTGTACCTGCACACACATCAGTAACTGGACAACACTACAGGGATGTCCTCAAAACATTGCAAATCCATATCAGCGGAAAAGGAGACATTTCCGTGAAGCAGGCTGGATACTGCACCATGATAATGCGCGGCTGCATATTGCCAATGTTGTTGCTGGATATCTTGTAAAAATAACCATGAAGTGCAACCCTCGCCCTCCTGTATAGTGCAGATTTAGCCCCATGTCACTTTTTTCTATTCCTTAGCTTGAAACGTCTTCTTGGGAGACATTATCCATCATCAGAAGCTGTTTATGACTATAGGTACGTTATCAAAAACAAAACAAAAAAAAACTGTGATCACTCTCTGTTAAACAGCCCTGGTATTTTCAACAAAGAGAATCATTGTTGAGGAAATAAGAATTTTCGAGATATATGCTGTGGCAATGTTACGGTGTGCTTATCAGATGTTACATAGGCTCAGATGTTTACAGTTTCAAATTTGTTATTTAAAAAGTGGAATAATATTGTTATTACTAGGCATTTTTAGTACTCTTATAATGTTATATTTATTAAAATCTACTAACCCTATCCAAACTAATGGATGTACAAATATGAGTACTCCCCTCAAAATTAATAATTCCAAAGGCTAGAGGTTCTCAGAGATTCTTCTCAACTTGTTTCTATGTTTTGCTATAATTTGGGGTCTTTATAGCGGGATTGGCGTGACTGCTCTTTTCCCAGGGCTTGGGACTAACACACACAGGATGTGATTTCCCACATGGAAACATCTTCAGAACTGCTAGCCTGTTAAAAACATTTCAGTTTCACTCCTTAATCATGAAGTAGCAATATTCAAGTGGGAAGCAAATGGATATTAACACTTTTTTCAAACACACTGATTCACCGGGAGTGACTTCTAATCAAGAGTAAATCACGTAAATTAAATGGCATGTACCAATAAAACAGTTTAAATTGCTTTTTATTAACCTTCATTCATTTCACGATTTAAAAAACTTTCAATTTTCCGGATAAATCCTGGCCCCTATAGGTTTGTTAATTGATGGAAATTAATCACTTCTCCACACTAGCCGTGTATAGGCTAAGGTTTATAATATATAGAGTCAACATGAAAATTTCAATGCCATGGCCGGGCTTTTGAACCACGTATCTCCTGGTTTCCGCCCTGTCGATCTCAACATTTGAGCTGCAATGGCCAACGTGCCGTCCCTTTAGGTTTGCTAAACCGAGAGTTTACGGTATATTCCATGTAAAGTTGCTGTGTAGTGGAAAAACTCCTTCTAAATTTTTGTATCTCGTCCTTGAACACAATGAACTTACAAACAGGTTTGATATTCACTAGCTTCCCGCGTTCACTCACACACATACATGCAAGTACCTTCTTTTAAACTCAGGTGATCTAAAATTTATTTCCAGTGCGATCTCGATATCTTACTTTTGATTAGAATTCAGTTCCTCCGTTACCAAATACGCATATTCTGTCAGGAAAGTACCGTGCATGGCCCATATAGAAATATATTTCATTTAACATTTGGCTAAAATTCAATTTTTCCTCTAAAACAGTCTATGTACAGGGCACACTAAGTAATATTTAATACTAAAAAGACTTACGACTAAAACCGGGTATAAATTCACCGTTCAAACGTCCGCTTTGTTGAGTCACTACCATTACAGCGACACACAGTGGAGGTATCTTGCAATAGGAAGTACACGTACTTTAATACAGATGACGCGGAGTTTGTAATTACCATGTATATCTCTATATGTGCTAGTTATTAGGTATTTCTCAAAACATTGGATTTATGCTCTATTTTTTTGTTTAAATTTTACTCTAAATGTAAACAATGAAAATTTGAAGTCATTCCGCAAACAACAATCAAAACGCATGGAGAGAGGTATAGCATTCTAAACAAAAAGCTACAATTACTTCTATAGAATTTACAAAATCAATTTAAATTGTTCCTATTGGCGTATTGTGGATCTTTTATATCGGCCTACACCTAATAGTTGTTGTAAACATACCGGCATACACCATAGTAGCTTGCGTGACACTATTAAGAATAGAAATTCTATTCTTTGTTAACAATGTTATACATCAGCGTGCACGCTGCACTTCCTGTGAACTATACCTGCAAACTACGACATCGTGAGGCACGTGGCATTGTTCCTGTCACTGACTAATCCACACTCATTCTGGAGCATTTTTGACGTAGAAACCGCAATAAATAAGCTATTGCTTACTTAATGCTTATGAGTGTTTAACGTGTTCCAAAATTCGTTGGTGTCGTTTTGTTACACACTTAATACACACACACACACACACACACACACACACACACACACACACACACACACACACACACGCGCACACACAGATAGATATTACTGCGGGAACAACAGTGTGACTTCGGCAAAGGAAAACGTCATATTTATTATAAAGATTATGGAGAGAAAATAGAGTTCTATGAACACTTATACTTAATGTTGTTGGATAACGAGAAAGCAGATAAACAGTTGCATGGTGAAAAAATATGGCAGTTACTATATAATTAGTAGATAAAACACATTGAAGGCCATTACATCTTCCTTAAGCACTAAAATAAACAACAGATAAGAGTTGATAACGAAGGATAAATACCCTCAAAATGCATAAGGAATTGAGACAAGGATGTGAATTGTTACATCTTCTATCTATACTTCGTATGAATATAATTGTAGAAAAAATAAATGGAAAAGACCCAAAAGGAATCGACCTAAATAAGAAAAGTAAAGAAAACAATATTATTCGCGGGTGGCCAGCAAGTTTTGGCAGATTCTGGAGATAATTTACAAAGATCAAAAGTCATCTTGAATAGAATAATAAAACAACACGATATGAAAATACCGACATAGAAAACCAAATCGATTACAATGTGTGGGTAAAATAATAGGCGAGTAAAGGCAGTAATAGACAACAAAGTAGTAGAACAGATGTCCACTTTTAATTAATTGAGATGTCAGATCAGTGCGGAAATAATGAACAAAGACTTGGAAACGAATATAGTAAAATAAGACAAAGTGAATGGATATAGTGTCGCGAATGCATTGCTGCGACAAGGCATTCAAAGAGACGGGCAGGTGCTGTGGAGATAAAAGCCCGCCGAGACGGCGGGGAGAAAGGGACGGATTTCTCGAGAGTTAGTCTTTCTTCTAGCGCCACCTTTAATTGTTTGAAAACGTTCCGGATAGTGAGTCATCTATAAAAAGGGAGCCGCCGACTGCCACTGGGCAGTCAGTTGTTAATTCAGCTCGCGTGCGTGAACAGTTGTTTGGGTGGTCGATGACCTTGCCAGTTTTACTGTGTCCGTGATGTAATTCTGGGCTGTAAAGGTTGATAAAGGTGTGTCTGTACGGAAATAAAGAGCACTTTTTAGTGTTTGTAACCCGGACTTTTAATTTCATGAACCCACAAAGTCATAAAGATATATTTTGGAGTAAATATCTGACCTGAATTAAACAGAATCATTAATGTGTCCAAGGCAGCCTTAAAATATGGCAGTGAAAACTGAACGTTGAGAGGTCAAGATAAGCGTTGTTTAGAGGCTATTTGGTGGGGAAGACTAGAATTGGAAACCAGGATACAAGAACGCAAGTAAAATAGAAGGAGCAATAGAACGAGCATGTGGATAGCTACGTATTATGAACGCTGTATAAGACTAAGGGAATAAGAGACATATATAAGACGACGGATTGACCAAAACCAAACGACTACGAAACAATGTCGATGGAGTCAGCTATTTACTAAGCTCAGCACCTAATTTGGAGTCAGTTGGGTTATTTGCTAAGAAAAGTTTAATTGATCATATATCACAAAAATGCACAAAATATTATCAAAGTAAGGACTTGTATAGAATTGAAAATTTCAACGAATACATGGTTGTATTTGATAAACTTATAAGGACTATCATAGACATTTGTTCTGAGACACAATAATTCTGATGTGTTTATGTTTACTTTTTATATGACATAGTGCAAAGCTAATTTTCTTTTCACTTTCGCTGTAAAATGTACAAGAAAGCGAGACCTCACTGTTCTAATATATGGAAGCCTTTGTTAATACCTAAGAATTATTGATATATACATAGCAATTAGAGGTTCGGCGACATCTGGTATAAATAAAATTATTAAATATTCCTTTTAAAATTAAAATTAATGCTACTCTCCATAATAAATACTGAAACAACATAAGCATACATACAAAGCACAGTTACGCCCATCACTATATACAAGACAAGGAATTTACCTAAAGTAATTTAAATAAACCTGTTATGAGATTTTGCTATTTGTTTTGGTAATGATAAAAATAATATATACACATTACATAATACAACAATTACTTACAACAAACATTTATATGTTATTAACAAAACAGTCCAATAGAATCAGCAAAATTCAGAAAAATTTAAACTTTATTCCGTCCTTTACTTAAATAAATAAATACTAATATCTTTTGCGTTAAAAACTAAAAATATCCATTTTGAAACATAAAGAAAATAATTAAAATCAATCAAATTAACAACAGCAAAATCAATTGTTTTGTTAACATTTTCTATCGATGATTGCTTACAGTCATGTTTAGGAATTCCCTACCCTCTGCTCTTAATTCTGTCAAAATAGTTTAATTATTAGTACTCAAAAATTATTTAAAACTTCTTGTCCTCTCGTACCAATATATTTAATAAAGTTAAAGATACAAATAAATCTGAGTCAGGACAGATTTAACTTCTAAAAATATTATCAGGTAAATGACAATGTATACCTTACTTATTAAAATAAATCAGATGTAAAAAATTGTTATCAAAGATCTAGAATCATTCCTGAGAAAATAAATATTTTCGAGATACGTACTGTATAAATGTTACCGTAGGCTTGTCGTGTTACATAGTCTCAACTTGTCGGGTAACTCTAAGCTCTAAAGACCCTGGGCTCATTTGAGCGTCATTTCATCCATTCGACTCATCGACCGGTATGACTTAGCGTTGGAGGACGTAAAATTACGATAAAATAGTAGGCTCAACAGCTTTAATTTAATTTTCCAGTTAATTATTTAAAATGCGAAATAAATAACTAATATATATGTATGTATATTTAACTCTATCCATCATAGTGGATGTACAAATATGTGCCTTCCCCTTAAAATTAATAATTCTAAAGACTTGAATTTCTTCAGAGATTCTTCTCAAATGCTTTCTATGTTACACTACAGTTCGATGTGTATAGAGAGAGATTGCGTCTCTCACCTTCTCCCTGGACTTGGGACTACAGCTAGAGTTCTACTTTTTGTGACATATTTGACGCCTTCCTCATTGATCCTTCTTATTTCTAAATTATTTCTTAAATGAAGTAATGTTTCAGAATGAAATTTTCTCGCTGATTGCTAAACTAATACCAACTTTCACTCACCGCATCAGAACTGTTTGTAATTCAAAGTTTATGGTTGTATATATATATATATATATATATATATATATATATATATATATATATATATATCGAAGTTTAGAAAAATTATATGAGAAAGCCCCAAAGGATATTGACCTAAACAAAGAGAAACAAGTAAAAGCAATATTATTCGCGGATGAGCAGCTAGTTTTGGTACATTCTTAAGATAACTTACAAAGATCACTAAACATCTTGAACAAAATAATGAAAGAACACTATATGAGAATATCTTCTCAGAAAACTAAATCGATTGTAATTAATGGGAAAAATTGGACGAGGAAAGCAGTAATAGACAACGAAGTAACAGAACAGATACCCACTTTTAATTAATGTGGTGTCAAATGAGAACGGAACAAATTAACGAAGATTTGGAAACCAATATAGTGAAACAAAACTGAACGAATACATTAAGACATATTTTGAAAGCAATATGAGAAATGAAATGAAACAGACACAGTATAATGTAATATCTAAGGCAGCATTAAAATCTAGCAGTCAAACCCCGGCGTAAAAAAAAGACAAGATAAAGGACGGCTAGAAGGTATCTGATGGGGAAGTCTGGAAGAGATAGAATTATAAACCAAGCTATAAGTATGCTTGATGGTATCTGTAAGTACCCTAAGCAAGAAAAAGAAAATGTAATGAGAATTCCAAATTTAGATTACCAAAACTAGAAATGCATTAGGTATAAACCTATGGGAACAAGATGACCAAGAAGACGATGCAGTAACAAAAGCTTACTAGGAAGAAGCAGGAGAAACAAAAGTAAAAGATGTACGTCTCTGATACCACGAATATGATAGTTAAAGCCACTGTAACCGAAATGAGTAAACGACAAAACGGTTTAATATATTGTGACTCCGTGTGTTCATCAAATTAAAACTCCAGGCTACAAATACCAAAAACTGCTCTTTATTTTAAAAGAAATCAATTTCACAGTCCAGAATTACGTCACACACCCAATACAACCTGCAAGGTCATCGACCTCAAACACAGTTCACACAGCTGTTCACGCGCACGCGTCCAATTACAGACTGACTCACTGTGGCGGGCACCTTTTTCATACTTTACTCACATTCCGGAATGTTCTCAAACCATCGAGACGCGGCTAGAACAAAGACGAACTCTAGAGAAATCCATCTCCTAAGCCCCTCCGCTTTGGCGAGCTTTTATCTACATTGCACTGCCCGTCCCTTTGAACTTATCGCCCGCGCCGCCTGGAACAAAAATGGGCTAGCGCTATTATCGGTCAAATGGTAAATGTTCCCAGCTCAGCAGCTCATTCAGGAATACCTGGGTTTTAACAAATTTTAATTGGTAATGCCTGGGTTATTTCATAGCAATGTGAAAATGGTTATATATCACTTCCACGCGCGCAACATTTGGACAAATATCCTAGTTTACAGCTCATTTGTAGAAGAATGTAATGAAAATAAACTGAACTTGATGCAATTATAAAAGTTTTCACAGACTTTCTATCCAAAACACAAGAAATCTGATGGGTCTATTTTGATATTTTGACGTAATATAGCTCCAACTTAGTTTTGTTCACAGGAAAATTGAGATATACATCAAAATGAAGGACAATATTCTAATACATGCAAATGGTTCTTAATAAATAAGATATATAGATATATACATAGCAATTTCAACTTCGGCGACTTCTAGAAGCTCCTACGTGTACTTCGTGTTTGGTAAGCTTTCCACTGTGTCTCGTAGACGTCGCAGTAACTTCAAACATATTGGAGCCTCAGTTAATATTGTTTTTTTTTTTTTTTTTTTTTTTTGGAAGGGGATTCCCTTTAGTGTTGAAACAATACTTACTGTACCACGTACACAAAGTTATCAGGCTCAGCAGTAAGTAGAGCATAAATTACATTGCATAAAAAATTAATAACGAAATTCTCCTGCGAACCCAAAAACTGTGAAGCTGGTTAGATACAAGTTTAAGGGAAATGAATGCAATATTAATAAAAGTAGCCGCGAAAAAAGCCCTCAGATAAATAAGTCAAATTATTAAATACGTTAAATAGGAGCTGCTACCAGTGGGGCAAATAAATATAAACAATTATAATAATTTGTACCTTAAAGATTTACTTATCTTATAAGAAATGGTGATAATTCTTATAAATTCTCCAGAATCGCGATTTCATGTATACTTATACACATCCTCAACTGCCACCATCGTTACTAAGCAACAGATGTTGATATGTTCTTGTTAGTACTACCAACATCTGAAAATAAAACAAGTTCAAAAACAGAATCGACTGCCAGTATTTAAAAATTCTTTACGCGATGTTTGATTTTTAAAATAAATATCTATACCCAAACCATTAAATCTATTGGGCCATTTAATTGCTTTAATAATTTAAAATAATTTAACAATAAGATAAGTGAAGTTTTAAGTTAGAATTATTATATTTTCATATAGTTAAATTGTTAGTTGACGGAAACATATTAGTCTCAGCTCCTATTTAAATTATGACAATTACTATAAAATAGACAGTAATAGTAAATAATGTGCTAATAGGAGCTCAAACCTGTATGAAGTTATAAATTGGTTTAATTCCCTTTTACGTTGTTTTAGGCGTAACTGCAGCAGTTAGAATTATTAATATTTATGACAAAGAAATGACTAATGCTCATGTAAAACTCACATTTTATATAAAATTTAAGAGATGGTCAATATTTTCAATGTGTGAAATATAATTATGAGGATGACTGAAGGTACGTTGCCAAAAAAAGAAAACATGTGATCATTCTTTATGGAACAGCCCTCGTATTTTCAGCAAAGAGAATCATTGTTGAGGAAATAAGAATTTTCGACATATGTACCGTAGTAATATTACGGTGTACCTATCATATGTTACATAGGCTCAGAGCTTTAAAGTTTAAAATTTGTTATTTAAAAAGTGAAATATTATTATTACTAGGTATATTTTATATTTATATTATGTTATATTTATTAAAATCAACTAATGCTATCCAATGAAGTGGATCTACAAATATGTGTCATTCCGGATGGTGAGTAATCTATAAATAGGGAGCCGCAGCCTGCCACTGAACAGTCAGTTGTTAATTCCATTTGCGTGCATGAACACCTGTGTGAGTGGTCGATGACCTTGCAAGTTGTATTATGTCCGTGATGTAATTCTGGACTATAAAAGTTGATAAAAGTGTTTGTACGGATATAGAGAGCACCTATTGGGGTTTGTAACCTGGACTTTTAATTTCACGAGCCCACAAAGTCATAATAAAAAGAATTATTTTGGAATAAATATTAGTACTAAAATAAAACAGACTGTTTAATGTGTCCAGGGCAGCCTTAAAATTTGGTAGTGAAACCTGAACTTTGAGAAGTCACGATAAAGAATGTTTAGAGTCTATTTGTTCGGGAAGACTAGGAGCTAGAATTGGAAACTAGGATACAAGAACGCAAGTAAAATAGAAGGAGCAATAGAAAGAGCACGTGGATAGCTACGTATTATGAACGCTGTGAGAATAAGGGAATAAGAGACGTACATAAGACGACGGAATGACCAAAACTAAACGACTACAAAATAATGTAGATGGAGTCGGCTATATACCCAGCACAGCAGTTATTTTGGAAACAGCTGGGTTATTTGCTAACAAAAGTTTAATTGATTATATATCTCACCAATGCACAGAAGATTAACAAGATTGCTAAATCAATTCTTGAAAGAAATGAAATATTCAATGAACAAGCGGTTGAATTTGATAAACTTATAAGGAAAACCATAGTCATTTGTTCTGAAACACTATAATTCTGATGTGTTTATATTGACTTTTTGTTTGATATAGTGCCAAGCTAATTTTCTTTTCACTTTCGCGTTAAGAAGTACACAAGAATAAGGACTCACTATTCTAATATATGGAAGCTTTTCTTAATACCTAGGAATTATTGTTATATATATATATATATATATATATACATAGCAATTAGAGCTTCGGCGACATCTAGGATACTCCATTGGAACTTCGTGTTTCGTAAGACTTGCACTGTGTGCCGTAGTGATCGCAGCCACTCACGAAACACGCGAGACATTTTAACTTCGGTTATTATTTTTTTTTTTTTTTAGAGATGAATTAATTTACCGTCATCACAATACTTTCCTTACCACACTCATAAATAGTAGGTAGAGGATAAATAACAATAACAAAAAACTTAATGTGCTAATTCTACTGCAAATATTACTCAAAGATATGAGAAAGGTTAAATACCTTTTAATGGCTACCAATGAAATCATAATTAAAACTACACACGTGAATGCCCTACAGATGAATAGGTAATTAAAGTGTTACTTAAAATATTAATCTCATTTGCTATCAGTCCAATAGACAGTTAAAACTTATTATGAAACTATTAATTTTAAATCCTCAGAAATAGCATATAACCTTCTAAGAGGAACTCAAACATGTAGGAGGTTATAAATTATTTGAACATTATTTTAATGATTTTTAACGGCAGAAGTTAAAATTATTAATATTTAAGATATAAAAGCTAATATTTACTTAAAACACTTTCTTTAAATAAAATCTTAAGCAATGTTCTACATTTTAAATGTGCTAAATATTAAAGTCTGAGGTGAGATTTTTTTATTCATAACAAAAAATTTATAAGCTTAACGAATAATCTTAGATCTTGATAATATAATTAAAAGATTAAAGTAACCATTTAACTTATTAGTTAACAAAAATTTTAAAACAACATGTCTAACCCTGCATTTAAAGATAATATTTGAGGTCTCTCTCACGTAAAAAAACCTACAACAATTTACCATGTGTTGTAAAGCACATTCAGGAGAAGTTACATATTTTGCTATACATATAAATAAATGGAAAAAAAATTAATTGTTCTTTCACACTAGCCGTGTGTAGGACGCACTGTGAAAGGGTAGAGCCAGAATGAAAAATTCAATGCCATAGCAGGGATTTTGAACCACGGATCTTCTGGTTTCCGTCCAGCCGCACTACCATTGTGCTCTACCCTTTCTTAGTGCGTCCTACACACGGCTAGTGTGAAAGAACAATTAATTTTTTTCCATTAATTGTACCTAATAGTGGTCCGAACTACAAAGCCCGGGCCTTAAAGTACTTACAGCATAGTAAGTCGCAATCAAGGTAGTTGTCTCATATGTTTATGAGAACTCCTAGTGGTTTACCGGGAGAAACACGAGTCAGATGGAGAATTTAATGTCATATCGGCACGTTGGCCATAGTAGCACAATGGTAGTGCGGCTGGACGGAAACCAGAAGATCCGTGGTTCAAATCCCGGCTATGGCATTGAATTTTTCATTCTGGCTCTACCCTTTCATATAAATAAAGTTTCTGAAGCTTCCTTAAAAAATTAAAATGAATGCTCCTCTCCATACTAAATACTGATGCAACATAAGCATACCTACAAAGCACAGTTACACCAAGCAGTACATTATAGACAAGGAATTTACCTAAAGTAAAACATCTTATGAGGTTTTAATATTCTTTTTGGTAATGATAAAAATAAAATATACAAATTACATAATATAAACAGTAATTAAAACAAAGTTTTATATGTTCTTTGCAAAAAATACCAACAGAATCAGCAAAATTCTGCAAAGTTGCAACTTTATTGCGTCCTTTATTTAAATAAATATATACTAATACTTTTGGCGTTAAAAAAAATAAAACATATTTTTCAAACATAACGAAAATAAGTAAAATCAATCAAACAAACAACAACAACAAAATCAATTGTTTTTTTTTAAATTTACTATCATTGATTACATACAATTATGTTTACAAATTCTATATCTGCTGCTCTCAGTTCTCACAAAATAGTTTAATTATTAATATTCAACAATTATCTTAAACGTCTCGTCCTCTGGTACTAATATATTTAATAAATTTAAAGATACAAATAAACCTGACACACGTCAGATTAAACTTCTAAGAATGTTGCCTGGTAACTGAAAATGTATACATTACTTATTAAAATATTTCACATGTATAATATTGTTAACATAGATTTAGAATCATTTCTGAGAAAATAAAAACTTTCGAGATATGTACTGTAGAAATTTTAAAGTGTCCTTATCGTGTTACATAGGCTCGACTTATTTGGTAACTCTAAGCTCTAAGGACCCTAGGCTCATTTGCGCATGAATCATTTCAACCACTCCATTCGTCGTCCGGTAAGCCTTAGCATTACAGGACGTAAAATTAAAAAAAGAGCTCAACAACTTTAATTTTCCAGTTTATTATTTAAAATGTGAAATAAATAACTAGTATATATGAAAATATAACTCTATCCATCATAGTGGATGTACAAATATGTGCCTTCCCCTTAAAATTAATAATTCTAAAGACTTGAGATTCTTCATAGATTCTTCTCAAATGCTTTCTATGTTTCGCTACAGTTCGGTGTGTATAGAGAGAGATTGCGTCTCTCACCTTCTCCCTGGACTTGGGACTACAGCTAGAGTTCTAATTTTTGTGATATATTTGACGCCTTCCTCATTGATCCTTCTTATTTCTAAATTACACCGTTCTGCATCGATTTTATTAAATGAATTAAAGTTTCAGAATCAATTTTCACGCTGATTGCTAAACTAAAGTCTGTTTTAACTCACCACCTCAGAGCTGTTTGCAATTCAAAGCTTTATGTTTGTGTGTGTATATGTATTGAAGTTTAGAAAAATTATATGAGAAAGCCACAAAAGAAATCGACCTAAACAAGGAAAAACAAATAAAAGCAATATTGTTCACGGATATTACCTAGACTACAGGTAGACCGCAAACAAACTGCAGCCGTTGCGCGCTTGTGCGAGGAGAGCGTTCTCCGCTTACCGCCAACCAAGCATCACGTGACTGCCACCGCTCCCATTCTGCATGCGACAGAGCGCAAAGCACGATGTATTTTGATACCGTTGTGATTTTCAAAGGTAACAGGAAAGACGTCGCAGCAATTTTAAACATATTTGAGCTTCAGTTAATTTTTGAGGTTTCTTTGGAAGGGGCTTCACATTTAGCGTTAAAACATTATTTCCTGTACCACGTACACAAAGTTATCAGGCAGAGCAGTAAGTAGAGCAGAAATTACATTGTACAAAAAACAATATTGAAATTCTACTGCGGACCCAAAAGCTATGAAGTAGGTTAAATACAGGTCTAAGGGTAATGAATGCAATATTCACAAAAGTAGCCACGACAATAGCCCTCAGTTAAATTGTTAAATACGTAAATACGTAAAATATGAAGTTATTACCAGTGAAGCAAATAAATATATACAACTAAAATAATTTTAACTTAGAAGTTCACTTATAAGAAATGATGATAATTCTTATAAATTCTCCAGAAGCGCGAATTCATGTATACTGTCACCCGAACATCGGATCTCCCGATAGGACCAGCTGGCAGGTAGGGAAGAACGGGAAGCTTTCAGTAACGCCTACCCATTTATCTTGTACACCTAGTGATTATCATCTGTTTCCTGAGTTGAAGTCACACCTGGGTGGAACACACTTCCAGACGGACGATGATTTGTAAAACGAGGTTGAGCGCTACCTGCGCAACTTGGCGGGAGAGTGCCATGACAAGGATATACATAAACTGCCACAGCGCAGGCAAAAGTGCATCGATCGTAATGGTGATTACGTTGAAAAATAGTTGTAAGTTCCGCCTTTCCATCAATGTAACATTCATTGGAAATAATCATGTTTTCTATATTAAATAAAATTGGAGAGGTTATTTTAGGACATGCCTCGTGCCTCAATTAAAAGTAAATAAACCTATTATATATGATAGCAATATTTATTTAATTAATGTAACAAATAAAACACAGGACTACATAATATAACCAATAATTCCAAACTAACGGATTTATATGTTCTTTACCAAATAAACCAATAGCATCTCTAAAAGTCTGTGTTAAAGTTGCTCCTTTGTTACGTCCTTTACGCAATTCAATATATTACATTTCCCGGTATATAAAATAAAATTATCTTCTTTAACAATACGGAAAATAATTAAAATCAATCCCACTAACACAAACATTATGAAATGTTTTGTAACGTTTACTATCAATGATTATTTACAATCATGTTTACCAATTCTATATCTGCTGCTTTTAATTCTGTAAAAATAGCTGAATTTAATTTAGGATTAAAGATGTTCCTTTAAAAGGTTTGTTAACTAATAAGTTAAATGGGTACTTTAATCTCATCATTATGATTTCAAGATAGGAGGTTATTCATTAAGCTTATACATTTTTGATTATAGATAGGAAATCTCACCTCAGACCTTTTTAGTCAGCACTATTAAAATATGGGAATTTATTTGAGATTTTATCTAACGTAAGGCTTTTAAGTAAACATTAGTTTATATGTCTTAAATATTAATAATTTTAGGTACTGCAGTTAAAAATCAATAAAGTATTGTTAAGATAATTTATAACTTCCTACATGTTTGAGCTCCTGTTAGAAGGTTATATGTTATTACTAAGTCTTTAATAGCAATTCTAATATTTTAATATATTTTAAGTGTCTATTGGACTTATATCAATTCATATTAAAGCTTTAAATAATAATGTAATTACTTATTCATCTGTAGACCATTGGCGTATGTCGTTTTTGCTATTATTACATTGATAGCCATTAAAAAGTATTTAACCTGCTTCATAACTTTGGGTAATATTTGCAGTGGACTTAGGACATTAAGTCTTTCGTTATATTGTAATTTCTCCTCTACCCACTATTTATGAAAATGGTACGGAAGGTATTGTGATAACGGTAAAGTAAAGCGCCCCTAAAAGAAAGAAAGAAAAAAAAAAACGAAGTTGAAATGTCCCGCGTGTTTCGTGAGTGGCTGCGATCACTACGGCAATTAGCGGAAGTCTTACGAAACACCATGTTCCCATAGGGTATTCTAGATGTCGCCTAAGCTGTAATTGCTATGTATAATATCAATAATTCTTAGGTATTAAGAACAGATTCCATATATTACAATAATGAGGTTTGGCTTTGATGTACATCATACACGAATGTGAAGACAACAGAATGCTTGGAACTATATCATATAAAAAGTTAACATAAACACATCAGAATTTAGTGTTTCAGAACAAAAGTCTATGATATTCCTTATAAGCCTATCAAATTCAACTGTATGTTCGTTGGAAATTTCTAATTCTTTCCATTTTATTGTGTTCTGTACATTGCTGTGATATATTATCAATTAAACTTTTGTACTAAAGTGAATCGAGAAGATATTGACACATTGCTTCACTCACACTGTTTATTCACAGGACATGTTTCAAGAGCTTTTGCTCCTATCATCAGCTGATACTCGACTAGTGCAAGTTGTAGTGGTTTCCTCTTTCTCCGTTTTGTCAATAGATGGCGTGATGTACTTGTCAAAAATGTCCGGTGGTGGAGTTTCAAAATTCATGCCTCTATGACGATTTTTGTTGATGAAGATTTTTTCCCATACGGAAAGGTCTATGGGGTGATTAACATATTTTATTAGAGATGTTTTCAAGTTGATGTCATGTCTAGTATTCAAAAAATGAAAAATCACTGCTGATTTTTCTGTTTCGCCATTTTTAATGTTTCTTAGATGTTCTTTAGTTCTGATGTTAATATTTCTTTTTGTTTTTCCTATATAAATTTTAGGGCAAGTTTCACATTTGATCTCATTCATTGCTGGTTTTTCTTTGGTAGTGATTGAATTTTTCAACAGTTTAATCTTTCGGATGATCAACTTTCCACTAAACAGAGAAGATTATCAAGAAGAATACCTACACATAAAAAGTAGCTATATCCAACGGTTTCAACCCAAATTTAGTAGACAAAACCGTTAACAGACTCAACAAAGCTAAGGAAATAAAAGAAACCACCACCCTAGAACCTACAGGAGAAAAAAAAGAGAAGAAGCGTTTTAAAATATTCACCTTCCACCCATCAGCCTATAACAAATTCCAAAAAATCTTCTCAAAACACAACATAACTCTTGCACCTCAAAATAGGTATAATATCAGAAATTTATTAAAGGGCCCTCCCAAAAATTCAATCACTACCAAAGAAAAACCAGGAATCTATGAGATCAAATGCGAAACTTGCCTTAAAATTTATATAGGAAAAACGAAAAGAAATATTAACATCAGAACTAAAGAACATATAAGAAACATTAAAAATGGTGAAACAGAAATATCAGCAGTGGCTTTTCATTTTTTGAATACTTGACATGATATCAACTTGGAAACATCTCTAATAAAATATGTTAATCACCCCATAGACCTTTCCGTATGGGAAAAAATCTTCATCAACAAAAATCGTCATAGAGTCATGAATTTTGAAACTCCACCACCGGACATTTTTGACAAGTACATCATGCCATCTATTGACAAAACGGAGAAAGAGGAAACCACTACAACTTGCACTAGTCGAGTATCAGCTGATGATAGGAGCAAAAGCTCTTGAAACATGTCCTGGGAATAAACAGTGTGAGTGAAGCAATGTTTCAATATCTTCTCGATTCACTTTTGTACTAATTTGTGCTTCACTGTCCCTACGTTTCTTCCAAGTTTATACTTTGAATTGAACTTGTCTTAGTAAATAAACCAGCTATTTCCCAATAAGGTACTGAGCTGGGTAAATTACTGACTCCATAGATATTTGTATTCGTTTGGCTTTGGCCACTCTGTCGTCTTACGTATGTCCCTTATTCGCTTAGGTTTATACAGAGTTTATAATACGTAATTAACCCAGTTGGCAATCTTATTACATTCTCTTTCTATTGCTCCTTCTATTTCAACTGCGTTCTTGTACCTTGGTTTCTAATTCTAGCTCTTCCAGTCTTTGCACCAAATAGCCTCTAGCCGTCATTTATCTTGACTTCTTAGTGTTCAGGTTTCACTGCCATATTTTAAGTCTGCCTTACACACATTAAACAATTTTATTTCAGTTCTCATATTTATTCCAAAATATTTCTTAATATATCCATTCAGTTTGTTTTGTTTTACTATATTTGTTTCCAAGTCTTTATTCATTAGTTTCGCACTGATCTGACATCGCAATTAATTAAAAGTGAACATCTGTTCTGTTACTTTGTTGCATATTACTGTCTTTACTCGTCTATTATTTTACCTATACATTGTAATCGAGTTATTTTTCTATGAGGGTACTTTCATATCGTGTTGTTTTAGTATTCTATTCAAGATGTTTGGTGATCTTTGTAAATTATCTTCAGAATCTGCGAAACTAACTGGTCATCCGCAAATAATATTGCTTTGCTTGCTTCTCTATGTTTAGATCAATTCCTTTTCGTGATTTCTCTTACAATTTTTAATAAATTCTCTTCATATGTATTCCAGATAGCAGAGGTGACATTTTATATCCTTGTATTAATCCTTTATGTATTTTGAGGGTATTTATCGTCCCTTATCAACTCTTAGCTTTTATTTATTTTAGTGTTTTAGGAAGATTTAATGTGTTTTATCTTGTAATTCTATAGTATCTGCCATAGATTTCCACGATTCAACTAGTTATATGCTTTCTCATGTCCAATAGCAGAAGTATAAGGGTTCATTGAACTCTCTTTTTTACATAATCTGTTTAGTATAAATATGACTCTTTGCTTTGCCGAAGCCACACTACTCTTCCCGCAGTAATGTTGCTGCGATTGGTTGTAGCTTTATTTTCAAAATGCTATTTATTTTATTTTGTAATTTACGTCCTCCAACGTTAAGTCATATAGGACGATGAATGGAATGGTTAAAATGATGCTCAAATGAGCCCGGGATCCATGGAGCATAGAGTTACTCGACATTAGTCTTTCAGGATAAGGGAAAGCCTCAGAAAACCTTATCCAGGTAACCCACCCTGACCGAGATTCAAACTCGGGACCTTTTCAAAATTCTGGTATACAGTTTTTTGCAGAAGGGTAAGAGGGCTATAAATATATAATTTTACATTCATTTCTGTTCCTTGTGTATATTATATAATATTATATATACTTTGTGCCGTATTCCACTCTTCCGGTATTTTGCCCATTCCCCCTATGTCTTCAAGAATCTTATACTCAGCTTCCTGCTTCTATATTCATCTATCACTGGAGCCTTCCTAGTTTTTGTCTGTTTCGGTGTTGTTTCTAATTTCTTCATTTCTATTGCGATTCATTCATTACCTAGTTTATGTATTTTCTGTTACGTTATTTTTAAAATATTGTAAATTTTTAATTTAAATAATATCTTGTTATGTAGTACCGAACATGGACATACATTTACGAACATGGTTGGTTTTATTTTGCACGTCTGTCTTCTTTCGTACTTACTTCTCACACCAAATTACTGAACCCAAAACTTATTCCAATGTTTATTTACATACATTCTACGAAATAAACGAATAAATTTGAATCTGAAGAGAACTTGATAATCATGACATATAAAAAGAAAACATCTGATGACTAAGTGGCCTATGATGCACTAGGACATTGCAGCAGACGTCATACACAAATTGATCAATGGAACTGCAAAACAGTTTACTAATTAATATGTATTAGGTGTAGTGCGATGTAAGTGATTCACAATTCCAGTATCGAAGAAACAATTTAACCTGTTTTCAGAAATTCTATAGAAATATTTGTAGAAATAATTAAATATAAACAATTCTATTTTTGTTTAAAATGCTATAATTCCGTGAGTACATTTTGATTGTTTGCGGAATAGGTTCAAATTGCCATTGTTTACGTTTCGATTAAATTCTAAACCAAAACTAAAGAATATCCTTCCAATGTTTTGAGAAATACTCAATAACTTACACATATTGCTGTATACATGGTAATTACAACCTGTGCGTCATCTGTGTTATACTGTGTGTACTTCGTTATGCAAGGCACCTCCACTGTGTGTCGCTGTGGTCGTAGACCGGTTTTACTCGTAAGGCTCCTTGGTGTTAAATATTACTGCTACATACACAGCTTGTAGAGGAAGAATTGAATTATAGCCAAATGTTTAATGAAGTATATCTATATGGTCAAGTCCCGGCACTTTCCTGACAGAATGTACGTGGGAGGTAGAGGAGGAACTGAATTCTAGACAAAAGTAAAATATTGAGATCGCACTGGAAATAAATTTTAGATCACCTGAAGTTTAAAGAAGGTATGTCCATGTATGTATGTTTGTTTGTAAGTGTGTGTGTGTGTGTGTGTGTGTGTGTGTGTGTGTGTGTGTGTGTGTGTGTGTGTGTGTGTGAGTGAACTCGGAAGGTTTATAAATATCAAACCTATGTATAAGTTCAGTGTGTTCAAGGACCAGACACGAAAATTTTTTACTATTATTATTATTATTATTATTATTATTATTATTATTATTATTATTATTATTATTATTATTATTATTATTATTATTATTATTATTATTATTATTATTATTATTATTATTATTATTATTATTATTATTATTATTATTATTATTATTATTATTATTATTATTATTATTATTATTATTATTATTATTATTATTATTATTATTATTATTATTATTATTATTATTATTATTATTATTATTATTATTATTATTATTATTATTATTATTATTATTATTATTATTATTATTATTATTATTATTATTATTATTATTATTATTATTATTATTATTATTATTATTATTATTATTATTATTATTATTATTATTATTATTATTATTATTATTATTATTATTATTATTATTATTATTATTATTATTATTATTATTATTATTATTATTATTATTATTATTATTATTATTATTATTATTATTATTATTATTATTATTATTATTATTATTATTATTATTATTATTATTATTATTATTATTATTATTATTATTATTATTATTATTATTATTATTATTATTATTATTATTATTATTATTATTATTATTATTATTATTATTATTATTATTATTATTATTATTATTATTATTATTATTATTATTATTATTATTATTATTATTATTATTATTATTATTATTATTATTATTATTATTATTATTATTATTATTATTATTATTATTATTATTATTATTATTATTATTATTATTATTATTATTATTATTATTATTATTATTATAAATACTATTAAGAGGGCTATATCATTGTATCTACAACTGCTCAAAATAAATGCATTTAACGAAACGCACTATTGACCTCTTGCACTTTTCATTATTCGATTTTTTCAATTTTCCAATTATTTACGTTTTGTCTGTCACCCTGAAGACAGAGTGCTGCCATTTAATAATGATCACCTTTAGTCAAGCATCGGCTGTTTGATCTCCATTAAGGCAAGTACATCTTTTAATTCCATGACAAAGTGGAAACTTTAAAACCACATAACACTGTAAGAATTATAAAAGGACAATGAATTCAAATTTAGAAAAAAAGATAAAATCTGGGTTTCTGGTTTCTCGTGAAGAATGAATTCCATTTGGCATAATCTAAGCATTCACAGGATTACGAAACGTTCCCCTGATAGGCGCATGAAGCAAGCTTTCTTTTACATTGTTCATATTCCTGGAAGTTATTTTACTTCACATAGAAGCAATTCTTCTAGCATAGCGTTCCCTCAATTATATTCTTTCCTTTTATTCATTGGTAGTATTTATTGTTGTAAACCGTTACACAGTTCAAAACACAACTTTCACATACGCCATAAATAATCCGTGTACTCCGAATAGAGCAAAAGTTTCTACGTTGCTTTTCATGCGAGGTCTACTACAAAGTGCAGTGAGAGTGAAGGGGGCGGTATAGCTTTCAACTTTTTGTTTACAAAACAGGTGAATTGCGGAACCAGCTTGGCGTAACGTGTTGCCCCGCGGTCAAGTTCATGGCCAGTAAGTTCTACTGAGCCATTCGCTTTCTATTCACTGAAATTCTAATTATACATCTGACCAGATAATCTTTATGTTACGGCATCGTAAAGGGAGCCGCAAATCATTTGAAATGAATTAAGTATTTAGGTTATAGTCGCTCCCAGTGGCGGCTCGTGGATTAAAAATGTGGGTGTTCACAATACCGACACTTAAAATGCACACTACTACTATCCGCTACTGCACCACCACTATTAACTAATGAGTGCTAGCTCAAACGCCCCACAGAACGTTATACAACCTATTAGTCTAGAAAGAATGTATCTATTCCTATCACATTGCTTATTGTGTCGCTTTACTGACAGTCTGTAATCTGAGCATTAATATTCACACGACCAAACATGGCGAACCGAATACATGCATTTTTACGTCAGCGTGATTTCCCGTGCTTCTTTTATCTTTTCACTAAGATGTACCAAGTCGGCACATCCTACTTTAGCCTAATTAATCACTTCAGAGCTAATCAGAAGGCACGGAAAGCAAAAAAGGCGCATTTCTAATACTGCAAGCGCATAACCATTTACAGGTTGTGTATACATTGTTATGTTTGCCCCTGTAGTCCCTCTTCTGATTCTTGTAACACGCTTAACTGTCAATTTGGGCTGCGGACGTCCTAGTCGCTCTATTACATTTTTTCTTCGCAAGTCACTTTATCTATTTTACTTCCTAAAATGGAATCCCACCGAGTTCGTAGCTATCTCCTGAGAGAAGTTCAACAGTCACAAAGATTCGAAAACCTCGTGATCGGTCACTGCACGCAACAAAAAGTAATTGTTTTGCGCTAAAGCACTAGTTGTACTTGATGTACTAGGAAAGTCACAATTGTCTCACCTGCAAATTATCTACAAATTCCAAGTTTATCACACTGTTTAAAACAAAACATCTGTTTAGAAACTGGACTGTAAAAACCAGGGGCGGCTGGTGGCTCTGAAAATCGGTGGTTCACAAATTTATCCATGCAATTTAATTTTTTTTAAAGTAACAAACGGTTGTTTAAGCCTGCCACTATAGACTGCTGTATACACAAGTTAACGGTAATTTACAGCGTATAACACAACATGCGTATTTCAGAAACACTCTAGAGCATAGCACTCTTCTATTTATGCAGCTAAAAATGGACTTGATATCTCTTCATGGCAGACTTCAAGTGTACATTGCAAGATTTCGTTCTGGATTGTCTTGGAGGTCCCTTTAAACACTGTAGCATTCTCCAGATCGGTTTTTCAGAACACAGTCTAGCTCTGCACTGAAGTTTATCAGTCCTCGAAAAATATCAGGATTGTTTGACGTAGCTGAATCATTGTGTCCTCGTAGAGCTAACTCAAAGGTTCCACAAAACCTAATACAGTTAATAATGTTTAACACATACCTATTTTGAGCCACTTTCTGGTTGTGTTCTTCAATTTTTCTCCGATATGCACTGTCCATCTGCTTTGCTATATTTACATGCCAAGCAAGGCAAAACTGTGTTTTTCATGTGCAGTTTTTATGTTACGTGTTTTTAGCGCGATCATGAAGATACTGCAAAGCATTCACGCCATGTTTTGTCCACGGATCTTCACCGACAAAGAGAACGCAAGGAAAGCAAAACAGGCTATTTTTAAAATTACAACCACACATCACATTATATTTCTCATTTACATTGTTGTTAAAGTTCCTGTTCAAATATCTTGTTTTTGTTTTGACTACCTATGTGATTTTTATATTTGGCGTGGGACTTACAAGTCGCTTATTTTCGGTGCTTTCTTCTAAGCTCATTTTCAAAAAGGGTGTGCTAATAGACACTTTATGGAATTCATTGTTTCTCCTTATATAATGCAATATACTTGTATTTAAATAAATCACTCTTACTCACTACTCAAAGCATGACACAGCTAACAAAACACGGCACAAAACATGTGGCTATGCTCTGGTAGGTAATAGAAATTTGTGGTACTAGTTGACCGATGCGAACATTTAATATGAGAATAATAGGTGGCGTTGAAAACAGAAGGAGAAGGCTTGGCATTCAGTATTCTCTGACTGCTAAGTTAACCAACCTTATGCAGCAATAAGCACCGCCCTACCCCCCTACTTGCCTCAGCACACCTAAGGTTCATCCTGGCCTATACCTCACCATTACATACCAGTGGTTTGCAACTGAGAGTGAACTACTTGGCACCTGCAAACAATACAACGCGCTGAGGGTCAGTGCACTAGACAAGGTCGAACTGAACTCCAAATGGAACATGCCCTTGCATTAAAGGGAGACCCAGCATTTTGGTTGTAGCGCAAACATGCTACCCCATTGAGATGCCGCCCCTGGTAAAACACACTATATTCAAAGTAACATAAAACAACAAAGCAAAGGCTGATAGCGCTAGGAGTTGTAAACATTCTTTGTATTTGGAGATAGTTGTAGTTAAACTCTTTAGATACTCGCACTTCCCAGAGATGACCAATAACTCTGGCGTTGCACATAGAATCTACGCTCTGATCTGGGCGTACCCAACCAATGCCTCTCTGTAGCATTTGTCGTCTACGCATGCGCAGAGATTTAAACGTTACATGATATGCTAGCACAAGAGAAGTGTGCTACCTGCAACGTTGCCACATATTCATGCTATCGCCGTCTACTTACTACATATTAAGCAATGAGCGCGGTAAATACAAATTACGAATGAAAAGAGGAAAAGGGCTTCTACACGATAAAATAATATAGGGGGTTCACGTGCTCTTGTGCTCCTAAACAGCAGCCGCCCCTGGTCGCTCCCTTCATGAGTAGAAGCTGGTTTTACTAAAAACTTTAAATGTAAAATCGTATTTGCGAGAGCTGTGAATAGGACCTTATATCAGGAGGTTCAATATAAGACCAATATATTTATTTTAAAAACTAGAGAGAGAAAGATAAAATAAGTTTAATAAATAATTTCGAAGTGTTAAAGTCAATATACAAAGTAAGAAGTATAGGTTAAAATTTGGTCAAAGGCTGGCCAAGTTCCGTGTTAAAGAAGAGCAATTTAAAATTTTAAAAGCAATTTAAAAGTCGGTGTAGTTAACGCAATTGTGTTCAGAATTACAGCTGCAAAAACTATAAAATAGAATTAAAGTTTTAGAAATTAGCAAGAGAGAGAGTAAACGTCGTGTTTCAGATGCGAATGATGTAGATGTAAGAGTGTTGCGGAGTCAAGACATAGGTCTATCGTTCTCCTTCGTGGCTTTGTGTCTTACAGAAGTGTTTTGCCATTATAGACTTCAAATTGCTACTCCACATATCTGCTTCAAATTTGTGTATGATCCTGAAGCCACATAACTATTTTTTTTTTTTTTTTTTTTTTTTTTTTGTAATTTACGTACTGCAACTTTAAGTCAGAACGGACGATCAATGAATTTGGTGAAATGATGCTCAAATGTGTGCGGGGTCCATGGAGCTTAGAGTTACCCAACATTCCTCTATCAAGATAAGGGAAAACCCCGGAAAACACCTTATCCAGGTAACTCACCCTGACCGAGATTCGAACTCGGGACCTCTTGAACGTGAGGCAGACACGTTACCATCTACGCTACCGAGGCGGGCTGGGTGAAACGATGCTCAAATGTTCTTTATTGACGTAGAAATACACTCTTCACTTCTCACGTAACATTACATCACGTATACAACACAATCTTCCAAGGTTGATGACAATAAGAAACAGCTCTCGTTACAACACTCTCAGCTGTTCTCTGCTTACATCTCGCGACTCACTCTCGTTTTACAACTGTCCACGGGCATGTCACAATCTCTTATATATCTCATTCATGAATTCCTGACTGTTATCGAATTTTCTCTAACATATCACCAGATAAAACACGAATATTCTAGAATGTAACTATATCGGTGTCGGCAAGTCCTTCATTTCCGGCGCCGTACCTATCTGCTTATGCAAGCTCGTTATCTACGTGAAACACTATCCGACTGTTATCTTTATCTGCAGGCTCTTTGGGTACACAAACCGCGCTTATCTCTCGACACCAAAACTTCCGTGCTTTTTCGCCGCGACACTATGAAAAATTTACTAAATTTCTCTAAAAAAGATGAAACTCCTAATAATAAAACTCTGGTATTTATCAATTTTATTATTTATATTGTGATCAGGTTTACATTGGAAGGACGAAACGTAATTTGGAACCCAGAAAGAAAGAACATTTTCGTAACGTTAAGGATAAACAAACTGATAAATTCACCCTAGCAGATCAGTTTTGTTCATTTAACTATAATATAAATCCTGAAGTTAAATTATTAAAACAATTAAATGCCCTGATAGATTTAATAGTCTGGGAAAATATATTTAAAAAATAAACATCGGGTAATAAATTTTGAAATACTAGCCGTTGGTTCTGATTTTAACTTTGTTTCGTTTACAGATTTTGGTAATACTGAAAAACGTAACGTAGTACCTTCCTTAACGACGAATGTGTTTTCTGTGACTGACGGCGCGAACAAGAGATCGTGAAACCGATTTCAACTTCAACTAATTCAACTAATAAGAAAAACCGACATCATTTTTCTTAAGATAAGTGAACTTTGTTTGTTACAAATAGTTATATTTGTATAATTCTCATAACGTTTATGTAATCTTTGGAAAATGCAACTTTGTTTTGTTTCATTCTACGAATGCTGGCAACTAAAGTGCACACAGCAGAGTGGTGTCGTTGAAGGTTGAACCTTCTCCTCAGAGGAGGGACCTTCGACATTTTGCCATATCGGGACCTTGTCCCTTACTGGCTTGGTGGTGAGTTTTGAAGAAATGACGGTGGGTAGATGGTGGTTAATAGGTAATGATTTTTTAAGTCTATGTGTTTAAGTCGTTGGGATTGTCTGAGTATTCAACAGTTCTGTTAGTCTTATTTGTTTTGGAGTTATGGTGCTGCTAGTACTAGCCTGTGGCACTTGTACGTTTCCCCAGGGTCAATATCGTATTCCCCGAGGCCTCTGATTAGTTGATTAAAGCTGTTTGGTAGTTTATTGTAGAAATTATGAGAAATTTGTAGTATGTATTCCGTAATTTTGGGGAAGGATAAGAGAGTATGTATGTTGTCGTTGGGTATGTACCATTCGGCTGCTGTTGCTGTTCGAAGGTATCGGTTCTGCAAGACTTGTAGCTTGTGGAGGTGTGCTTTTGCTGCAGCTCCCCAGACCCGACGTCAAGGCGGGTCGAAGAATTTGTTTGTATATGAGTAATTTGTTGCTGAGAGTCATGGGTGATTTTTTGTTGTAAAGAGGGTAGAGCATTGCCATTCTTCTGGACACTTGGTTGGCTACCTTATCAACGTGGTGTTTCCATGTTAAACGCCAGTCCACTGTGACCCCTAAGTAATTGGTCTCCGTGGACCAATGTATTTCTGCTCCTGCCAGGCGGAGGTTTGGTACATCTTGCAGTGAACGACGTGTGAATGTTACGGCCTGTGATTTGGTCGCATTAATCCTCAGGCGCCAGGTGATATACCATACAGTCAACATGTCTGCGTAGCGTTGTGCTCTGTGGACTGCAATGGAATGTCTTTTGGATGATGTTGTGAGGGCCGTATCATCAGCAAATAAAGATAGGTTACAGCCTATTAGGTTAGGTAGGGTGTTGATGTATGTGAGGAAGAGGAGGGGACCAAGAACGCTGCCTTGTGGTACCCCAGCGTTGATGATGTAGGGTTGGGATAGTATGTCTTCCCTGGCAACGACGAACGAACAATTTTTCAGGTAGGTGTTCATGAGATGAATTAGATAGGATGGGATGATGCATTGGATGAGGCGATGCAGAAGACTATCGTACCAGAAGTGCCTTCTAAGTGTGCCGTCATATATCAGCTGCAGATCAGCACGTTTCTGCCAGCGATAATAAGCGAATTTAATTTCTCTCTGATTTTGTCTTTCAGTTGCTTTCAATTCCACTTCCATTACAGTTCTACTCTATGATGTAAATCTGTTTTAACCGTGGTTGTTGGAAGCTAAGCCTAAATTGTTGGTGATCTGTACAACGACAGCTGGAAAATGTTTTAGGGTGAATACCAAAGACCCCACGGAAGAAATTGAAGGCAAAACATTATCAAACATATCTCAAAAAATGGGAAGATATATTTCCGTGGGTAAAACCGGCATCGGACGAGAATCGGGCATTTTGTACCACGTGCAGGAAATACTTCAGCATTTCACATGGTGAACAAAGTTATTTGAGGCAACATGAACGTTATAAGGGGCATCTAATCAAGGGAAAATGTAATGATGGAGTTGGAAATAAACTTTGGAATTATTTCGTTAATTTGAATAATAAACAAGAATATGATAATATCACAGCGTGTCACCTTGGTTTAGTGTATCATGCAGTGAAACACAATAAGGCAGAGCTTGATGTGACAGTGAACTATGTGTATAAATTCTGTTCAGAATTTTATAATTCTGCAAAATGTGATGTGGGGTTACTAAAAAGATGTCAAGAATTCTGTTAAATACAATTAAATGTAGCATGTCAGATTGAAGAGCACTTGAAAGGTTAATAATGTGCATAACTTAATGTTTAAGTATTCAGTATAATATGTGTGTGCCAATTTATCTTTCTTATGCCCGATTTCACCAACAGATGTTAAAATCTACGTTAAAAAATGTAACGTAATAATTATAACAGCGCTAACAAGGCTGTCAAATGTCCTGCATTTCACCAACCTGTTTTCTGAAAATGTTAACGAACACCTGTTAACGCCAAGAAACTTGTGAATATTACAACTATAGAAGGCTGTGGATGCGTTGTGTTATTTTCTGAACGTACTGCGATGCGCTTTTGTTTTCATTTTCCTCTGCACCACAGATTAATCGTCTGCACACAGCTAAAAAAATGGTGGATAAACATAATCGTAAACAAAAGCCGTGAAACGAATTTCTCATCGATGGAGAAAGAATTGTTGATTGAATTGGTGAGGAAGTATAAGAATATCATGGAAAATATGAGAGATGCGGTGAATGTAATAGAGAAAGATGTCACGTGGGAAACAATTGGAAATGAATTTAATTCAAATGTAAGTGTCATTACTACAAACACGAAACATCTTCAGTATTATGTAAATTTAAAACGAGGTGCGAAGAAGTACAAGTGACGAGTGACTTGCACGTTTCACAGGAAAAGGACAGTGTATTATTCACATAATTCAGTGAATTATAAAATCGCAAAGTTATTAATACTTGAAGCAAAGGCGAGATCGGCATATTCCTTTCGATGCATATTCTGACTCAGTATTACGTAAACTTAAAACGAGGAGCGAGGAAGCACAAGTGACTTGAACGTTTCAAGACGGGAGGTACACAGTGTATTATCCACACAATTCAGTGAGTTATAAAATCGCAAAGTTACTAATACGTGAAGAAAACTCGAGATCGGCATATTCCTTTCTATGCATGTTCTAACCTCTCTTGTACTTCCGCAGTAACCTTCATAGCAACTTGTTTGGACGGTCTATACCTCCGTAAAAAAGTTTCTTCTGATAGCTCCTCAAAATCATTTCTCCTTGTAGGCCGTACTCTATTACGAATGCCATTTACACGGTGTTAAATATAGCAATACGACAACAACAGATGCGTTCACGCTCGCCATCTTGACTATTTACAATTGTTACGGACTTAACATCAGAAATTTGTCTCGTAAGTTTAACAAGAGATTTAACACGAATGTTAAGCTAACACTTGTTGGTGAAATGAAATTTTTGTTATAACTATTGTTAAACCCGTGTTAAGTCTTAACATCTGTAGGTGAAATCGGGCATTAGTTTAACAAAATGTTAAAAAATGAGTCACTCCGTGTTTTTCTCTTAGAAATATGGCAGCCTTACACGACAGGCAGAGGGAAGGGTCCCTACAGCCCCACCACGAGATTGGGCTCGGAGACCGGCAACCGTCCCAACCGAAGGAGGAATTTTTACTCAGAGCATACCATCCTGCCATGCAACACCGAGATACCCTCTGACACTGCTACCCTAAAATATATCACTAGACGAGAGATGACGTGATATGATAATGGAGATGAGATGGCAGCAAATTCGGGGAAGGTGATTAACCTACCCAGCAGTCGCCTGACGACCTGGGAAAGCCCCGAAAAACCAAAGGTCAGGTAGGAGGCACACAGTAGTCGAACCCGGGTTCCCGTAGGGAAGGGGATCGGTCCCCTGCAGCTGCCGTGGTGCGGGCACTGCGGACCCTTAGCACTCGTGGTACCTCTGACGTTACAAGAAGAACCTCGGGCGGAACATTCGAACCCCTCACTGAATGGGAGTTGTTCGGATTGGGTTGGACTCGAGGGGGCAGTGTGTTCCCAACACCCGCGGGAGATCGGGTACCTCCGGCCAGGCTTCGGCCGCCTGGAGGGGCAGGGGGTTGCCTAAGAAGTCCCAGGTACTAGCCTGAAGAGCTAGTTGTAGGTGTGATCACCAGGTGGCTAAATCACCAGGTGGCCCCACCGAGGTTAATCGGTAGTCTTCAATGCGGGGTTGACGCGCGTAAGTGGCGTATCCACTTCCACGCGTCTTGAGTTTTCGGACTAGATGGGGGGGGGGCTTGTTAGTCTCTAGGTCTTGCCCTATGGAAAGAGCCTTTGGAGGCGCCGGGCGCCTTTCGGGGACATTTCGGTCACTCCCTGGTAGAGACGCAGGCCATACTTCACTTTGTGACGGTTGCCCTACGTAGATACCCTCGCCCCTACATGACATGACATGACAGTCGAACCCGGGTCTTCGGAATGGTGGCCACAAAGAAAGGCCTGAGCAATTCCACTCGCTTACAGCATAGTGACTTGATCCCTTTTTGTTCACTAACTTTCCTCCGGTCCTTAAGACTAATATATGAATAATACATTACATTTGCTAGATTCTCTTTATAACGATTCCTTTGTTTGGCATATGACTTTTCAATATCCAGAAAAAAAAGGTTGTTCTCGCATCTTTCTCCGAAATGCAATTTACACCTATAATACTACATACATATGTTAAACGATTCATTACCTATCAGCAAATATGGCAGCCTATGAGATATCCTGGCCGTCACATAGAGATAGCGCTACTCGGGCAGCTTGACGGATAGCATCATATAGTTTAACTCTAGACTAAATTATATTCATAGTTACAGGTGCCCGCCTTGGTATCGTGGTGGTAGAGTGTCTGCCTCACGTTTAAGAGGTCCCGAGTTCGAATGTTGGTCAGGGTGAGCTATCTGGATAAGGTTTTTTCCGGGGTTTTCCCTTATCCTGAAAGACTAATGTTGGGTAACTCTAAGATCTATGGAACCTGGGCTGATTTGAGCATCATTTCGCCCATTCCATTCATCGTCCGATATGACTTAAGGTTGGAGGACGTAAAATTACAAAAAAAAAAAAAAAAAAAAAAAAATCACAGGTCAAGAGCTTCTTTACTTTTTGAATGACAGCATTTTAAACAAGACAAGTGTAAGGTTTCACGAAAATGGAGGATTTGGAAAAACGAGCTATGTTTAAATACTTCCATTTGAAAGGCTTAACGTCAAAAGAAATCAAGAAGGAAATAGACAATATATTGAAAGATATTGCCCCTTCTTATACAATGATTAAAAGTTGGGTTGCGGAGTTTAAAATGGCACGTACGAGCACTAGTGATCAGTCTCGCTCTGGACGCTCTGTGGAGGTCACAACTCCAGAGATTATTGAAAAAATTCATTGTTTAGTACTGGAAGACCACATATTGAAGTTTTTTTTTCAGATAGTAATGGCTGTAAACATATTAAATAACGTGCAGGTAATAATTAAGTAATATTTTGGACTTTCACAGTGTCTGCGCAAGATGGGTGCCGCGTTTATTAACACCTGCTCAAAAGTTGCAAAGAAAAACTGTTTCTGTTAAGAATTTGGGACTCTACCGTAAAAATCCCAGTGAATTTTTAGACTGGTTTTTGCCATTGATGAAACTTGGATAAATCACTACACTCCAGAAAGTAAATCACAGTCAAAACAGTGGATTACGCCAGGTGAACCAACTCCAAAAAAGCAAGGTCAATTTTGTCAGCTAAAAAGGTTATGGCGAGTGTTTTCTGGGATTCACAGGGAATTATTTTTACTGATTACTTGGAAAATGGTGAAAGTATCACTGGTAACTATTACGCAAGCTTATTGCAACGTTTGAATGATGATGTGAAAAGAAAAAGACGTCATTTGGTAGAGAAAAAAAAATCTTGTTTCTTCACGACAGTGCTCCGGCCCATCTTTCAGTCACTGCAATGGGAAAAATTTGCAAATTAAAGCATCCATCCTATTCGCCAGATCTAGCACCCAGTGACTACCACCTGTTCCCCAACCTCAGAAAATTTCTTGGAGGACGAAGATTTCACAGCCACGAGGTCATTGAACAGCAGTAAACAGTTTCTTCTTTTTCTTCTTCTTCTTCTTTTTCTTCTTGTTCTTCTTGTTCTTCTTCTTTTCCAGTGCAAGGTCCGGGACTTGTCAGTCGCCCCTCTTATAACTATTTTCATTGTACAAGTTTTTTCAATAGGATTTTACATATAACTATGCTACATTTTATATAATATGATGTAGTTGAAAATCAGTAATGTGTCAGCATTATAAACATAAATTTGATTTCGAATTTGTAACACAGTTGCTCATTCGTTATAGCTACACATCTCGTAGTGCACATCAATTTTTCCTATGATGCAGTAATTTAAACATCATGATCAAATATATGAAAAAGTATTTGGAAACATTCCAAGAGCTTTGGGAGGTTAGTAGATCCATTACCTGTAAGGAGTATAAAGTAGTCGTAGTCAGTGGCGGCTGGTGGGTTAAATTATTGGTGGTGCATAAATGAAAAATAAAATACAGAGTAGTAATGACTCACCTATTTATACAGATTCTCTGCTCTACTCTCCTTAGACCTGGCGAATCTATCGATAACTTTTGCGTTGAAGTCGCTGATCTTCATAACAATCTCTCTCAATTGAAAGCATTGCTAATGCTGACAATCGGTCCTGTGACATTGTGTTCCTAAGGAAAGTTTTTAGTCTTTTTAAAGTTGAGAAACAGCATTCTGCTTCAGCGGTACACATTGGCATAGGTAACAGTACTCGGAGGAGTTTGACATATTCGCTCAATGTAACACATAAATTGTTTTCCTTAATGAAGTCCATCAAGCACAAAGCACCGGACATTCCACGAAATTCCTCTCGATTGTAAATTACAGTCAGTTCTCTACGATTTTTTGTTCCAATGATAATGTCACAATTACAATTTCGTAATGTACACAGTTAAAACTAAGCCAGTTCATCTTTCCACGTACACTCAGCGCGCCTTATTGTTTCTCTAAGGGAATCCTCTGGAAATGTCTTGATGAAACAAAGTTGAGGCTACCAGATGCCCCGTGAAGCTAAATCTGTCCTTTGCTTCTCTAAGAGTGTCACATACTTCAAGAGCTTCTCTTCTTTTCACACCATGATCTTCTATTCTTCTCCTCTTAATTGCAGTTTCATCGTGTTCCTCGATATCCACGCTATTTCTTACCTTTTGCACTTCCCTTTTAAATGCGTTTAGCTGGGCGATGGCAAACTTTGCATTGCAGTCTCGTTTCTGCAGCTGATTGTACAAAATGTCCACATGTGGCATGATCTTGTAGAAGAAAGACAGCCAGAATACAAAATTATAATCTTTCAAAGTGGCCATAAACCCAGAAGCCTGAACAAGTGTGGCGTTGTTGTTTAACGGAGCTCTCTTCTGAATAACCTCCATGCATTTAATTAAATTCTCCCTGTGTTCTAAAAGCAGAGCACACAGAAGTTAAGCCTGAAGGTCACGCTATAGCCGTTGCTAAGAGTAGGAGGAGCTAGGTTTATAAACCTCCATTTAAGCAATGTATAAGAAGCCCCTCCCATCTCTTCACCTTCCCGCAACCCCCTCAGAGAGCCCACATTTGGGCGAAATCTTAGGTTAACTCTCCGCTGCAAACCTGCGGCTCCTACAGCTAATCACTGTTTATTTCGACTTCTGCGGTCATGGGCAGCTACAGACGATAAGCGTAATTGAAACATGTTTGTATATAAAACAATGCAAACAAGTACAGCTTTAATGTGAAAAATGCACGTGTTGTATATTCAGAATCAGTGGGTGTAGCGCAAACCTGCAACATTATGGAGGAACCGCCCCTGGTCGTGTCGCGTCCTATCTCTTACGTTGTTTCTTTGTCAGCCAACTAGCTCACTTCTCTCCTCTTCGCTACTTGACCTTTAAGATATGAATCTGTGAAAGATTTCGATCAGTTAAGATTATAGTAATAGCTCCAGCAGAACTGTAAGGCAGAATATTAGAAGTGAGGCTGTAATACCTACTGATCAAATGAATAGTGGAAGTTCTACAATGTGTTTGCTTCTTACTTGTTAGAATTATTTTATTTTAAATATAGGTACCCAATCACAGTTTAAATCGAGATGTGGATTGAAATTCCAGTTCAGTGCACCTACACCTATCTGAGACCTTCAGATGGGTGATTTCGAATACAAAAGTCAGTGTATTCCAATCTTCAACGTTCTCGAAAGCTGAATGTGTAATAGAATACACAAGCAAAGTTCTCGTTTGCATTTGTCCTGACTAGCGTTCTCGAATACTTGAAATTGTTGTTTACAAGAAGGTCGTTTTTATCTTGTCTTGTTGTATTTTTACACATATACACAGTACACACAAACACCATGCCCAAAGTGAGACACGAACCCGCGACGCCTCAAGCGGCGGAACACCAGAGACATCCGCTCCAGCGACCCCGAGCACTTGCATCGAACACACGTAGATGTTCTCGTTTGTAGTATCCTAGAACTTGTTTTCGACTACAGGCAAGTGTTCTCCACTCGCAGCATGTGACGTCATCCAAGTACTTGCATTCGAATGCAAGCAAATGTTCTGGTTTGTAGTATCCGAGAACCTTTTTCGAATAAAAGCAAGTCTTCTCAACTCGCAGGATGTGACGTCATCCGAGAACTTGCATTCGAATGCAAGCAAATGTTCTGGTTTGTAGTATCCGAGAACCTTTTTCGAATAAAAGCACGTCTTCTCAACTCGCAGGATGTGACGTCATCCGAGAACTTGCATTCGAATGCAAGCAAATGTTCTGGTTTATAGTATCCGAGAACCTTTTTCGAATAAAAGCACGTCTTCTGAACTCGCAGGATGTGACGTCATCCGAGAACTTGCATTCGAATGCAAGCAAATGTTCTGGTTTGTAGTATCCGAGAACCTTTTTCGAATAAAAGCACGTCTTCTGAACTCGCAGGATGTGACGTCATCCGAGAACTTGCATTCGAATGCAAGCAAATGTTCTGGTTTGTAGTATCCGAGAACCTTTTTCGAATAAAAGCACGTCTTCTCAACTCGCAGGATGTGACGTCATCCGAGAACTTGCATTCGAATGCAAGCAAATGTTCTGGTTTGTAGTATCCGAGAACCTTTTTCGAATAAAAGCACGTCTTCTCCACTCGCAGCATGTGACGTCATCCGAGAACTTGCATTCGAATGCAAGCAAATGTTCTGGTTTGTAGTATCCGAGAACCTTTTTCGAATAAAAGCACGTCTTCTGAACTCGCAGGATGTGACGTCATCCGAGAACTTGCATTCGAATGCAAGCAAATGTTCTGGTTTGTAGTATCCGAGAACCTTTTTCGAATAAAAGCACGTCTTCTGAACTCGCAGGATGTGACGTCATCCGAGAACTTGCATTCGAATGCAAGCAAATGTTCTGGTTTGTAGTATCCGAGAACCTTTTTCGAATAAAAGCACGTCTTCTGAACTCGCAGGATGTGACGTCATCCGAGAACTTGCATTCGAATGCAAGCAAATGTTCTGGTTTGTAGTATCCGAGAACCTTTTTCGAATAAAAGCACGTCTTCTCAACTCGCAGGATGTGACGTCATCCAAGAACTTGCATTCGAATGCAAGCAAATGTTCTGGTTTGTAGTATCCGAGAACCTTTTTCGAATAAAAGCAAGTCTTCTCAACTCGCAGGATGTGACGTCATCCGAGAACTTGCATTCGAATGCAAGTAAATGTTCTGGTTTGTAGTATCCGAGAACCTTTTTCGAATAAAAGCACGTCTTCTCCACTCGCAGGATGTGACGTCATCCGAGAACTTGCATTCGAATGCAAGCAAATGTTCTGGTTTGTAGTATCCGAGAACCTTTTTCGAATAAAAGCACGTCTTCTCAACTCGCAGGATGTGACGTCATCCGAGAACTTGCATTCGAATGCAAGTAAATGTTCTGGTTTGTAGTATCCGAGAACCTTTTTCGAATAAAAGCACGTCTTCTCAACTCGCAGGATGTGACGTCATCCAAGAACTTGCATTCGAATGCAAGCAAATGTTCTGGTTTGTAGTATCCGAGAACCTTTTTCGAATAAAAGCAAGTCTTCTCAACTCGCAGGATGTGACGTCATCCGAGAACTTGCATTCGAATGCAAGTAAATGTTCTGGTTTGTAGTATCCGAGAACCTTTTTCGAATAAAAGCACGTCTTCTCCACTCGCAGGATGTGACGTCATCCGAGAACTTGCATTCGAATGCAAGCAAATGTTCTGGTTTGTAGTATCCGAGAACCTTTTTCGAATAAAAGCACGTCTTCTCAACTCGCAGGATGTGACGTCATCCGAGAACTTGCATTCGAATGCAAGTAAATGTTCTGGTTTGTAGTATCCGAGAACCTTTTTCGAATAAAAGCAAGTCTTCTCAACTCGCAGGATGTGACGTCATCCGAGAACTTGCATTCGAATGCAAGTTTCGATTCTTCAAAGTATTCGATTACAGTGTATTCGATTCTTAAGAGATTTCAATTCTGCCCTCACTGTTCAGAATAATCATCATTGCCATTAAGCAAATTTGGCTGACATTATACGTTAATCAATTAAGGAGGTTTTTGCAATTGGTATAGTGACTCACGGCAACTTACTGTGAAAGAAACAGTTACTTTGAACAGTAAAGTATTGATATGTCAAATTAGAAGACATTCATGCTAAGGTTCATAAAATGTTAATTCTTCATGCCCAATCAGCTGGCAGCTTGCTTCAAACAGATGATTAATCATTCTCCAGTAAATTTGTCAATCTCAACCCACAGTCACATGTCTTGAGATAAGGATCACGTAGTTGCTACTCTAACAGCCAGCAGAAGATTTCAGACATTAATTTGGAGACAGCTTCAGAAACGTGTCGCGCATATCTTGCTATAAAATTCATTTGATTTATCTTCTCAGATAATTCTTTCTTCAGAATTTTCTAAAAATTATAATACAAATTTTACAGTTTTTATGAAGTATTAATAGGAGGGACACTACTTATATTTTAAGCCTTGGCAACGCTGAATATTGTAGGTTCCATCTAACGTTTCCAATGGAAATTTTAACATACTTGACCATAATCTACTTCAGACATTTTGTGAACACAGCGTCATTTGTTTTTTTTTTTTTTTTTTTTTTTTTTTTTTTTTTTTTTTTTTTTTTTTTTGTTTACATTAACTTGATAATTGCGCCTCAACAAAAACATGGAATTAGCTGGTGAAGATGTTCCTGAAGTGATTTATTATGACTTTCGACGTGGGTTATCAAGAACAGAGTGCATCCGCGAAACACTGATATAACGAATTTAATCGTGGCCGCCGTTCGCTCAATGATGACGTCCGTGACGACGTCAGTCGTTGTGCCAGAAATCATTGATCCTGTGCGAAAAAATGATAATGCAAGATCGTCATATGTCATGTTGTGAGATTGAGGCGACCCTAGGCATTAGTTCCATCAGCATATATAAAATATTGCATGATTATTTAGGTGTGAAAAAGGTTTGCTCTCGTTGGATCCCACATAATTTGACGCAATCTCTAAAAGATGCTCGAGTCGATTAGTGTACAAACTGCTCAAGAAATACAATGGCGGGGCCTCAAAAGACGTATGTAATATTGTAACAAGTGACGAATGATGGATCTATGCGTATGAGCCCGAACGTAAACAGCAGTCGAATTTATGGTTGTTTCAAGATGAAGCAAATCCAACAAAAGTTGTTCGTACTCGAAACACTTCGAAGGAAATGGTCACCTATTTTTTAAACAAAATTGAGCATGTGGTAACAGTGCCTTTAGAGGAATTTAAAACGGCCGATGACGAATGGTACACAATCATTTGTTTGCCGGAACTCTTCAATGAAGTAAGGAAAACCACAAGAACCTAGGATCGTTCATCAAGACAATGCGAGTGCACACATATCTCACCTAACAACAGAGTATTTGAAAGCTCAAAAAGTAAATAGTGCCCCTCGTTTTCAAGGCACACTTTATTTAACTCGGTAGACTACCTTTACTAAAGCATGGTGTGGTATAATAAGACAAGTTTATTCGAGTCTTTCCGTACATTGTTTTTTGATAATATTCCACAATACTCTTCAGTCAGAAAACATTGAAACACTTGTTGAACTTTTAGGACAGGGTATTAAATAACGATTCCTTTTTATTTAATTATTCACGATATATACAAAAACACCAAAGGGGGAGATATTTTACAGATTGCATAACAAGGAGAGTGATGTAAAGTGGGTTCATTTTTCAGTTATAGTACCTACATCTCCCAAGCAGTTTTCAAAACTAAAGAAAGCAATCGAGTTTTAATGGAAATTAATTGTGTGGAAGAACAGTTGCCTCACTTGTGTGAAGTCTGGGACTTTAGTACTTGCAGCATGATAAATCGCTACAAACGGTGAGTATCTCATTGTATGTGATTTACCCTAGTGATTTACCGGAAAAATATGATTCAGTTGGAGTATTTACAGTCATGCTGGTATGTTGCCATGGTGGCACAATGGTTAGGAGCAAGCAGACGTAACTGGGAGATGCGTGGTTCAAATATTTTCAGTCTGACTGTACCTTTTCAAACGCTTCGCTGCTAATAGTGATCTATGAAGCCTGAGACTTGGCTATTTACAGTATAGTAAGTTGCTATGAAATGTACGTAGCTCATAGTATGTGAGATTTCCTAGTGGCTTACCGGGAAAATACAACTCAGTTGCAGAATTTAATGTCATGCGAAAGTGCTGACGTGGTAGTTCAATAATTAAGATCAATCGGACGGGGATTGGGAGATCCATGGTTCAAATCTCGTTGAATTTTTCAGTTTGAGTCTACGAATCCAAATAGAGTTTTACTTTAGCTAAGCACAATGTTAATTTAGGATGTATATACCTCCTTATGAATACGGTTAGTGGTTTATTAGCGTGCTAGATTTAAAATACTGTCTACCCACGACAAGAAGGCAAGAGACGAATGAAGAGGAGAGGGTTTTGAACTGTTTGTCTGCTGTTAGTGGATCTGTTTACTAGGAAATGAGATGTGTGTATATGAGTCACCCATGCTGCCAGATCTAATGTTTGTTGCAGTAACTGTAGTGATAGGTATTATGTATGGTTGAGTTATGTGAAAACACTTGTCTATTTTAAACGAATCTAGCATCACTGTCATACTGGGAAGGTGAGCATAAACACCGTGAGGACAGCAAAAGTGATTACGTTACACATTCCTCTAGCTTGCCATTTGTGCTGGGAGTCCTTAGCTAACCAGGTTGGAATACATCAGACCACTTGCCAAAGAGCTTGCAGAGCCTCATCTCAAGCGCCGACTTCTGAACACCCGGTTGCCGGGTGTTCCGGCTAAACATCAGTAGAATACTCCAAATGACAGTTCCATATGAAGTCAGAGACGACACCGATGCCGGAGAAGGAACAGTTGCGGGAGGCCTATGACGTGTTTGTTGTTGCTGTTGTGGACGCTGTACTTGTTGTTGCTGAACCAGTGGCTGTTGTTGAGAAGCTGAGGTTGGTTGCTGTGAATTGCGATGGGATGGTGTTGCCTGCTGATGAAAGCGCCGAGACTGCCGTTCCTTCAGCTGTAAGTAATGAGAACAACCGCGATAGTTTGCCGGATGATCTTGTTGGCAATTAACACACTGAGCTGGTGTAGTAGAGGGCTTCGTGCACAGAGAAAAGTGTTGGTTGCCTGTGCAGCGAACACAGCGGGGCTCTAGGTGGCAGTAAGTTTTGGTGTGTCCAAAGTTTTGGCAGTTAGTACACTGAGGCAGTTCCGTATTGTGTCTGCGATGTTCTACTTTGACTACGCTGTACAGTAGTCAGGATAGATTAAGAATATGTTTACCTTGGTCATTGTTAAGGAGGTCAACGACACGTCGTAAAAGTGTAACTTTACGAACAGGGAAGTTCTGAGCATAAAGTTCATCATAAATCTCTTGGTCACAGAGGGAGCACGGTAGGTTGCGTATGGCGACTGAAAAAAGTTTGTTTGAAGGTTTGTGAAATGTGTAGTATTCTTTCTTAATTGATGTCAAGTACGAGGTAAGGTTGCGGTAGTCTGTGGACGTGGAAGTGTAGACCTTAAGAATGGCTCCCCGTAGCTCAGTGTGAAATTCAGATAAGACATATTTTTTCCATCTTGTAGTAGCAATTGATAATTGTGCACATTGCGGACACATATAGGAGAAATTTTCTCTTTCTGAGAGATGGAGGCTGTGTCAGAGTAATCGTGGTCTGGTGCGTCACTTAAAGGATTGAAGCGATTAGATGTAGGAATTGGGTATGCGTAGCGTGAGAGAGTAGGTTGTTCAGAAACAGAGGCAGTGCATCGGCGTTTTTGTTGTGAACCCTGGGTGAGAGAGGGCTGCGAGCGTTGGCTGTGCTCTAAACAGTCAGATGGGGCACAGTCTGCCATTGTATCATCGTCGTGCTGCACGGAGTTATTTAGTGTATTAAGGGGCTGAATTGAGTGAAGTTGAGATGGTCGTAGTATTGGTTTACTTACTGTATTATCCCCGGTAGCAGAAAACAGTTGAGATTGGTAGTGCTGATTAGATGACGTCAGTTGTAGCGTAGAATTGGAGCTATCCCGGAAGTTCGTATCGTTAATTAATACATTTAGCGCTGAATATAATATTCTGCCGGTGTCATCCGTTTGTAGAGCCATGTAGATATATGATATATAGCAATGAACAATACACAAAATCTAGCTGACACAGCTAACTACAAAAACACGTCATTTGTAAGCAGAGCGTTCAGAGATAACCTGCGCGCTCGACGTTCACTTGTCGACCCAAATATTTTCTATGTCAAAAGTTGTTCAGTGGAATCAATCAAGGTTAATATTGAAATGTCAATATTATTTCCAACTCCTCTTCACCAGTGAAGTACAACAGTCATGGAAATTACTTGGTATTTTTAAACCAACCTCACCAGTTGCGTTAGGAAATTTACCTCATCAGTTAGGGGTTAAGCACATTGTAAGGAGTGTAGAAAATATTTTAGCTGAAGCCATCTCAATTCGTACAATAATTAATTCTCTCAGCAATAGTTCTTCGAACAAATTTTAAAGGAATGCCAAATACTGCTTCAGATGCAGAAAAATTTTGAACAGAGTCTTTCCTTTCCAAGGTATCAGCTCTTTCAGTGAGTAAAGTTCCTCAACCAAGAGTGGCGTTATGTTTTCCCATTTGCATAAAATTTATTAATCAATCTAAGAGCAAGCTGAGAGCTTAAAATTTCTTCAAAGCACCTGGTTGTCTGAGAATATCCACCTTCTTCAATCACAGGATGAACCTTCATCTTAAAACATACTAACAGTGTAATTTGTGATATCCTTGAAGTGACAGACTCAAATATATTTGAATTACTGCATCCTCCAGCCTGCACAATAGCGTACCATATCGTATTTGTCCATTCATCTCCCTGTTCTACTTATTCCTTTACCTTCTTTTTTCTGCTTTAAATAGGTAAGGGGTTTCAACGGATAATGAACAAGAACTATAGTGCAACTTCCTGAGTCACATGTCATAAACCGCGCCTTTCTATTCTAGACTTCCTGCAGCTATTCGAGGCATACATCAGCTAATAGCCCCAGGTAAGGAGAGAGTTGCATCACTTGTACTATATAAATCTTTCCGCAACATTTATCATACATAAACTACAAGAACGCCCTGCTCTAGTATCTTTTTTGTTTAACGTCGAAACTCTTAACAAATGAAACACGAGCATATAGGAGTCTCTCCATTTAAAATGTGATGTGTAAAGTAATAGCAATATTTGTTTAAGCTATCTTAGAAAATATTTGTCCTATTTAGATCACTTCTTGAATGGCGGATTGGTAAAAATCATTTGTCTAATATGCACTGTCGTCTGTTAACGAGCGAAGTGACTCAGGCTGTTTAGCTTGTGACCCGCATTCGGGAGGCCCGGGTTCGATTCCCGTGGCTGAACTACCTGAACCATGGATTTTTTCGGGGGTTTTCCCGGGTCGTTAGGCGAATGTTGTGTAGGTTAACTACATTCCCCGAATTTCCTGTCCCTTTATTTCATCTCCATTATCATTTCATATCACGTCTCATCTGGTGGTCTCTTTCAGGTAGTTGGCGGGTGTCTTGGTGGTGCATGGCAGGATGATATGCTCTGAGGTAAACTACTTCCTCCTCCGGTAGATCGGTTGCCGGCCTCAGCTCCTCTGCTGGGACCGTTGAGCCAGGGACCTTTGAGGCTCGGCTCCTGTGCTCGTTGCCGTCTCACTGCAGAGAAACGAGTTCGTTGTCCTGGCCTGTCGGGGCAAGACTCTATCCAAGTAATCTGTAGGGGCCCTGCCCTCTGTACAGTCGTGGCTCCTTCGGTCAGCCGCCCTCTGTCCCCTTCGCCTAAGCCTTCCTCCCCGGGGGTGTCCCTACTTGGACACATAGGAGCAATGGACCCAGCATGGTAGCCTACGTACCGAATCCCCTCCGTAATGAAATACTAATCCCACTGTCGTCTCTTAATAGCTTCTTATGATTGAAGAACTAAGAGGAAGATTTTATTTTATTTTGCTGTGCCAGACAGTAAGGGGTTTTACGTCCTTATGACACTACAAGATCAACAGAACTTGAATTTAGCTACTCACTGATTAATAATAATAAAAAAAAACTGACCCGTATCAGCCATAAATTAATATATGAATTCATAACTGCACTGACACCTCCTCACTGAAAATAGCTACCCATCCATCTACAAATACGTCTTTCCAGAATATTAATTATTGGAAATAAGATCTCACCCCCACCAAAGTGTTGCGGATATGCAAAGTTTCTTTTCCTTTATACAGCATTTATCTGCCGTATTTAACCTCTAAGTTCACATCGGTGACGTCATATCTTAGGAATAGGGCGCCGGAGTAGCGCAGTGGTATCGTTCGCGGCTCCAATGCAAAGGATCCCGAGTTCAATTCACGGCTCTGGGGTTGGCGATTTTAAGTCGGCCCTATCCGTGCCTTCAACTCTGTCTAGCACTCTATACCCAACGTGGTTTGGAGTTCATGATATAGCCCGCCTCGTTGGAGGACGTAAAATTATAAAAGAATGTCCACGGTAAGCTGTAGGTCCTCTCGCCTCACCGTCATCTTCACTATCACCCTAACATTGGAGGTAATGGACACCGCCCTCTGAGTGCCTCCACCTGAGAAACGGGTCCTATCATAACGTAGTGGGGCTTGGTTACCCCAAAGGCCAAGCTTGCCATGAGGAGAGTGTTGGAAAACACACACACACACACACACACACACACACACACACACACACACACACACACACACACACACACACACACACACACATCTTAGGAATAACAGCAAACGTGCAGTTACTTTACAGTTTGAATCTTCGTTGGCATACTATATAATAATAATAATAATAATAATAATAATAATAATAATAATAATAATAATAATAATAATAATAATAATAATAATAATAATAATAATAATAATAATAATAATAATAATAATAATAATAATAATAATAATAATAATAATTAATAATAATAATTAATAATAATAATAATAATAATAATAATATTAATATTAAGAATAATAATAGATCTGGTTCAGATCGAACTCGTGACCTTAGGATCACTAGGGCAGCGACTAAACAAGGAGTCACCCAGGGCGACTCTAGGGAAGGGAATAATTCTGCATAAAAGCAAATCCTTGCCGGGAATGGAACCTGAACCTCTAGTTCTGAAGATCAAATTGGAAACTACCAGAGTATAAAGGCAGGCTTGTTTCTATTTTTCTGTTAAATAGTGAAATGTATAATATATAAAGACCATCCTTTTGTAAATTGTCATTAATTTAAATGTAATAAGAATATAAAGACGATGGCCGCAATATAATAAATTCGGTAAAATAAAAAATACCATAAAATAAAACTGATAAGATGAACAAAATTACTTAATAAGGTGTTCGTTTTTATAACTTGTAATCGTCACAGAAACTTTACGAAGTTACACTTATGAACGATAAAGAAGTTTGGCTGTTAAGGTTACAGTAATTACAATTTTATAAAGGATGTGAGGCCGCGCTATTGCTTAGTGGTTAGACCGCTTGACTCTCACCTAGGCGGCCCGGGTTCGATCCCAGATGACCGAAAAGTGGGATTTGTGGTGGACAACGCGGAGCTGTGGTGGGTTTCCTCCGGGTACTCCGGTTTCCCCTACCATCATTCCACCAATTGCACCATCAATCATTAATTTCAGGCTTTGGGTCGATCCCTCAACCCCGATCTCATCTCAGGTCAGATGTTTCGGCTCCCTTGCTCTGGGGAAACCCAAGCGCCTCCTAGTGTCAGCATTGACGAGAAAGGGAGAAAGAAAATAAAAATAAAATAAAGAATATTAAATTAATATCATAAATAATAATTACTTGGGCTTTAAAAATTCGTTCCAGTAAATGAGCTACATGAGAATAACGGTATTTTGTGCGCTCCATAATGGTTCATCAGAAGACATAGAGAAATGTTTAGGTCTGCTAGGAAGTTGGAAGTTTCTTCCCCCGAGGGTCTAAACTGCTCCAGAGATTATTAACCTAAGGCTTTCTACAGTTTCACACGCTAGCAAGAGATCTTCACCATCTCGTAGTCTGGATACGCTTTCTAAATGGTTCACTTCTGATGATTAACTAGAGAACATTTTCTACTCAGCAAAAGCATGTTTGAATATTGATATGTTTTGAACCCTGTAGAACAAAGAGTGTCATCATTTAGCAGAAACATATTTACTTTATTGATAGAGTCGGCATGTAAACTTCAATGTCAAGGCCGGGATTTGAACCACGAACCTCCTGGTTTCCGGAAACCAGGAGGTCCGTGGTTCAAATCTCGGTCGTGACATTGATATTTTCTTGCCGACTCTATTAATCGAATATCTTAGCCTGTATATGGCTAGCGTGAAGAAATGAATAATTTCCATCAATTAACTTAAATGTTTATTTTATTTTGGATTTTGTATGAGAGGCTCTTAATAAAATAAACTCAACGAAATAGTTTATATGTGATTGTTAAATCTCACTAGGGAGCTGTCACTGCACGCAGCTAAAAATTTGATAGCATAATGGCTGCTGTATATAAACCTTGTGTACCAACAATCTACTGCGGAGTAGAACCACAACATCCTAAACTGAAGCCTGGAAGGTGCCAAATGTGACCACTTGCAAGTAGCTGGTGGACATCCCTCGTCAATCCTGTGACGGCGCTCCTTCCATATGTCATGTGTAGAGGGCTACCCGTCAGGTGTAAACAATCCCTCCAGTACAATGCTGTGTTATTATGTGTATGTGTTCCTACGTATAAGGGTAGGGGATCCGTCCCCTTCAGCTGCCGTGGTGCGGACACTGTGGACCCTTTGCACTCGTGGTACCTCTGACGTTACTAGACGCACCTCGTTACTAGAGGTTCCTCTGGCAACGTCACAGGTTCCACGAGTGCTAGGGGTCCGCAGCGCTCGCACCACAGCAGCTAAAGGGGATCTGGGAGGCCACAGACCTTAAGAAATTATTCCGCTGGCCTAACCTCACCGGATTTCCTTTTGATGGGGTATCTAAAAATAGAGTGTATAAGAATGGACCACGGATAAGTGATGTTCTCGAGGAATCCATTCGAACCGAAATAAGTAACATTGGCGAGGATACTCTCCGTAAAACTTCAGAGAATATGGGGAGACGAGTGCAAACATGTATAGATACTGGTGGAGGACACTTCCAACATTTTCTCTGAGATGTAAATAGTGTAACGTAATCTCCCAATTGGGTGTTATATTCTCCCAAAGTTGCACGTGTGTCCTATTATTGGTTCAAAAGTTATGGTCTATTGAAATAGTTCAGGTTTATATGGATCGCACTATATTTAGCTACCAGGTGGCCCAACTGCCACATAAGAAGATAACCCTTCTCGCATTAAAACAGTTGAAAAACACAACGGGGAAAGTCCAGTTTAACACACTCAGTGATGTGAACGGACTACATAGCCTAGTTCAATCCTGGGAACTGCCTCTTGTACGGAGTAGAACCAAGTCTCTTCACGTCACTGCCGTGCTTTAACTGAAACTGCCCCGTTTCTTTCTACAACTCTTTCTGCTTACGTGAAAGACGGGGCAGTTGGGGCACCTGGTATATTTCTGTCTATCTGTGTTCTCGTTTGTAAATAGTTGAATGTAAAAATGGGATAAATAGTCATCTTAATGTTATACTAGGTCCAATTTAAGTCTACAAGGAGAAAATGCTAAGATAAACAGAAGAGAAAAGAGATTCCTACTTCATCTTTTATTTAAAAAAGCATAACTTCAACAAGTTTGAGTAACATATCATAATCTGATAAAATATGGGTATGTAAATCTTTTTCCAAATCATCAGATATATATTATTGGCTTTCATGAAACTGTGGTAATGTTAAGATAAAAGGACACATCGAAATAGTTATTAAACTACATTTAAACTAACAAACTATGAAATATTTTCTTTTGCTTCAAGTGATGTCATGGGAGTATTGGATTGCATTTTAAACATTATTTCAACCAAAGAATATTTATGGTGATTAAAATAAAGGAGAGACTAACTGATAATTTGTAGAAAAAGATGAAAATAAATTATGAGTGAAGACTGGTAAACACATCGAATATTTCTCCAACAGAACAGGGAAGCGTTTAAAATCCAATGGGATATTATAGTAAGAATGTGATATAATAAATGTTAACTAAATACGAGGGCTGTTTTTTTTTCAACCTCCAATCGCTCCATGCCGACGCTACGCGGGCAGCAGAAAGCGGGTATGTGCTGTCGGCGACTGCGCAGCTCTCGACTACACACTCCGCCATTGTTGACATTCAGTCGTCAGTCGGCGTTGTGCTACAGCCACGTAAACATGGCCGCCATTATTGATGCTCCCGCCAAGTGCGAATTGCGAAGTGTAATTCGTTTTCTACAGTAGTAGAGCCATTCAGAACAAACGAAGAGGAAGGCTGACTGCTGGAGTTGTTCTGATCCACGATAATGCCCGTCCACACACTGCGGCAGCAACTCAACGGCTTCTCGACCAATTTGGATGGGACATTTTCGATCATCCGCCATACAGTCCTGACTTAGCACCCAGTGACTTTCACCTTTTTCCTCAACTGAAGACGTGGCTTGGTGGGAAGCGATTTCAAACCAATGAGGACCTTCAAACGAACGTCAAGGACTACTTGAATTCACTGGCGGCAACTTTCTTTGAAGAGGGAATTGAAAAGCTTGTCCACAGATATGACAAATGTCTCAATCTCTTCGGTGATTATGTCGAAAAGTAACCATAAGTGTACTATTCTTTTGGTAATAAAATTATTGTTTTATATGAACTTGTGTTTTATTTATAGCCTATCGGAGGTTGAAAAAAAAACGGCCCTCGTACATAAAACACTAAGAGCCTGCAGCAGTGAGTTGAGTAACAGTGACCACAGAAATCTTATGATGTTGAACAACAGGAATGAATGACTTCAACTTCCGTTGCCTCTCTATCCACTTTCGCCAAACAATGTATGGGTGTGGATTTCATCATTAAATCTCGCAGATACCTGCTCTCTCTTCATGGTAGCCTGTAGGTGTGCATTCCTTGTGTCATCAATCCACTAGCTTTAGCTTCCCTGATCATTTAAAATGTCATTATTCCTGATCAATTACGATATAGTTGTCACTTACATTTGAACAGAAACAGAACTCAAAGTCATATTAGTAATCATTTATTTGTTTGTGTTTTAGCGACTCTAAGTCTTGTGTATTCACCAAAATATTCTAGGCAAATAGAAAATTGTTTAAGCTCATCTATTTATGGTTTATTTAGAAACACTTTTAGAATATGTGCTGACTCTTTATTTTGTTTATTTAATGACTAATGTAAGAAAAGTTATCTTAGATGCGGAATAAAATATATGGGATTTTATCAAATGAGCCTGTTCCAAGGATGATGAAATACTCAAACATGTTGCAACTGTTGCACGTCCACTACCATTATTAGTTATCGAACCATCAGTGGATATGTCTCTATAATTTGGATATTTTGTAGTGCTTCTTTGAACATCTGTTTATAAATTCTACTATATACATCGGCTTTTGGAGTTTGGTGTGCAAGCTCAAAGTTTGTCTGGACTGGGTGAAGTCTCCAAGAAGGAAAATCCTTATATGGAGTTGTTTCCATTGTTGGAGGAATACTGCAGTTTAGACCTTCCAGAATTTGTTGAATTCTCACATGAAATGTTGCAAAGTTTGTGGTGTTCTTTGTGTACTTAAAGTGAAACTTGTTCTGTTCCGGAAAGACGTAATCATACATATGTTTGATTTCTTGGTATACGACTATCATAGAATATTTACAGTTAAAGGCACACTTTACATAAATGAGTACCCCTATAAGACTTGACATTATAAATGCAGTTTGAATTGAGGTTTAGTTAAAACAAACTATAAGTTTGACAGCAAGCGCCCATTCAGGTTAAGTTAAACTGCAGAGCAATGGTGTTGGAATGCCTGAAGGCCGAAAAAAAGAAGACGATCGCTGGTTTTCCCTTTACAATACATCTAAATGCTGTTACTAAACCTGTCAGCATAGAAAAAGTTAATATCCTGAAATAATAGTTATTCAGGAGTAAAATTAAATGTAATAGCTTCACGTTAAATTAACATGATGGGTTACCATTAACGACGAAAAAATACTAACGTTGGTAGTAATCGGTTTCAGTACTAATCTTCTTCTTCTTCATAGACTGAAACAAAATGCTGTTGGTAAACCTTCCAGGTTAGAAAAAAAAATGATTTATGTTCTCAAATAATGATTACCTATGACGAAAAATAAATTAAATACTTTAGCGTTAAATTAACATGACGATTTTTCAAAAGGAAAATGATGTTTGCCTAAGGGTGCTTGTAGCAGTTTAGGTATATTCACTTGGCCGTTTTTTAGGATTAAAAAATAGGATGTACATTCACTACTTGCCACTATTTGTTATGATTTATTTTCATACATATTTTACAAATTGTTCATTAAAACTCGATTTTCTATCTACTTTAAGTTAATAATTCTCGAGGTACATGGAAGGCTAAGCAACAGGCAGTTGATGTTTAAAGAAGCTTGTAACATATGTTTACATGTTGCTTGGTTTAATTGCATTACATGGTCTCCAGGTTTTGTATTTATGCTTAATTTTCGACCATGTATTCAATTTTAATAATATACGGTTTTAGAGTTTGTACCTTCTCATAGCTTTCTCTACGGTTTCAAAGTTGATGTAACAAGGCCATGGTCATTAAAAATCTGAAAGCTATCAGGTCTATTTAGGAAATGTATGGGTCTGCATGGATTTTGTTACCTGAATAACTTCGTCGTCACTTTGAAAATCCTCAATACCTCTCCCATTTTAAAACATGGCATTAAATTGTAGCTAAGCTGAAGACGAGCTCCAGTTCAGCTAAACTGAAGATCAACTGAACAGTAATTTTTATAATATGAAATAAAACTTAAAATTATTCTTTAAACATAACCTCTCCTATCACATCCGGTCTAAGGCCTGGTGAACCTGTGTTTATCATGAACCATGATTTATGAACTGATGCATGTTACCGACCAACGGTTGTCAATATTGTTACACCTTATTTTTACGTTGGAAGTTTTGAAGCTTTTTTTTTTTTTTTTTTTTGTTTTTTTTTTTTTTTTTTTTTTTTTTTTTTTTGTTTAACACCAGATGCTCTGCTCCCATCAGTCCTGGACCCGTAGGACTAAGGACCTGGGCCTCCTTCTACCTTGGGGAGATGGAAAACTCCAGGTTTTTTCCATGGGACAATATCTTGAGTCTAAAACACCCCATCGACTACCATGTCAAGACGGGTGGAAGTGGATACGCCACTTAAGCGCGTCAAACCCGCAGAGAAGACTACCGAAAACCACGGTGATCTACCACAACTTCTACCAGCTCTGCAGGCTAGTACCCGGGACGGCAACCCTCTACCCCCTCCGGGCGGCCGTAGCCTGGCCGGAGGTACCCAATTCCCGTGGGTGTCGGGAAAACACAGCTCCCTCGAGTCCAACCCAATCCGAACAACTCCCCAACGGGAGGGGCGCGGCAGTTCGGCTCGAGGTTCCTCTAGTAACGTCAGAGGTACCACGAGTGCTAAGGGTCCGCAGAGCCCGCACCTCGGCAGCTGAAGGGGACGGATCCCCTCCCCTACGGGAAGTTTTGAAGTAGAGTGGCCTATCCTCAATATAGAACAAGAGTTCCGTCAAAGGGTATGCGTGGATATGTATGGGAGTGAGGATGGTTCTACTGACACTGGAATGCAAGTTTAAAACTGGTTTAATGACTGCTTCTTTTTATCATCACGTCAAACTCGAAGTTTCCGACCAAGATTACCAATATCACTGTTTAGATTTAACGTATGTAAAATGCTTATTACGCGATAACACTTAATTCGTTATTTACATATGAACCGATAGATACCTTTTCTCTTCCGCTAGTCGTCTACCTTCGCCCAAGACAGAACCAGATGTGTCTTACTGGACCGACAGCCCAGTTCTGTCCCTCACTCAGCTGCGTGCGACTTTCACCTCTAGAAACATATCTTTATTCACATCAAAATTGCTTTTGTGACTATTTTGTCCACTGTGATTGTTAGTCTCGTTCATGCCATTATTAGGGGTCCGAACAATGCCTTTTCAAACGGAGTCAAATGTTATCCACTTAGAATCCCTGCTAAGAACCCGCTTTCTCCCATTTCTTTTGTTAAACGACTCAACCCGTGTTTTAACAAGTATACAATGTTCCTTTGAAATCCATTATGATCCTTTATTGCATTCCATAATTTCGGTATCAGAACTTGGAGGCACAACGGAGTCAGTTCGAATGTCTTCTGGCCTTAGCGGTTCCATGGAGCCTTACAGCACCCGATTTGAGCTCCCTTACACTGGTAATTGAAGTAAGAAATAAATTACTTTTTGTTTCGAGACACCCAAAACACTACAGAATCTTCCCTTACCCCTAGACACCCTCCTCCCCGCCCAATGAATGGAAATCCTTACTACACTGAATCCCTGACCTTTAACTAAGCAATAAATATATATGTATTGAAAAAATTACCTCGCTCACATTGATGAATAGACAAATATATAAAATAAAATTTAAAAAAAAAATAGTACAAAATAAAAGAATCAGGACGAAAAAAGCTTCAACGAAAAAAACAAAACACGGTGAGGTGCAAGGTAAAAAACGAGAGTGAATTTAATTATTTTTGCTGTTAGAATCACACGATAAAAACTAAAATACCGAAGTTTTAATTAGTATTTCTATTTGCCAACTTTAACGTTTTAGCGCTTTTAGAAAGTTTTACACTAAAATTAAGAAATGAATACGTTGAACTTATACACCTTTTATAACACGCAGTAAGAGTCCAATAAGATTACTTTGACGGTAACAATTTAACTGGGTTTTTGATTATCCACTCTCACTGTCTCATTTCTCCCCAGAGGACTCATGAACAATAGTCACGTGATTTCGTAGATGAATTATATGGCGCAAACGAGTAATGCGTCCTTAGCATTCAAAGCTGCCGTTTTTAAATCTTGTTTGCATTTTATTTTATTTTATTTTACTATTTACATCTCAGAGAAAATGTAGGAAGTGCCCTCCACCAGCATATCTATACATGTTTGCATTTGTCTTAACATATTCGCTGAAGTTTTACGGAGATAATATCGAATTGAGAGAAGGCTATTTCTAGCAAGATGGAGCAACGTACTATACATCTAATGTCACCATGGAACTTGTAACCACTTTCCTTGATAATCGAATAATCTTAAAAGATCTGAGATCCTTTCATCTCCTCCAGATCCCCTCACCTAACCTCACCGGATTTTTTCCTGTGGGAGTATCTAAAAATAGAGTGTACAAGAATAGGCCATGAACAACTGATGTTCTCGAGTCCATTCGAATCAAAATAAGTAACAATGATGAAGATACTCTCCGTAAAACTTCAGAGATAATGGTGAGACGAGTACAAACATGTATAGATGCTGGTGGAGGACACTTCCAACATTTTCTCTGAGTTGTAAATAGTGTAATGTAATCTCCCAATTGTGTATTATATTCTCCCAACATTGCACGTGTGTCCTATTATTGGTTCAAATGTTATGGTTCAGGTTTATTTGGATCGCACTATATTAATAACTGTTTCTATAAAATACGAAATACTGAAAATGTTTCAATATAAGGTTTGGAGGATTTAGTTGACGATCTTCTAGTAGTGTCTTGGAAATTTAAATAACACACAAACACTGAGTAATAGAATGCCTCTTTTTGATTCACGTTACCTGAAAATGTGGATTTCAAATGACTTCGAGTGATAACATTGATTTTTTATGAAATGCAACATTAGTTACTTAGGCAAGTAAGAGGATGTTCGCCCGCTCCGATAGCGTGGTGGTAGCGTGTCTGCCTCACGTTCAAGAGGTCCTGAGTTCGTATCTCGGTCAGGGTGAGTTACCTGAATAAGGTTTTACCGGGTTTTTCCCTTATCCTGAAAGATGAATGTAGGGTAACTCTAAGCTCTATGAACCCTGGGCTCATTTGAGCATCATTTCACCCATTCCATTCACGTCCGATATGACTTAACGTTCGAGGACGTAAATTACATAAAAAAACAGGATGTTCAATACAGAACTTGTTATTTCTCGCTTGTTCAATACCTTTAATTGGTGTTGATTTTGGTTAAGAATAATTACTGGAAACATATTTATTTGGAACTGATAAGATTAATTCTTTTTGGTAGAAGGAATTGATGTAATACTTATTATTTCTTAATTTTTATACTTTTAACAAATATTGATTTTATGAAGATATTTTATTTTTCTCCTTTTTTAGTTTACGTCCTCCAACGTTAAGTCATATCGGCCGATGAATGAAATGGGTGAAATTGTGCTCAAATGAGCCCAGGGTCCTTAGAGCTTAGAGTTGCCCGACATTCGTCTTTCAGGATAAGGCAAAACACCGGAAAAAACCTTATCCAGTTAACTCACCCCAACCGAGATTCGAACTGGGACTTCTGGAACGTGAGGCAGACACGCTACCATCTACGCAACCGATGCAGGCAGTTTTCTCTGATTAATTCCTTCTCGAATAAGAGTAGTAAAAGAAAATCGTGACAAGATTCTTTAAAGTATCCATTTCGTTGTTGGTTTTTCATTCTCTTGAGTTTTTCACAGAAGAGAGTGATAAAGAAAGTCCGGTGAGTTTGATACCGAAAAAGAGCAAACCCGCCCACCTACACGTTCTCACGGAGTCTGATCGTTCATGGATCAGTGATACCCGATCCAGAACTGTCATACGTGCCGTTCCACAACGAGAGGAAAAGCGTCTAAAGGGGGTCACTTAACCCTGGGGGCCGTTCGGTGGAAAGCAAGCTTCAACAATACGTACGTCTGGGAGGAGCTCAGAAAGAAAGTAAATGTGGAGCGAAATAGGCGCCCTGGGTGAGGAGAGGGGGCATATATAAGTTTAACTACCTCATATCATTTACCACATATCATCTGTCATGCTGGCTGTCCACAACGCCATCAATATGAGGCTCTGGGTAAGTACTACACATCACATTCATTTGTTTATTTTCCCTACCACGTAGCAAACACTACATTCTACCCAAATTTCGCTGAAAATACGTGGCATAGGATCTCATAACCCCCCAAATAATGCGTCTGTAAACAGCATAAATCAGAAACAAAACTGGGGAGATATCACACAGCACCTTCCCTGACACGTAGTCTTTTCAGGAAATATCCCACCTCACTACTAGTAGCATCAACTTTTATTTTCAAAATTTCTGATTTTCTCAAAAGCCTATTAAATTTTTTTATCAAAGCTCTATGCAGTAAAGACATTTATATGAAAATAAAATGTATATATTGAATTTTCTAGCTCAAGCCTATGAAGATCTCTTCATTTGGAAGCTACTTCAATAATATACAAGGAAAAAAACAAAAATAAATATTTTAATGCATATTTTGTTTTAAATAACCACACCTTGCGAAATGAGCCATTTTTTAGATATCATTTATTACTTGTTTAATTTTCCATTAGTTGAATAACTTTCTCAAGTGCTATTCTTATTCAGATATTTCTCGCCATTTCATGAACATTTGAACATCGTTTTAAGTATTTCGTACTCTCACAGTTAAAATTATCTAACGGCTAAGGGACTTAAAATGTTTTGTTTTACTTTTACATGAATTTCTCTAACCCTTGTTACAGAAAGTCAACATTTGTTCAACTTCATCTTAACCAAGATAAAGATATACCTATATAAAAATCCTTTTGTTGTTTATTTCTTTAGAAATACAGCAAGAATTTCGAAACATAACAAAGTTTCAATCAGAAATGCTATATTTCAGAAATAAAAACAACTTATTTGACATTAATTGTATATATATTCTATAAATAATAAATGCACATCATTTGCAAGAAAAAAATTGCTTCCTTTCTGAACTGTGGAATAACAACAAGCCTACAAAGAACAAAAAGGCGTCGAAGTGAATGAGGCGAAGGCATTCCTTTGCTCCATTACTTACACCTTTAGTATTGTGCTTAAGCTATGATGTTTTGTAAATAGTTCTTGGCTCATGTTTACTCAAAGTAATTTGTAGCTATTATGGTTGTTAACTCATTTGGTCCTTTATGCAGTCCCTTAAACAATGGGTATAACAGCTCCGGTTTGTTTGTGCATCATTACGCAAATTCTGTTGTTTTACCTGGTACTAAATCATATTGGTATGTAATTTGACGTCATTCCTAACCAGTATTCATCATTTCAAATCCTATATTTAAGATGAATATTCGAGTCCATCCGAAAACATTGAATATTATCTAGGTATTGTAAACACAGATCCGAAAAAAGCATTATACTTGACTACATGATTGTTACATTAGTGGATATACACAATGAAACAGTTACTCTGGTAACACAGTGCGATCCATATAAACCTGAACCATTTCAATAGGCCCATAACTTTTGAAGCAACAATAGGACACACGTGCAACTTTGGGAGAGTATAATACGCAATTGGGAGATTACATTACACTATTTACATCTCAGAGAAAATGTTAGAAGTTTCCTCTACCAGCATCTATACATATTTGCTGCCATCTCACCATATTCTCTGAAGTGTTACGGAGAGTATCCTCGCCAATATTACTTATTTCAGTTCGAATAGATTCCTTGAGAACATCAACTGTCCGTGGCCTATTCTTGTACACTCTATTTTAGATACCTCCACAAGAAAAAATCCAGTGAGTTTAGGTCAGGGGATCTAGGGGACACAGATATTTTGAGATTATTCGATTATCAAAGAAGCTGGTTACAAGTTCCATGGTATCATTACATGTATGGCACGTTGCTCCATTTTACTGGAAATAACCTTCTCTCAACTTAATATCATCCAGCTGCTCCACAAATGTCTTGAAGATAGTCTTATAAGTTTCAGTGCCTACAGTCGTATCAAAGAAAATTGTCAACAGTTGTCAGTGTTGTCAATTCCCCAGAGCCACTGAGATCATTAAAAAAAATCTACATTCTACGAGCTTTTAAAGGGAAATTATGGCCTAATGAACTGGTCCAGGTTTATATGGATCACACTGTAGTTCCATAGATACCTAATGACGTGTCTTAGTAGCAGGAAATAGCATTTCAGTCACTTTGTCTCATTGTTTCATTGTCTCATTCATACATTTAAATTTTCCATTTTATATAATTTTAATAAACATGTAATGTAATTTGATAGACGTAAATGTAACATTGAAAGCATAATTATAAGGTATTAGCTGTGAAGTAAAAGTGCATAAAAGAAATTGTGAATTTTAATGATATAGCAAAATATAATTATGCACATTTAAGTAAAACACAGAAACAAAAAATTTAATAATAAAGCAGAATTATAAGTAAAAGAGGCACAAATTAACTTAAATCATGCAAGCTAAATGGAGAAAAAGATGTACCTCGTAGGTTTGTTCTGACATCCTCGTTCCCCTGTCATTTAAATTACAAATTGCATGCCCGCCTCGGTAGCGTGGTGGTAGAATGTCTGCCTCACGTTCAAGAGGTCCCGAGTTCGAATCTCGGTCAGGGTGAGTTACCTGGATAAGGGTTTTCCCGGGGTTTTCCCTTATCCTGAAAGACGAATGTCGGGTAACTCTAAGCTCTATGGACCCTGGGCTCATTTGAGCATCATTTCACCCATTTCATTCATCGTCCGATATGACTTAACGTTGGAGGACGTAAATTACAAAAAAAAAAAAAAAATGTATTTGCTGAAATATATTTCAGTCACTTTGCTGTAGCTAGGACCTCAAGTACGTTTCAGAGCATCTTAAACAAATCATGTTTGACTTTAAGTCGGTGCCATTTGCGGTCAGCTTACTTCTTTTTCTCCTGCATCACTTATACCGGTTGGGAATGAAAATAGTCACATTTGTCAAAAAATGGAATCTTTATTTCCCTTCCACTCCCTATGATTTAAATCTCTTGACTATACTTGGCAATAATTGACTTGTCAGTAGCTGAGAATTCTTGATCAAACTTCACCGAAGCTTGAAGGAAAAAAAGAAATAAATAAAAATAAATATTTTGTACATTTTCTTCCACGCAATGGTTTAATAATCTCTTTCACTTGAGCAAACATGACATAAGATATGGAGGATAGAGTCAGACTGAAAAATTCAATGCCATAGCCGGAATTTGAACCACGGATCTTCTGGTTGCCATCCAGCCGCTCCAACCCTTGAGCTACTATGGCCAAAAATACACGAGTCAGTTGGAGAATTTAATGTCATATCGGCACGTTCCACGTAGCTCAAGGGTTGGAGCGCTGGACGTCAACCAGAAGATCCGTGGTTCAAACCCCGGCTATGGCATTGAATTTTTCAGTCTGACTCTCTCTTTCCATACTTCAGCCTACACACGGACAGTGTGAAAGAAGAATTAATTTCCATTAATTGACCTAGTAGTGGTTAACTATAAAGCCCGGGGCTTAAAGTACTTACACGTTCTAAGTCGTCACTAAGATAGTTGTCTCATGTGTTTATGAGAACTCCTAAGTGGTTTACCGGGAAAAATACGAGTCATTTGGAGAGTTTAATGTCATATCGTAATGTTGGTCATAGTAGCTTAAGGGTTGGAGCGGCTGGACGGCAACCAAAAGATCCGTGGTTCAAATCCCGGCTATGGCATTGAATTTCTTAGTCTGAATATCTTTCCATACTTTAGCCTAGACACGGCCAGTGTGAAAGAACAATTAATCTCCATGCCATAAAATGTTTTTATTTTGTATTTTATGTTTTATTTGAAAATGAATCAATGAATTGCAACACACTTCGCGTAATTTTAGTTCATTTTGCCTTTATAGCATTTTCAAAAATAATATACAGTGATTTAAAGTCAATGAAAAATGATAAAGCTAAAATACAACAGTTATTAGCGTTTCGCATTTGTAAAATTCGCCATCCATGTAATCTACATTTCGACTAAAAAAAAAAATCCGTTATAATTAGGAGATTTACTACTTGACATAAATATTGTCGCGATAAATATTGTGCTGCTCCCAGACGCGTGCGAAAGAGACAGATAGTACGGCGCTGAGTTAGCCCCTTGTCGAAAGAAAGAAAGACAGATGTCTGGAAGTTTCTTCTTTTCTAATACCGTCTCGATTGTTGCCGAGCGTTCCACCAATTTCTAGAAACAGTGACTGGAGGTATATTAGCACCATGGACGGATGAGTGAGTCAGTTGCGATTTGAGAACTGTTAATTGTGTGTCTGTGCAGCTATGTAGTGGACCTTTGTAGTCTACCGAAAGTGTATTATCTCGTTTGTTTACGTGTGGTGAAGCAAGGAGGGAGTACTGTGTGTACCACACCTCATTTTTAGAGCATGTAAGGGGTGTACAAAGTGTGTTTTACTGAAATAAAGAGCACTTTAAATTTCTTCAAACAAGGCTTTTAATTTTAGGAAATCATAAAGTCACAATATATATATATATAAAGCCATAATACCCTAAAACTATTAGAAATACATTTTCACTTAATGAAACGTTTTAATGATTTTCGATTACACTGTTTGTTTTTCTAATAATGTCGTTTAGATTAAATTAAGCTAAATTAGAAAAATTAAGTACATTTCGTTGCGGTAAATAAGAAACGTCCATAAGTGATTTACTGTTACAAAGTTTATCTGCTTGTAATGAAATATTACCATAATATTACATCAGAGTTTAAGTCTCCAGAGAAAATTAATGACATTCATATTGGACTAGGATGTTGATACAATGAGGAACGCAGGAAACAGGAAACTTGCAGTTTCTTCCTATTAAACCTCCAAATGCAAACAGAATCATTGAGTAAAATATTTTTTCCAAACATTTCAAAACTTTCCCTTTGATATTTTAGCATACAGGTTTTGATTACTCATAATTATGAATATCACTGCATTGAACAATTAAAAAGCAACAGAGCAGAGCTAAATGCAACTATACTTTTTGTAGTTTACGTCCTGCAACGTTAAGTCATATCGGACGATGAATGGAATGGGTGAAATGATGCTCAAATGAGTCAAGAGTCCATAGAGCTTAGAGTTACTCGACATTCGTCTTTCAGGATAAGGGAAACCCCCGGTAGAAACCTTATCCAGGTAACTCACCCTGACCGAGATTCGAACTCGGGATCTCTTGAACGTGAGGCAGACATGCTACCACCACGCTACCGAGGCGGGCTGCAACTATACTGACCACATGTATAATAGAAAATGTGCTCAGTTAAGTTTTTATTAATTACATATGTATTACGTTTTTCAAAGTTAACTAAAATGTAATATTCTAACCATGTTTTTTAATAAACTAAGCTCTCAAATAACATAAAACACTGTTAATTTCCATAGTGCAATATGGAACTACGATGCATCCGGTTTACTATGTGCTTTTGTTTACATTGGTTACCCTTCTAAGGCCGCCGATATTATACATTTCCAGAAAAAGCTACTTTCCTCCTATTTATATCAACTATCCCTTTAATTGCTAAAATTAAACATCCCAAAGGAATATACAGTGGACTGTGAAACCTTGGTACCCAATACAATATGAGAGAATCTGCAAAAAAAAAAAAAAAAAAAAAAAAAAAAAATATCGTGCACTTGCCTTAAAATATTACGAATCATCAGTCTCTTTTGTCTCTTTCATTAAATTTACTTTAGCATGTACTACTTTACGTTACTTAATTCATTGTAGAGCGACATTTATCTAATATTAACCTGAGTGAGAGCTACAACGAGCACATTATTGTGGTACTGCACGATGTGGAAACAGAGCAGAAATGACAATTGTTTGTTAAACGACAGGGAAAGTCAGTTGCCATTGTTAGTGAGGACTGTCATTATCTTCCTTGTCGCATACCTAAAGGATACAAAGCATGACAAGTGCTCATTACCCAATGAACTTAGCTATTAATTAATGAAGGAATTAATTGCTTCATATTTATTAAAAAAAATACAAGAAAAGATTTTAACAGTTATCGAAGAAAGCATCGGAATATACAATTCATGCAGTATTCTGGAAGGAATTACTATATTTTATGTAATATAACTATAATTATGATAAAATAACACTTCCAAAAGCTTGAACGTAAATAACAGATGTTACAGTTATTAGTCAGTTAATGTTTCCTGCACATTTATGCTATTTTAAAAATATGTATGCCTTTAACAATATTATTTTTTTTAATTTTCGGAACAATAAGTAACTGTCAAACTAGATTACAAAATATTCAAGATATTCCCGGGAAACAAGCCAGGTGAAAGGACGATTAGAAATTGACGTTTCGGGAGCGTACATCTCTCCAATCATCAGGATATTTAAGAATTGTTATGAACACTAAATATAAATAACAAAAAATCAACAACGACAAAACACTATCAATACTTACTCGCATCACTGAACAAATGACTGCAGTAAATTAAAAGCCAGGTCGGGAGATGACGTGAGTTTAGAAAATGAATTAGGTCAAAGAAGCGTAACTACTTAACTTGATAATCAAGCTGCATTGATCTGTGCTTCTTAAGCCGATTGATTTCCATTTTAAGGGCACTGGGAGGTCGATATGTTTCATAAAATCCATTTTTAATGTTAAAAAATTATATAATTCTTCATTTTTAAAATGATATATAATACATAGGTTATCAGCTGGTGTTAAAGTCCTTTAATTCGTCAATTTAAATATGGCGGCGTAGTGATTCGCCCACTTCCTGAGAATGGTGCTTAATTTTTTATCGTGATTTCCCAAAACCTTGATTTTTCATACTTTAGGTGCATGTTTCTCAAAATCTATAAAAGATATTGACACAAAATTTTTAGTGGTTATTTGTCAATGATCCTTGAATACATTCGGCTAACATTTATATTCGTGTGATTTATAAAATGGATGAAAACAAATATTCAGTCCTTGAAGATATTATCTCTTTTTACTCAAAAGTAATTAATTTTTCATGTGCATAGCATAAAATATATGTGATTTTCATGTAGTCGATATTATAAAACTGCATCTTAGGTTATTTAGGATAAAACTTGGTGCATGTAGCTTTAAATTCCTACAAGTAAAGTGCACCTGAAATATAGCGTGCCATATTTTTTTCAGAACACACGGTGTGATTTATGCCCCTTTTTCATGGACCTATGTGAACGTAATTTAAATATTATACAGTGGCTAAATGCACACATTCTTATACAGTAATCATACCGAATTTCAATGTTCGATAATGTTTAGTTTTCTATATATTCAAAATTTAATATTGGTAAAAATCAGCCTTGTCTGGGTAAACATAACCTCCCAGTGCCCTTATGGCCGGTTTTCAAGAGTAACTGAACTGAAACCCGGCATCAGGATTAAGCCTGCTCCTCTTGGAGGAATTGGCTAAAGCCTCCTTAACTCTCCGCTCCCAGTGACTGTTGCATTTTTCCAAGATGATGGTCTCCTGAAAGTTGACCTTATGGTCCTTATCAAATTAATGCTCTGTCAGTCCAGACTTCTCAGGCTGCATTATATTCATCGCCAGGAAAGCTTCAGGTCTTATTTTAGATTACCAAAGTTCACATTGACAGTGGCAGTACCTTTTCGAATCAATCCAGATTTAAGTGTAGAAAAAAGACAAAGTTTGCTTATGAAAGTTCCCACAGATTAGCATACCTCCAATAAGTTGTTGACAAATTTAATTAAACAACTGCCACTGTTTTGAGCCCCAGGGATTCTTGATAGTATTCTTCTGATGTAATGTTCCCAGAAATGCAGCAATTTCACTCCTTAACTCCTTACCCATTCATGTTCTTTCTCCCTACCTATTTCACCATCATGCCTTATTGATCTAATTTTCTCTTCGCCTATTCCAGCGTTTTTTTTTTTTTTTTTTTTAAATTTACGTCCTCCACCGTTACGTCATATCGGACGATGAATGAAATGGGCGAATTGATGCTCATATGCGTCCGTGGTCCATGGAGCTTATAGTTACCCGATATTCATCTGTGAGGATGAGGGTAAACCTCGGATAAACCTTATCTAGGTAACTCATCCTAAGCGAGATTCGAACTCGGGACCTCTTGAACGTGAGGCAGGCACACTACCATCTACGCTACCGAGCTGGAGAATTCTAGCGTTGAATTCCCCCATTAACAAAAAGACTGTGCCCTGAAACCTGTGCCTTAGCTCCTCTATATCTTCCTCCTATTGGATATGATGTGGTTTCCGACTGCAATACTGCATGCAGAACACCATTTTGAATGAGTTGCGTCACCCGTGACATTGGCCCAAGGGCAGTCGGGGTCACTAAGCATTACCAGAACTGCCCTGCTTCCTTTTTTCAACCTCAGTTCTCATAATTCTGGACACGGAACCATAACTTAGGCCTCCAATGTTCTTTTCCAAATGTCCTGAAAAATTTATTTCTTGTGTCAGAAGTGTTCACCATCTTTAACACCATATTCAGCAAGAACAACATTGAACACTACTAAATGACATTGCAGGTTCCCGTGACTATACCGCCGTGGTCAGACCGCTCGCCTCTCTGTATCCTAACTGACCTAGTGAACAAACTGGCTTTTGTAGGCATTTCTTCAGGTCTCCGCCAATTGCTTCATCATCACCTTTAATGTCATCAACTTCACTTCTCTCCAGGCTACCAGCTGACCCTCTGTTCCTGGTTCTCTGCTCTCGAATATGTTTCCAAGTTGCGAAGACTGCAACAGGAGCGATTGGGAGATTAATTCGTCCCACCCTTTGCTACTGCATCCCATTCTTGATGCCTTTTCTGGACGGACGTTGTGGATATGTTAGTAGGCCTAACCCTGTGCCACGAAGTTAACTTTTAGTTTAGAGCTGGTTATAGGTGACATCTTCTGCTAAAATCAGGAGCAATATGTTATATAGTAAGCTACAATAGAGTTACGACAGAGTTATATTTTCTTACTTATGCAACAGGCAGTATTACAAACATATGTCGAATATAGGGACAGTGAAGAATTCCGGGACACAACAGGAATTGACGAGCGGGCTCACTGACTGCTTCATTAATATTAGGACGCAGTGACTACGGCCCAAGTTTATCTTGAGGAAGGTGAACAACATTCCCAATGTCACCTTAAAGATATAAAGAGACATAAACAGACCCAGTAGCAACCACATCAAGTGACATTGACAGATAACCAAATTCTTCTGAGACTTCTTTCTCCCTCCCTCTCGAACATTCTGGAACTCTCTCGAAATCTCCAGCGGTTAAGTAAAGGTTAGTGTGCTCTGGAGTGATTTAGCATGTTCGTTGCTGATGTAGCTCTATAAGTGTAGTTGTTATATACCATCAGTGCTGTTAATACGAGAGATTGAAGAAGTCCTCTGTTGAACACCATAGCAAAGAAGTTCATAAATGTTTTATTTTGCCGTCACGCGAAGTCGCAAAATTGAACTGACAGCCAGAACCGAACTAAACCCCTTTAGTAAAGTGGCAGTGAAACTAGAAAAAGTATTTATTATTTGAGTTTATTTTACTTTCAACACGTTTTTGGTCAAACATTCATAGTTTATGAGTTTCTGCAACAATCACCTAACTCGATTAACATGGAGTGAATAGAAACAAGGAAGTTTGAAGAAAGTGTGTACGAGAGTGAATAAGAAATCCATGTGAGTGCACTTCTGATCCTTTATCGTTCTATTTTTATTCTTCCTTTTTAAACTTTCAATCATGAATGAGGCCACGAGTAATGTATTGCTAGTCTCAAATCCAACGCCTCTTACATTTACTCACATTTTCCCTTCCCACTGTACTATGCTGAAATACCAACATGGTGTTATTTGGTCACCAGTTCTTACAGCCCTCTTCGGTAGCGTGGTGGTAGCATGTCTGTCTCACGTCCAAGAGGTCCCGAGTTTGAATCTCGGTCAGGGTGAATTACCTGGATAAGGAATTTGCCGGGGATTTCCCTTATCCTCAAAGGCGAATGTCGGGTAACTGTAAGCTCTATGGACCCCGACTCATTTGAGCATCATTTCACCCATTCTACTCCCCGTCCGATATGACTTAACGTTGGAGGACTTAAATTAAAAAAAAAAGACATTTCTTACACAGCTGTTCTTTTGTTTCTGTTTATACTGAGTTACTTCCTCGACTATGTAACCGTCATTCTTCGTTATGGTTAGATTGGAAATATGATCTTTATGATCTTTAAGAGCGACTCTTACTAAAGGCCTTAAGAAGCTCATTGTTGAGCTTCAAACCTTATCTGATTGTCTTTTAAAATACAAGTTTGAAAACCAAATATTATTACAGGTTTTCCTAAGAAATTTATAAATCTATATTCTGTATTTCTTGACATCGTTTTCCAAAGTTCCTATTATCTTTCACATTACTATACCTATTTATTCAGTTTACATGTATATCATTCTTACTAAACAAGTAAAGAATATCACCCAACAAATAAATGTTCCAAACTCTATAACTATTTTTCTGCCTATCACAATTTTCACTTCAGGGATTAAGCATTTCTGCCTGTTCCGTCTTCGCATTCCATCAACTATGCCCATCTTTTTCTAGGTCGTCCTACATCTCTTCTTCCACGAAGATTATATCTTCTTATTACAACGGTACTCTTTCTTCGTTCATTCTATTCATTTGTACTTTCCAGTTCTGTGTATTTTCTTCTATTTTGTTCTGTAATTTATATATGCCTAGTTCCTCTCGAATAGTTTCATTTCTTATTAAATCTCGTCTAGTATATTGTTAAGAATTTCATTTCTGCTGGCTGTATCTTACTTTTATCTCTTTCTTTTAATATCCAGGACTGGAAAATTCTTATCACATTTTAACTTTGTTTTTTTCCTTGCTTCGTTTGTCGGTGTTCTTCCTATAGTTCCACATATCTGCTTAACTTTGTTTATTTTGTTTTCTGTATCTTTGTCTAAGTCGAAGGTTACATCACAGCCCAAATAGCTGAACATCGAGAGCTGTTCCAGGCATTTATTTTCAATGCTTATTTTTGATCTTACAGGACATTTTCCTCGATGTGCCATTATTTTCGTTTTCTTTGTGGATATATTTCCCAGTAAATACATTTTATACATGGAACGTTGAAGGCGTTCTTCAGTTTCTTGTATTATTGCTACATCATCAGCATAAGGTATCACATTTAAGTTTTTATTTCTATTTAGTTGTATTCCCTCATCCACGGTTTTATTCTCAAATTATTATTTCTCTCATTTAAAGAAATCTTAATGCCATACTTGTTAGAGAGTTTAGAAAAGTTATTGGCTGAAAATATGTAGCTCATCCTCCACTTTGCATAGATTAGCCACATCGCCGGCAATATTAAATCTTCTAGTATTTGATAACCAATCTAGCACTACTTAGTTTATTTTGTATGTCATTACCAATTTTAAGGTTTGTTCAAGAAATATAGTGTTCTCTGCTTTTGTCTTTTGTAAAAGTATTGCAGCGTCATCACGAGCGCAGTTTAGTCCATGCGAAAGCTTTAAGTGTCGCTGACGTTTTTCTTGATGGCCAAAAGCTGGAAGCAGGTAATAGAACACGACAAAAAATGTTTGTGTTATGTGATAACCGTTGATGGGCTCTTCAGTAGCGAAAGCGGTTTGCAAGTTAACAACAGTTGAATTTATATAATGGATTATATGCGAAGCTGTCCAGTAAAATGGTATTCACATTAATCTAGATTTACAAATTCAGAAGTTCACAAATCCTAAACTTGTGACTAAAATTGTGACCAAATAATGAAGGGAACACCTCGCTCCTCGATCCAAGCAGGTGCGTTATGCTTAACAGTTGAGATAAAGGAACCTATCTCATTAATGGCTACAAGCTTAATGTTTCTAATAACATTTGACTATAACTAATGCCTACTGCACTCTCATTTCCATTGTACTCAAAAAAGTGTGTACCTAATAGGGCTATTAGTACAAACTTCTATCCCTATTAACACGAATTAGAGAGAACAATGACATTTTGTAAGAATAGTTTGTTGGAGAATAATGATAGAAAGTCATGAGAATATACGCATTATATATATTGTGGCAACCCTGTATGGGTTGTCAGACCTGGCGACTGGCTTAACTTTGTTCGTTGGCTGCGCTGGGGAGGGGGGATGGCATATCCTCTTCCCCCAGACGACCGGCCGCCACCAGCGTGAGAGGATGTGTTTGTAGCAACCCTCCGGAACACAAACCTCATTGAATGTAAGTTGTCTGGGATTATTAAACCTCTTTTTAAAATGCATTTGTGAGTTTTCCTTCGCTGGACCTTCCACCTTTCACCACCATGCAGGTAAGCTAGTTATCAGTAAAATAACATGTCCACCCTACCGCGTGGTGTAACTAGTGTTTGTTGAGATAGTTTAGCTCTACCGCTACGGATTCCCCCCAAAGCTAATAAATATTAAATCTATTCTAATGTAGGGTGTGACAATATATTGTGAGATTTGCGCTTACAATATAAAATGTATAGGTACAGTCAACCCAGAAAGTACTCGTAAACCACCTAAATGAAGAAACAATGTGTGTTGTTGTAACATAATTATTTATGAAACTTAGTAAACTTGTAAAATTATATGGTTTGTGTATTTACTTACCTATTCCTATCATAATTTTGCTGGAAATTTTCTAGAATCAGCAGTTTTCTATGGTAATATTGGATGATACCGTAAATTTGGCACAAAAAGTATTCGTACACCAAAGGTATGTAGATTGAATATTGTGGTTATATTATAAGCTAGCTCTCCTTTGTGCATAGCATGCATTCAGCTGTTTCACAGCAAGTGGTCTGCACACACCAGTGTGACATCGCACACAGTAGGTTGCATAGGGAATGTAAAATGGGCCAAAGAGGGAAGAAACTGCACCAGAAGACAGAAAAATAGTAATTGAATTACACAATAAATTTAAAACATTTTCGGAGATATCTCAGATAGCGGGGAGACCACGTTCAACAATTCAATCCTTCATTGACAGTGTAGGAATCAGAAAATCCGTTCTAAATACACCCAGGAGTGGTCGACCTAAAGTTCTCAAAGTTAAAAATGAAAGCAGTATTCTTCGCTGCATTAAAAATATCCACAAACGACTGCTCTTCAAAGTTTTGCCAAGTTACAGAAGGAAGGAATTAATGTTTCAGTGAGTACTGTGAGAGCTGTTTACAATAAGAAATGTTACAATGGCGGAGTAGCGCGTAAGAAGTTCTATGTTAGCCCACAGAACAAGAAAAGACGCCTAGAATTTGTTCGTAAGTACCGTGATAAGAGTATGGAATTAAGTTGTATGAACAGATAAGAGCTTTTAAGATAGAAGAATTTTCCGCGTTCAGGAACCGTGGTCTGATGGAGTTGTAACATCCATACGTTTGGTTCACGTCTGCGGTGAACATCTTCAGCAGTGGTGGTGTGGTCTGGGTCTTCTGGGTGAAGTTTTAGTCACAACTTTCAACTCCATCAGACCACGGCTCCTGAGCCCGGAAAGTTCGTATATCTTAAAATTAGACTCCGGTCGTGAAAGCTCACTATCATTCTAGATGAGAGCTTGTTCAAGGTATTCGTTGTAGATCGCAGTCGCAAAGAATGGAGGAAGAAAAAATACACATCTTAAGCCAAAAATTCTTGTTTCCACAGGAAAGTATTACGGAGGTTACATACTTGTCTAGGATTGTATAAGGGTGTCGGCAATCTGCATATTATCGAGGGAATAATGGATCACAGGAAGTACATGGGCATTTTTAAGCAAAAGTTACATGCCAGTGCGGCGTAAATGGGCCTGTAAGAAGACTGGATGCTTATGCAGGATAATGGTTCAAAACATACTGCACTTAATACACGACTGTGGGTATTGTTGCGAACCCGATCGTCACAGCGCGGCTTGTGCACACAAAGGAGGTGATACGAAACACGGAGATAAAGGGTATGCCGGAACAAATAAAGATAGCGTGGAGATAAAGGAATTGCCGACACAGATAGTGTTTAACGTCTGGAAGGTCCGTGTTTCGTCTAGTGACAGAAAATTCGATTTCTTTATTGTTACGGAATAGTCTCGAATTATGAATGAGGTATATAAGAGACTGTGACACGCCAGCGGGCAGGCGTAAGCAGTAGAAATAAACAGTTGTAAACAGTGGAAGTTGAGCAAACTCTTTGTTTGTGGTCAACGACCTTGGTAGATTGTAATTGTGTGTGTTACGTAATTCTGCTGTAATCTGCAAGTGTACCAAGTGTATTTCTACGGAAATAAGGAACGTTTTGAATTTCTGCGAAGTGGACTTTTAATTCTACGGACCCACAAAGTCAGAGTAGTACACAATGTTTCAAAACAGGTGCATACTCCTTCCAAATCTCCAGATATTAATCCTATCGAAGAAGTGTGAAGTATCCTTGGAAAACGCGTAAGAAAAAGGGCAATTTCCAACAAAGAAGCACTGATAACTGCTGTTTTGGAAGAATGGAACCGAATACCAAAGGCAGAGATTAAAAAACTTATATATTCCCTACCAAGGACACAAGAGGCTATAATTAAAGCTAAGAGGTACCCAACAAAGTACTGAAAGCAGTATTTTTGTTGTACTGTGTATTGTTTTTGTGAGTGTACGAATACTTTTTGTGCCCGAAAAATATGCAAGTAAATTTTATTTTTATATAAGTGAAATTTTGTTTGTACAATGTTGCTATTTTCGTATAAAATGTAAGTTATTTTGAGAATGCCTTCTTTTCAGTCATTTAAATACTCACCATAATATTAATTTTCATTAAAGTTTTAGTGCTGTACGAATACTTTCTGTACATCTAATTAAAGAATATATTCCAATTTATACGTAGGACTTGAAAACAATAAGAAACAAAAAATATAATTTCTGGTATTTTTAAAGTCAAATCAAATATCACTACACGTTTATAAAGAAGCGTGACGTACTATGTTACTATTGAGTTGTTGGTATTATTAAAAACGTTTATTCCTTAACGTGCTGAGGATAACCAAGAGAAAGGATTTAAATCCACTTGGAAGTAATAGACTGTTAGTGTAGCATCAGGAAGAACGTTACAAAATAATAAAACTGGTTCGTGGCTAAAAGAGAGTGGCCAGGGATATAGATTTACGCCTGTCTCCTTTCTCTCGCAGATAAACCTGATTTACATCGTAAGAGAACGTTCACATAAACCGCAATGATGAAGCAAAAGTCATAAACGGATGATAATACCTTAGCTCACTTTCCCTATCTAATTGCGTTTGGTCGGAAGTGAAGTTCCTCCTAGGCATGTAAGTTAATGACGTCACCCTGGGTGCAATAATTTTCAAGTCAATAACTGCGATAAACCTGTTAAACTTGTGAACCAGCAGTTATGTTGGCTGATACATTTAATACAGGCCGACTAATGAGATCTGAAGCGAGTTTCCTGTTGTTTGAGATTGTAGTATTACTATTTCGGAATCTCTGACTGTTATGACGTATCAGTAATTTGGTGTTTAAAATAACTGTTTTCGTAACTGTTTTGCTAAGTTACCAGGAATCTCTGAAACAATAATAGGAGAATTCTCTTAAGGTCAGAAATAAAAATGTGTAACCCAAGCGTGGTCTTTAGGCGCTACGAATTGCCGATAATCTATCACGTGTAAGATTGTAAAATACAAAGGAAAAGACAAAAATGTTAGAAACACATGCTCCTATATCAAAGTTATCACTACACCACCAAAGGTCTTACTTCTGTTACTAACTTATTGGCAACTGAAAAACAATTTTACTTCGTAGTCAGAAAATTCCAAAAATTGCATTCCCTTTATAATTTTCAAAACCATATTTCTGCGTTTTTACACGCAAGTCTGACTTCTGTACGTTCTGGATACAAGGTACGCCTTAATTTAATGGTTTTGTTGCCAACATGATCTCCCTAGTACCGCAGCTACACTGACATCTGTTTTTTCCTTAACTCTCAAATTATCTAGCTTATGACTTATTTTCTGAAAAAAAAGTAGCTCATGCTACGTATATTTGCATTGATTTTATCAAATGAAGTTTATTTATTGGAATTATTTACCTATTTTTCCTAGCATTTCTATATACAAAACACTAGTGAACGCGTTTTTTGTACCCGAAACAAAATAGGCTAATTCTTATGCAAAATGACCCGCTGATTCCAAAAATGCCTCTGAAAATGCTGTATCACGTAACGTTTTTTAGATATTCTTATTCTTTTATATAAACTTACAGAAATGAGGTATGATACCAACTCATATTGACTTAATTTAAAATAATAGCCATTGACTCATCTAAATACAGCTTAAAGGCAGTGTCGCTTCATAATGGCAATTTACTTCCTTCAATACCTTTATTTCATGCCATAGGAATGAAGGAGACATACGATTCCATGTCCATCATTTTAGATGCTATTAGTTATCAAAACCATGGCTGGGAAATTTGTAGTAACCTCAAGGTAGTTCCATTGCTAACGGGACTGCAGGGAGGTTTCACAAAATATTGCTGTTTTTTGTGCTTATGGCACAGTAGGGCAACTGACAAGCATTTTATAGTGAAAGAATGGGGGAAAAGGGAAGACTATACCCCTGGAGCAAGCAGTGTTAAGTATGAGCCTCCAGTAGACCCAAACAAAGTTCCTCTCCCCCCACTTCACATAAAACTCGGGTTAATGAAGAATTTTGTTAAAGGTTTGGACAAAAGTGGAAGTGCATTTGAGTATTTAAGAAGTATCTTTCCCAAAATAAGTGAATCTAAATTGAAGGAAGGTATATTTGTCGGTCCTCAAATAAGACTACTTCTTAAAGACGGTGTTTTTTAATCAAAGCATAAATGTGTTGAACTGGCAGCATGGAAATCATTTAAATCAGTGGTGGAAGGCTTCCTGGGCAATAACAAAGAAGAAAATTATGAAACTTTAGTCTGAGAACTATTAAGGAGCTACAAAGAAATGAGTTGCCGTATGTCACTTAAAATCCACTTTTTGCACTCTCACCTTAACGGTTTCCCTACAAACCTAGGAGCTGTGATGAGCATGGTGAGCGTTTTCACCAGGACATTTCTGAGATGGAAAGACGTTACCAGGGTATCGCTGGGATACAGTCATGTTCGGAGACATGACATTACAGTCATGTTGGTTCCTCAAACGGGAGAGTCAATACAAAAAAATCAACAGTGAAACACTTCTGAGATAATTCAGGTATTGGTTTTCATCATTATCTTGTGTTTATTTATTATAATAATAATTAATAATAATTATCATTATTTTCAATGTTATTTGGCAATAAAATACCTATTATTTTCAATTAATCAGATATGAGTTATCACATCACATTTCTGCAAGTTTTCATAAAAAATTATGAATACCTAAAAAACGTTACGTAATATAGCATTTTGAGGGGCATTTTTGGAATCAGCAGAGCAGTTTACATAAGAATTTGCCTATTTTGTTTCGGGTATATAATTTTTTTTTGTTCCCCAGTGTAATTAATGTTATGAGTGAACAGTTCCCTTATCAAGTATAGCGCTGTTAGAAGTAACCTGCCCCCCTCTGCAGCGTGTGCGATAGCATGTCTGCTCCACGTTCAAGGGGTTCCGATTTCGAATCTCGAATAGGGTGAGTTACCTCGATAAGGTTTTGTCCGGCGTTTTCCCTTATCCTCTATGTTGAATGTCAAGTAACTGTAAGCTCTGTGGGCTCTGGGCTTATTTGAGCATCATTTCATCCATTTAATTCATCATCCGATACGATTAAACGTTGGAGGACGTAAATTAAAAAAAGAATAGTAGTAACCTTTATGACTAAAGCCCAGAGGCGTGTGCGTTTTTCCATATATATATATATATATATATATATATATATATATATATATATATATGTATATATACCACACATGGACTGTATTGTTATCGCTCGCGAATGTAAACAACAATAGGTAGGTACAGCCTTATCATGACAACCGACACACTGGCAGAGGAAACAAAACAGTCGCGTTGTACTTCACATTGACCTTGCCTCTGCATACACTTGCACGGCAATGCTTCACTGGTTTGCATAGCACTACGTCACGTTGTTTTCGACGTTTGCACATTTGATGGTCGTGCTGTACATCAGTGTGTCCAGCTAACTTATAACGCATGCAAGCGCACATCTTTCCGGTCTTTATTTATGACAGTTAATATTTAAATGATAAGGTTGTGCCTCTTATACTGGTATGGACAGTTGTCAGCAGTGGAGTAAAGTTTGAGCAACAGACAACACTTGGCTGACAACATCTAACATCTGCCATCGGTTTGGAAGGTGTCATAAGACACTCCTGGCCCTTAATATCCACGGACTGTTATAATTAAACCAACTTCATTACATAACTACATTATTTTAATAATATGAGTACTTTGACAAATACTCTCCTATAGTGTGTGCATTTAATATAGCATTAGACCCAAAAATTCTATTCTAAAATGTTCTAATTCTGTTCTAAAATGTTTTGAAGTGAATCAAAAATAAAAGCTCTTTTAGAAAAAGCCCTCTCTGTCTGCGAATAGCATAGCTTAATATAGGTAAATCGAAAGTTGTTTAAATACCAAAATATTGAATGGTCATGAAAATATAAAAGTTGTTCTATTAAAGGAGAGATACTAATTTTAATGTATTTAATATATAAAACTGTGATGTTAATATGAAGAATTAGGAAAATATTTTAAAAGATAAAAAATATAGTTATATATAATTCTCCACTCACTGTCATTACGTCAAAATATAAAATAATAAATAAAATTAGTACTTCAGTTCAACATCTTACAAGGAACTAACGTGAAGAGTTTCAAGAAATCGCCTCCAAAATCCTAACTGCCATTTATATATAAAAGTTTAAGCTAATTTTGACTTGGTCAAAAAGAGAGAAATAATTTTGAATAAATTAATTTACGTTTAAGTTCAGCATAACAAATGAAATTCACATCTCGAATTTTTTGTTAACAGTCTCTGAAATATTCTTGATTCTGAATGAATTTTGCATAAAAGGCTATGTGCAAGGGACAGACAAAATCTTGTAGTAGAGTACATGTGTATAGATGAGCTTAAAACACACAACTTATGTGAATTGTTTTTCTGCGTAGTTGATCGTTTCTGTGTACTTCTTGTTATTGATTTGAATTTTCAAATAGGTACACTTTACTAAATTGGGAATGTGCATTGATGAATCTGGATTTAGAGGAAATAAAAAAGCTTTTATATACTCAGGACGCTTAGGATGATACTTGGCATAGAAGGAGCTGTTATCTGTTTACATCGCATGGCTGGCTATCAGAGGGGCGGAGAGGTAAACAGCATCTCACAAAAATATGTACATTATTGAAGGCAGAAAATGTGCTAGGCTAAGGCGCAGAACAAAATCCATCTGTGGCGATGTAGTCTAAAGGATGGATATCAGTTGTTTGTAGAACTGTCCTTGTTATCTCTGGAATCCATAAAACCGACTAGGTTGCTTTCTCTTCGTCACTGTTATCAAACCCACATTGATTACTATGCTTTCTATTTCTCCTTGCATCAAGGCATATCGATGCTATTCTTTCTATTTCTCCTTGCATCAAGGCATCTCGATGCTATTCTTTCTATTTCTCCTTGCATCAAGGCATCTCGATACTATTCTTTCTATTTCTCCTTGCATCAAGGCATCTCGATGCTATTCTTTCTATTTCTCCTTGCATCAAGGCATCTCGATACTATTCTTTCTATTTCTCCTTGCATCAAGGCATATCGATGCTATTCTTTCTATTTCTCCTTGCATCAAGACATCTCGATGCTGCTATTCATATTCCATGGACATAATTTTGATGCATGCATTTTTCCAATTCTCTTCGGTGCTGTGATTTAAACATTGCCTGGTTAGTCCTTTAAGTGTGCCGAAACCCTGGATATAACAAGAAAGAAAAATGAATGTCAAAAATATTTAAGCTCAAAAAGATGAAGACCAAATATATAGGGTACCTAAAAGTCAAGTCAAAGTAGAAGTGCCCGCATCTGTAGCGTAGATGGTAGCGTGTCTACCTCACGTTCAAGAGCTCCCGAGTTCAAATCTCTAAGGGGAGTTACCTGGATGAGGGTTTTCCCGGGTTTTCCCTCATCCTGAAAGACAAATGTCGGGTATCTCTAAGCGCCTTGGACTCTGGACTCATTTGAGCATCATTTCACCCATTTCATTCATCGTCCGATATGGCTTAACGTTGGAGGACGTAAACTGTAAAAAAAAAAAAAAAAAAAAAAAAATAGAAAAAGAAAAAAAGAAAGAAATGTGGAATAGTGTATTTGGAGAAATTGAACATACAGTAGGACATACAATCCCAGCCCAAACATGGAGAAAAATTAAAAATATGAGAAATAATAATAGGACAGAGACTTTTATAGACAGGGTCAACATGAAAAATTCAATGCCATGGCCGGGATTTGAACCACGGATATCCTAGTTTCCGTCCATTCGCTCTAACCTATTGAGCTACTATGGCCAGCGTGCCGTCAGGACGTTAAATTCTTCATTTGACTCGTATATTTCTCCGGTAAACCACTAGGGGCTCTCGCATTCGAGATACACCGTTTGTGGCGACTTACTGTCGTTAGTACTTGAGTCCCAGGCTTCATCATTTAACTCTTATTATTTTAGTTAACTGATGGAAATTAATAATTTCTTCACACTAGGTTTTTGATACACAGAGTGAACATGAACAATTCAATGCCAGGGCCAGGATTTGAACCTCGGATCTCCTGGTTTCCGTCCAGTCAGTCTTACCCATTGAGCTACCATGGTCAGCTTGCCGTCAAATGATTAATGACTTGCCGTAATGACTTTAAATGATGAAGCCTGGAACTCAAGTACTTACGATAATAAGTGGCCACCAACGGCGTATCTGGAATGCGGGAGCCTCTAGTGGTCTACGGTGAAAATATATGAGTCAAATGGAGAATTTAATGTCATGATGGCAAGTTAGCAATGGTAGCTCAATGGGTTAGAGTGACTGGAGGGAAACCAGGAGACCCGTGGTTCAACTCTTAGCTGCTCTATCAAAAACCTTAGCCTAGATTTTTAATTTAGTGCCAATGCAAACTTTTCAGAAGTATCTTAAAATGCTTTTAACAGAATCCAGAAGAGAATTTATGGATCCTACCTTAGAGGATAATGGAAAGGATGATTTGATGGAACCTATAGGAGAAGATAAGGTACCGAAATTTTGAGATCCACAAAGATGGAAAAGCTGTGAACCCAGGAGGAATAACAACGGGTGTTATAAAAATTTTAATTAGACATTTTTATCAAGTGATTGAAGGAGACGCTATCCCGGCGTTAAATGTGTCGAACAATTTAAGTACCTAGGATCTATAATAGTTAACACTGTCACTTGTTAAAAATATATTATCAATAGGTTAAATTGTGCAAGAAAGGCGATTAGTAGTTTGAATAGGAATTTGACTAGAAAGATTAAACAACAAATTTTAAAAAAGATAATACCTACATATGAGTCCGAAAGTTGGACATTAAATGGAAGAATGCAGAAAAGAATATTAGCGAAAGAGATGGATGGACTTCGGAGAACTATGAAGATATGAAGGATATATGTCAGAAACACCTACATAAGACATGAAATGGATGCACAGCAAACTGTTATAGACAGAATGTCCAGCAGAGCTCTACAGTGGTATGGACATGTACAGTCTGTCTACTCAACGCAATTGCACGGCGGCCGCTTTCTTTGAGGAAACCTCATAATAGTTTTACAACATGGACCCTCCTCCTGACGGTCCTCTCTACAAGGTCACAACATTTTAACATCGCCGTCTCGCACCTAATGAAACAGAACAACTGGAAGTTGGAACTTTGGCAACTGAGACTCCACGCGGAGTAGACATGCAACTGTCATTTTCAGAAAATCGGGGTTGCTATTGGTCCCCAACGTCAGTGTTCCATTTCTGAAGTGTGGAGATAGATTTATGACGGTTATTAGTGGGCGGAAAGGTCAGGTCCTTTGAGGTCCCTTTGAGTGGGAACTGCACACACGTTAAAAAACGGATGCCGGAAGAACGGTGGCCCAAACAAGTCCTAAAGTGCGAAGTATCAGGCAGAAGAAAGCGGGAAGGAGCCAGAAGAATGTGGCACGAGGAAATACATGGTCACGTGAAGAAGAGGGGACTGAAAGAAGGACAATGGAATCTCGGGAAAACATAAACCAAGGGTGAACTGCTGTAAAATGAAAACCTATAAATAAAAAATAAATATTCCATATCAGTTCAATGAGGTTTAAATCTCAGTGATAAGGCAGCAACCTACCTATATCCTGGCGCTCCGCTAAAATGTGGCTTTTTTAACTAAATCCCATTTACTTTAATATTCTCCAGAATCTTTTCTGTCCACCACCGAATTAATCTTCTCATTTACTGCCTATAATATCTTCTTCATTGTTGGAATTTCTCTGCACACTTCATAATACTCTAAAAAGTTCTGCGAACTACGCAATTATTAAAATCGTCAAGTTTAAACTTTTTTCTCCGATTTTTTTTTTTAATTTACTTCCTCCAACGTTAAGACATATCGGACGAAGAATGGAATGGATGAAATGATAATCAAATGAGCCCAAGGTCCACAGAGCTTAGAGTTACCCCACATCCGTCTTTCAGGTTAAGAGAAACCCCCGGAAAAACCTTATCCAGATAACTCAACCTGAGCGAGATTCAAGCTCGGGACCTCTTGAACGTAAGACAAAATACCATCTCGCTAACGAGGCGGGCTTTCTCTGATTATGTTGCTTTCCTGGACAAGCAACTAGTGTACGTGAAATACCAGTTTCTTCAAATTTCTTAACGAATCGTTTTATTGTGGCTTCACTTTTTTCTAGCCGTAGCCCTTCTAGCCATTGTCCTTTGCAAAGGAAGAACTAGACAGTTTTGATTTTCCTCCGTGCTGAACTAGAAACCATTCTGAATAATACTTCTGCTTTGGACGATTACAGCCATTATTCAAAGTCTTTTCTTTAATTTACATATTTGATAACACTAGCCAGCGATGAAATTCCTGTCTCCAAAGTTTGAATGTTTGGGGGTATTTTTAGCATGCTGAAATCAAATTCAAATCCAGAAAGTTCGTACCATTTTTTCACATTTTCAATTTTTTGTTTCCTTAGAGCGTGATTTTCTTATGTTTGTAGGAACTTATAACGTCATTATATATAGTGTAATGCTTTAACCTGTGTAGTTTTATAATGCCAGGATTTGAAAACAAAATGTTTTTAAGATTGTTCATAGTAATAACGGAAGGCACCGGAAGTTTCTTATCTGATATGGGAATTTAGAGTGCACTAACCTGCTACCTTGCCATTAGTGTATGTTTATTTGTTGGAGATAACTACTCTATGGATGCACTCTCTTATCTAATGTTTGTGAGCACATACATATGCGGTGTAGTGTCTCTCACACTTCTTTACCCTGTTTTTCATCTGGAAACAAAATTAGTTGCAGGATTTATCACGGAGTAGAATGTTGTGATCTATTAGTTCAATACGAAAGTATTTACCATGTCGCATCACACTTGTATAAATGATCCAGTCCACTTTTGTTATATATGTGGGAAATACACATTGCCTAAGCAGAGGCGTAATACTACAGATTTTGTGAAAAAATCATATCTCGCCTACTTTGGAATTAAACTTGGAGACCAAAGTAAAGCTTGGGCACCACACAAGGTATGTAGAGCATGCATTTAAGAACTTCGTCATTGGGTCAACGGCAGAAGACCATCGCTAACTTTTGGAGTACCTATGTTTTGGAGAGAGCAGATGAACCATAGTGATGACTGCTACTTCTGTTCGTGTGATGTGAAAGGGTACAATTCTGAAAATAAAAAGCAAATTGTGTATCCAGTTGTACGGTCAGCCATTTTACCTGTGCCCCATGGGTCTGGTGTACCAATCCCTATACGACCACAAAATCTTGAACAGTTTTCATCCGAGTCTGTTGTAGAAGTGGGGGAAATTAAGACGAGTGATAGTGACTATATACCACAATCATGTGCTACAGAACGTGGGTGCTTTAACCAGAGTGAATTAAATGACTTAGTGAGGGATCTTGCTCTCTCTAAAGAGTTAGCTGAGTTGTTAGGCTCTAGACTCAAAGAAAAGAATCTGCTTTGCCCTGAAACATCATTCTATTGGTACCGACAACGTGAAAGAGATTTTAAACCCTATTTCTCCGAAGACGTAGAAATAATTATTATTATTATTATTATTATTATTATTATTATTATTATTATTATTATTATTATTATTATTATTATTATTATTATTATTATTATTATTATTATTATTATTATTATTATTATTATTATTATTATTATTATTATTATTATTATTATTATTATTATTATTATTATTATTATTATTATTATTATTATTATTATTATTATTATTATTATTATTATTATTATTATTATTATTATTATTATTATTATTATTATTATTATTATTATTATTATTATTATTATTATTATTATTATTATTATTATTATTATTATTATTATTATTATTATTATTATTATTATTATTATTATTATTATTATTATTATTATTATTATTATTATTATTATTATTATTATTATTATTATTATTATTATTATTATTATTATTATTATTATTATTATTATTATTATTATTATTATTATTATTATTATTATTATTATTATTATTATTATTATTATTATTATTATTATTATTATTATTATTATTATTATTATTATTATTATTATTATTATTATTATTATTATTATTATTATTATTATTATTATTATTATTATTATTATTATTATTATTATTATTATTATTATTATTATTATTATTATTATTATTATTATTATTATTATTATTATTATTATTATTATTATTATTATTATTATTATTATTATTATTATTATTATTATTATTATTATTATTATTATTATTATTATTATTATTATTATTATTATTATTATTATTATTATTATTATTATTATTATTATTATTATTATTATTATTATTATTATTATTATTATTATTATTATTATTATTATTATTATTATTATTATTATTATTATTATTATTATTATAGACACCTACTTTGTGATGCGGTAGTACACTGTACTGCGGTGCTCATGCGTCACACCACAGTTAAGAACTAGGTTCTCAACATAATACGCAGCCAGAAATCGCAACATCTTTTATAAAGCTTAGGCTATTTGTCCCGGGTAATCAAAGTATTTTATAGAGGACTGAGTAAGGAAAGTCACATGAAAGCAAGTACTTGTAACTTCTCTGACTAATCTGATACTATGTTTACAGATTTTGCTGCTGTGGATTTCCCTGGCAAAAGCAGAAATAATAACAACTTCTACTACCCAAGCGACGGTGATCGTAGGGTCAGATTCAGCAGGGCAATCGTCAGACACCAAGGAGAAGAGAACACCAGCAGATGAAGCATCGTTACAGAACAATGAATATGAAGGATATTCAGATGAAGCGTACGAGCCACAGCAAGGAACCCAAACTAAGAACACTCGTTCCCAAACCTCTGCATCTGGACCTGGCAAAAATCAGATCTCCTATATCTTACAAGATCAGCCCCAAAACTCTGCCTCTGGACCTGGCAAAAATCATATCTCCTATATCTTACAAGATCAGTCGCAGGTTCCTTATGGAGCAGCCTCACCCCAAGTTTCACCAGCTGGTCAGGTAACCTATATCCCACTCCGGACCCTATTAGCAGCACAGGGGCAGTCCCCAAGGTATAATCTTCCTTACGTCCCTGGGGAACAAAACCAACAAGGAGGTACAACATTTAGCATCCAGTATGTCCCTGCCTCGAGCATATACCGCTCTGCAGGCAATTCCCAGAAGTATGAGCTTGTTTCTAAAGCTCAGCAGGCACCCGTTAAAACACCCAACTCAGCAGCACAAAATTCATTTGTGTACATACCTCCTGGTCATGGGTATCCATACCTGTACTCCAATGCCCAGTACCCTGCACCGCAGACACCAACCACCTACGTTCAACCACAATACGCACATCCTGCAGCCCAATACACTGCTCCTACAGCTGCCTCACATCCTCAGGCCTCGGCACAGAGCTCTGGAGGAATAGTGTACACTCTACAACCTGTAGTTATGACCTTTGCTCTACCTGGTAGTCATTATGTCGGTCCACCGGCAGGACAGAACCCTCTGTATGGTGCCCTAGGAGGAGGTGCTGGTGTTAGAGTGCCAAATATACCACCTGTGCTCTACTATCCTTATCCATCACCAGCAGCTCATCAAGTTCCTTACACTCCTCAGCGACAGCAAGTGGCTTATGTCCTTCCACCTTCAGCCTACGCATCAGCTGCCAACCAGCGATTACAGCAACAGGTAAGTCATTTTCATTACTTGTATTCTACTAAAGGATTTACCGTCTCTTATAATATTCGCTAAAATTAAAGGTATATGGAGGCACGCCGCACTACAGACTCCAGTGAAATCTAAGCTTGCCCCTCTTACCAGCGCTGCCGAATGTGGTACACGTATCTTACGAGGGCCATGCCTAAAGATTTATCAGCGTTAAGACGGAAAATCTGACAACCATGAAATTACTGTAGTTTGAAAGAGCGATGTTTTTTTTTTTTTTTTTTTACCTTGGAGCATGTGTGTGGCGGTCCCCTCACCACAGAGTCATGCGTGGACAGCGAGTGAAGACGCAGTTAGTGCTGAGTCAGACAAAGTGCAAGATGGATCTGTCGCAGTTAAATGCAGAATGCCACGCTTCACTAGTACGTGCTTTCTGTGAGTGTGCCCCATCTAGGGCCACTGTTGGAAATTGGTTCCGTGAATTTTCAAGGGGCAGGGAGTCTCTTGAATATGAACCTCGTCCTTGTCCGCAACGGTAGTGACGGCAGTGTTGATGCTGTGAGGAAAATGATCCAAGAGAATCCTTATCTCATATATTGCGATATTGATGGGACTCTAAATATTGGGTCGACTGCAGCACAGACCATTGTTCATGATTATTTAGGCCTAACCAAGAGATGTGCACGTTGCGGCCACATTCCCTGAGAGAAGCTCAAAAGAAGGCAAGAGTGGATTGGTGTAAATTTATGGTTGAAAAATTTAACGAGGACGGTCTAAAGACACTTACAATATCGAAACAGGTGACGAAATATGGGTGCACCATTATGACCCCGAAACAAAGTGGCAGTCATCAGTATGGTGCTTTCCAGGTCAGGAACCACCCACGAAAACTCGAAGAACTAGGAGCTCTGGAAAGAATATGGTGGCCACTTTCTTCACCAAGATGGGTCACCTCACCTCTGTGACCTTGGACACACACCGTAAGGTGACTGCAGAGTGGTGTGTGAGTGAATGTCTGCCGAAAGTCTTTGCAACATGGAGGACAAAGCACCCCAAGATGAAGATGAGCATCTTCTTCTGCATCACGACAATGCCTCAGCACTGGACTTCCTGGAGAAGACTCACCTTGCCTTCCTGGATTTTGAGAAGGCTTTCGACCGAGTAGAACAGAATAAATTATGGCAGTTACTAAAGACAAAAGGTTACCCAGAGCATTTGATTAAAATCATACAAAGTTTATACGTAGATAACATAATGGTTATTGAAGTAAATGGGAAGTTAACAGAAGAAATTAGAATAAATCAAGGACTTAAACAAGGATGCAGTCTATCGACCATTTTATTTAATATATATCTAGACGATGTAAATAGTGGTATTAACATAGGACAAAGAACGCTAAATATATTAATGTTTGCTGATGATGTAGTTGAATAAAGTCAGTAAAATATATAATATGAAAATTTCAAATAAAAAACCAAGGTAATGGCATTCCACGGCAAATAACCGGTAAGGACAAAAATTCTAATTGAGAATAATATTATTGAACAACTGTCACATTTTAAGTATCTTGGATGCGACCTAAGTTATGAAATGGATCAAGATATAAATCAGAAAATAAGTAAGTTTCAAGCAGTAACTGGAACAATTAAGAGAACACTAAAAACTAAAACAAGAAGAGAAACTCAATTAAAATTTTATTCTGTCATGGCACTCCCTGTCTTGCTATATGGAAGCGAGACTGGACATTAAGAAACAAAGATTTTAGTAAAATACAAACAGCAGAAATGCGTTTCCTAAGATCTGTTAAGGGATGTACAAGGGAAGATCAACTTATAAATGAAGATATAAGAAATGAATTCAACATCAAATCTGTTTTATTAAAATTAATGGAATATGGAGAAAATTGGCTCCAACATTTAGGAAGAATGACTCCAGAGAGAATCTGTAAACAAATAATTGAATATAAACCGAAAGGACGAAGATCAATAGAGACCGGAGAACAGGGTATAGGCTAATCCATGGAGGTAGAAGAAGAAGAAGAAGAAGAAGAAGAAGAAGAAGAAGAAGAAGAAGAAGAAGAAGAAGAAGAAGAAGAAGAAGAAGAAGAAGAAGAAGAAGAAGAAGAAGAAGAAGAAGAAGAAGAAGAAGAAGAAGAAGAAGAAGAAGAAGAAGAAGAAGAAGAAGAAGAAGAAGAAGAAGAAGAAGAAGAAGAAGAAGAGAAGAAGAAGAAGAAGAAGAAGAAGAAGAAGAAGAAGAAGAAGAAGAAGAAGAAGAAGAAGAAAGAAGAAGAAGAAGAAGAAGAAGAAGAAGAAGAAGAAGAAGAAGAAGAAAGAAGAAGAAGAAGAAGAAGAAGAAGAAGAAGAAGAAGAAGAAGAAGAAGAAGAAGAAGAAGAAGAAAGAAGAAGAAGAAGAAGAAGAAGAAGAAGAAGAAGAAGAAGAAGAAGAAGAAGAAGAAGAAGAAGAAGAAGAAGAAGAAGAAGAAGAAGAAGAAGAAGAAGAAGAAGAAGAAGAAGAAGAAGAAGAAGAAGAAGAAGAAGAAGAAGAAGAAGAAGAAGAAGAAGAAGAAGAAGAAGAAGAAGAAGAAGGAGAAGAAGAAGAAGCAGGAGAGAGTGCTAGAAGCTTGGACTGAGACATTTTCTAAGTGGTTTCAAAGGATGGAAAAGTGTATCAGTTCTCATTGAGAGTACTTTGAAAATTTGTAATAGCTAATTTGTGAATAATATGGATATTTAAATGAACAATTTGTTACGAAAATTCTCCAATCCAGAATATAGCGTAACTAAACTTTTCAAAAACCCAGTAATTAACTGTAGAATCTTGAGGTGTAGGTAGTATGCACACAGTGTCGTGAATTTGTAGTGAAGCAGCTTTATCCTTAGAAAAAGGGAGCGTGACTGCATTTCAATCTCCGGGAAAGACCCACAAAGCTGGAAAAGAGTTCCTGAATTAGAAACCGTGCTTGCTGTTCCACTGCTGTGACGTGTTTGTCAAGGTAAGACCTTAATGCTTGGGAATATTTAAAGTGTTGTTTGATTACGGGAAAAATATGCAGAACTTTTGTTGGCGTGTAAAACGTGCTATGTACGGAACCTCTGCCAGTAAAGTCTGTTTAGTTAACGCGTGTGCACGTCGGCCGCTGCCTTTGACGAACCCTTGTAATCGTTTTACAACCCCCGACCCTCCTTCTGCCAGTCCTTTCTGCAAGGTTGCCACCTATCTCGATACATCATGGGTATCGTATGAGGTTTCGTCTAAATAAATTATCTTATGTCCATTACTGCAAAACTTCCTTAGTTTTGACATATATATCACGAAGCTACAATTCTACTGGATTCCATAATAACCCTTATCTTATTCAAAGTGCAGTATTTGAAGCCCAGCTCCATTAGGAGACCACACAAAGTGCAGTGCCGATAAGAAAAATCACAAATTTCTTGCAAATGTGCAACCAACTCGACTAAGGTGGGCGCTCTCCCTTTTGCATAGAATCTATAAATTTCGACGAATTAAATCGCGTGTGAAATTATCTACTTTAGAGAAACGTTTCCTTTTGTTTTCACACTTGATCAGCGTCTTTGGTATTCCTTTCGTCACAATTTTTCTTACTTTATTTCTGTGAATACCCAGAATTTATCATCAGGTTCATTGAAAGGCCCCTTACTAAGATTATTTGTCAGCACATATTTATATGTGTTCAAAACAAGAGCTTGAATTTTGCTTAGAAACAGTTCGTTATAACTTTGTTTTTGAGGCTTTTCCGGTAATATAACTTGGCCCAGTTATTCACACTATTGTCTTCTCTTTGATTTATTTTCACTTGACTGAAAGTTATCTACTATTTCATTTGCATTTATAACTGCATTTCCCTCCCACGGTCTCCACATCGTGACACACAACGAATTTCTGTACGTAATGAAACAGATCAAATGGAAGTTGTTACTTGGCAACTGAGACTCCACGTGGAGTAGACATGCGACTGTCATTTCAAGAACATAAGGGTTGTTATTGGTCCTCGTCAATGGTGTTCCATTTCTGAAATGTGAAGATAGATTTATGACAGTCAATAGTGGGCGGGAGAGTAGTGCCCTTTGAGCGGCAAACTGCACTCCCGTTCACTAGACAGACTTTACACGTACTACGCTTGGCAACAGCGCCCCACTTAAGCATTGGCCTTTAACTTTTGCGAGCGGTATACGAAAGCTGCACGCACTGGAATTTCTGAAGGACGAGCCAGTGTCTGAGGGGATTTTCTCCTGCGTCTCCGGTTTCCTCTGCATCCATTCCACCATTCCTTTCATCCATTGCACCAACATTTCGTATTATTCATTTTCGTCGTCCTCATACAGATATGGCTTCATCCCCCCATTCTGGATATTCTCTCTGATCTGGATTCCATCTGCTCCTTAACAGATGTTGAATTCCAGGCGCCTACCTTTAAGTCCTTAACACAAGGGGGGGGCAAAGTTCGAAAAATAACTATTTTAATACAAGTAGGTTTGCCGTTGTAGAACACTTCATCATTATGCAAAGAGGGATTTATTAAAATGTGCATACCAATTTATTAAAAATATAATTCTGCATGATATAACTATGGATCGGAAGTTCACAGCAACCACATGCAATGATAAAAGAAGATCTCATTGCTGAAATAAATGACTAAAAGTACTTGTGTGGCAAGTAAATGCTCCCAATAAATATTTATTTATAGTGACACTACAATTTATACAGCTTCCCTTTGCCTTTTTTGGACGATATCCAAAGTTTTCTTTTTCAACGAACAAATGAACTTACTGAAACATCCCATAAACATTGCATTACTTAACTCTATCATCTAAACTTTTCTTTATTTATAATTTCCTGAACTCATCAATTTACTGCTTCCTAGAACGAAATAGCCCGATAAATTCTTCTGATTAACATTTCAGATTTATCTTGTAGCCATTTCATAATGAAACGTATACATATCTTTTAATTTCTTCGATATTAACTGGGAATATCCAATTTTGCAAGCCTCGTCAACTGCTTTGATTAAATTATCACATTTAAGATATTATCATGAAAAATTTAGTACATATCTTCAACTATTTCAATAATTTTACATAATTAATAATCCGTAAGTGGTAGACGAGGTCTTACTGCACAGAGATGTGCTAAAGCACACCATTTACGTCAAGCTTTTTTGTTGGATTAACCATTCCCGAAATATTCGTTGTTATTGGATTAAATTTTCCAGTACGTATGTATACTTTTCTCAAATGTCAAGTCATTATTCTCTTCCCTCTTGGGTATACAAACACAATAGGATTTTAAAACGATTACACAGAAACGTTAAAAGTTTTGACTGTCGCTCCTGTATTCCCTATTACCATTGTACCTACAATCTAATTTCTGCGAATATTTATCTCGATTACATGAAGTAGTTAACGGATATATTTTTAATGTAAGTTTAGATTGAGGAATTAATACTTAAAGAATTGATCCTTTTTTAAATACATTACTCCGGTAAATGGGCGATTTTTAATTAATTAGAGCCAACTAAAAAATTCAATGCCATGGCCGGGATTTGAACCACGGATCTACTGGTTTCCGTCCAGTCGCTCTAACCCCTTGAGCTACCACGGCCAATGTGCCTTCCCATATACCGGAGTAATATATTTAAAAAGGATTAATTCTTTAAGTATTAATTCTTCAATATAAATTTACATTGAAAATAATCAGCGATAAAAATTCTGGTAATTAAGTACTTACAATAGTAAGTCGCTACAAGTGGTTGTCTCAAATATGAGTACCCTAAGTGGTCTACCGGGAAATGTAATGAGACAATTGGAGAATTTAATGTCAGGACAGCACGTTGGCCATGGTAGCTCAAGGGGTTAGAGCGACTGGACGGAAACCAGTAGATCCGCGGTTCAAGTCCCGGCCATGGCATTGAATTTTTCAGTTGGCTCTAATTAATTATAAAGCATATGTGTTTTTTGAAGATGTAATAAAGAAAATTACTATTTTAACACAGTGAAATACGCTTCATTTTTGCTCCTTAATGAAGCTTCACGTGATTTTGCATTTCATTAGTCTACGACATGAATCACCGGGTTTACTTACCTTACAAAATAATTCATACTAAGTATTTTATGTCTAAAAAGTCTATCGCGTTCTGTCATGTATTTGGGTAAGTTTGATTATACGAGACTATGAATATGAAGTCTAAAAGTGCTAACTCATCGCCATTCTGCTTAATTTATGCATAGCTGAACGATTATAAGAGAGAAAAAGGAAAGCACATCAATAAGTGAAGCGCTAAGTTGTAGGGGAAAATGGAACAACTTTCTTGATGAGTGACCAAGCTGGAATGTGCACAAGCTTCTAACAGGTCTCTAATTGAGCTGACCAGAGAAAGTTGTCGACAAGGTAATTGCTTCACAGCAAACATTTCATACACCGCTCCATTTTTCAACAGCAGAGGAAAAGCACTGCGAATGTGAAAACATGTCTTAGCTACTTAAAGGGATATTGACAACACTTGAAGTGAAGGAGGCGATTCCAGCCACGAACAAAGTATAATGTATGCACATTTCTGCTTCCCCACGGGATCTTTCGTCAGAAAACATTAAAAACCCTACTCTACACTTTAAGTGAATGGAGGAGGTTTTGTATTCTCCCAAAACTATATGTACAGGGAGTTCATAGATAGAGCCAACCTGAAAAATGCAATGCCATGGCCGGGATTTGAACCACAGATCTCCTGGTTTCCGTCCAGTCACGGCAAGTGAGAAGAAATGATTCATTTCCATCAATTAACTTAGATAATAAGAGTTTAATGATGACGCTTGGGATTCAAATAGGAGGGCTGTTCAATAGAAAGTGACCGAACTTTTTTTTTTTGACAACGTATCTTCACTCATCCTCAAAATTTTTATGGCCCTTCTCAAAATAGTCTCCCCTGAATGCGATGCACTTTTCCCAGCGTTTCTGCCAGTCTTCAAAGACATGCTGGAAACCATTTTTAAGAGATCCTTCAAAATCGGCTCCGCAGCCTTCACCACTGTCTCTGATTATAGATAACGCCTCCCACGAAGGTGTTTCTTCAAGTTATTGAATAGAAAAAAGTCACGTGGGACTAAATTCGGACTATAGCGGGGTGAGGGATGCACTTTACGATGAGTTTTGCAAGATATTCAGCAACAACATTGGTAATATGCGGCCGTGCATTATGGTAGTACAGCATCCAGCCTGCTTGACGGAAATGTGGTCTTTTGCGCCTGATATGGACTTGCAATGTTTTCAGGACATCCCTGTAGTATTGCCCAGTTACTGATGTGTGTGCAGGTGCAACATGCTGACAAACCATTCCATGAAAATCAAAGAATGAGATGACCATAACTTTCCCAGCAGAAGCAAATACTTTTGCTTTTTTGGGAGTTGGTGGTGAAGCAGACTTCCATACTGAGCTTTGCTGTTTGCTCTCAGGATCAAAATGATGTAGCCTAGTTTCATCAGCAGTGACTACGTTCGAAGGAAACTCCGGATCTTCCTCTAACATCAAGTTTAACTGCATGCAGACCTGCATGCGGATGTCCTTTTGTTCGGGAACCAACAGTCTTGGAACCCATCGTGCACAAACACGTCTCAGTGTAATGTTTCTGTCACCAACGTGTGGTGGCACCCAATGAAATGTTCAGTATTTCAGAAAGTGATCTTAAGGAAATTCGTCGATCCTCTCTCACAATGGCGGCAGCAGTGTTGATGTTTTCTTCCGTAGGAGCAGTAACTGGAGCACCGGGTCCACCTTCCTTTGAAATTTATTGTCTCCCCTCTTAAAACATTTTAAACCACCTTCGAGCTGTGCTGCACGGAAGAACAGACTCTCCATAGGTCTCCTGTAACATTGTATAGGCCTAAACTGAAGATTTGTTTAAACGAAATCAGAATTTCAAAGCCGTATATTGTTCCTCGCGGGTTACCTCCATTACAGTAGTAGGTGATACTGAACATGTCTGAAGTTGTCTGATTCTCACAGGTAGGAGCCAGGGGTACCAACAATGAAACCACTATGGCGTGTTTGTTTCACATTAAGAATATAATATGATTGCATTTTAGTGCGAAAAATTATGACCGTGAAAAAATTATGATCATTCTTTATTGAACAGCCCCCGTGCTTACAGTAGGAAGTCGCCACAAACGGTGTATTTCGAATACGGGAGCCCCTAGTGGATTACCGCGAAAATATAGGAGTCAATTGCAGAATTTAATGCCAGGACGGCACGGTGGCCATGGTAGCTCAGTGGGTAAGAGCGGCCGGACGGAAACCAGGAGATCCGTGGTTCAAATCCCGGCTATGGCATTGAACTTTTAAGGTTCACTCAATCTATCTAAAATCTTAGCCTATATACGGCTAGTGTGAAGAAATGATTAATTTCCATCAATTAACTTAATAACTGGGAGTTCATATTTGTTTAGAGACTGAAAACCAACACTCTTTTCAGAAAAAGATCCCAGTGTCTATTTGTACATCTGTCAAAATGGTAGCATGCCTCCTGCCCCACGGCCTCAAGTTCAAATCTCAGTCAGGGTGAGTTATCTGGATAAAGTCTTTTAGGGGTTTTGCCTTATCCTGATAGACAAATGTCTGGTAACTATAAGCTCTACTTATCCTGGCGTCATCTGAACATCATTTTATACATCGTCCGATATACTTAACGTTGGAGGTCGTTAATTTAAAAAGGAAACTGTCCGAATGTCTCCGAACACAATAGCTAACAAAAGTGAGTTCGACTAAGTACCAAAGTCAGTATATAGGTTAAGGATATAACACGAACTTTCTTTAAAAACTTCCGTATCATATACTTTCTTTACGTAGGGAACTTTAACATTTCTATAAAAGAAGTATAAATATTTTCATTAACTTATCGTATTCTTAAAGATTTTCACGATAAATAAATTGTAAACGGTAAATTTTCAGGACATTATCTCCGAAGTCTTGCTTATTCTAAATTATTTTTATATAACTGATAAATTACAACAAATGGAAAAAGCGTTACTACACAAAAATATAGGTATCTACTAAACCAACATTTTTTTTTTCCTTCCATTAGTACCCTCTTTAATTCCAATGGTCATATCGGCGGCCGTTCTCCTTTGGAACATATCGAAGGTGTTAACTCGTATTCTTTGGGTTTTAATCATTAGATCACGCACAAATCGCACTCTCATTCATACTTCCAGACTCTGGGGAAGATGAGGAATTATCTTGGTCGGAGAAAAATTCCCCCAGCCGGGAATCGAACCTGGGACCCCTCGCACAACAGGCAGCTGCTCTACCGACTGAATTATGGAGACAGTTACAATTTTTGTGAAGTTATTGTTTTAGATATCCCTTACTAGTCTATATCTACTACTGGATACCAAACAAAGGTTGTGCTTTTCTCCTGCTTGATCTTGAGTACTTTCAAACCATCACCCAGCGACCAGTCCTTAAAATATACATTTCACTACTGCTTATGCCTACTGTATTTTCTAATCCTAATGTATCTACAAGGAAACATGTAGAAAACAATGGGACTATTAAGGGATAGAGCCAGACAGAGATATTCAATGTCATAGCCGGGATTTGAACTACGGATCTTCTGGTCTCCGTCCAGCCATTCTAAGTCATTGAGCTACTATATCCAACGTGCCAACATGACATTTAAATCTCCAACTGACTCGTAATTTTCCGGGTAAACCACTAGGAGTTCTCATAAACACATGAGACAACTACCTTAATGACGACTTACTATGCTGTAAGTACTTTAAGGCCCGGGATTTATAGTTCGGACCACAATTAGGTACAATTAATGTAAATTAATTTTTCTTTCACACTATCCGTGTGTAAGACACACTATGAAGAGTTTATGAGAACTCCTACTGGTTTACCGGGAAAAACACGAGTCAGTTGGAGATTTTAATGTCATGTTGGCATGCTGGCCATAGTAGCTGAATAGCCCGCCTCGGTAGCGTGGTGGTAGCATGTCTGTCTCTCTTTTAAGAGGCCCCGAGTTCGAATCTTGGTCAGTATGAGTTAACTGGATAAGTTTTTTCCGGGGTTTTCCCTTATCCTAAAAGACGAATGTCAGGTAACTGCAAGCTCCATGGACCGTGGGCTCATTTGAGCATCATTTCACCCATTCCATTCGTCGTCCGACATGACTTAACGTTGGAGGACGTAAAATAGAAAAAAGTAGCGCAATGGTTTAGAGCTGCTGCACGGAGACCAGAAGATCCGTGGTTCAATTCCCGGCTATGGCATTAAATATTTCAGTCCGGCTCTTCCCCTTTACATTGCGGCCTACACACTATTACCAGAAATACTTATCTCCACCAAAGAATAAGCAGGAAGGGTCAATGCAACACAAGAAACAAACTTTTCAGCCATGTCTCTCTCACGTTCAAGAGGTCCTGAGTTCGAATCTCGGTAAAGGTGAGTTACATGGATAAGGTATTTTCCGGGGTTTTCCCTTATCCTAAAAGACGATTGTCGGATAACTCTAAGCTTCATGGACCCTGGGCTCATTTGAGCATCACTTCAACCAGCCCATTCATCGTCCGATATGACTTAACGTTGGAGGACGTAAAATACAAAAAAGTAGCGCAATGGTTTAGAGCTGCTGCACGGAGACCAGAAGATCCGTGGTTCAATTCCCGGCTATGGCATTAAATATTTCAGTCCGGCTCTTCCCCTTTATATTGCGGCCTACACACTATTACCAGAAATACTTATCTCCACCAAAGAATAAGCAGGAAGGGTCAATGCAACACAAGAAACAAACTTTTCAGCCATGTCTCTCTCACGTTCAAGAGGTCCTGATTTCGAATCTCGGTAAAGGTGAGTTACATGGATAAGGTATTTTCCGGGGTTTTCCCTTATCCTAAAAGACGATTGTCGGATAACTCTAAGCTTCATGGACCGTGGGCTCATTTGAGCATCACTTCAACCAGCCCATTCATCGTCCGATATGACTTAACGTTGGAGGACGTAAAATACAAAAAAGTAGCGCAATGGTTTAGAGCTGCTGCACGGAGACCAGAAGATCCGTGGTTCAATTCCCGGCTATGGCATTAAATATTTCAGTCCGGCTCTTCCCCTTTACATTGCGGCCTACACACTATTACCAGAAATACTTATCTCCACCAAAGAATAAGCAGGAAGGGTCAATGCAACACAAGAAACAAACTTTTCAGCCATGTCTCTCTCACGTTCAAGAGGTCCTGAGTTCGAATCTCGGTAAAGGTGAGTTACATGGATAAGGTATTTTCCGGGGTTTTCCCTTATCCTAAAAGACGATTGTCGGATAACTCTAAGCTTCATGGACCCTGGGCTCATTTGAGCATCACTTCAACCAGCCCAATTATCGTCCGATATGACTTAACATTGGAGGACGTAAATTTAAATTGAAAAAAAATTTTCAGCCATTACAGGATGCGTCGCTACGCAAAAAATATTTAGATAGCAACATACTTTATCTTACTTTCTTTTCTCACAGGTAGCTATCACATTTAGTCATGAAGAATTTCATTTGTTTCACACAAAAGGTTTGTTCGCTGTGGGAACAATTAACTGATGCCTTCTTTAACAATTTCTCCACAATTTATGCAATTACTGTAACAAATTAAATTCTAATTATCATTTAGTGTGTTAAAAGCTCTCTCCATTTACAATCCGAAGCGTGAGTTCTTTTTGAAGATCTTAAATCACTGTTATTTCTCTTCATTTTTTCCTGGCTTTCGTTTTTAATTCTTCCATATTAGCAGGCTTGCATTTCAAACCTACGTACGTTTCAAACATTCCCGTATAAATGAGAGATCTGTTCTCATAGCAACTTTTTGTATTGGACAAATGAAATTGTTTATACAAACAAATGACATGACTATATTTCAGAAAAACAAACTTTTAACTTAGCATGCTGCCATTTAAATGTTTTTTTCTGTGATGTCACTCCCCGTATTGTAAAACTTCTTTAAAACTGTTAATTTTCATACCACCAGGTATTTTTAAAAAATAAACTAATTTTAGTTCAATTTGATTATTCCTTGCTCGTGGAAGAACTGTATATTTAATAGAAGTCTTGTATTCCATTCAGAAATGCGATACCTAGATGACACTATACGAGGGTGGTATGAAAAGTTTTCGACCTAATAAAGGTACGAGACATTTTACAAATTTTTTTATGCTTTTCAATATAGTCCTCTTGTAACTCTACACACTTCTCCCAACGATGCTCCCATCTCTGTAGCCCGTCCAAATAGTACTCGGCGTTTTTCACTGCAAAATAATTGTTCACGAAGGTAATTGCCTTTCATTTGACGAAAATCTCTGTCCTAGCACAATTTTCAGATGTGGGAACAAAAAGTAGTCGCTTCGGGCTGGAGCTGGTGAGTAAGGCAGATGGTCAAGCAGTTCAAACCATAATTAAAGGATTTTCGTAATTGCAACCGCTGAGATGTGAGACGGTGCGTTGTTTTGGTGAAACAGGATTTACTTTTTCTGCAAATGTGGCCGTTCTTCCGCATATTCTGCTTTCATCTTGTCAAGTAATGAAGTGTAGTATACTCCTGTAATGGTTTTCCTTTTTTGAAGATAATCCATTAAAATAACTCCATGACTATCCCAAAAAGCCAGTCATCATCACTTTCCCAGCCAAAAAAAAAGTTTTTGCTCTTTTTGAAACCGGTTCCCTCTTTGCAGTTCACTGTTTGGACCGTACTTTTCTTTCGGGCGTATAATGGTGCATCCAAATTTCATCTACAGGAATTAATCCGCGCCAAAACGCGGATTTATTACACCTAAACTGCGCCAAACGAGCGTTGCAAATGTTTATTCGAACACATTTTTGGTCTAATGTGAGCAAACGTGGCATCCATCACGCGGACAGCTTTCACATGTTGTCTAAATGTTGATTTAATATGTGACACACACGTTTTTTACATGTTCATAGCCTCTGTTATCTCTCTCACTTTAATTCGGCGGTCGTCTAGCACCATTTGGTGAACTTTGGCGATGTTTTCGTTGGTAGTTGCAGTTCATCGTCTCCCAAGCTCTTACGGCCACGTTTAAATTCAGCTGATCAAAATTTCACTGTGGTAAATGATGATGCAGAGTCCCCATACACAGAATCCAACTCATCTTTGATTTATGTAGACCTAGTGGCTTTCAAAATCAAATATTTAATGACAGCTCGATACTCGATTTTGTCCATTTTCATAAAAACACTCACTTCAACTCACTCAAACGACTGTTACATAACAACTGAGCACCCAAAATGGCTGAAGCTTTGGTGAGTAACTGTCAACAGATGAACAACGAAATTACTAGCTTTTATTTACGAGTGCTGCCATCTTCATGTTGAGGTTGGTAACTTTTCAGACCACATTCGTATTGCACATACTGACATGGTTAATATTTAAGCTCAGCTTAATATACCACACCTCCCTAAATTATCCTTCCTATACATGGAGCATTTATCATTGTTTTTGGCTTTCTCAAACATTACTTAAATAATTTTCATTCAGATACCGTATATTAAGGTGGCTAAGTGAAAAACAAAATAAATAAATATATTGAATTTTCTGGAAATAGCCTGTTGATTCATCTTTACCCTGAATGACTTTTGAATAACTGATAAATGGTAAAGAACTACACAACTTCTTACTACACAACTAACATGACTGTCTTTATCAAATACATTGTGTTGATATTCTTTGTCATTTACGTCCTGTATAAATAAATACAAGTTTTCACTGGAATATTCCTTTTTTTATATTTTTATAGCATTGAAAACTTTGCATGCAATAAACTTTTCAACCAGTCCTGTTACAGTTTCAGAAAAATCTCTCAAAAAAGGGACTTTATAAATTGGTATAAAGCTTTTAATGTGCTTTAAATTTTTTAAAGATATGACATAATTCAACCACGATCGACAAACTCTTACAAATATAAGACCTGAAGCTTTCCTGGCGACGAATATGTTTTAGATCTTCTCGGTAAACAAGCTAGGTGTAAAGACGATTAGAAATCGACTTTTCTGGAGCGTACATGTCTCAAAACATCAGGATGTTTTAAATAAATGTTATAGCCACAAATGAATCACTGGATATAACAAAAATATAAACAAAGACAATACACTATCAAAGTTCGCATTAGTGAAAAAAAGACTGTTTTCAGTAAATTAAATGCCAGGTCAGGAGATGGCGTGAGTATAGAAAATTAATTGGGTCAAAGAAACGTAATTACTTATCTTGATGATCAAGCTGTATAGATTTGTGCTTCTTAAGCCTACGGATTCCCATTTTTAAGGACGGTTTCCAAGAGGAGCTTAACTGAGAGAGACGACCATCTTGGCAAAATGCAACAGTTACTTACTAGGAGCTGAGAGATAAGGAAGCTTTGGCCATTTCCTCCGAGTGGCGCACGCTTAATCGTGATGCAGGATTTCAGTTCAGCTCCTCTAGGAAACCGGTCTTAAAAATGCAAATCCGTCGGTTTAAGAAGCATAGATCAACACAGCTTGATCATCAAGTTAAGTAGTTACGTTTCTTTGGCCCATTTAATTTTCTATACTCACACCATCTCCTGATATGTCGTTTAATTTACTGATAACAGTATTTTGTTCAGTGATGCGAACTTTGATAGTGTTTGTCTTTGTTTATATTTGTCCTACATCCAGTAATACATTTTTTGGTTATAGCACTTGTTAAAATATCCTGATGATGGGAGAGATATACGCTCACGAAACGTCGATTTCTAATCGTCTTTTGACCTGGCTTGCTTCCCGAGAAGTTCCCGAACATCTTACAAATATATTTAATGTTGTAAAGTTTATTGCTGAAACAACAGAAAAGTTTTGTATTTAGTATTTAAATAATATGGCTGCATTATTACTTTATTTTATTTTATTTTTTTACTTTTTATTTTTTATTTTTTTATTTATTTACTTTTTTTTTTGAAAATCACTGCATCCTGTTGAATATCCAAATTATGGCCGTAATAGGTAAAATAAAATTGTTTCTTAAAAATGTTAAAGTTATCCTTATAAAATTTAAATTCTAACAGAACACCAACAGAAAAAATTTGAAAATATTTAGATAAAAACTGCAAGATTTAGAAATTTCACCTTTAAGAAAATGCATTTAAATGTAGGCGATATCTTTTCACATTAGACCACGTATGATTTTCTTCAATATTTGTTTATAAGAATATCAACAATGTCATTTTTAAGAGAGGGACTAGAATAGAAACAAAGAAACACTAAACATATTTTCTTGTATAAAATTAGAACGTTCTTCTAATGATGAACTGTAAGTTATTCTTGATAATTATGATAAAAAGTAACTGTATGTTCTTGTTTGTAGGCAGTAACTCCGAGGACGGTTACTGGAGGCACTACGTACGCATCCTCGGCACCACAGAACGTATCGCCGGCTTACAGAGCCCGTGTTCAACCGACAGCTCATTTCCAGCAGGTCAAAGGATGAACCGCTGTGATTGTGCTGTATGCACTGGAACCTTAACAAGGTCAGACAGACAATATTAAATTTACTTTTAAATAGTAGAAAGCGTAGCTATGCTTGGGATTAGTCCCTTCTCTGGTGAGATCTCCCTTTCTTTCTTTGATGTTTCTTCTCGATTTCTACTCTCCTTTTCTTTCTACACAATGAAGGTATAGTGGAATTATTTTTTAGAATAAGTAATGATGTCAGTTTTTGCTGACAGCATAACACTTAAGCATTACAGTTGTAATGCATTAGAGTAATAGTAACCAAATAGTAATTCTAAATAGATCATATTACATCTCTACAGTAGAAAACATGTTACAAAGCAATGAATTCACAAAATTGGAAAGTGACCCACTAAAACTCTGTATGAAAGAATTCGAGAGAACCTTAAAATAAGTCCGGATATTATCTGATATACAGAAATCTAAAGTCAAACCAGACCACCCAGTATTACCGAGACTTTATGCGTTGCCGAAAATTCATAAACCAGGAGATAAAATGAGGCCCATAATCAACAACATAGACGCACCTACCTACAAGTTAGCCAAACATCTAGTACATACTTTTCATCACTTCCACAGTTTCACAGTCTAGCCATTAGAAGTTCATTAGAATTAGTAGACAGGATCTCAAATTTGCATTTGGACACAGAAGACAAATTAGTATCATTTGATGTCACCTCTCTTTTTCCCAGTATTCCAACAGTTGAACTCATGTTACTCCTCAAGAAATGGCTCATACAAACTAACATTTCAGCAGAATAAATATAAGATCTCACAAAACTTACTCATTTATGCATACATCAAAATTTCTTTACATTCAATGGTAAATTCTATCAACAGACCTCAGGCCTAACAATGGGAAATCCACTTTCACCTTTCCTAGCCAACCTTTTATGAGATACTTTGAAACACGTGTTACATCATCCTTCCCATACATCTTCAAATACTGGTATAGATATGTTGATGATATTTTTGCCACTGTTCCACACAAATTCTTACAAGATTCCTTAAAACTATTGAACATACAGAATAGAGCAATAAAGTTCACTATAGAGATAGAAAAAGATGGCTACTTATCTTTCTTAGATCTGAAGATAATCCATGCATTAAATAACATAACTTTTGGCATCTACAGAAAGCCAACACAAACAGATAATTACATCAAGAACGATAGCTACAACCCTACACCCCACAAACATGCAGTTTTGAACAGCTTAGCACATAGACTAGTCAACATCCCATTGAAACAGAATGAATACAACAAAGAATATAGCCACATGGTTAACATAGCAGCAATTAATGGATAAAGTAAGCAATAGAAAAGAAAATTTGGAAATTCAAGAAACAGAAACATATATTGGATACCACAAAATTAACAGAATCAAAAACCAAGACACAGTTCAGGAAATTCACATATCATCCCAGAGTGCATCATAAATTCAACAAGATATTCAAGAAGTACAACATCACCCTAGCCCCAATAAATAAACTCAGTTTAAAAAGCCTTTTATGCAACAACTTGAAAGACCCAGTATCTGAAAACAAGAAATCAGGTATACACAAAATCAGCTGCTCAGATTGCAAAAAGTTCTACATAGGAAAAACCAAAAGAAGTTTACATATTAGATTATTGGAACATATGAGATGCATGAAATACAAGCAAATAGAAAAATCAGCAATAGCTCACCATTTCCGGTCTACCAATCATGAAATTGTACCAAATATAAAACTATTAAAATCAGCCGAACTCGATGTTTGGGAAAAGTTGCTAATTATAAAAAAACAAACAGTATACTCTAAATTTGAAATTGCTGCCTGAAAACTCTTCTTGGAAGTTCATCTCACAGACAACAGATGCCGCCACAGACAACCAGCTCACTTCAGGAAACCACAGATCCAACCAGTCGGATAACTGCTGACGATAGGGACAAAACATACTCCGAAACATGTCCAAGTAAGGATAATTTAAGTGATGTTTGTTTTTGAATTACCGACTCATTACTTTCAAAGTTTCAATACATTTATAGTACTCAAATACGTTCCATTATTGTTTCTAAAACTAACGACTTACAACCTTGGTAGATAGTATTATCAGTAGTTACAGCAGACGTGGAATTAATGTCGCATTGGGCAAGGAATCCGAATGCACCGTTCGTAAACTGATGCCAGCTGTATAATTTACCCGAAGCGCAGAAGGCTGTACCAGGGTGACATTATCCCTATTATGGGCCTCAACATACAACAACGGCTCATAAAAATGGTAATTTAATGAAAATTATTACAGCCATTTTTAGAACATCCAAAAGCTTTAAAACATTGTTTTATGTAAGTGGTTGTTTAGGTGCAGGATTTTGTTTGCAGTCTTCTTTGGTATTTTTTTACCTTTTTTGTTCCAGAGTTATGCTGTCACTACTTTTTTCAAAGGGCTTCAAAGCATTCATTTTGGACAGATTCATGGTATCTACTTTTTCAGTAATAACTTCTCTACTATTATGTCCGGAGGCCGAAATAAATACAAGAACGTAAACATATTTATGACTTATATTATCTTAAAGCTACGCAGAGTAAACATACGTAAATACGAGGGCTATCCAGGAAGTAGATTACGTTTTCGTCTGTTTCCGCTAGGGGCGGGGCTAGCGCGGCCATCTTGGGGTCAGAGCGTTGCGCAGCTCAGTCGGCATCTAGCCGTGCTAGTGAGAGGTTCGCGCTGTGCTCCGTTCAGATACTGTGACGGTTTGAAATGTCTGCGTTAATTGAAAATCCCGCGAGGTGCGTGCAGTAATAAGGTTTCTGACTGCAAAAAACTGTAAACCGATAGAAATCTATCGGCAGCTTTGTGAAGTGTATGGGGACAACATTATCACTGAAGGTGGAGTGCGTCAGTGGGTCATCAGATTTAAAAATGGCCGAACCAATGTTCACGACGAAGATCGAAGTGGGAGACCCAGCATAGTGACTGCCGAACTTGTCGAAAAAGTCGATGCTAAAGTCCGTGAAAATCGAAGGTTCACAATAACGGAACTTTCTTTGAGTTTTCCACAAATTTCCCGAAGTTTGTTGCACGAAATCATCAGCGAAAAGCTTGGTTACCACAAGTTTTGTGCAAGATGGATTCCAAAAATCTTGACAGAGGACCACAAAAATCAGCGAATGGCTGCAGCGTTGAACTTTTTGGACGTTTACCATAAGGATGGTGACTCTTTACTCGATCGCATCGTTACTGGTGACGAAACATGGGTGAAACACGTGAACTGTGAAACGAAATTGCAATCAATGCAGTGGGGGCACACAAGTTCTCCCCAAAAACCCAAGAAATGCATGCAAACAATGTCGGCAAGGAAGATGATGGCGACTGTTTTTCGGGACAGAAAAGGGGTGATTTTGGTGGACTTCCTGGAAAGAGGCACTACAATAAACTCTCAAAGGTATTGCCAAACTCTCCAAAAACTCAGAAGAGCCATTCAAAACAAGTGCAGAGGAATGTTGAGCTCTAAGATCTTGTTTATTCACGACAACGCCCGGCCCCACACGGCAAATGTCACTCGTGAAGTTCTTGAATCTTTTAAGTGGGAGTTGTTTCCTCATCCGCCGTACAGTCCCGAGCTGGCACCGAGCGACTTCCACCTATTCCCAGCAATGAAAAAGTGGCTGGCTATGCAGCGTTTTGATGACGACGCACAGCTGCAAGAAGAGGTAACGAAGTGGTTGAAGGCGCAGGCGGCCGAATTTTTCGACGAAGGAATTTCCAAGCTCGTACATCGCTACGATAAATGCCTTAATTTGAATGGTGACTATGTCGAAAAGTAGTATTTGAGTGTGGCTTTCATCTGTATATAATAAAATTTGTTTCCTATACGTTGTTTACTTTTTATTCCAAAACGTAATCTACTTTCTGGATAGCCCTCGTATAACTGGTACGAATTAAACTTGAGTCTTCCATTAAACATATAAACTCATAAATAGCAACAGAAACTAGTTTGCACTACAAGGAGAAATAAAACGGTTACTTTACATCTGGGCATAAGTAGTCGAACAGAGAACAGCCGGTATTTAGTTATCATCCCCTTTCTTTGAATTACTGCTGATAATCGTTTGGACATTGTCTGTATGTGTTGTTTAATGACTGCAGAGTCCATATTTCTCTGCTCTGTTTGAAGAAGTTCTATTAGATGGTCCTTGCTTCTGATGTGATGCTTCCTCACACGCTCCTCGAGTTCCTTCCAGATGTTCTCTATGGGATTTAAATCTGGAGATCTAAGTGTGAGGAGTGTTGTACACGATCCAAAGTCTTACAATTTGAGCAGTATGCTTCGGATCATTCTCCTGCTGGAAATAATGATCATGCCCAAATCCCAGCTTCTCTGAACTCTTTTTAAGATTGATTTCAGGAATCCTCTTGTATTCAAATTTGTCCATGATCCCATCTATGAACACCAGTTCCCCAAAGACAGATGAAGCTATACAGCCTCATACCATCACACTACTGCCACCATGTTTCACTGTAGTCATCATATTCTTAGGTTCCCATTCTGTATTTGGTAGTCTACACACTTTAAGACGTCCATCACTCTTGTATAAGCAGAATTTGCTCACGTCCGACCAGAGAAACTTATCCCAGAAGTCTGTTGGTTTCACCACATACTGTTTAGCAAATTCTATACGCTTTTTCTTATTCACCTTATTTATTTGGTTTCTTCCTAGGGACGCGGGCATTGTACCCAGTACTATTTAAAGCCCGTTCAACTGTTCTGGTGTGAACCATGGTGCCAGAATATTGCTCAAGGCATCCTCTAATCTCAGATGCAGTGACTCTCGGATTCTACTTCACCATTTTTATTATTTGCCTCCTGTCTCTGGTGGTGAGTTTAAAAGGGCCGCCACTTCTAGGTTTATTTACAACATTATTTGTCTGTTTGAAGTGTTGAATTATGCACAACACTGTAGTTTTGCTTCTGTTAATGGTTTTGGCAATTTCAGAGAGAGATTTGTTTTGTTTGTACACATTTATCACTATATTCCTTTCTGCCACCGTTGTCTCCTTACCTGTACGTCCCATATTACCTGTGAGTTCACAATCAGCTGAATAACTTTGAGCACACTTTCTCGAGGTATATCATAAACACAACTGCTATGTGGTAGGGACGTGTAGGATACGTCCAAACCAACTTTTTCTCTGTTCAACTCGGTACGTTTGAATACTTATGTCCTCCAATATGAGTGACAATAGAATAAATACAGTAAAGATTGTGTAATACATATATGCAAAGTAATATTTTAAATATTTTTTCCGAGACACAAAAGTTAATGTTTACATGTTTAACAATTCAACGCTGCCAAATAAATATTAAAGTATTTATAGCACTGCAATGCTACATGTTATATAGGAAATAGCATTGTTTACTTTCTCAGAAAAACTACTTTAATGCAAATGTTTGTATATTTTTACTTCAGCTTATGAGTTATAAGTTTCAAAAGTATACTTCATGCAAAATTTTAAATATGGCATTTTCTTACGTCAGCCAATAAAGTTTTGAACTTAGGAAAACGTTTTTCTGCTTCAGTGACAGTTAAATTGAAAGAGGTAGCATGACTTTACTTCTTGAAAGACGCTTAGGACTACTTACTAAAATATGCTATATCAAGAAATAAATATCTATAAATGTGACAGTAAATAAATACTCCAATTAGTTTTTGTGACAAGCATTTATGTGTAAACATATGTATATATAAAACATAGGTGTCAATCTTACGAAAAGTGTATGCTCCGCCATAAAAGCCTTTCAAGGGAACTATCACTGTACTCACACCGCTACGCCCCTGAAAATTTGATAGTATGATGCCTGCTATATGTAAAACATGTACACCAAAAATCTTCTGCGGAGTAGAACAGTAAGGTCCAAAACTGAAGCCTGGAAAGTGCTGCATGCGACCTCTTGCAAGTAGCTCCTGGACATCCCTAGCCAGCTTTGCTGCTGGTGTGGAGGACGGCGCTCCTTACGTATGCCATGTGTAGACTGCTGCCTACCAGGGGTAGACAAGCCCTCCTGTACAATGCTGTGTTACTATGCCTATATGTTTCTACGTATACTGGACTCATTTTTGGGTAGTTCCAACTACACTCCTGGAAATGGAAATGAGAACACATTGACGCCGGTGTGTCAGATCCACCATACTTGCTCCGGACACTGCGAGAGGGCTGTACAAGTAATGATCACACGCATTGCACAGCGGACACACCAGGAACCGCGGTGTTGGTCGTTGAATGGCGCTAGCTGCGCAGCGTTTGCGCACCGCCGCCGTCAGTGTCAGCCAGTTTGCCGTGGCATACGGAGCTCCATCGCAGTCTTTAACACTGGTAGCATGCCACGACAGCGTGGACGTGAACCGTATGTGTAGTTGACGGACTTTGAGCGAGGGCGTATAGTGGGCATGCGGGAGGCCGGGTGGACGTACCGCCGAATTGCTCAACACGTGGGGCGTGAGGTCTCCACAGTACATCGATGTTGTCGCCAGTGGTCGGCGGAAGGTGCACGTGCCCGTCGACCTGGGACCGGACCGCAGTGACGCACGGATGCACGCCAAGACCGTCGGATCCTACGCAGTGTCGTAGGGGACCGCACCGCCACTTCCCAGCAAATTAGGGACACTGTTGCTCCTGGGGTATCGGCGACGACCATTCGCAACCGTCTCCATGAAGCTGGGCTACGGTCCCGCGCACCGTTAGGCCGTCTTCCGCTCACGCCCCAACATCGTGTAGCCCGCCTCCAGTGGTGTCGCGACAGGTGCGAATGGAGACGTGTCGTCTTCAGCGATGAGAGTCGCTTCTGCCTTGGTGCCAATGATGGTCGTATGCGTGTTTGGCGCCGTGCAGGTGAGCGCTACAATCAGGACTGCATACGACCGTGGCACACAGGGCCAACACCCGGCATCATGGTGTGGGGAGCGATCTCCTACACTGGCCGTACACCTCTGGTAATCGTCGAGGGGACACTGAATAGTGTACGGTACATCCAAATCCTCATCGAACCCATCATTCTACCATTCCTAGACCGGCAAGGGAACTTGCTGTTCCAACAGGACAATGCACTTCCGCGTGTATCCCGTGCCACTCATCGTGCTCTAGAAGGTGTAAGTCAACTACCCTTGCCAGCAAGATCTCAGGATCTGTCCCCCATTGAGCATGTTTGGGACTGGATGAAACGTCGTCTCACGCGGTCTGCACGTCCAGTACGAACGCTGGTCCAACTGAGGCACCAGCTGGAAATGGCATGGCAAGCCGTTCCACAGGACTACATCCAGCATTTCTCCGATCGTCTCCATGGGAGAATAGCAGCCTGCATTGCTGCGAAAGGTGGATATACACGGTACTAGTGCCGACATTGTGCATGCTCTGTTGCCTGTGTCTATGTGCCTGTGGTTCTGCCAGTGTGATCATGTGATGTATCTGACCCCAGGAATGTGTCAATAAAGTTTCCCCTTCCTGGGACAATGAATTCACGGTGTTCTTATTTCAATTTCCAGGAGTGTATATTAGGCACCCATTTTTGGTACACAGGCCCGAGATAGAGCAGAGATAATGGCACCAAACTGTCAAGCGAATACAGCTATGGACATAGTGATAGTTCCCTTGTTAGTATTAATGAAACTTATGGCAATCTAAAAGTTTATAGATGTTCAATTTTTAATGTAGTACTATTACCGAATACCATATATTGTGGATTCGTGCAAAAAAGGAACCATCCATAAAAGATTCATACTTATACATACGGTGTTCATTTTTATTCGTTATTTCTCGCCCTCCGATTTAGCAAGAATGACGTCATAGTTGACTGGTGAGTCTATCTTGAAATCATAGCGCCCTCTACGGAGAAGTAATTTTTGTGGAGAAGTAAGCACCTTACAGCGCTCTCAGTATGATTGCTGTAGTAGTAATACAACCAGCTTCCCCTGGAGAAGTACACAGACCACCGCGTCTTCTTGGTTGAATGCCACTTTCGTACCGACATTGAAATTGGTGCGACATATAAATATAATTCAAACCGCTGCATAGAGGAGTTTATGCAACATTATCGGGCATTCAGATAAGTTCCTCGGAGCGTAATGTTGTCAAAGGTATCCAGGTTCCGTCAAAGTGACGTAGTTTTGTTTGCAACATAAACGTCTTACGTTTTATCAGTATACGATATCAATATTTTGTCATTCTCGCGCTTAATTAAAATGTCTATTAATGTTGGCATCCTTATGTCTTTAACCTCCTATAGGTGCATCAAAAGTTTCCAAGAGTTTCCAAAGCTATAAAGTGACTGGTCCCAATCTAGAAGCAATAAATGATATGACAGAAAGGCCTCAAGCATACCTTCTCGCAATACAGACAGCGTTTAAGGGGAAGAGAGAAAGGAAATATAAGAACATGGACACATAAGACTATGTACCTACTAGAGATATTTTCTTGTTTAGACTTGGATAAAAGCTTTGTACATATTGTAACACTAATTTATTTCTCACTCCTAGAACATGTTCTGCAAATTTTCTGGTTTTAATGAAGTTACACTGTGAAGAAATTGTGGGTGATAGAAAAGAATTGAGATCAAATTGAAATATTTATATTTTATGTGACAGGTTTACAATATGCATATATGTCTACTATAACAGAAAAGCAGATGTTCATTGTGAAATAAGTGTTCATTGACTTATTATTTCATATATTCTTCATGGTATACTTTTATGGCTGCATAATTAGCTTTGCAGTGCACTGCATTTTTATTTTTTTTTTATTTTTTTTTATTTTTTTTATTTTTTTATTTATCTATTTATTTATTTATTTTTTTTTTTTTGCAATTTACGTCCTCCAACTTTAAGTCATATCGGACGATAAATGAAATGGGTGAAATGATGCTCAAATGAGTCCCGGGTCCATGGAACTTAGAACTACCCGACATTCGTCTAGCAGGATAAGGGAAAACCCCGGGAAAACCTTATCCAGGTAACTCGCCCTGACCGAGATTCGAACTCGAGACCTCTTGAACGTGAGACAGACATATTACCATCTACGCTACCAAGCAGGCATTCCAGTATATAATTTTTAAAGCTAGTTATCGTATCTACGCACCAGGCGAAATTCTGTACCTTTACATCACGCGGGCAGAACCACCTCTCAAATAGTATATTTATCCGCCGGTAGAGGGAGGTCAAAACATCTAATAACATCGCAAGCCACTAGGGGAATCGTATATAAACTCGCTCCATCAACGATGCTACTGATGACGTTAAATTTTGCGCGGTAAAATTAAAGATAAAAATGAACACCGTGTATATTGTTTTAGGCTTTTATATTTTTATATTCTTTAGTAAACCAAAGATGGTATCCTAAAGAAAATACAAAGTTTTAGTCTTAAAAAATAAAACGTCAACAATAATCAACCTTGACTATTTGTGTTGCAGGTCTGACTGGGAGTTCGAATCTGATTTTTCGGCCACAGAGGTCCTTCCAGCGTTGCCAATACTGAATTCCCAATCGCCTACGTAGTGCCAGTTTATTTAGATGCTGTGATGAATGATAAACTGCTTTTGCTACTTTTGTGATAAGTGTGTACATTACTACAAAATTATATCAGTACCTCAAGAGTGAATTTTTCAGCACATGTGAATAAGTGAGCGTGTTTCTTTGCAATTGTTTTATAATGACAATTTGAAATACAATTGTTATTTTACTGTGTCTTAAGTGCATGTTCAGTCTTGCTTTCCATTAATATTAAAATTTAATTCTGTGAATAAGAATACACTTTACAATTTTATGTGCTGTATACATATGTTTTTCTCTTTTTTTATTTTTCCTTCTTATTTAACCCATTTTTCATTAATTCCGTTTATTTTCTCATCTGTTTTCCTAGTTTTACAAATATTCACTATACACATAAACACCCATGCCCAAGGCGGGACTCGAAACCACAACCCTCTACGCGGCGGAACACTAGAGCCATACGCTTTAGAGACCATGGCTACGAGGCCCGGCTTACCCTTCAATGGATGGGATTTTTAATTCGACAAAGAGAAAGCAAATCTAGATATTATTATTAAACTCTGTACTACATGGCAAAACGAGAAAGCGTATCAGAAAAAAATCGCAACACAGAGATGTTTACCTCAGCTTATCGCACATACGCGGCGAGTCCAGTGTATGTATACTCTGTTCAGAAAATGAAACGAAATGTGTAGTGTTTAACGCCCGCTTTTACTACATACAGCACCGCAGGTGGTGACACTGATGATACATGAGATGAAGATGGAGCACCGGTTGAATGAGATGGCGGGGGAAACCGGAGGTCCCGGAGAAAACCCGCCCCAACGCCGTGTTGTCCACCACAAATCTCACTTTGCGGTCGCCTGGGATCGAACCCGGGCCGCCTTGGTGAGAGCCAAGCGGTCTAACCACTGAGCCACGGCGCGGCCACTCTGTTCAGATATAATCATGTCTTCTGGACAGCAATGTGTCATACATCGGCAGGCGTGAGCAAACATATCATATACTAGTCGGCCAAGATATGAATGCACTTGAAGGAGGGCAGCACTGTTGTGTTTACTAAATGAAGCTTGGGAAACCGCGCGGAGCGAGGGGAAGCTAGGGGAAAGGCGATACTGGGAATGTACAATCACACAATTAAAACAGTACACGCCTGCTGATATCTTCACGTTAGTTCTCGGTAGTAGCAAGTCTGGGAAGGTTTGTTTCAGGTCCTGCATCTGCTATATCCGTGTCACTGCGTCCTTTTGCTTCAATATTCTTATTCTCAAAATAACATTCATCACGATTGCAGTCTTTATCGTCATCATCGCTGCTCTTTAGACCCACGTTTATAACTATATCTTCAATTATTTCCTCCATTAACCCATCTCGGAGCTTAAAATCTTGCTCAATTCCTTTCACTTGTCTGCATGTTACTATCCAATCAGTTTGTGTAATATGAGCTATGCAGGATGTTTTCAAAGCTTTAAGATTACTCAAAGTAATCGATGATACTTCTTTGCTGCAATCTTTGTTTAATTTCAGATAGCTCTATAGGGTTAAGGTCACAGTGCTACTGAGGAAGGTGTAAGACTGTAAAATCCCTTTGTTCCATTATTTAATCAAGTCAATAAACAGGCCTTTTTAATTAATTTTCACTATCTCTAGAAGCTCATTTTTTGTCAGTTACGGATCGTGTTTAATTTTCTTTTGTGTTAGCCAATGTTACCTGTGCCTTTAGAGATAAAGTGTTAGGGGCTTTATTTTCCTGTACGATATGGCAAAACAAGCTTTCAGGTAGAATATTTGATATTAATTTCTCTTCTACCCACTTTTTATAATCTACCCACTTTAATTTCATCATGGTTATCTGCTGATTTGGATTTTGAATCGTAAACCAATTCATTTCCCTCAATAAATCCCATGGATCCCACAGCATATGCAATTGCTCTTTGACCAGCACTAGCACTAGTCAAAACACCTGGTACTTCGTCATATTGCTAGCACTTCTTGAGGCATAGTGAGTATAGACCCAAGCCTCGTCTGTATAAACTACTGGTTTACGTGGCCCTTTTTCATTTAAGTACTCTGGAAGTTTTACTACTGTTTGTGGTTTCTCCATCAGCACAGATCGTTTGTTTTTGCATTTCTTAAATTGAAATCCAATTTCTTTCAATATTTTTCTGAATGTTTCTTTGCCACCGCGAAAGTTTATTTACTATTTAGCGACATTCAGGAGTTTCCTCAAAGTAAGAATTTCCTTTTTCTGATCATAGTACTCCAAAAATGTTCTACGCACAACGCACTTATCAAATTCATCAAGAGATATGGTTCTGCGTGATTTTCGATTTTTCCTCGAAGTAGTAACCGTAACCCGATTTGATGAAGCATGTTATGTTCCTGATGGTTCTCCTAGACCTTTCCACTGTTCTTACTGTCCTAAATGCAGATTTTTCAAGGGGTACGAGTAAGCCTTTTTCCCTGCTTTTCTAGTCTACAGAACTGTATAACCTGATATATGATATGCTTTACATCAGCATGGAATACTTTTCTTGTTTTTAACTTTGTAGGTGCTTCCGTAATTAAACTCTTCACAAGCACAGGCCAATTTTATCGCAACGGGCACTGCAACTGCCACTATACTATTCGAATTTTAACTGCATAAGAAAAGTTTCACAGAAGCACCGTGTTCAACTGCACTACATCTGCACGTCACATTGAAAGTATCTAGGTGTTGTTGATGTTTGCGTTATCCACACTGTACCTGCGGTACTCCGCCCACCTGTGACGTAACTGTTTAGTAACGCTTCTCGCCGAGTGCATTCATATTGTGGTCGACTAGTAGACACACGCAGCTTCCAATCGTTCTATTTGTGTTTCGTAACTTACTGTACATCAACTTACTTCTACTTTCACTCTTCTAATCGAACAGATAAGACCCGATAAGAGACGATCACAACGCTGTTCACCTGAAGGACAATACACCTCAACGCTCTGTCTGGTAATACTACCTTATTTATTAACTTCGTGGACAGGTGTCAAGGACGTACACCAGAGCAATAACGCCGCGCTTTGTCAGTCTGTTCTAGCAAAAGCCATTTGTGTGCTGACAGTAAGGCGGCTGTTCAATAAATAATAATAATAATTTTTAGTCATAATTTTTCGACCTAAAATTCGATCTTATTATATTCTGTTAGCTTAATGTGAAACAAACACACCGTAGTAGTTTCATTGTTGGTACTCCTGGTTCCCGCCTGTGAGAACCAGGTAACTTCAGACATTTTCAGTATCGCCTACCGCTGCAATGGAGGTAACGTGCAGTTAAAGTTGATGTTAGAGGAAGATCCGGAGTTTCTTTCAAACGTAGTCACTGCTGATGAAACTTGGCTACATCATTTTGATCCTGACAGCAAACAGCAAAGCTCAGTGTGGAAATCTCCTTCATCACCAACCCCCCAAAAGAGCAAAAGTGGTTGCTTCTGCTGGGAAAGTTATGGTCATCTCATTCTTTGATGTTCATGGAATGGTTTATCAGCATGTTGTACCTGCACACACATCAGTAACTGGACAATACTACAGGGATGTCTTGAAAACATTGCAAGTCCATATCAGATGCAAAGGACCACATTTCCGTGAAGCAGGCTGGATGCTGCACCACGATAATGCGCGGCCTCATATTGCCAATGTTGCTGAATGTCTTGCAAAAATCAACGTGAAGTGCATCCCTGAGCTTCCCTAAAGTCCGGATTTATCCCCATGTGACTTTCTTCTATTCCCTAACTTGAAGAAACGTCTTCGTGGGAGGCATTATCCATCGTCAGAAGTAGTGGTGAAGGCTGCGGATTTTGAAGGATCTATCAAAAATGCTTTCCAGCATGTCTTTGAAGACTGGTAGAAACACTGGGAGAAGTACATCACATTCAGGGAAGACTATTTTTAAAAGGATAATCAAAATTATGAGTATGAGTAAAGGTACGTTGTCAAAAAAGTAGTCATCTTTCTTTATTGAGCAGCCATCGTATAAGCAAAATTACAGTCTGTGATACGAATTCGTCCGAATATAAGTAATTTATTGAACAAAAATTAAAAATCCCTCAATTGCAACATTTCAGATGTTAAATGCGTTTACGATGATGACATATTCTGATATGGATCTGCGTGACAAAAATATATTTCATTTTGGAGATCGGCGTACTAGTTGGTAAGATATGATCTGATGGACACAAGATCAAAGAAGTTGTAATTTGTTGCGTTCCAAACGCTTCCTAAGGGTAGATGATATCACAACAGCAGTAGCAACAAAAATCAGCCATGGTGCGTGCCACAAAATTCTGTGACGACGAACATAGCGCGTGTCACCCAATACAGTACCTTGCAGGATGACTCAGGCGATTTCGTCTGTTAACCGCTTTAGGGAGGACCGGGGTTGATTCACGTGGCCAACCTACCTGACCCATGGGCTATTTCGGAGTTTTTCCAGGGTCGCTAGGCGAATGCAGCCCCGAATTTACTGTCGCTCCATTTTATCTCCAGTAACATTTCACATCATTTGGTGGTCTCTTTCAGGGTAGAAGTTTCGGCGAGTGTCTCTGCGGGGCACGGCGAGCTGATATTCTCTGAGGTAAACTACTTCCTCCTCCGGTAGGTCTTTTTTTGTCATCTATGTCCTCCAACGTTAAGTTATATCGGACGATGAATGGAATGGGTGAAATGATGCTTAAACGAGCCCAGGGTCACTAGAGCTTAGAGTTACCTGACATTCGTCTTTCAGGATAAGGAAAAATCCAGGAAAAAACCTTATCCAGGTAACTCACACTGACCGAGATTCAAAATCGGGACCTCTTGAACGTGAGGCAGACGCGCCGCTACCAAGGCGGGCCTCCTGTAGGCCGGTTGCCGGTCTGCGCGCCTCTTCGAGACCGCCAGCCAGGGACTTTGGGGCTCGGCTGTTGGGCTCGTTGCCGTCCCGCACTTGGGGAGCGTGTCCGTTGTCATGGCCTGTCGGGGGATGTCTCTATCTAAGCAAACTGTAGGGATCCTGCCCTCTGTACTATCGTGGCTGCTTGGGTCGGCCGCCCTCTCTCTCATACCGCCTCATCCTTCCTCCCGGGGGTGTCCCACTTGGAGGCATAGGAACGATGGGCCCAGCATGGTGGCCTACGTACCGTATGCACTCCATAATGAAATCCTAATCCTACCCAGTACAGTGTTACCACGTGCTCTAATGCAACAGATTTGTAGCGAGGCTTATCCATGATGATGATGATGATGAAGATGATGATGATGATGATGACGATGATGATGATGTTGATGATGATGATGATGATGATGATGATGATGATGATGATGATGATGATGATGATGATGATGATGATGATGATGATGATGATGATGATGATGATGATGATGATGATGATGATGATGATGATGATGATGATGATGATGATGATGATGATGATGATGATGATGATGATGATGATGATGATGATGATGATGATGATGATGATGATGATGATGATGATGATGATGATGATGATGATGATGATGATGATGATGATGATGATGATGATGATGATGATGATGATGATGATGATGGTGAAGAACCAAAATTTGTCAACGATTTCTCAACCGGACAAGAAACGAAATATGGTGTTTTGCTTACGGTTCATAATTGAAGTAACAATTGACTACCTGGAAATCGCCATTTTCACAACGATGGAAAATAACTACTAATGTTTAAAAGACAAGGTGATGAGTTTGAATATTGTTGAGATACTGACCCTTATTTGCTACCCTTTTCCTCTAAAGAATCCTGAACTTTGGTACAAAAATAATCGACAGTTTCTACATGGCAGCGTCCACTCCATATCGCTTTCTGATGGTCCAAAGAGATAGTCATTATAGGACTTATAGGAGCGTAATAGTACTTGCCATCTTTTAGTTGGCTTGGGATTGCCACTGTGAGTTCTATACTAGTATGATTAACAACATACTTGTGCTCGTTTTTATAAACACACAATAGTGTGTCTGGTCAGCATGTCCTCAATGCCCTCCTGCCATCTACATTTGAGTGTCAGGTGTAAATGTCTGCGGAGAGAAGCTGAAGAATGTGTAAATGAAGAAATATTAACATCGATTTAATTCTCGTAAGCCCATAAAATAAAATGCGCTAGAGATGGCATCAATAGTAAATACCCGACATGGGAATACTAAGTCATTAAGTGGCATACACGTGATAAATCCGCGACATAACGTGAGAATTGGCGCATTGTACATAGATCGCCCACTCAGACCTTCAGTTTTATCTTGGTTTTACCTGGCCAGTAGGAAATGCTACGCTGTTTTATCTGAATTATAAGGATTTCCTGTCTATAATTCCCCTTTCATTACGTTTCTTTCACATGTTTCAGCTGTGCTTCTAGATTTCGAGGCGTACGGCGGTGTCGGACAAATGACACGTTAGCATGCTCAAAGGAAAGTGATTTCCCCGTGGACTCTTAAATGGTAACTTGCTTCGCCCTCTCTGGACAGCTCCAGTAGCGCAATGGGTCTTGTACCAAGAACCGTTACTGACCTCCGAACGACACTATGGTCCATCAGCTTGCTTTTTTCACTTCATACTCCTGCACGGTGGTAGCGTATTAGATATCATCTACTTACAGTGCTCTCCAATATGTCCTTACATCAAGTACGGTGTATTTTGCGTTTTAATTAGATGCATATAACAAGGAATATATACATAATTTGTAAATACTGTGACAAATTCGTAAAACTGCTTTATTTTCACTAAATCACTAAACCTTCTTTTACACAAATGCAACACTTACACACAGGTACACCTTTAACAAGGAGCTGCATGCTGATCTTGAACACGACTCCGATATTCATACGTAAACTACTTCGCTCTCAGTTCCACAGCTCGACGATCTCTCACCCGAAGAAGCACTACTGTCACTGAATTGCTTCTTGCCGACTCCTTATCACGGAGGTTGGAAGGGACCACACTCAGGTCGAAGCGCGACGCTGCTCTCATACAACTTACTGTACAACTCACTAACTCTGACTCCGGCTAATTCACTACTGACTGTCGACCTTTATATATTTTCCAGCCGCGGTAGATTTTTCTGGAATTGGCAGCCTCTGGATTTACAGTTGCAAAAGTTTTTCCACAGTAATAATAACACTCAGTTCCTAATGTCAGCTGTTCTTGAACGCAAGTTTACTTCTCACGGCAACTTGCTTAATCTTGGTGACGTGGGCAAGTAGCTGACCTTGAGCGCGTTTTAATTTCTCACACCAGCTTGGCGCGATCTTTAATAGAAGTAATGTTTGTTTTAATATTCTATTGGCTTACATTGTTTATATTTTGCTGGTATACGTGATATTACATTTGAATTATGAGTTATATATAAAATAAGTTGCACATATAAAGAGTACGATGGTGGCCTGAGAAGCTCCCAGCCTCACCCGGAGATCACGGGCACTACTTGCATGGTTTTATTCCCTTGTGTTGGTACACATGTTAATAGGTCCTATGTAAAATTACAAGTCATTCCAGGTAATAGTTGACTGTAGGCAGTTGTTTGTAGGCAGTTGTGGAAGCGGTAATTTCTTTGAAAATGGAGAAATTCGTTATCAAGGTGTAATAATATTCTTCTTCATTTTCGGATTGTAAATGTTTATGATGACTCTTCACCTTCAGAAATGGGCGGACGATTTTAAACGTCCAAGACGATCGACGTGAAGGACGTCCGAAAACTGTAACCACACCGGAAACCATTGAAAAAGCGCATGACATGATTTTGGAAGATTGACGTTCAAAGGTAAGTGAAATTGCTGATACTCTTGGGCCCGGTGGCATAAAAATCGTTAACTGCAGTTCATTTATAACCGAAGATCAAAATTGAACCAAGTTTACGAACCCGCGTGGGTTGTAAAATGCTGATCTTAGATTAGATGAATGCCGTTCAGTACTGATCTGAGATCAAAAACAAAAAACAAATGCGGCAACATTGCCAAACATGCTGCAACTTTCGTGTTGCATCGAAAGGCTTCGAGAATTATCGGAACTATTCGACTCTGTTTAATTCAACTGCACAGAGTAGCCAATCTAGACATAACAAACAAACAAAAAAATTCGCTTTATGGTTACTTGTCCTGGAAATAATGTTCTTTTATGTTATAAAATAGTATAATATAAAATAATATAATATTTTGTTATAATAATGTTATAATAATTTACTCCATATTGAAACAGTATTTATCAAAACTTAATCATTTCGCTTACTTTATCTCCATTATATACCCAATGTACATATTTTTCATTTTCGTATGTTCACAATACTGTGAGTTGGAAAATATAAACAAAAAATGGGAGATAAGTGAAGTTTTAAGTTACAAATTATTATTATTCAATACCTAGGGAAGAAATCTGGAGAGCTCTAAAGAACAAAAAGTACCTATGAATTTTATTGAAGCAATACAATCAGTTTATCAAGATCCAAAAAGGATAATAAGATTAGATGGACAAGAATCAGAACCATTTCTGATGAATATAGGAGTTAAACAAGGAGATAGCCTCAGCCCACTCTTATTTATTATTGTGATGGATGAAATATGGAAAATTTGCAAAAGAAGAACAGCAAGAACTATGATAGAATATAGAAATTTAAGACCAGTTTGGGCACAATCGTTGATATATACTGATGACGTCATATTAATAGCAAATAGTAATAACAATTTACAATTAGCGCTAAATGAATGGAAAGAAGAATTAACTAGAAAAGGTTTAGAATTAAACATACCCAAAAGTAAAACCATGTATATAGGAAGGAAAGAAGAAGAAGTTAAAATTAAATGTAATGATGAAATCTTAGAACAGGTAGACAGTTATGAATACCTGGGTGCAATTATAAATAAGGATGGAAAAATAGAGCAGGAAATTTTAAACAGAATAAGAAAGGCCAATTCGGTCTACTATCAGATTAATAATACTATTGTGGGAAAAAAGGAAATAACAAAAGATACAGAAATTATAGTATTTAAAACAACAATACTACCAATTCTATTATATGGAGCAGAGAGCTGGACTCTCCTACAGAAACAAGAAAGCAAAATCATAGCTATGGAAATGAGATATTTAAGACGAGCTGTGGGGAAGACAAGAAGAAATATGATTAGAAATGTAACAATAAGGGAAGAGTTGGGTACACACTCCATTAAAGAAATATTGGAAAAAAGACAATTTAAATGGTATGGACATGTACTCCGCATGTCAGAAGAAAGAAAACCCAAACAATATTTAGAAGCAAGACCAGAAGGTAAAATAATTAGGGGAAGGCCACGCATGTTGTATCAGGAATACATTGAGAAGTTGGGGAAGGATAGAGGGAAAACCATGACAGAAATGAAGAGAATGATGATGGACCGAGAAAAGTGGAGGAAATGGGTAGAAGAGGCTTGTACTCCACGCTTAACAGCACAAAGGAGTTAGAGAAAGAAGAAGAAATATATAAAAAATGGAAGTTCAAGCAAAAGAGAAGATGCATTCCGCTAATTTTAAATCTTGCATAACCCTTCTTATTTCACCCTTTTCCATAGTCATCCTGATGAAATGAGGTCTTAAAGCTACACTCTTCCTTGTAACTTTGTGTATTGTTCTAGTCGCAGTCCCTTTATTTATATTAAATATATCCCCAATCACCATTTAGAAGCTTTCATTTGCAAAGAACTGTAATATAAGCAGGATTATAAATATTGGATTGAGTGCATAATTCCTCAGGGTTTGTTTTCTTAGCTGCGCATGTAGCCAATATTCCAGTTTTTCAACTACATGCTTTGACAGTCGAAATCTCATTTTGAATTTTCTGTCATTTAGTTCTGAGATGGGATTTTCTCTATGTTGGAAAGCACGAGGAGCCCTTTCAAATTGAAAATTCTAATCTTCAGAGATACCAGAGTAATCTGAATTCTGAAAATAATAAAAATATGTAGAGTATGAACACAAACAATGCATTTTTAACATACATTTGTGAAATAAAGAGGCTAATTATTTATACAAGTAACCACAAAAATGATTTATTTACTATTTATTTAAAGCTGCACTACTTATTTCTTCTCAGAAACTATTGTGTAAATTCTGCAGTTCTGCTGATCTAAGTTCAATAGAGTTAACTGGAGAAAATTCAACAGTTAGGTTTGATCTTAGATCAAGAGGCCATTGTTTATACAACCAAAATTCTATGTTCAGCTTGACTGAAGATCATTTTCATATCTTTGAACTTAGATTATCTTTTATGCAACCCGACCTTGGAATTTCAAAGGGACGTATTGGTCACATCTTGCATCACTAAAAGCATGAAAAAGCTTTGCGCAAGATGGGTAACTTCACTGTCGATAACAAACGCATTCGCACGACACTTTCTGAAAAGTGCTTGGGGCAGTTTCAGAAGAACAGAGGTGACCTTTTGCGCCGATACGTCACAAGGGATGAAACGGGTTCCCCACTATGCACCGGAAACCATGCAGTAGTCGAGGCAGTGGACAGAAGCTAGTTCTTCAGCTCCAAAGAAGGGGAGAACAATGCCATCAGCACAAAATTAAAAGATTAAAGTAAAATACCTTCACTGAACTGCAATTTAATTGGATTTTTAGTTCTTTTTTCTCCTCAAAACTTACTCTTAACGACATAGATTAAAGTACCAGTATATGAATAAATGTACATTTTATGTTTTATACCAACGCACTGTGAAGCATACTCGACTGGAAATGCACCTCGTATGTGTTTGTTTTATAACTGGAGAACTATAAGAGATGGATAACAACTTAGTAAACACAAAAGATAAAATGCAGACAAAATTTATATGAATGAAGAACATTGTTTTGCAGTATTAGCCATTTTGGAGAGGTTCGTTATTGATTTGATTTTTCTGTACTTTGTCATTTTTTAAGCTATCATCATTCTCGTGATGCCATGCACAGAGTAAGTACTTTGAAATTCAATATATTAGACCCTCTTTAAGGCCACCTGCAACCAAATGTGTAAAGAAACTTCTTTCTGTAATGATTTTCAATTAACAGGAACTGGATGACAAAATAAACTTCGGAAAAAAATATTTTGTATAATAGATATAATTATAGAGGAGAATGAAACATATATTTTTTCATATATGCTCCGATTTTTCTTAAGGAATTTCTGATGCTATTGGTACTGTTTAAATCCTAGCGTGGCCTTATGAAAGATAAAGATACATATAACTGAGGAGCATTGGAATCCGGGGCAAATAATCGTAACTAGGCCAATATATTCCTTTGTTTATCCTTGCAGAGAGGGATAATAGATATACAAATCCGGGAAAGAATGTGCCCAAGTGTTGATGGGGTCCCTAACGACTTCAGATGGAACACAAACGACTCCATTCAAGACTGCTTACAAACCACGAACCCCGGAATACCTTAAGGGAAGTCGCCCATAGAGGGCAGGTCCGACAGCAGTTTAAATGTCGACCAGCAGAAACTTGCACAATGCGCATATACACTGCCCAACTGCAACATGCCAGGCACCACCGCCTAGGTCCTACAATCTGAAGCAGATAAAGATGAAAGAATTGACGAGATGGTATAACAGGAACCCCGGAGCATCTGTCCCCACCCCGAGAAACTACGAAATCCTTGGCCAGGGAACCGAACCCAACACCTCCCCAAAGGGAGCCTTACATGCCGTCACTCGCTCTGTCCAAGTCCAAGTCGATACTGACAGGCTGTTAACAGCCAGAAGGTTTTTGCTGCGTACCCACCCAGGTTTTGGGTCTGACCGCAGGTTGATAATATTGATGGTTACAGGATGAGGTGGGAATTCTTTATTGAGTAAATTTTTGAGGTAGCTTATTGCTCCTCTTTATTTTGTACAAGTTGCCAAACCGCCTTTTTGTTTGCACCCTGGTGTTTTGTTTTGCTAAAGTGGGTTAAATTTTGTAGGCAAACAGCTCATTTGGAGATTTTTGAAATCCAGCTTATGCTGCTGTTTGGATTAACTCCTTTGTTACCTGGGGTGCCCGCATGCTATATGGGGTACCCGGTAAAGCCTGAAGCGGCGTCTCGTAGCGTCGTAATCTCCTAGAGACCGAACCAGGGCGCTTCTATGAGCTGGAATTTGAGCGTAGAATTTTGTCGCCCAGTGTCTAATTTCGTCCTCCATGTATGGGACAAGAGAAGCTTCGTGAAGCAACCTCACAGGGAAAGAACGGCCCACAGAATAGATAGATCGGAGTCCTCTATTCTGTACACGCTGAAGGTATGCTATCCAGCTATCGGCAGCCATGCCCCAGATTTCACAGGCGTACAACATGAGTGGGATTATGAGCGCTTGAAAGAGGTGTACCTTTAAGCGGACTGTCATCGAGCACGAACCCAGCATTGGGTACAGAGAGGCAATAGCCCCCTGTACCCGTGCCGATAGTTCCCTGATGTGTCCGCGGAAAGTTAGGCCTCTATCAAGTTGAACGCCCAGGTACTTGATGGAATTAGGCCACTCTATCCTTCGGCCCCTGAAGTGGAAGTTGGGGCAGTCAGCGGGGGTGTGGCGCCTTGTAAGAAGAATGGCGTGGATTTTGTCCGGCTTTACAGACATCCGCCAACGCCTACCCCACTCTTGTGTGAGACGGAGGAGTCTCTGAATTGGGTTGAAGGCTCTGAGTATGTGTCTGTTTTTGCAGAACAACAAGTCGTCAGCGTACTGCTCGCTCTCGCTCTGTCCTCGTTATGATGTTTTAATATATCCTCCTTTGTGTACAATCTCACAGTTAGCAAGTAATGCGATTTTGAAGGAAGTTTATCTACAGCAATTAGAAAGAGTTATTAAAGTTTAGTCACTGAATAAAATGGGAAGTATAAATAAAAACAAATTACCTATATCTAAAATGAGAATAGCGGGTGTTATTAGTATTCTTCCATAACCCCTAAATCATTGAAACTGATATCTCTTGCTGTGTGTTGGAAAGATACCAAGGGCAAATTTTGGTGATCTCATTTTGGAGGTTAAATGTGACCAGATGCTTAAGTTTAACTTAGATAATCTGGTAATTTAGTCTTGTTCAAGTTGCGATTTTCTTAAGGTTATGTGTGTTGTAGATCACAGATCAAGGTGGCGCAGCGGTGAAGTGTGCGACTAGCATTTGGCAAATAATCAAGCTGCGCAATCTAAAATAGGATTTTCTTTCTCCCTATTTATAGCCTACATGAATGCTAGGATGCATATTCCCCTTCATTCCATGTCCTTCAACTTTCAGGTGTGCGCATGTTGCGTACAGTAAATGCTATTCTCGGAGTTGAGGCGGCGTTGCAGTCGCTGTGCTCACGAGGGCAGGACGTTTGTTTAGAGCAGAAACCATTGAGTTTGCAGCTACGCGGTGGATACTGGCATCGAGATAACTAACCTTCAACTTCTATTAGGGAACTTCCTGTTTCTCTGTGTCCCAACTGCCATCAATTTGTGGCCTACTATTTCATAACATCATCCTTTCTTCTTGAGGGTGATAGCGCTTAATAGACCATTGTAAGTGAAAGGTATCACTTGGTGTTGTCTTTGCCGCGTGCTTTAAACGTGTTATTATTATATATGTAACCTAGAAATGCATGTAAAATGGCCGTAACAGAGTAGGTCCTGATACTCAGTTTTGCTACTAGAGCAAATGCGCAGAACAACGTTTAACTTGGAAATGATACTCTGCCATTACACATTTCATTGCGGTCACTATGTCCTTCAGGAAATTTAATATATGAAACAACTCATGAGCTTCAAATTGTACAAGATAAATGATGTATAAGCCTTCGAATATATTTTCTGTTTGGAATTGCTTCAAAACTAAGACCAATATGCATGAAAAGCATTGAAAAGGTAAACGATGTCCAAGGAAGCCACTGTAGGTATAGAAATTAGGGATTTATTTATAAAAATATTCACTACTACATCCTACTAAGTTTTCCAATATTTTCTGTTGCAATTAGAAAACACACGTGTACAAATATTATCTTCATATACTTCTTCCGCAATATTATATTACAAAAATGTAATGTGTTGGACTCACATGGGTTTTTTACTCACCCTTGAATCTAATTCATGTAAATCGAGATAAGCCCTTTTATAAATGTGTTTATTACAACTTTTTTCAGATGCAATGTAAATCGAGGAATAGAGCAGGAGAAGTGAAATTCAAACTTTTTAAGAAATGGTTGCTTTGAGAGGGCTTTGAAAGTTCGTTCTCTTAGCACATACACGATATTAAAAAGAGAATAAGCACTTCCTATTTGATAAATTTATAAATATGAGATGAGTCATAAGAATAACAGGTAATGAATCTAAAATGGTTAATTCCACCAAAAAAAAAGTTAATATAAATGGTATGCCTTAACAAGTTTTACAATTTTATGTAGTAAAAATTGTTGGCTTTTGGGGAATATCGGTTAAGCAAAAATAATTCACAATGAAGAGGAATTCAAAGGCTATTACTGATAATTTAAAATTACACTATTCAATTTGTAATGAAAATATCTAAGTATATAGCAGTGTAATCAAAATGGTAACTGCATTTTTGAGAAAACTGAAGCTTTGGTAACGCTTACCAGATAAATAGTAATTTGGGATGGGAAATTTTAATAAAAAATTTCATATCACATTCTTAAAATATGCTGTACAAAATCGCATTACACTAAAATGTAAGACTCCGTTAAAACAGATAACTGATGTCAAATTCCTATATTTTATTTAAACATTTCTATTGGTTTGAGCTTCGCAGGCAGAGAATATATACCCAAAACATTAAACAGGATACTTCTCTGTTAATATACGTTTCTAAGTTATCTCAATCCAGAATATAACTTTTAAAAAAGGCGATGTGTATTTTGTGTATGTGTCTACACTTATCTGTGAATATTGTCACCCGAGCGTCGGAACACCCTGTAGACTGGGCAAGCAGCAGACGGGTCGGTGTTCGCCCCGCCCCCTCGTTTGTCTTACAAAGTTAAGAAGGGATGGCTGGGACAAAAAACATCACTGCGCCGTCTCTTTCTGTTCCACCTGTGTTCTCGAACTTACGGGATATTTCATCTAATGGAGAACCTTCTAGATCGGCAAGCGGACCCTATATAAGCTACACGTCGTGCAAGAGGAGTTAGTTAGTGAGTCAGTCAGTCAGTTCTTGGTGTAAGAATGCAGTGCTAGTGTACGACGAGAAGACTGTGTGAGAGCATCGGAAGATTGTACGTAATTACGAGTGCAAGTGAAATTGTAACGGACGAACTGGTGAATCGTAATTGTGTGCATTACGTAATTCTGTGTAATTGGCAAGTGTTAAACTGTAAGTCGGTGGAAATAAAGAACATTTTTGAGTGGTGTAATTGGACTTTTCATTTCACGAACCCACAAAGTCACAATATAATTCAAACCATAAAACTCCATTAAATAACCAAATTGGTATTTATGCTACCCAAAAGTAAAGCCATGTATATAGGAAGGAAAGAAGAAGAAGTTAAAATTAAATGTAATGATGAAATCTTAGAAGAGGTAGACAGTTATGAATACCTGGGTACAATTATAAATAAGGATGGAAAAATAGAGCAGGAAATTTTAAACAGAATAAGAAAGGCCAATTCGGTCTACTATCAGATTAATAATACTATTGTGTGAAAAAAGGAAATAACAAAAGGTACAAAAATTATAGTATTTAAAACAATAATACTACAAATTCTATTATATGGAGCAGAGGGCTGGACTCTCCTACAGACACAAGAAAACAAAATCACAGCTATGGAAATGAGATATTTAAGACGAGCTATGGGGAAGACAAGAAGAGATATGATTAGAATTGTAACAATAAGAGAAGAGTTGGGTACACACTCCGTTAAAGAAATATTGGAAAAAAGACAACTTAAATGGTATGGACATGTACTCCGCATATCAGAAGAAAGAAAACCCAAACAATATTTAGAAGCAAGACCAGAAGGTAAAAGAATTAGGGGAAGGCCACGCATGTAGTATCAGGAATACATTGGGAAGTTAGGGAAGGATAGAGGGAAAACCATGACAGAAATGAAGAGAATGATAATGGACCGAGAAAAGTGGAGGAAATGGGTAGAAGAGGCTTGTACTCCACGCTTAACAGCACAAAGGAGTTAGAGAAAGAAGAAGTATTTATGCATGTTTAGCATCTTCCAAGAATTGACACAAAGGTGTTCAAGAAAATCTCCTGTCCAAGAACTACCCATTTATTATGAAAAATGTTCAAAACATTTTCTTTTCTGCACATAATCTTACCACCACAAAACGTAGATGTCGTTAAATCACATTAATTACGTGAAATAAATTTTGTTTATGGAGTTAATCATTTACCGCTCGACTCTCACCAAGGCGGTCTGGGTTCGATCGCAAGTGACCACAAAGTGAGATTTGTGGTAGACAATACGTGATGAGGAGTTTCCCTCAGCAACATTCCACCAATTACTCGGTCATTCGTCTCTCCTACCATTCATCTCGCCCTCCTACTACCTCACTTCTCTAACCCTCACCCCAGACATCCGCCTGATCACGCATGCTGGTTCTCTATCAAGTCCAAAGTTTCGGTTCCTCCGGCCCTATCTTAGGGACAAAGAAACAAGAATTCCCTAACAACACGATAAGTGGTATACTAGGGATAAGTTAAAGAAGAAGAGTTAATCGTTTTCGAGATACTCCATGCTATTAATTAGTTTAGACATTTTTTTTTCAAAAGATTTTGGTATTTTGGAACATTTATAGAGCTTCTTCGGTTTGGTAATGCTATTACTGGATGCCATAGCTAGCACTGAGTACATTTCTAGTATGTATCAGCCTTCAGTTGTTAATAAACAATCACAAAATGGAGATAACAAAGTTTGAACTTAGAGTCCTCTAAAACACTACTGTAAACAAGATTACAATCCGCTGCCGCAGTTCGAAGAATACGTGAAGTGGAAGGAGAAGGTGTCGTTAGTGAGTATGTGGCACAGCGATAGTTCCAAAGTTTCAACAATGTCACGTTCTGAAGGTTCTAAAGTATGGAATATTGAGGATACATGCCAAGTTTTGCGGGAAAATTCGCAAAAATGTGTCCGTAGCTTTCACAAGAACTTGGCAGATCAAAAGATGTCATATATCGTCACATTCAGACACTTGGAAAATCATACAGAAGCTGTAAATCTGTACCTCATGAACTGACACCTCAACTGCCTGAATGCAGAGTGGAGATCTGTCGTCATGTTATCCGTAAAACCATGAATGATAGATTTGTCAGGAGAATTGTCAGTTGTGATGAAAAATTGGTATATTACCCAAAAACAGTGACTTGATCCCCGCCGAAATATCAAACTCATCGTTAAAATATGGTGATGATAAGAAGAAGAAGTAGAAGAAGAAGAAGAGAAGACCTGGCGACAAATATTTTCAAGATATACTTGGAAAACAAGCAAGGTGAAAAGACGATTATAAATGGTCTTTTAGATTTCTAATCGTCTTTTCACCTGGCTTGTTTCCCGAGAGTTTCTTGGAAAGAAGAAGAATGGCAATATATAACTGTGGCAATGATACAGTTCCGCTGTATACAGTATCGCTGGTTTGTACTTAATGTTGGTATTTTCCGCGACAGCATGCTGTGGAAGTTGGGAACGCTCGAGGAATGACGTCACCGCCACCGTATTCGTACGCCGTCCTAATGCATCTTTACCCACATTTCAAATAATGGTTTTCTTAAAACATGAAATTACTTACTAGACCGCATCTTTTATGTATATATTCTGGCCATACAAAGCAATGGAATATCAAAACCATCACGTTCCGATCAGCTCTTACAGGATTTGACTGATTATTAAGCTTACTTTTTTCTGCTATTCCCATTGTACCTGAAGGTGAAGGGATGTGTAATAAACTATTTAATAAATGCCATTAATAATAATCGATTTTATGAAAAAGATTGTGTAGAGAAGGTCTGTAAGATTCTAGTGTTTACCATTCTGTGTTTTTTGGAGTTCTGCTACTGCTCCACTACTAATTATGAAGTTATTGTTAGTGTATTAATAAAGATTGCTTAGCAAGACGTTCAATTCCTTTTTCTCAAACATTTTGAGTTCGTATGTTAATGGATCCTATTGTAAATAATATTAGTATACTCTAAATGCACGTTCTATATTCTGTCTTCTTCGTGACGTCATGCAAACAGTTATTCCCCTAAAATAACAGACAAAAAGAATAAAGATGTTCATGATACCAACTTCAAATTTTCGTTAATCTCTCGTTAACCTGATATGCATACAATGACAAAATACTACACCTAACGTTAAGAATAAATACTTCAACTCATATGGACAATGCGTGTCTATTTCACAGATAACTTATCAATATTTTGAGGTCTCATTTTGTGGAGATATTTATGCATTAATTGTGAGTGCATTTTGTGTCTAATTTGGAACATTACATTTTTCACTGTAATGCGCAATATTACTAGCGGTTTGACAGCTCAGGTTTGTAATATTAGCTAATGGAAGTACAACCTGCAATTTGCCCACCTCGGTAGCGTAGATGGTAGCGGGTCTACCTCACGTTCAAGAAGCCCCGAGTTCGAATCTCGGTCAGGGTGAGTTACCTGGATGAGGTTTTTCCAGGGTTCTTCTTTAATCTGATATACGAATGTCGGGTAACTCTAAGCTCCATGGACGGACCCCGGACTCATTTGAGCATCATTTCACCCATTCCATTCATCGTCCGATATAACTTAACGTTGCAGGACGTAAATTACAACAACAACAAGAAAAAAAAAAAGAAATACTGCAATTTAAACACAAACCATTACGCATCAGAAATACTTTGTTACTTATTGCTGAGAAATATTATTTACATACTTCTATTTTATTATATATTTTATTGCCTATGTAAGGGCCGTCCCCACATCTTTAACATAGTATACTTCTGGAAATTAATTTTTCTTTCACACTAGCCGTGTGTAGGACGCACTAATGAAAGGGTAGAGACAGACTGAAAAATCCCAAGCCATAGCCGGGATTTGGACCACTCGTGTGTACTCGTAGTTAGAGAATTTAACGTCATGTTGGCACGTTGGCCTTGGTAGCTCAAATGGTTAGAGTGGCTGGACGGAAACCAGAAGATCCATGGTTCAAATCCCGGTTATGGCATGGAATTTTTCAGTCTGGCTCTACCCTTTCATAGTATACATCCCTTTCTTAAATTACTTTGGTGGTAACATTCACTACTTCCCCTAACATTTTAATGGAATAAATCAAACCAGAGATTTCTAAATACCAAACTTCTGGACATTTCTCAAATAATTCTTATTTTCTTTTTATATTCTGTGTGTCTCGTTATATATTACCTAAAGCATTAGTTTACAAATAAAATTCAGCTTACATATTCAAAAAGCGTGTTCTAACACTGCTTTCAGTACCTTAGACATGTTGATTAAATCTTTGTACGTATAAATATTTTATTTGTGAAACTGTGAACAATGGATACCCACCTGAAGAATGGTTACATATCTACACAGATGGATCTAACTTGGACAACAACTCAGGAGCAGGAATTAAGTGTGCACTGTTCTCATTCTATCAACCAGCAGGATACCACACAACAAATTTTGATGCAGAAGTAACGGCTATTCATATTTCACTCTAACACCCTCTATACAGAATAGATAAATTCAAAAATGCTGTCATACTTTCTGATTCTAAAGCAGCATTATGTGCAATAAGTTCATATAAAATGAGGTCAATCCAAATTAAAGAATGTCACAAAATGATCCAACAACTTCAAAAACTACAGAAAAGAATTATATTACAGTGGATAACTGCACATTGTGGAATTGCTGGAAATGAATCAGCTGATTTTCTTGTCAAAAAGGTGCAAATTTAATTCAGAACAAAATTAAAAACTTACCTTTTACATCCATAAAAATATTAATTAAAAGAAAATTTAAAAACAAACAAGACCAATCAATATCTAACAAAGCCAAAGATAAAAAGATGGAACATTTTAATTAAAAATCCAGAAATTATTCCAGAAATCCCACGTAAAGCTGCACATTTTAGATTACTTACAGAACATGATTATTTGGCCAAACACTTACACAGAATAGGAATTTATACAAGTCCAAATTGTCCTCTGTGCAACAAAGAAGAGGAAATGACTGAGGAACATATTTTAACCTGTGAAGCCCTACCTGCTGGACCCACTACACAGAAATATTGGAGAGCAAGAGAGCTAATGGCTTCATTGCCAAAGCCTAGCATTTGAAAACAACACATTTTATTTGTGTATATTTCAGAAACTATGTCACCCCAACTTTTTGTTTTTGTTAATATAGATATCAGTTTTAATAGCCTATTTCAGACATGAAAATCCGTGTAGATTGTCAGCCGTTCTATCAAAACTCCGATGTTAAATGCAATATTTTACGAACCTCTCTATGAAGGCAGACAAGTCACCTAAGGTAAAGTGAAGTTCTGCGTTATCCTTTGACTTAGATTATGCATTTGTAAACACTCTGTGTGTAGTTTAACAAATGAATATCATAACATAACACAATTAATTCTATAAAATAATTTGTAAATAAAGATAGTGAACTTAAATGTTTCATTTTTCAGGGTTTTCCTTCCCCATATGTGCATTTAAATCCCCCCTTTTTTAATAAACTATGCTAGGTTTGCGGTAAAATAAATGGTGAAAGATATTATATATATATATATATATATATATATATATAGTAAATTACTTCTAGAATTCCTTATAGTTATGTGACGTTACGAAAGTTCTCTAGAACATTATTTTGAAATAAGGACTGAGTTTAAAAACAATTCCAATAAAAATACCGTCGCTAATTCAATTTACAAATGCAAATAATAATTTGTCTAGACTTCAAGATTATTATTGTAACATATGGTTAATGTACACGCAAGGGTTAGAGAATGTATAATTATGAGGTAATTTCTTCATTCCTCATTCGCTGAGTGTGATAGTACTTAACCTGCGCCTCTTATTTAATATCCAGAATTAAAATGTTTCAGTGTTCAATTCAAACTTAGATAATATGTCAAGAAAGGTTTCAAAATCTTCGATAGTTTAGGGATTCACTAATTAAGAACATTTATCTAAAGGGTATGCTTCTTTAATTCACGTCGTGCAACGATTAGTCATAAAGGACGATGAATAAAACGAATGAAATGATGCTCAAATGAGCACAGGTTTCATAGAGTTTAGGGTTACCAAACATTCGTCTTTCAGGATAAGGGACAAGCCCGGAAACAGTTTAATCCAGATAACTCACCCTGACCGAGATTCTATCTCGGAACCTCGTGAACGCGAGGCAGACACGCTACCACCTATGCTACCGAGTGGGCAAAGGGTATGTAAATCAGATGTGAGTCTATTAAAATATAGTCATAAAACATTAATAATTGCCTTCAATGTAAACGTTTTGTTTGAAAAGACAACTGAATCATGTAATCACACTTCGTTTGTTTTATCAGGGCAACTGGATCATTTAGTGTTATGCACTGCCATCTGACTTGGGTATTGCATCAGTGAGTGTTTAATACTGTTTTTAAATCATACTTGTCAATTTGCGGAATTTTTTATTGATTAAAATGCAATGAAAATGATGAAGCAGTAAATATATTGTTTCCTAATTTGTGTATATCCACGGAACAATTCCTTTATTTAGTGATAGGTACATTTGGTTTAATTGAGGTTATGTTTGTGTTGTAATTATGAGTCAGTACAAGGTGGCACTGTGATTTGTTGAGAACTAGTAGTAAACAAGATACTCTCCAAGTATTCTTTTTATTGGATTTATATTATTTAAATTTTATATTTATATTATTAAGTTTTATTACATATTTTTCTAAATAAATTTCAAATATTTCATGTATATTTAAATATTCTGTATGCGGACTTTAAATATTTGCTCTTCGTGCCATATTTGTAATGGCAACTTCTGACTTGTGGAAAGCCGAATAAATCTTTCAATAATTATTTACAAAGCAGGATCTAACTAAAGCGATACTAAAGAGATTTCGAAGAAGTTTGAGTGCAGTAGTCATAAGTAAGGAAATACCCGGAGTGAAGTAATTTATTCAATTGATACCGAACTAGAGTGATTTTAGCCAGGACTGTTGATTGAAAGGTTAACACGCTTAAATTATCAAATTTATTTTATATAATAATATTTCGTTAAGTTTACTGTACAATAAGCCTTTTATATATTTGAAGTGAAAACTCCTATACGCACGTTTAGCACTTTTTGTGGGTAGTGAATTAACTGAGCCGACTCGCTGGGATATGTGACGCTCATTTGGGCGAAGTCGGCTCAATCCGAACTAACCCCCACAAACTCATTCGTTATTTCAGTCTTATGCTGTCCATACTCCTATACACCATAGATTTTCTGTCGCACTCAACAGCGTATCAACAACACGCACCCAGATATGTATTAAAGTATTAATATCGGTATCAATTGTGACAAAACATTTGAAATGAATATGACATGTAATAAAATGTGTATGGAAATATGTACGAACGTGTAATAAAATATGGAGTAATGAGTATATGTACGGATATGTAAGAACATGTGTAAAATGTAAGCCACGCAGTGGCTCAGTGGTTAGACCGCTTGGTGGAAAACACGGTGCTGGGGCGGGTTTTCTCCGGGACCTCCGGTTTCCCCCACCATCTGTTTCCACCGGTGCTCCATCTTCATGTATTATCAGTGTCACCACCTGCGGTGCCGTTTGTAGTAAAAGCGAGCGTTAAACACTACACACACACACACACACACACACACACACACACACACACACACACACACACACACACACACGTGTGTAAAATGTGTACGTAATCAAACATAACCGAATATTCAAAAAAATATACAAATAAGCAAATGAATATCATGTAATTGTGTTATAAGATATGTGTCAACTTGTATTTTTAATAAAAATAAAAATGCAATGAAATATGTGTATCAGCAAGAAATAAAATATGAAAAATGATTGTGAAATAGCATGTATTTTAATATAAAAATAAAACGCATATAAAACAGTGTATTATGTGATTTCATTTTACTTCCTTTACACATCCTTTATGTACGAGAGTTGTTCAGTAAAGAATGATCATAATTTTACGCATAATTTTACGCATAATAATCATAATGGTCATAATTTTACGCACTAAAATTTAATCTTATTATATTCTGTTAGCTTAATGTGAAACAAACACACCGTAGTAGTTTCATTTATGGTACTGCTGGTTCCCCTCTGTGAGAACCAGGCAAGTTCAGACATGTTCAGTATTGCCTACCGCTGTAATGGAGGTAACACGCGAGGAACAATATGCGGCTTTGAAATTCTGCTTTCGTCTCAACAAATCTTCGGTTGAGGCCTATACAATGTTACAGAAGGCCTATGGAGAGTCTGTTCTTCCCTACAGCACAGATCGAAGGTGGTTTAAAATGTTTAAAGAGGGGAGACAATCAATTTCAGAGGAAGGTGGACCCAGTGCATCAGTTACTGCTCTTACGGAAGGAAACATCAACACTGCTGCTGCCATTGTGAGAGAGTATCGATGAATCACCTTAAGATCACTTTCTGAAATGCTGAACATTTCATTGGGTGCCACCCACACGTTGGTGACAGAAACATTACACATGAGACGTGTTTGTGTGCGATGGGTTCCAAGGCAGTTGATTCCCGAACAAAAGGACATTCGCATTTAGGTCTGCGTGCAGTTAAAGTTGATGTTGGAGGAAGATCCGGAGTTTATTTCAAACGTAATCACTGCTGATGAAACTTGGCTACATCATTTTGATCCTGAGAGCAAACAGCAAAGCTCAGTATGGAAATCTCCTTCATCACCAAAAAGGGAAAGTGGTTGCTTCTGCTGGGAAAGTTATGGTCATCTCATTCTTTGATATTCATGGAATGGTTTATCAGGAAGTTCCTGCACACACATCAGTAACTGGACATTACTATAGCGATGTCCTGAAAACATTGTAATTCCATATTAGGCACAAAATACATTTCCGTGAAACAGGCTGGATGCTGCACCATGATAATGCGAGGTCACATATTGCAAATGTTGTTGCTGAATATCTCGAAAAAATCAACGTGAAGTGCATCCCTCGTACCCCTTATAGTCCGGATTTAGCCCAATGTGACTTTTTTCTATTCAATAGCTTGAAGAAACGCCTTCGTGGGAGGCATTATCCATCGTCAGAAGCAGTGGTGAAGGCTGCGGATGCGATTTTGAAGGATCTCTCAAAAATGGTTTCCAGTATGTCTTTGAAGACTGGCAGAAACCCTGGGACAAATGCAACGCATTCAAGGGAGACTATTTTGAGAAGGACCATCAAAATTATGTGGATGGGTAAAGGTACGGTCTCAAAAAAAATTGTGATCATTCTTTATTGAACAGCCCTCGTGTAATCCTCTTTGCACGGTGGCAAGTCCGTGGTTATTCGGTTGTTTCAGAGTATTTTCATTTGCGAGCACACTTAGCGTAAGTCATGAAATGTTTAGCCCGCAACTGGCCTCTTTGCGCAAGAATGAGTGTCAACATTAAATTTTAAAATAATTTTTAAGAATAATTTAAAATTAATAGATTTTAAGTTTACACTTCTGTCGTGTGTTCTTAAGTACACACAATTTTTATTTAAGAAAGTTTCATTCGCTTATTTAGTTTACAAATCAGAAACAAGTAATGCATATTCGTTGGAATCAAGTAAGATAATTCAATGACATTGTTTCAAACTGACACGACTGTGAAATAAATAATTTATTCATTTTGTGTTCGGAGCTTCAGGCTACCGATGTGCAAATAAATTCTTTTCAAGCATGTGCATAAAAAGCTCATTAAAAGATACAGCTTCTTTGTTAGAAGCCATGACATTAAATTTTGCACAGTATTGGAAGACATAGATGAAAGAAAGATGAACCAGGAAGAGCAGTGCAATCGCTGGAATATTTTGTCAGCATTGTAGGTGCCTGCTCTTACATATCACGGCTGCTGTAACAGATTTGAGATTTAAGAAAGCTGGGAAGGTGTTGAAATAAATTTAAACGTGTAAAAGTAGTAAAGTTAATAAAATTAGACGATACAGATGTTGGATTTTCTATTTAATTTAATTTTCTCTTTGAAACTCCTCAACAACACGTAAATTACACTCGGCCTGTAGTTCAAATTGAGAGATGTAGCAGAACTTTCTCCATTATCTCAGCTGATGACCCAACAACGGAAACTCCTGTAACTGTTACTTATTAATAGGCAAGATAAAGTAGTCGTTGTCGTCAGCGAAAGGTGGGTCCCATTGTTCTGACGTGAAATCGGTTCAGTGTACCGAAAGAGAGACACGCCTTGAGGAATCACTTTCTCTGGTCTTCCTACATTACCCATGTTAGAACCTGCTGCTTACTTTTGTTGCTATATTCTTTAAGGCTGTAGGTGAAAGTAATAGCCAGTTCTTCTGCAAAACAAAAACACTTGATCTGTCAGGTTATAGCAAATGGACTTTCTGCATTGGCGAGACATGTACACAAGACGCAACAAGAACTTATCATGATGCTCTACCACACTACTTTTTCTACTCACTCTTCAAAAACTGTTCTTATTAAAGCTTATTCTTCAATTTAGTTCTTGTTAATAGAGATAAACTTTCATTTACACGTTTCTTTGTGATATAAGAAACTTACAGAATCCTATCTCCAGCCGCTATATAAATGATTTTGTTAGTCTCTGCTCTTTGTGATATGTTCCTGGTAAAACTTCCTCCTCCAGTAGGACGGTCTCCGAGCCCGGCCTGGTAGCTCATTTCCGGACCACAGTAGGGTGGGATGCCATTTTTATTGGACTGGCGAGGAGTTTCCAACAGGTCAAGTATAGGGACCCTGATTTCTTCACTGTCTTAACTCCTTAGGACAGCTGCCGTCTGTCTCCTCTCACCTCATCCCTCCTCTGAAGTTGCCATAGACCTCCGTGCCGAAATCCCTCCGTAGCATGGTCCACTTCCAGTCCAATGTTTAATACCAGAAGAAATTTGTGATACTCATGAATTATTCTTTTTAATAAGGTTTTATTTTTAGTCGCCTAACTACAAAGTCTTTTAATGACTTTTACATTTACAGTGTGAGTTCTTACAGTATAAAGTTAAGAAATAGTACAATAATTAAAACAGAATTAACACTAAAAATGAAACAACCTAAGATTTTAAGGTATGAACACTTGATAGCTGAATCTCAGTTACAGAAGAATTAACAACAAGAATACACCAGAATGTGTAAAGATAACTCTGATATATTTTGCCATATCTGTGGAAATTTTGTTGCTCGATAGAGAAGACAAAATACTACAAATGTTGTTAGAAAGGCCTATAAAGCCTATTCTCAAATGAAGCTTGGAGATCTTGACAAAAGTGGGCTCCAAAAAGTGTGTCATATCTGTGTAGAACAACTATGGAAGTGGAGTAAATGAAAAAAAGCTAGTATGCCCTTTGCTATTCCTATGATCTGGCATGAACCTCGAAACCATATTGATGATTGCTATATTTGTGTATGTGATGTTAGAGGCAACAACACAAAAATGTGAAAGAAAGCATTTATCCAAATTTATTGTCTCAAAAAGACTCATATTAAATGGTCCTGGTCTTTCTGTGCCTTCTCCAATAGAAGCATTTGGAAAGGAATCATCATCAGATTCTGAAAAAAGTTCTCAAGACATCAGCAGTGATTTAGATATAGAACAAGAACAGGAATTTCATCAACCTCAACAATTCCCACAGGCAGAACTCATTGATTTGGTTAGAGACTTAAATATTCCTAAGGATGCCACTGAATTATTTGGATCCATACTAAAAGAAGAACATCTTCTATCTCCAGGAACATCATTTTATTGGTACAGACACCGTGAAGAGGAATTTGTTCCATATTTCTCCCAGGAAGAAAATCTTACATATTGTCACCATATTCCTGGTTTAGCGATTGCCTTGGAAGCTGCTGAATATAATCCAGGTGAATGGAGACTTATAGATTCCTCTTAAGTTAGTCTGAAAGGTGTTTTCTTGTATAATGTAGATAAATATGCATCAGTTTCAGTAACCTATTCAGTTCACCTCAAGGAAACATATCATATTTAAGTTTGATTTATGAGTCACTATGTTTACACTCAAACTTCACTTACTTGTTGTATAATTGGAACGTTTTCAAGACCATTCGATCTCATCCTCAGCTGTTTGATGACTAAATGAACCTTCCTCTTCTTCCACTTCTACGGAGCTCCGATCACTCTGCCATCTGGTGTTAGGGGCACTAAGTTTTAATACTTCATTTAATGCCCTAACACCAGATGGCAGAGTGATCGGAGCTCCGTAGAAGTGGAAGAAGAGGAAGGTTCATTTAGTCACCAAACAGCTGAGGATGAGATCGAATGATCTTGAAAACGTTTCAATTATACAACAAGTAAGTGAAGTTTGAGTGTAAACATAGTGACTCATAAATCAAATTTAATATCAAGAATACTTCACTGTCAATAATGCTTCTGCTTTTAATATTTAAAACATATCATAACTTAAAATTACTTCTAAAAAAAGTCAAATATGCAGAACATAATTGGCAGGTATGTGGAGATTTAAAAGCTATTGGCATGTTCCTGGGCCAGCAGTCGGGCTACACTAAAATGCCATGTTTTGTTTGTGAATGGGATAGTAGAGCCCGATCCGATCACTGGACAAAAGAAGATTGGAAGCAGAGAAACTCTCTGCCAGGAATGAAAAATGTAATTCATGAGAGTCCTGTGGACCCCAAAAATGTTCTTTTATCACCTTTGCACATAAAATTAGGCTTAATGCAGCAATATATGAAGGCTTTGAATAAGGATGACAACTGGGACAAATATATCTGCAAGAAGTTCGCTGGAATATCTGGTGCTAAAGTTAAAGAGGAAGTATTTGTTGTTCCACAAATTAGGATGTTGATTTCTGATACCCTTTGAAGAAACAAAGACAGATACTGAAAAACAGGCATGGATTGGTTTTAAGAGTGTGATCAAAAACTTTCCTGGAAATTAAAAGGATCCAAATTACAAAAATATTGTAGAAAATATGCTTGAGAAGTTTCGAAAGCTGGGCTACAATATGAGTGTGAAAGTACATTTCCTACACTATCATGACTTCTTTTTCCAGAAAATCTCGGTTGTCAGTGAGGATCAGGATGAAAAATTTCATCAGGACATAAAGGAAATGGAAAGACGCTACCAGAGAAAGTGGAATGTGAATATGATACCAGATTATTGCTGGTCGCTGAAAAGAGATGTATCAAATTCTTTCCATAGTAGGAACTCTACAATACGCTCATTTCACTTCAAGGCAGAATATAAATAACTGGCTAAATGTTCAAATTTAAGTGATTATATGAAACAGTTAATTCTGAAGAGTGTTAACAGTTATGGATTTATTAACTTATATTTAATGATATAACATAAATTTGATAAAGACTAATCCTTGTTTCGCATAAGCTTGTCCCGTATCTCTTAACGGTCACGTGACCTTATCACCTCTCATTGGCTGCTGTTGCAGTATAGACTCTTGTGCGGTAAAAATTAATTCGTTATTTAACATCGTGATATATATTTATATGTTGGAAAAGAATTGTCAAATTTATATTTTCGTAACTGTATGAATTAAATATCTTACGCAACAGAGTTGAGATACCTGAAATACATGTTAATTCTTAAACGAAGTGTGTTTATGAGAACTCCTAAGTGGTTTACCGGGAAAAACACGAGTCAGTTGGAGAATTTAATGTCATGTCGGCACGTTGGCCATAGTAGCTCAATTGGTTAGAGTGGCTGGACGGAGACCAGAAGATCCGTGGTTCAAATCCCGGCTATGACATTGAATTTTTCAGTCTGATTCTACCTTTCCATACTTTAGCCTACACACGGCCAGTGTGAAACAACAATTAATTTCCATTAATTGACCTAATAGTGGTTAACTATAACGCCCGGGCCTTAAAGTACGTACAGGTTGTAAGTCGCCATTAAGGTAGTTGTCTCCTGTGTTTATGAGAACTCCTAAGTGGTTTACCGGGAAATGCACGAGTCAGTTGGAGAATTTAATGTTATGTAGGCACGTTGGCCATAGAAGCTCAATTGGTAGAGCGGCTGGACGGAGACCAGAAGATCCGTGGTTCAAATCCCGGCTATGGCATTAAATTTTTCAGTCTGATTCTACCTTTAGCCTACACACGGCCAGTGTGAAAGAACAATTAATTTCCATTATATACATTGTTTATTTAGTACTCTATGTGCCATTCAACTGCACTTTTCAACTTATAAGACAGTGTTTTTAAAGTGTAATTAAGTGAGATGTTTATAAGTGAATAAAAACTACATGCATTAAATTATACCAGATTAAAATAACACTAAACCTATGAGTGAGTATTCAAATGCGTTTTCTTGCAGACGTGATTCTCAGAAGTGTACAATTACTTATTAGTATTCTGAACACGAAATAGGAACTTGGGAAATGGGCGTGGTAACTATGAGGTAGAGAGCGCATATAATTAGAAAGATACACAGTTGTAATAATGATATGCACTTATTACAGTATCTGCTCGCAGTCATTCATATTAATGGCCACAGGTAGCGCTGATTTCGGGATTGCCCACGTTAATTTTCTCCCGCTTTACCTGTCGTAATTATTCGGAATCGTGATGTATTAAAATACAAAATGTAAACACCACTAAAATCACTTTCATTGTGCATGCGTCTGTGTTATTACTTAACTAATGTCATTTACTCTTTATATTCTAAAACAATTATAAGTTCTAAGGATATAGATACAGGAGTTAATAGAGGATTAAGACAGGGATGTTAACCATCTCCATCTTATTTACAACACGAGGGTGGTCTTGGTAAATTGCTCGAAAAGGTAATACTGTTTCGACTCCGAAATCAACTTTCGTCACTGGATGACATTTCCAACTCCCAATTCGGCTTTCGAAAAACATTCAACAGATCTACAACTCTTAAGATTAACTGATGACGTGACAGAGCAATTTAACAATGGAACTTTAACGCTGGCACTATTTCTGGACTTAGAAGCTGCATTTGAACGGTGCTGGCACAACGACCCGATTTACAAACTGCACCGAAAGTTTCCGGACTCCAAAATTCCTTAGCACTGCTGCACAACTTTTTAGAAAACAGACGCTTCTACGTCCAAGTAGGCGGCTCCTTCTCTAAGGAGAGAGTCATGCATGCTGGCGTCCCGCAAGAGGCCATCCTGTCCCCGCTACTGTACATACTGTTTACCAATGACTTCCCCGTGGACGCCAGATGTAAAGAAGCCATGCACGCTGACAACACTGCAATATACAACCACCATAAAAATCCTCGTTTCGGCCTGTTAGAGATGCAGCGGTATATTGACCGCTTCCTTTCATGGCTCCATGATTGGAAAATTAAAATTAATGCTAATAAATGCCAGCTTATCCATTTTTCAAAGCGGCGCCCTTTGGCTATGGACCTAACGGTCGGTAGTCAACTATTGCACTGCCGTCAGCAGGTCAAATACCTGGGCGTGACTTTGACACGCACAGTGAACTGGTCCACCCACATAAAAGATATTGCCAACAAAGGGTGGCAGCGATTAATGATGTGTGCCTCCATATTTAGGAGTAAACAACTGAAACTCCACTCGACGGTTATCTTGTACAAGTCATTCATTCTGTCAGTGGTTCTATACGCATGTGTGGCATGGGCAAACGCATCCAAAACAACCATCAAATACCTTAAAACACTGCAAAACCTCTCCCTCAGGAAAATCCTTTCCGCTCCCGTCCGCACCACAAACGACTCCCTCCATCAAGAAGTCCGCATCCCGACCATTCCCGAGGCATTGGGAAAAAGAGCCTCCTCCATTTGGGCGTGCATTCGTCGGCACACAAACTCTTTAATCCATAACATCACAAAAGGTGAGCCAAAACACCGCAAACATAAACGGGTGAAAATACTGTAAATGAGGATGGCTCGCCACCCACTGCGCGCCCAAAATTCCCGGCCCAAGGCCTCACAAACCACCGGCAGGGGCCACAAATCCCGGGCTGCCCAAGGAACTGAGCGACATGCTGCCACACAGCACGACAGCTGAGTGCAAGTAGTGTACAAAGTGAAGTAAAGTGTGCGTGAATGAGTGTGTGAGTGCGAGGAACGTAGTACGTACGCCCGTGAGTGCATACGTGAGTGTGTGTGTGTGTGTGTGTGTGTGTGTGTGTGTGTGTGTGTGTGTGTGTGTGTTTTATATGTAAATAAAATCAACAAAAAACATAAAATTCAAGGAAAAACTGGGGCATCCAAAAGAAAACGAACTAACTAAAGCTGTGCGCCCATGAAGGGACGCCGTATGGGCTTTATGTAAAGCCATGACCTCAAAACCAACAAAAACTGAAAACTGTAAATCATGCAAATGTAGAGCCTGTAAGCCGGGTCCATTGTACCGGCAACAAGTATATCAAACAAAAAATAAAAAGCCTAAGCCAGTTGTTTGAGTGAATTGATGTTCGTCTTTTTATGAAAAATGGACAAAACCGAGTATCGAGCTATCATTAAATATTTGGTTTTGAAATGCAATACGCCTACGCAAATCAAAGATTAATGGGATTCTGTGTATGAGGACTTTGCACCAACATTAAACACAGTGAAATTTTGGGCAGCTGAACTTAAACGTTGCCGTAAGAGCTTGGGAGACGATGAACGTTCGGGACGTCCAAAAACTGCAATTAAATACGAAAACATCGCCAATGTTCTCCAAATGGTGCTAGACAACCGCCGAATTAAAGTAAGAAAGATAGCAAAGGTTACGAACATGTCAAAAGAACGTATTTGTCACATATATCCTAAATAAAATTTGGAAATGAGAAAGCTGCCCTCACGCTAGATCAAAAACCTTCGGATTATTTATTCCGCATGCAGAAGGTTCCCCGTGAGATTACTTCACGAGGCTTCATCCCTCCGTTATGTGGAAGATGAAATTAGGCGCCGGGCCTTCAAATTTTGCGAGAGTTTACCTCAACATCAGAGCGCCCTAGTCAGATCCCTTGGGGACTATGTACCACGTGAGCGTCGCTTAAAGCGATACCGGCTACCCCGCATGGCTTGCGGACACTACCGGTAACCATAAGACCCACATTCCAGCCTAAAAAAGTTACTATCACCCAAAATTCTTGTTTGGATACTTAAATTCTACTTATCCTCTTCCTAGTTGAACTTATCCACCAGCGGTGCACGACGGCCTAGCACCCGAATCTTCAGTCATCGAGGAGTAACATGCTAGCTCCTTTCCTTCCCCCTACTTAATTTTCACCCGACATCCTACAACATCCACATCCCGTCACTACGTGGTTAAGCTCTTTCCACAGCAGGTACACGACTTGACCCCCCCCCCCCCCACCCCTTCGGGCTGTTCCACAGCCGGCCAACATCATAAAAAGAAATTAAAAACGTGTTCGAATTAACATTTCCAACGCTCTATTGACGCATTTTAGTCTCAATAAATCCTAGTTTTGGCGCCCATTTATTACTATTGATGAAAATTGGAAACACCATTATACGCCTGAAACCAAAATACAGTCCAAACAGTGAACTGCGAAGTAGGAACCGGCTCCAAAAAAAGCAAAAACTGTTTTTTTTCTGGGAAAGTGATAACAAAATTTTTTGGATAGTCATGGAGTTATTTTAATAAATAAAAAAAAATATATTATCTGCTAATCTATTGTCCAGGCATCTAGATGCTAAACCTGGACACGATTATTTACAATTTTATTTGATTTATTTAATGATTTAATATAATTTAACAATAACAAATTATAATCTTTGCAGATACAATCCTATATTACATGTTTTAATATAATATCCTCCACAAGGGAAGTTACAAAATTCATTAAGTTGTTAATTTGTTAGCCTGTCTCCTCTATATTGACTTCCTGTTCCCGATTCTGATAACTGCGTCTCCTTCTGTCTTCATTCTATATCCGAACAGTTTCCTGATTTATGTCTAATCCTTCTTCCTGAGATACTTATAGCTGTGTCCTATCTGCTTCTAGTTCCCGATGTCGTCTTAATCTACTGGAACTTCTAGTTGCAGACTGTTCACCATTGGGTCTATGCTGACGTATGCGTCTTGGCTGATTCTGAAGTCTATTGATCTTATATTGTTCCATTACTACGTCAGAAACTGTAAGAACCATCTTCTCTAAGATTTTAAGATCGTATTCATATCTAATGATGTTATATACTTGTTTCCCAGCTAGTAACTCTCTATATTCCTGTAAAGTCTCTTTATATTTAATGCATTCAAAAATGACATGTTCTGGTGAGCCTTACACTTGACATACATCACAGATATCGCTAGGTATCTTCCCTATCTTCTTGAAATATGTGTTAAATGGACCGTGTCCTGCTATATATAGTATGCCACCCTTTCCGGGCAATATGTTTTTGAGATTCAACCTTTCTTTGATGTTTGGAAATAGATTGTATGTTCGTCTGCTAATTGTCATCTCATTCCATTCTTGTTGCCATCGTCGTATTAAACACCATCGTACTTCTGTTTTGGTCCTACAACATTCTCCAATGATATCCTCTACTCTTTTTAGATCTCTTTTCTTCAACCAAAAGTATGCCGCTCTCATCAGAATTAATAAGTCTATTGGCCAAATGGCCATAATCAACAACAGAGCCATTGTTCCCGTAGTAGAAGCTGCACCGGTCATCCTAAGCAAAGCTCTTCTCTGTGTTGATCTAAGTACTTTTATATTTTTAGTATTACTCAATCTATGTGCCCAGATTCCAGCTCCATATGCGGTTATGCCCACCATAAAACTCATGTGATAAACACTCACTATCTCCGTTGGTAGCTTGAATTTTCTGGTCGTAAGATTAGATAATTTCATCATCACATTAATAGCTTTATTTTTAACCTCGTTTATATGTGTATTATAAAGCTGTTTTTCATCTATGTGAATCCCCAAATATTTCACTACCTTTTTCCTGCATACTTTAACTCCAGCCAGTTTAATTATTGGATCCCTTTTTAGCGTCCCTTTCATTATCATGAACATCGACTTTTGTGGCGCAACTTGCAATTTAACTTCCTTACACCAACTATCCAAACGGTCCAAAGTGTTGTTAGCCTTTTCTTCTAGTTCTGATCTACTGTTTGCTTCGACTAATATTAATAGGTCATCTGCATATGCTATTATATCAAGCACATATGGGAGTTTACTCATATATTCTAACATAGGCTCAGTTAATATGTCCCAAAATGTCGGACCTAAAATTGATCCCTGAGGGCAGCCTTTCGATATCTCCTTAGTTATCATTTTATTTTCCCCATATATGTATACACGTCTGTCCTTACAGTAATCTCTTAAAACATTGTACAGGCTTTTGGGATATTGCTTATCTCTCAAGGTCTTGAATAACTGGGGCCACCATAGATTATCGAAAGCGCCTGCTATATCAACAAACATTGCAACTATGTATTTCTTATTGGATGTATTCACCTTCTTAATTGCTTGATTTATGGCATCCTCTGTTTAAAAGAACTTTCTAAAACCGAATTGCTTTTCTGTCATACCTTTCATAATTCTGTGTTCATTAATCCTTTTATGCAGTAATATTTCTTGCACCTTTCCCAATGTGTTCAACAGGCAAATCGGCCGATACGTCTTTGGATTTGTTGGATCTCTGTCTTTATCTTTTTTCAATATGACTATTGTTGCTTCCTTCCAACAGTATGGCACTTTCCCAGATATTAAACAATGATTAAGTAGATCACACAATTGCCCCGAAATTTCCTTTTCCAAATTCTGTAAAACTTCTGCTGTTATATGATCAGGTCCAGGGGCTTTCTTTATTTTTAACTGTCTTATTGCCAAAGAGACTTCAGATATATCAAAAGGGTAGATGACAGAAGAGTTGCTTGCATCGTTTTTATAATCCATCTCCAGTTCTTGTCGTTTTGTTTGATGTATTTCTCCATCATCATCCTTGTTATCTGATGGTAGTAACTTTTCCAATAATCGATTCATTGACTCTAACCATGTTTTAGTATATGTTCCATCTTCTTTTTGTATGGTAGATATCACTTCAGGAGCTGAGATTTTCTCCATTATTATTTTATAAGGAACACCCCATTTATCATCTAATAAGTTCTCTTCAATAAATCTATTCCACGATTTGATCCTGTTTTCTTCTAATTTGCTTTTGTACTGTGCCTTAATTTCCCTGTATTTTTCTAAATTCTCCAAAGTTTCTTGCGCCGTTATACTGCTTTGATATCTCCTTCTGGCCTTACGCATTTTACTCCTTAGTTTCTGTAGATCTTCATTCCAAATGTTATAATTATCATCTGTTACAGTACTCTTCTTTAGGGCCATCTCCATAGCTTTTTGGATCTTTTCCGTCAAAGCATGTGCTTTGGTGTTAATATCATCCATCATATTCATGTTTGGCGCTGTATAATTGGTTCTTAGTTTATCCCAATCAGCATGCTTCATTTGGTATCTGATTTTTCTATTTCTGCGCACACAAGTTTCCCCTTTCCATTGTGTGACAATCTCAAAATAGATCATATTATGATCACTTCTAGTTAATCCTTGTGTTACTTTCCACTTGATAATTCTATCTCCAATATATCCTTTAGTTAAAGTCAGATCTATATTCTCCATTGCGCCCAGTCTGTTGTGAAATGTATATGGATTATGTGGTCTATTTTCAATCTGTAAGTCATAGTTGATAATTACTTCTTCCATTTTTTCTCCCTTTTCATCGGGGTTTTTACTCCACCACCATTCAGATTTAGCATTAGCATCCATTGTAAAAATAATAGCCTTGTGTGTAAATGTTTCCAATACCGTTATCATCCTGTTTATATGTTCCTGAATATCGTCCATATATTGGAAATATTGATTACACAATATAAAGGATAATTCTGACGTTGCTATTTCAATGCAGCTTACATGTTCGTCACATAACTGAGTGATTTTAACTATTTGTAAATCTTTGTTTACAATTACAATTAAAGCCTTGGGATCTTCCCCTTGCATTATTACCCTTGCAGTAACTGGAAAATGTATGGGTTTTTGTTTTATCACGTAAGGTTCTTGTATACAGATTATATCTAGCTTCATCTCATCGATTAACTTTCTTATTTCTAGCATGACAACTCTTGATCTTTGTGCATTTATTTGACCGATACGCAGCGAACGTATCCACTCAGTTTCTATTTCTTTATTTATCCTACTGTCCATAATCAATTCTATTAACTAGTCTGTTCCAAAACATTTGATACGTTGGACATTGCTGTCGGTCTTTACAATACACTTTTTTCCCACATTCTTTGTTAATTTTCTTGTTACTGCAGGGTATACATGTGGCAAGTTGATCTTTCTTTTCACATTCAACTTTAGTGTGATCCTGCTCTCCACAGTGTGAGCAAATATTCATAGTGGCTCTACAATATTTTGATACATGTCCCAGTTGTTGACACTTTAAGCATTTTGCCACAACCAAGTAGTCTTTTGCACTTACAGATTGAAAGCCAATATATAATTTGCCACTATTTAGGATTATTTTCCTTATTTTTGATGTCACTTCAATTACAATGTGGACAGTTCTCCTCTCTCTTGGTCCAGTTCTAAATCTGAATTTCACTTCTTTTTCAAAATTCTCCCAACTTATTATATCCTTAAAATTTTGTTCATATATGTTGCTTATAATATCCTCTTCCTTTTCAGTTGCTATTACATCGTATAAAATCATCAAGGGATTTCTCTTTTTTAATTCTTCTATCACAATATCTTTTTCTTTTAGATTTTCACTATTCATAATTTTTTGAGCATCTTCTTTAGATTCAGTCTCAATTATTAATGAATTCTCTGATATTCTTAAATTATTTATTTTAATTCCTTCCTTATTCGGCTTCAGATTCTGCGTCACTATTTGTTGGACCTCCTTGGTACTTTTGCTCTTTGTTGATTTTATAAATACTACATGTGTCTGCCTCTGTACAGCACGATTTACCTTTTCCACGGTCTCTGACAGCTTTGGTTTTGATGCTATTTGTGCGTACGTCACTCCAGGTATTTGTTTCCTAGACTCCTTTATAGTATCTAATTCTGTTTGCAGCTTCACATTCTTTATATTCATTTTATCGTATGCTTCTGTTACCTTTGCCAATAAGGCAAAGACCTGCTTCTTGGCGCTCACAGACATCTTGTCCGCACCAATTATAGTATTTATGTCAGCAATAATTTCATGTATATTAGCTACTACCTCTTTTTGTGAGATACTTTCACGAGCAGCTGGTAACTGTTCAACTCTACCTCTCTCAGGAGACCTAGGCAAAGATGATTTTGGTGTAAAAACCTCTTTTTCCTTCTCCTTACTCCCTCTTCCTTCCCTATCTCTTTCCATATTTGCTCCTCTCCGCCGCTAGTGAGGAAAAAATCACCCACTAACGCCCAGGGTCGGGGACGAGGACCCGGGAGCAGTCTGGCTTGTACGTTAGGGCCGGGTACACACTCCTGACACCCTAACGCAATTTGCACTCTATCGCAAACTTTCACCTGGTAATAGATGGGGGACAGCCAGACTCCGACCCCAGTTATTTTAATAGATCATCTACAAAAACGAACAACTATTACGGAAGCACACTACGCATCATTACTTGACAACGTGAACGCAGTATTTGCGGAAAATGGCCACATTTGCAGAAAAATAAAATCCTGTTTCAACAAGACAACGCACCGTCTAACACCTCAGCGGTTGCAATGGCAACGCAAGCGGCTTCTGTTTGTTTCCTCATTTGAAAATCGCGATCGGAGGACAGAGATTTTCGTTAAATGAAGAGGCAATTACCTTTGAGAACAATTATTTTGTAGAGAAGAACGCCGAGTACTATTTGGACGGGTTACAAAGATGGGAGCATCGCTGGGAGAAGTGTGTAGAGTTACAAGAAAACTATTTTAAAAATTAAAAATAAAATAAAAAATTAAAAAAGTAAACATCTGAAAATGTCTTGCATCTTTATTAAGTCGGTAGCTCTTCAGACCACCTATGTATATATAAAGCTATAGAAAAATAGAGAGAATCCTGTAAACCAAAAGGGATAACCTTTACGTGGAATATTTTCAAAGGTGCTGTAAAACTTATCACGGCCGCTAAATATATAGCTTAAATCATCTGGGAATGTTGTCGCGAATCCATTATTACGATAGCGCTGCTTGACGCACACAAAGCGCTAGATAGTGTAGCACGTAGATATAAGACAAATAAAGCAGCGTGGACATAACAGGTTGGCGAAACAGATAACGTTAGATAATTAGAAGTTTATAGTGCTGTCTTGTTTGTTACAGAAAATATAGGAAATTTCTCGAACAGTGAGTGGAGTTATACAAGCAGCTGCGAGTCGTAACGAGAGTTGTAAACAGAGTCGAAATCGAACTTGATTGGTGAGTGTAGAGCAGAGTTTTGAAAGTGAATTCTTTGTGGGTGCGACGAGTAAAGAGAACATTTCTAAATGTAATGTTGCTTATGATGAGAGAAGTATTTCAACAAAATCAGTAACTTACCGATGGAAGACGCAATGAAGATATACTTGCTTTGCAGGTCTTCCATTCTCACCCCAACTGCTTATTCCTTCAATACTTTCTCTGTATTCAAACAAGCTACTGTTTATTTCCTTGCAATAAAGAGCAAGTAAATCTAATCTGTATATTAATATTGTCATTAAAATATATTTTAAAACATCATAAAAAAATATACTTTGTCTTTCTCGGTATAAAATATTACCAGTAGAGACATCTCTGGACAACAACTCCCTTACGGCCGGCAATTACCTTGCTTTCCACAATGATATTTCCTTTGTGACGGACAATTACTATAACTGAAGCATTCTCTGTTGTATAACAATTACATATAATTTGGTACACTCACAGTACTTTCTCAACCCGGCCTTCCTGTACGACTTACTGTTTCCATCCACTGAAAGTTTAAAGTAAACGTTACGGAAGTTTCATTAGTCATTTCGAGTTACACACCACAAGGAGATAGTTAAACGTTAAAAACTGGGTGAGGTCACACTGCCTCTCGAATTCCAACGTTATTCTTATGAACTTACGAGAATAAGATAAGCACTTTTAAGTTCTAAAGCTATTGGAAAATTGAACTAGAAACAGAGAAGGCTTCGTAAATCGTTAATTGCCTAAAATACGGTTTTACCCAATTATTTCACTTAACATATTCTTAATTTTTATGTTAGAAATTCTTGTACATATGTTATGACTTAGAAGATAAATAAAATTATAAAGAAATCCTTTAAAATAATCAAAGTGTATTTCCAGAATATTGGAACATTTCTTTATGCAAATATGTTAGAAATGTGTTTTCGTGAAATCGTTAGAGATAACTCCATAGAAATATTTTACAAAAAATAATTAATAAGTTCACAATTTACGAGGGGGACTGAAATGTTTCCCACCTCAACATGAAGATGACAGCACTCGTAAATAAAAGTCAGTGTATCTCGATGTTCATCTGCTGAAACTCACCAAAGTTACAGCCATTTTGGAGGCTCAGTTATGTAACAGTCGCTTGAGTGAGTTGATGTGAGAGTTTTTATGAAAATGAAGAAATACGAACATCCAGCTGACAAATACTTGTTTTTGAAAGGCAATACGGCTACGCAAATCAAAAGTGAGTAGGATTCTGTGTATGGGTAACCTGCACTACCATTTACCACAGTGAAATTTTCGGCTGCTTAGTTTAAACTTGACCCTAAGAACTACACAGACGATAAACGTTCGGGATGTCCGAAAACTGCAACTACTGACGAAAACATCGCCAACGTGAAATAAATGGTGCTAGACGACCACCGAATTAAGTAAGAGAGGTAGCAGAGGCTATGAACGTATCAAAAGAACGTGTTTGTCACATCTTAAATCAACATTTAGACATGAAAAAGCTGTCCTCACGTTAGGCGAAAAACGTACTGGAATGAACATTTCCAACGCTCTACTGCTTAGGCGCAATAAATCCGAGTCTTGATGCCCATTAATTACTGTAGATGAAACTTGGTTATACTACTATACGCCCGAAACAAAATACAATCAAAACAGTGGACTGCACATGGGGAACCGAATCCAAAAAACTGTTTTTTGTGCTGGGAAAGTGATGGCATCTTTTTTGGGGGATAGTCATGGAGTTGCTTAAACCGATTATCATTAAAAAGGAATAGCCATTAAATGAGCATACTACGCATCATTTTTTGACAAGCGGAAGGCCGAAATTGCCAAAAACAAATGGCCACACTCGAAGGAAAATAAAATTCAGTTTCACCAAAAAAACGTACCGTATCACCCCTCAGCGATTGCAATGGCAAAAATCCACGAATTCGGTTTGAACTAGTTGACCATCCGCCTTCGTGAACAATTATTTTTCGGGGGAAAACGCTGAGTACTATTTGGACGGGTTACAGAGATGGGAGCATCGCTGGGAGAAGTGAGTAGAGTTACAAGGAGGCTATGTTGAAAAATAGAAAAGAAATTTAAAAAATGTCTTGTATCTTTAATAAGTCGGAAACCCTTCAGACCACTTATGTATATATTAAGTTATAGAAAAATAGAGAGAATCCTTTAAACTAAAAGGGATAAAACCGTAAACAATGTGAATATAAACGCAATTAAACACATTAGCTGTAGAAAGTTTTCCGACAAAGTTCTTATGGCGCTAAAGTCGTATGCTGCCTGTGACGTTGCTAGTAAGTAATACAAGTATTTCCAATTGTGTTACTATTGTAACTGGGTACAAGTCATAACAATACTCAATAGTATTAAAACAATGGAAAAATATCCACACTTCACAGATGTCACAAACGTTAAGCTATACTAAATATAGTAGGCTTCCTTTCTGGCACATAATAATTTATTTACTCGGTATTGACTGTATATACACTTACGCCATTGCTTGCTTTAACGTACCGAGAGTACACTAATCTAAGTTGTATGTGGAGAACATTTTGGCGATGTAAATGTATTAAATATTTCTAAATATACTACACATTTACGTCGCCAGGATAAGATATTACCGGTAGCGCCATCTTTGAACAGAAACTTGCGTTCGGTAGTCAATTGTTTTACCTCCCAGCCGATCCCTCTTCTGGTGGACAATCACTATAAGATTTTGTGTTATAGAGCAGTTACCTTTAGTGTCTTACGCTCACAGTACTTGCCCAACCCGTTCTTCCTCTAGTAGTTATTTCACCAGCTTCTCCAAACTTAAACATCTACAATAGTGGTTTCATCATCCCTTTCGTTGTAAACACAAGAAGTGTAAAATTAAATACAAAAATTCCGACAGCTCATGCTGCCCTTCAGATTTTCTTAAGTTATTCTGAGCCTACAAGCATACGAGTAACATTTTAAAGATATAAAGTTAATGGATAATTGATCAACAAGAACAGAAGACTTCGAAAATCATTAATTATAGAAAATAAATTGATATAAATTCTGTTCTCTAACGAGATCTGTATCCTGATGTATTAAAAGCTTGTGCATATGTTATGATTTACAAGTGAAAGACAATTATAAAGCATTCAGTCAGAAAGAATCAGAAACTATTTCCCGAAGATTACAGATATGCATTTTGTTTTTATACAAATATATTATACATAAGATCAATTAGTGAGGTACAACTCGATAGAAATACTTTCCAAAAAATAAAATCTTACAATTTAGCTTAAGCTTCTGGAGGTGGGAAGTTGGTCCTATATTTTTGTCAAGTGCAACATTTCAATTACACGATTTTACCATGCAGATTTCTACCAAAGTCACATGTCGTTACAGGTTTTACATTCCCTACTACGCACTAACAGAATAAGTGGTGGTCTAAATAGTGCCCACCTAACAACGATACAAGACTTTTTTAAGATTTTTTTTTTTTTTTTTTTCAAGTTTTCATCATAGTCTCCTTGTAACTCTACACACCTCTCTCAGCGATGTTCCCATCTCTCTAACCCGTCCAAATAGTACTCGGTGTTTTTCTCTGCAAAATGATTGCTCACGAAAGTGATTGCCTCTTCATTTGTGGAATATCTCTATCCCCGAGCGCAATTTTCAGATGAGGGATCAAAAAGAAGTCGATTGGGTCAAGATCAGCTTTTCCTTATTTTGGAGGGGGATCCCCCTTTGCAGTCAACTGTTTGGTCTGTACTTTTGTTTCGGACGTATAACGCTGTATCCAAGTTTCATCTACAGTAATTAATCGCCGGCAAAATTCAGATTTATTGCGCTTAACTGCGCCAACAGAGCGTTGGAAACGTTTATTCGAACTAGTTTTTGGTCTAACCCGAGAAAACGCGGCACACAACGTGCGGAGGGCTATCTTATGTCTCAATATTAACTTAATATGTAACAAATACGTTCTTTTGACATGTTCATAGCCTCTGCTCTCTCCCTCTCGGCCGTCGTCTACCACCATTTAGTGAAATTTGGTGATGTTGACGTCGGTAGCAGCTACCGACTGCAGCAGTTTTTGGAGGCCTCCCAAGATTTCACGGCCACGTTTATATTCAGTTACTTAAAGGTTCACTCTTGTAACTGATGGTGTAGAGTCTCCGTACACAGAATTCAACTAATCTTTGATTTGCGTATAGGTATTGCCCTTCAAAGACAAATATTTATTGATAGATCCATACTATACTCTGCCCAATTATAAAAACACTCACATCAATTCACTCAAACGCCTATTACATAACAACTGAGCGTCAAAACTGGCTGAGACTTTGGTGAATAACTGTCAACAGTTGAACAACGAAATGAACTAGCTTTTGTTTACGACTGCTGCCATCTGCATGTTGAGGATGGAAACCCTCGTATTGTACGCAAAATTTAATCGCGAAAATTCACCATAAATACATATTTTAAATTCATGAAGCCGAAAAATAAGATGTAGTTGTGTGTGCTTGTAACCAACATAGCTGAAATATAAAGCTTGGGTTATACACCAATCTTGGTTCTGCACCTTTCAAGGATGAAACGTGAACATTTTCAAGAAAACAACACATTTGAGCTCTCTCTTTCTCTCTCTACAAACTGCTTCCTCAAGAGCTGCTGTTACAGAGTGACTACATGAAAACAATTCAAATTAATGTAACATACTTAGGCATTTACATTTCATTACTATTATAAGTCACAATAGTCATGGTAGTAACCAGAAAGTTACAAGTTAAATATTCTGTGTAGTTTGTTTTTTCGACAACTTTCTCCTTACTTGAAAACACTGCTAGGGAATAGAAAGGAATACCTCACAGAGTATTCGATAGTATAATCACCTTCTGAAAAATAATATATATATATATATATATATTATCTTTAAATTCTCTAAACTTCTGTTTCTGAATCCATTGTTCAACATTATGACAACAATACTTTAGCATTTCATTTGAGTAGGGGTGTTAGTAAACAGTGATATATTATTAATTAACGAATTTGAGTGAAATGCGTGAACGTGAACGTATAATTAAAAAAAGCTTGTCTTAGTTATTGGCTTATATACAACTCCAACCTCACCTTATGCCGTATATAATTCTTTCTTACAAAACACTTCACTGCTAGTAGAGGGCCTAGGCCTGATCTGGCTTGAGAACGAAGGTCTACTACTACAGAGGAATTTTAGGGCTTATTTCGCCCATGGGTTTATTTCACCCTGGCTTATTCCGCCCTATGGCTGCTTCAGGGGTGTACCCTCTTCAGCCTTGACTTTATTTGGAGTTGAGGGGGGGTGGTTCTTTTTTTTTTTATTTATTTTGCTTGATTAGGTTACGTATGCATGTGTTTACAATTTGTCGTTACTGCTAATTGTAATACTATTAGTATATGTCATATGTATACATTATTAACTTAATATCATATATGTAGTATTTTTTTAATTTTTTGTAGTTTCGTTTTGCTTTAGTAGTAGGTATTTTTTAACTATTTTATATATATTATTTTGTATTTATTTAATACAATCTTTGCGGTTCGTGTACAGTTATGGTATATACACAATCGTCATTTTTCAAGCTAGAAGTAATCGGAGATGCTCTTGGACCTCGTCTTCTTCGGCTGCCTTAAGCCTGGCGTGGTGTTGTATCAGGGTGACGATTGGTGGGGCCGTGGTCTCCGTCCTCTTGTAGTTTTCTGCTGCTGCTGCAATCAGCTGCATCCTGTACGGTCTCTAGGACGCGTTCGCGATGTACCTGTACATCCGGTCTCGTATGTGTTGTTCAAGTGGGATTGCCTTACAGATGTCATACACTTCTTCGTTTCTGTGCCAGGGTACGAGTTTATTGGCTATTCTTAAGCACTTTCTCTCCATCTGTAGAAGCCTGGGTTTGATGTATGTTGTCGTTATCGGGATGGTGACGATAGCGGCGTAGGTGAAGTATGGTCTTACTATTGTCTTGTACAGTTGGTTGAGGATCGGTGCTGAGAGTCCTATTTTGCCTATTTTTGATAAATAGTGTAGGGTGGAGATTGCTGTTTTTGCTTCTTTCATCTTTTGCTGGACACGTGGTTTTGTGCTTAGTTTTTTATAAAGCTTTATTCCCAGATACTTTACGGTGGTCTGTATAGGTATTTTGTGTCCTTGGTAGGCTATCGTCGATTCTTGGTAGTTACGCTTTGTTTTCCTGCGGAAAATGATGGCTTGAGTTTTGCTCGGGTTTACTGTGAGGCGCCATTTGGATGCCCATCTGCCAAAGGCTTTTAGCTGATTCTCTATCCTTGGTTTGTCGTTTATCAGCTTCCGATCGCTGCTCAGATATGCAGTGTCGTCGCGTATTGAGCTAGTTCTATTGCTGGGTGGATTGACTGTGGAGTGTCTGGTGTGTAAATGATATACAGTAGTCCGGAGATAGCGCTTCTTTGTGGTGTGCCTGCTTCTAGTGTAATGGGTGCTGAGAGAGTGTTGTTGATTTTTATGTGAGCTGTCCTGTGATGTAAGAAGCTTGCCGTCCATCTTATGATGCGCTTTGTGAAGCCCGTCGTTGTTATTTTATACAATAGTCCATTTGTCCAACGTCTGTCGAATGCTGCTTGTATGTCAAGAAAGACACCTATGGTCGTGACGCCTTTATTGATGTTGTTCTGGATCGTTGACATTATTCTCAGTTGCTGGTCTTCGCTTGTTATGGTTCTCCTGAAGCCGCCTTGGGTATTCGGAATTAGTTGGAGGTGTTCAAGGTAGTTTTGTAGTCGCTTCACTAGTATTTTTTCGTACACTTTGGACATCGTTGCAGTTAGTGAGATGGGCCGGTAATTTTCAGGGCTGGTGTTGGGCTTTCCAGGTTTCTCCAGTAGGATCATGTGGGCCTCTTTCCATGTCTTCGGGTGGTATCCATGTTTTAGAATTTGGTTGTATAAGGCTGTAATTTTGTCCATCATCTGGATGGAGATGTGTTTTAGCATTTGGTACGTGATGGTGTCTGCACCGGGGGCGGAGTTTCCTAAGTGTCGCACCGTTTCTATGTATTCTGCCCTTGTACTGGGCATTCAGTTCCTGTGTTTGAATCTGTGGCTGGTATAGGGTTTCGTTGTTTTTGATGTGCTTATTGACGGTGTTGTAGTGTGACTTGATGAAGTTGGGAGCGTCTGGAGTTTTGAAGAGTTTAGGGTAGTGTGCGTGGAAAACCCTTAGTTTCTCCTCTGTGGAAGTGATGTTTTGGTTATCCACCCGGATGGGGTATGTGAACTGTTTCTTCTTTCTTGCTGTTTTTATGAATTGCCAGAATATTCTTGGTTCTGCAGTTCTGGCTTTGCTGATGTCCTGGATGGTGTTTCTCCACATGGTGTTGTTGTGTGCGCTTATTTCTCTTCGTATTTGGTTGCGTAAATGGTTTAATATGCGTTTGTCTGACATTCAGATCTTAATGTCCAGTCGCGATGGCGTGGCACATGAAAATCTATGAGGAGATATTTGTGCTTCAGTATGTATGTGTCTTAGCATTCAACAATTTGATGTGTGGTAAACCAAAAATGTATGATAATGTCCTCAGAACTCCTCTTTATTGCTAATATGCCTTTGTTAAACTGTTAAATTACAAGAGATAGAACAACACCAACAAAACAAAGAATTGTAGAATATGTCGAAATATGATGATAATACTAAACAGAAGAATTAACTTTCTGCGAAATAATCATTATTATTGTTTGAATTTTCCAATAGTTATACTTTCCTCAAATGATATGACATTATTTCCCTCTTTCCTCTCTTCTTTGTGTATACTTCATTGTTATTACGTAGCAACTGGTACATTAGACATTTGATTACACTTAATTACAGCTGTAAACTTCTATTATCTTTGTACTAAAAAGGATATATGTAATAACATATTTAATATAAATATTTATCTCTAAAAATATGTAGTACGAGGGTGTCATGAAACGTTTCCAACAAAAATTTGAAGATGGCAGCACTCGTAAATAAAAGCTGGTGAATTTGGTTGCATATCTGTTGATACATACTCACCAAAGTTACAGCCACTTTGGACGCTCATTTGTTATGTAACAGTACTTTGAGTGAACTGATGAGGGTGTTTGTTATGAAAATGGACAAAATCCAGTATCGAGCTGACATTAAATATTTGTTTTCTTTTTTAAGGCAATACCTTATGCAAATTAAAGATGAATTGGATTCTGTGTATGGAGACTCTGTACCATTATTTACCACAGTGAAATTTTGGGCAGCTGAATTTAAAAGCGGCCGTAAGAGCTTGGGAAACGATAAATGTTCAGGATGTGCAGAAACACCACCTACCAACGAAAACATCTCCAAAGTTCACCAAATGTGTTAGAAGACCACCGAATTAAGGTGAGAGAGATAGCAGAGGCTATGAACAGATCAAGCGGACGTATTTGTCACATATTACCTAAATAAACATTTAGACATGAGAAAGCTGTCATCACGTTAGATAAGCATCAACGTGTTAGAATGAACATTTCCAAGGCTGTATTGCCGCAATTCAGGCGCAATAAATCTGAATTTTGGCGCTGAATAATTACTGTAGATGAAACTTGGAAACACCATTGTACGCTCCAAACAAAAATACAATCCAAACAGTGGATTGAAAAGGAGAAACCGGCTCCAAAACAAGCAAAAACAGTTTTTTCTGCTGGGAAAGGGTTGACAACTGTTTTTTTGGAATAGTCGTGGAATTATTTTAATCTATTATCTTCAATAAGGAAACACAAGTACAGAAGCATACTACGCATCTTTACTGGACAAGCTGAAGGCAGAACTAGCGAAAAAACGGCATCATTCGCAGAAAAAGGAAACCCTCTTTCACCAAGACAACGCACTGTCTCACACCTCAGTGGTTGCAATGGCGAAAATGCACCAATTACGGTTTGAACTGCTTTAGCATCCGCCTTACTCCACAGATCTATCCAGAAGTGACATCCTTTTGTTCCCTCATCTGAAAATTGCGCTCGGAGGACATATATTTTCGTCAAATATGGAGACAATCACCTTCGTGGACAATTATTTTTCAGAGAAAAACGCCAAGTACTATTCGAACGGGTTACAGAGATGGGAGCATCGCTAGGAGAAGTGTGTAGAGTTACAAGAAGACAATTAAAAAATCTGGAAAAAGTGTTGTATCTTTATTAGGTCAGAAACCCTTTGGACCACCTATGTATGTATAAAGTTATAGAAGAATAGAGAGAATCCTTTAAACCAAAAGGGATAACTTTAAACAATGTGAATATAAACACAACAACAAAAAACATCAACTGCAGAAATCATTCTGACAAACTTCTTATAGCGCTGAAATAGTACGCTTCCCGTGACGCTGTTAGTAAGAAATAAAAGTATTTCCAGTTGTGTTAATATTACTGGTTACTGGGTACAAGTTGCAAGAAAAATCAAAAGTTATTAAACAATGAACCACGTTGCTTTCATGTCAGAAACGTAAAGGTATACTCAATATAGAAGTTTTCTTTTCTAGCACATACTGATTTATTCATTCGGTATTGACTATATATTCACTTTAGCCATTGCTTAATTTTACCTAACAAGAGCACACAAATCTAAGTTGTATATGGAGAACATTTAGACAATGAGTTATAACCCTTTCTAAACGTTTACACATTTACGTCCACAGGATAAGGTACTACCAGTATCGCCATCTTCGAACAGAAACTCACGTTCGGTTGCCAATTGCTTTACTTTCCAACAAATTTCTCTCCTGGCGGATAATCACTATAACTAAAAGAATCTGCTATATAGCAGATGCAACCCGCTCCTCCACTAGAACTTTTTCCCCATCTCCAAAAGTAAACGACAACAATAGTGGTTTCATTATCCATTTCGTTGCAGATACAAGAAGTGTAAAGTTAAATTTTAAAAATTGAGACAGCTCAAATTCCAATGCTGTTACGAGCCTACAAGTACCAGACAAACATGTTTAATATATAAACAATTGAACAACAAGTACAGAATGCTTCGAAAAATTATATTGACAACACTGAATATCATTTATATTCGATTGTTAATGTCATCTACGATGTACATTTTAAGAAAAACTGTACATGCAGCGTTCAAAATGTTTGGTTCGAACCAGGACTATTGGGAACCTTGGTGCAGCACATAGGAAGCTGCTAACACACTTGGCATCCCTTGACCTCAGGCTAACCTTTACGTGGAATATTTTCAAATGTATCGTAAAACGTATCACGGCCGCAAAATATATAGCTTAAATCATCTGGGAATGTTGTCGCGAATCCATTATTACGATAGCGCGGTTTGACGCACAAAAGTGCTAGATAGTGTAGCACGTACATAAAAGATAAATAAAGAGAGCGGAGATAAAAGGTTGCCGAAACAGATAAAGTTAGATAATTAGAAGGTTATACTGCTGTCTTGTTTATTACAGAAAATATATGTAATTTCTCAAACAGTGAGTGGAGGTACACAAGCAGCCGCGAGTCGTAACGAGAGTTGTAAACAGAGTCGAAATCGAACATGATTGGTGAGCGTAGAGCTGAGTTTTCTTTGTGGGTGCGGCGAGTAAAGAGAAGAAACATTTCCAAATGTAATGTTCGTAATTGTAAGAGAAGAATATTTCAACAAAGTCAATAACTTACCGACGGAAGATGCAATTGAGATATACTTGCTTTGCAAGGCTTCCATTCTCATTCCAACAGATTATTCCTTCAATATTTTCTCTGTATTCAAACAAGCTACTGTTTATTTCCTTACAGTAAAGAGCAAGTTAATCTATGCTGTATATTAATATTGTCATTAAAATATATTTTAAAACATCATAAATAAATATACATTGTCTTTCTTGGTATAAAATATTACCAGTAGAGACATCTCTGGACAACAACTCCCTTACGGCCGGCAATTACCTTGCTTTCCACAATGATATTTCCTTCGTGACGCACAATTACTGTAACTGAAGCATTCTCTGTTTTATAACAATTGCATTTAATTAGGTACACTCACAGTACTTTCTCAGCCCGCGCTTCGTGTCCGACTTACTGTTTCCATCCACTGCAAGTTTAAAGTAAACGTTACGGAAGTTTCATTACCCATTTCGACTTACATACCACAAGGATATAGTTAAATGTTAAAAATAGGTCAAGCCATACTGCCTCTCGAATTCCAACGTTATTTCTATGAACTTCCGAGAACAAGATAAGCACTTTTAAGTTATCAAGGTATTGGAGAATTGAACTAGAAACAGAGAAGGCTTCGAAAATAGTTAATTACGTAAAATACGTTCACCAAATTTTTATGTTAGACATCCTTGTGCATATGTTATGACTTAGAAGACAAATAAAATTATAAAGCAAGACCTATAGAATTAATCACAGTGTATCTCCAGAATATTAGAACATTTTGTTATGCAAATATATCGGCAATGTTTTTTTCATCAAATCGTTAGAGATAACTCGATATAAATATCTTACAAAAAATAGTTAAAAGGTTCACAATTTATGAAGGGGATTGTAAAGTTTCGGACCGCAACATGAAGATGACAGCACTCCTAAATAAAAGCTAGTGAATCTCGTTATTCATCTGCATACACTCACCCAAGTTACAGCCATTTTGGACGCTCAGTTGTTATGTAACAGTCGTTTGAGTGAGTTGATGTGAGTGTTTTTATGAAAGTGAACAAAATGAGTACCGAGCTGTCACTAAATATTTGTTTTTGAAAGGCAATACGCCTACACAAATCGAAGATGAGTTGGATTCTGTGTATGGGGACCCTGCACTATCATTTACCACAGTGAAATTTTGGGCAACTCAATTTAAACGTGGCCGTAAGAGTTTGGGAAACGATGAATATTTGGGACGTACAAAACTGCAACTACCGACGAAAACATCGCGAAATTTCCCGAAATGGTGCTAGAAGACCGCAGAATTAAAGTGGGGGAGATAACAGGGGCTATGAACACTTCAGAAAAACGTGTTTGCCAGATACTAAATGAACATTTAGACATGAGAAATCTCTTCGCGCATTGGATGCCGCATTTGCTAACGTTAGACCAAAGACGTGTTCGAATGAATAGTTCCAACGCTCTATTACCACAGTTTAGGCGCAATAAATCCAAGTTTTGGCGCCCATTAATTACTGTAGATGAAAGTAGGATACACCATTATACGCCCGGAACAAAACAGTGGACTTCAAAGGAGGAACCGGCTCCAAAGTAAGCAAAATCTCTTTTTCCGGCTAGTGAAAGCGATGGCAACTGTTTTTTGGGATACTTATGGTATTATTTTAATATATTATCTTTAAAAAGGAAAAACCATTACAGCAGCATACTACGCATCATAACTTGACAAGCTGAAAGCAGAACTTGCGGAAATATGGCCACACTTGAAGGAAAATAAAATTCTGTTTCACCAAAACAACGCACCGTCTCATACCTCAGCGGTTGCAATGGCAAAAATCGACAAATTCGGTTTGAACTACTTTACCATACACCTTGCTTAACAGATCTAGCACCAAGCGACTTCCTTTTGTTCCCTCATCTTAACATTGCTCTCCGAGGATAAAGATTTTCGTCAAATGAAAAGGCAATCAACTTCGTAAAAATTATTTGCAGAAAAAACGTTGAGTACTACTTGACGTGTTACAGAGATGAGAGCATCGCTGAGAGAGGTATGTACAGTTACAAGAAGACTATGTTGAAAATAAAAAATTCTTGTATTTCAATTCTGAAGTTTCTTGTATTTTTATTAGGTTGGAAACTATTCAGGCCAAACATGTATATAAAGTTATAGAAAAATAGAGAGAATTCTTTAAAACAAAAGGGATAACTGTAAACAATGTGAATATAAACACAATAAAAAACATCAACTGTAGAGTGTCTTGACGAACTTCTTATAGCGCTAAAATTGTATGGTCCCCGTAACGTTCTTGGTAAGAAATACAAGTATTTCCAATTGTATTAAGTAATTGTAATTAAGTTTTGTATTAAGTTTTGTAATTGTAATTAAGTAATTGTAGGTATTAAAAATACTCGTACATAAAAAACGTCAATCAAAACCTACTAAAAATTTCGTTCACTAAATCCTAAACTCTAAACTAACAAGAATCTAAAAATCTTCACCACGGATCTCCACGCACGGCCTACATGTGGGTGGGCCTGTTGACCGTCTCACTCAACCACGAAGAGGAGCCCACACGAGGGAGACTGTTGGCTCGGGACCCCGGGTGCGCCAAACCCGTACCTACCGAAGTAGGCCCCTGGGGGTTATCTCCAATTGTGTTACTATTATAGCCGGGTACAAGTTCCAACAGAAAAGCAATCAGCTTCAGTAGCAATTAAACAATAAACCACATTTCATTTTGAGTTTCATGGCCTGGTGCCGGTACAAAGAGGCCCGGCTTACAAGCTAAAATGTTCATTGAGGTTATAGTTAGCGATTTAAAGCTTATTGTCTACGTGGGTATATATAAAACCCATACGGTAACCTTTCTTAGCACACCGAGAATAGTTTTATTAAGTTAGTGTCTTTCAGTGTCTTTTTTTTTTTTTTTTTTTTTTGTTATGTACAATATTTACAAGCGCTTATTTTGAGCTTTCATTTGCACACACACACACACACACACACACACACACACACACACACACACACACACACCACATACCGGTTACGTCCCAGTCAGTCACACACACAGACACACACTTCACTATTTACACTGCTCCGTGCGGCAGCGTGCTGCTGCTATGCCGGCGACCTCTGCATATGGGGAAAGGTCTGGGCCGGAAAGACTTGGGTGCACATTGTGGTGTAACGGTGGCATTAGAATATTTGTATGCGTGCATGCTTACGGTGTTTTGGTTCACCTTTCCCAATGTTAATTTTTGGATTGCTATGTTGCCGTATGCGCGCCCAGATGGAAGAGTCTCGTTTTATTACGGCCTCGGGGATGTAGGGAATATGGGTTTCTTCATGAAGGCTGGCAGTAGTCGTGCGGATAGGGACAGATAGGATTTTACGTAAGGAGAGGTTTTGTAAGGTTTGGAGATATTTTAGGGTGGTTTTGGAGGTGTTGGCCCAGACCACGCAGGCGTACAGAACCACGGATAAAATAAGAGATTAGTAGAGCACAATCTTAGAGCGCAGCTTTAGCTGTTTGCTCCTAAATATGGGGGTGCTCCTCTTTAATCGCTGCCGCCCTTTGTTGGCGCTATCTTTTAGGTGGGTAGTCCACTGCATCGTGCATGTCAAGGTCACGCCGAGGTACTTGACCTGTTGACGGCAGTGCAATGCTTGACCATCGACCGTTAGGTCCATTTCCAAAGGGCGCCGCTTCATAAAGTGTATAAGCTGGCATTTGTTCGCATTAATTTTGATTTTCCAGTCATGAAGCTATGAAAGGAAGCGGCCAATATACCGCTGCATCTCTAAAAGTCCATAACGAAGATTTTTATGATGGTTGTATATTGCAGTGTCGTCAGCATACATTACAACTTTGCACCTGGCATCCACGGGAAAGTCGTTGGTGAACAGTATGTACAGGAAGGGAGACATAATGGCCCCCTGTGGTACGCCAACCTGCATCACTCTCTCCTTTGGAGAGGAGCGACCCACTTGGACGTAGAAGCGCCGATTTTCTAAGAAATTATGCAGCAATGTTAGCGAATTATGAAAGCCTGGAAACTCTCGGTGCAGCTTGCAAATCAGGCCGTTGTGCCAGCGCCGATCAAATGCGGCTTCTACGTCCAAAAATAGTACCAACTTTGCAGCTCCATTGTTAAATTGCTCGGTAACGTCATCTGTTAATCTTAAGAGTTGGAGGTCTGTTGAGTGTCCTTTTCTAAACCCAAATTGCGAGTTAGAAATGTCAATCGACCAAATTTGATTTTGGAGGCGAAAGAGAATTATTTTCTTGAGGAATTTACTAATGGTAGACAGGAGACTAATGGGGCGGTAAATCTGAGGCTGCCTGGTGCTTTTCCCATGCTTCGGGGGCATTATTATCTTGGCTCGTTTCCAAGTGTCAGGGAAATAATTTTGCTGCAAACAGGCATTGAAAATTTTTGTAAGTTGCACCAGGGCTTTTCTCGGGAGCACATTTTACATGCCATGCCATGTGGTGCTGACTGGCTGTATATAGCCAGAAGGGTTTTGCTGCGTGCCCACCCGTTAAGGGTTTTACTGCAGGTAAGGTAGATTTCGGGATATTGTAGGGAGAAATGTGGGTTTTTAGAATGGTGTTATTTATGAGGTTACAAGATGTAGCTAGGGGTTGAAGGACAGGATGAAACACCTTGCACCCTGGTGTTTTTATTTGTTTTACTTTGGGGAAATAATTTTGATGCCAAGCAGCTTGGAAGGATTATGTGGAGCTCAGGTTTAGCTGCTGTTCGGATTAGCCCCTAGGTTATCTCGGATGCCCGCAAGCCATGCGGGGTAACCGGTGCTGTCTAGAACGACGTCTAGTGGGGTCATAATCTCCCAAGGATCTGATAAGGGCGCTTCTATGATTAGGTAAACTGGCGTATAATTTTTATGCCCAGTGCCTAATTCCATCCTCCACATATGTAAGACTCGAGGCCTCATGAAGCAACCTGGTAGGAAAATAACATCCCACAGAATATATAGACCTAAGTCCTCTATTCCGTGCACGTTGGAGCCATGCTAGCCAGCTGTCTGCGGCCATGCCCCAGATCTCGCAGGCATAAAGCATAACCGGGATTACCAGCGCTCGGAAGAGGTATAACTTCATGCCAACTGGCATCGAGGCTGACCCCAGCATTGGACATTTCACAGAATTGTACATAATAATTTATTTATTGGGTATTGACTGTATATTCACTTTAGTCATTGCTTACTTTAACGTAACCAGGGCACACAAATCTAAGTTGTATATGGAGAACATTTTGACAACGTGTTATAAATCTTTCTAAATAATTACACATTTACTTCTACAGGATAAGATATTACCGGTAGTGCCATCATTAAACAGATCTTGCCATCGGTAGTCAATTGTTTTACTTTCCAACAAATTTCTCTCCTGGCGGACAATCACCCTAAGATTGTCTGTTATAGAGCAGATGCATTTAGTGTATCAGGCTCACAGTACTTGCCCAACCCGCTCTTCTTCTAGTCGTTATTTCACCATCTCCTCCAAACTTAAACATCTACAGTAGTAGTTTCATTATCCATTTCGTTGTAGATACAAGAAGTGTAAAGTTAAATTTTAAAAATTGCGACAGCTCATCCGCCCTTCAAATGCCAATGTTGGTATGAGACTACAAGTATAGGACTGACATTTTTAAAATATTAAGGTAATGGGTAGTTCAACAATATGCACAGAAATCTTCGTAAATGATTAATTACAGAAAATAATTTGAAATAAGTTATATTCTCTAACGAGAATTCTCTAACGTTATGACTTACAAGTGAATGAAAATTATAGACATCAGTCAGAAGGAATCAGAGACTATTTGATATACATTTTGTTTTTATACAAATACATTAAACATAAGACCAAACAGTGAGCAATAACTCGATAGAAATGTTTTACAAAAATATATATATATATATATATATATATATATATATATATATATATATATATATATATATATATATATATATTACGATTTAGCTTAAGTTCCTGGAGGTGAGAAGTTTATCCAATACTTTTGTCAAGTGCAACATTTTGATTACGCGATTTTAGCATGCAGATTTCTACCAAAGTCAGATGTCGTTATAGGTTTGACATTCCCTACTACGTACTTACAGAAGTATCTGGAGTACTGTACAAGGATGGTGTGAAAAGTTTCATACCTAAAAAGGATACAAGACTTTCTTCATACTTTTTTTTTCAGTTTTTCAACATAGTCTCCTTGTAACGCTACACACTTCTCCCAGCGATGCTCTCATCTCTGTAACCCGTCCAAATAGTACTCGGCGTTTTTCAGCATGGTCTCCTTGTAACTCTACATACTTCTCCCAGCGATGCTCCCATCTCTGTAACCTGTCCAAATAGTACTCGGCGTTTTTCAACATAGTCTCCTTGTAACGCTACACACTTTTCCCAGCGATGCTCTCATCTCTATAACCCGTCCAAATAGTACTCGGCGTTTTTCAACATGGTCTCCTTGTAACTCTACACACTTCTCCCAGCGTTGCTCTCATCTCTGTAACCCGTCCAAATAGTACTCGGCGTTTTTCAACATAGTCTTCTTGTAACTCTACACACTTCTCCCAGCGTTGCTCTCATCTCTGTAACCCGTCCAAATAGTACTCGGCGTTTTTCAACATGGTCTCCTTGTAACTCTACACACTTCTCCCAGCGTTGCTCTCATCTCTGTAACCCGTCCAAATAATACTCGGCGTTTTTCAACATAGTCTCCTTGTAACTCTACACACTTCTCCCAGCGATGCTCTCATCTCTGTAACCCGTCCAAATAGTACTCGGCGTTTTTCAACATGGTCTCCTTGTAACTCTACACACTTCTCCCAGCAATGCCCCCATCTCTGTAACCCGTCCAAATAGTACTCGGCGTTTTTCAACACGGTCTCCTTGTAACTCTACACACTTCTCCCAGCAATGCCCCCATCTCTGTAATCCGTCCAAATAGTACTCGGCGTTTTTCAACATAGTCTCCTTGTAACTCTACACACTTCTCCCAGCAATGCCCCCATCTCTGTAATCTGTCCAAATAGTACTCGACGTTTTTCAACATAGTCTCCTTGTAACTCTACACACTTCTCCCAGCGATGCCCCCATCTCTGTAACCCGTCCAAATAGTACTCGGCGTTTTTCAACATAGTCTCCTTGTAACTCTACATACTTCTCCCAGCGATTCTCTCATTTCTGTAACCCATACAAATAGTACTCGGCTTTCCTCTGTGCCAAATAGTTATTCACGAAAATGATTGTCTCTTCATTTGGCCAAAATCTCTGTTCTCGGAGCGCAATTTTCGGATGAGGAAACAAAAGGAAGTCGCTTGGGGCTGTATCTGGTCGTAAGGTGGATGGTCAAGAGGTTCAAACTTTATTTCGTGGATTTCCGCCATTGTAACCGCTTAGGTGTGGGACGGTGCGTTGTCTTGGCGAAACAGGATTTCTGTTTCTGCAAATGCCGTTTTCCGCAAGTACTGCCTTCAGCTTGTCAAGTAATGATGCGTAGTATGCTTCCGTAATGGTTTTTCCTTTTTGTAGCAAATGGATTAAGATAACACCATGAGTATCCCCCCCCCCCCAAAAAAAAACAGTTGCCATCACTTTCCCCGACAAAAAAACAGCTTTTACTGTTTTTTCTGGAGCCGGTTGTCCCTTTGCAGTTCACTGTTTGCTTTGTATGTACAATGGTCTACCCAAGTTTCATCTACAGCAATTAATCTTCGCCAAAACTCGGATTTATTGCGTCTAAACTGCGCCAACAGAGCATTGAAAATGTTCATTGGAACACGTTTTTGGTCAAATTGAGCAAACGCGGCACCCAACGGCGGACCGCTTTTTCATGTCTAAATGTTGATTTAATATGTGACAAACACGTCCTTTAGCCATTTTCTTAGACTCTGCTATCCGTCTCAGTTTAATTCGGCAGTCGTCTAGCACTATTTGGTGAACTTTGGCGATGTTGATGTGAGTAGTTGCAGTTTGTGGTCGTCCCGAACGTTCATCGTCTCCCAAGCTCATACAGCCACGTTTAAATTCCGCTGCCCAAAATTTCGCTGTGGCAAAAGATGGTGCAGAGTCCCCATACACAGAATCCGTCTCATCTTTGATTTACGTAGGCGTATTGCCTTTCAAAAATGAATTTTTAATGTCATCTCGATACTCGATTTTCTCCATTTTCATAAAAAAAACACCAACTCACTCAAACGACTGTTACATAACAACTGAGCGTCCTAAATGGTTGTTGCATTTGCTTTACGGGCATGAAATTTTGTAGACAATTAAATTAAATGATTGTGCATATTTTGCAACAAAACAAAAGAAACTTCATTTTCTCATGAAAATTACTAAAACAGCAGTCCTATTCCCTTTAACGTGCTGTGATGTTCAGTTATTGCCTTGCTTAGCATCAGTGTTGTCAACATGACGAAACATTCTGTATAAAATCTTACATAAAGCAGGCAATGGAACTAATAAAACGAAAATAATGTACTAACACCTTAATGTATTAATACGAGGTTTAAAACCTTCACAAACAACATTTAAAATTATTAATGGGTTACAAGTTTCACTAAACCTACTGTTCTTTTGAGGAAATTGTGATGTTTATAGTGCAATTACTGCAACTTGAAATACTCAAATTTTCACACTCAGCACATTCCATGTTAATATTCATATCATCCGCCATTTTACAGATCGATACCGTAGCCTGCGATCGATAGGAACACGACCTACCTGATTAAGCCAGTTACATTGCACAAGAAACTAAAGTTCGCTACATTGGTGTGTTAAAAAACTTTTAACACTGCGTGGCAGAAGTATCTTCTTTTAACAGTACTCAGAGATGTCCAAAGCCAGGCTAATAACGTCATCTGTCTAAAAAAAATGTATTTGGGAAACTAATTTTTTGAGTTCTGTGGAAATTTCATCATTTTTCTTAAAAGATAAGTGAAATATTTTATCTGGAAACACATATAGTTTTTATTGATTATGAAAAGGCGTTTGATCGTGTAAATAGGAAAAAATTGTGGGAAATCATGACTCGAAGAGGCTAGCCAAATCGTCTCATTAAAGTTATAAAATCTATATATAAGGATACAACAATCAGCATACATATTGGAAATGGAATGTATAGTAAATGGATACATACAAATCAAGGTGTAAGACAGAGTTGTAGTTCGTCTCCTATCTTATTCATAATTTATATAGATGATCTGATTAGAGAGTGGATGTTTAAGATTAACGGAGGCATTCATCTTGCACCAAATTTTATTCTTAAGACGATGCTATTTGCGGATGACCAAATAATTATAAGTAAAACTGAAGACGAGCTGTAAACAGCAGTATATATTTTACAGAAGTAATGTAACAATTATAATTTCAGAATTTCCACAAATAAAACAAACACAATGGCGTTTCGAGGTAAAGACACTGTTAGAACCAAAATAGTAATTGATGATACTATCTTAGAGAAAGTTACGAGTTTTAAACATTTGGGAACATATGTCAGTTATAAATATGAAAATGATTTTAAAAATAAATTACCAATGTTTCAACAAATATGCGGCATAATAAATAGAAGCCTAAAAACTAAAACCAGAAAAGAAACACGGATGAAATTTAATAAATTAATGGCTGTGCCTGCTTTTCTTTTTGGTTCTGAAACATGGATATTAACAAAAGCAGACAAAAACAAGATACAGGCTGCCAAAATTAGATTTTTAAGAGCAGTACTCCTTTAGATAAAATCCCAAATGAGAAAATAAGAGAAGATTTAGAAATAAGTTGTTTAGAAGGAAAAATAATAAATTCTAGAAATGAATGGAGAGAGCATATTGAGAGAATGCCGAGAGATAGGATCCCAAGAAGAGTATAAACTATAAACCTAGAGGAAAGAGACATCCGGGAAGACCACGAAAACGATGGTCAGACATATTTTAAGCCGGAACAGGCAGCATTGCCTAGCCCTTGGAGTGAGGAAGAAGAAATATTTTACAAATAATTATATTTTATGATATCACTATATTAATGATTTCCGTTTACTCCAAAAATGTATATGTTTGCTTGCATGTCTATGTGAATAAATTGTTTCTTTCGCTCCAGAATGGCTCAAATTTGGGATCTGCTATTAATTTATGTGAGCATACACGTAGAGTATACTCAATATGGCAACAGAACTGCTTACTTAAAACTAGGGACTAAATGGGAAGGACTTCGAGAGAAATCAAATACATGTCTAGCTTTCTGAAAGGTAAGGACAATTTTTCATAAAATTTTCTCTAAAATTTCACCATAGGATACATATTCAGATGAAGTCAGACACCAAACAGCCTAACTAGCCCACTGATTAGTATTAGAGGGAGAAAGAAAATTGTCACTTGATGTAAATTCCGGGAAAGCCTTCGAGATGCACGGAAATAATTCAGAATTCTTCCACCTCTCTTCGATTTTGCATAAAATTCAGCAGACTTTCCAGAAACTTTGCAGCCATATACAGTGCGATCCAAATAAACCTGAACGATTTCAATAGGCCATAACTTTGAATCAATAATAGTACATACGTGCAACTTTGAAAGAATATAATACACAATTGGGAGATTAAATTACACTATTTACATCTCAGAGAAAATGTTGGAAGTATCCTATACCAGCATCTATACATGCTTGTACTCATCTCAACATATTCTCTGAAGTTTTACATAGAGCATCCTCGCCAATGATACTCATTTCGGTTCGTATGTATTCCTTGGGAACATCAGTTGTCCCTGGCCTATTCTTGTACACTCTATTTTTAAACACCCCCACAACAAAAACTTCGGTGAGCTTAGGTCAGAGGATCTGGGTCACCACAGACCTTTTGAGATTATTCGATTATCAAACAAACTAGTTTGCATGGTGTCATTAAGATGTATGGTACGTTGCTCCACCTTGCTGGAAATAACCTTCTCTCAATTCGATGTCATTCAGCTGCTCCACAAATGTATTGAAGATACCCATATAAACTTCAGTGTCTACAGTCGTATCAAAGAAAATGGGACTAACAATCTGGAAGCTGACACTGCGTACCATACTCCAACCTTTTCATCATGCAGTGGGGTTTCGTGGATCACTTGGGGGTTTACATCAGCCCAATATCTGGTGTTTTGTTTGTTTATATAGTCTGACAGATGAAACCATGCCTCATCTGTAAACCGCGTTATGCAGAGAATATCTGGACGTGGAATAAGAGTACCCTGAAACATCTGCTTCTTTCAGTTGTTGCACCGACCTCTGTAAGGCCGTTATTCCGATTTCTTCACAGCTCTTTGACATGTTCCATATGAATACCCTGATTCCTGGCTCAGTCGACGCAAATATTTGTTTGGAGAACTCAATAGCCTTCTGCGAACATCTGTAACAGTCTCTGCATCCAATGGTGGTCTATGTGTTCCACTCTCACTAATTAGTATACGAGTTGTCTCCAGCTTTCTTACGAGCGATAAAATCGTTGCCTTTGTCGGAACATCGCATACATTAAATTCTCTTCGAAATTCCCGTAGTGTTGTTACCAAGGAATTTGTTTTCAAAATGTAAACACACTCTCATAGTGATTACTGCATGTTGCTGTTATGACTGCACATTTAAGACTGTCCCTCGGAGCCACTGAGATCATTATAACAAATTTCAACATTCTACGAGCTTTCAAAGGGAAGTTATGGCCTAATGAAATGGTTCAGGTTTATATGGATCGCACTGTATAACCAAGCATGCTCACGAGGTGAACCAGAATTAGCTGTTAATTCTTGATGTGACATAAAGCGTTGATTACTCCGTGTGTTTTACGAGTTCTGTTGTGAAGGCAGTTGTCTCGTACAGGTCAGCTTTTACTGAGGATAACTAGAGAGACAACACTTAATGTTTCAGTCATGTCATTACAATTCTGCACCTTTTATTGTTGTCTTTTGGCTATCTCAAGTACTATGACATCTATACTTGTGTATGTTATTAAATATATTACTTAAATTTTAATAGTCGATATAATCCCAGAAAGACATTTAGAATGACAGGAACAGAGATGAGGGAGATAAAGAGAGGAAGACGAGAGAGAAAACTTTTTAGATTGAAAAGTCACAATACCAAAGACCAGTTTTGACATTTCATTCTCTCTCAAGATGTGCTAGTACATATTTTGTGACAATTTATGGGACATTTCTCTTCAGTTCCTAGAATGACAAGAAAGGGATTTGTCTGCAATACATACTTGTTCTTTATGTGCCTGTGTTGCAGATAAACCTGTTCTGTGTAGGTTTCTAGAAGTATTTCAGTTTCTCAGTGGAGATTTTCCCAGCTTATAGAGAAAGTTTGTTGTTGATTCCTTTATTTTCAGTCCTATTGCTATTGCATGAAACCACTCAAGGCTTAATTTTTTAAATTGTTTAAAAAGCTAATTAGAATAGTGTAGTGAGCTCTAAGGATTAGTAATACTTATCAGCAGTTTAGAAGTAAAAGTCCTTTAAGCAGTAAATATTAAACTGCACAGATTAACGTAAAACAGTAGTTTCAGAATGTGTATACCTTTAACTTCCTAAGGTAGGAAGTTCTCATTTTCCCTATCAGTAGAGAAAATAGAGTAGTGTTTATTTCGTATATAATACTATTTATTTACTGACCTGTTTCCTCCAATTCTCTCTATCCAAATTAGGTCATGGAGCTGCTCCAGTCTCGCTTCCACATTAACCTAAGGCAACCAAATGGTGAAATTTGCCCAAAAAATATTTTTTCTTCTTTTTTTGTTGAATTTACGAGGTCTGTTCAATAAAGAATGATCATAATTTTTTTGCAAAAAAAACTCAATCTTATTATACTCTGTTAGCTTAGTTTCATTTCTGGTACTCCTGGTTCCCGCCTGTGAGACCAGGCGAGTTCAGACATGTTCAGTATCGCCTACCACTGCAACGGAGGTAAAATGCAGTTAAAGTTGATGTTACAGGAATATCCGGAGTTTCTTTCAAACGTAATCACTGCTGATGAAACTTGGCTATATCATTTTGATACTGAGAGCAAACAGCAAAGCTCAGTGTGGAAATCTCCTTCATCACTAACCCCCCAAAACAGCAAAAGTGGTTGCTTCTGCTGGGAAAGTTATTGTCATCTCATTCTTTGATATTCATGGAATGGTTTATCAGCATGTTGTACCTGCACACACATCAGTAACTGGGCAACACTACAGGGATGTCCTGAAAACATTGCAAGTCCATATCAGGTGCAAAAGACCACATTTCCGTGAAGCTGGCTGGATGTTGCACCACGATAATGCACGGCCGCATATTATCAATGCTGTTGCTGAATATCTTGCCTCACCCTTCCTATGGTCCGGATTTAGCCCCATGTGACTTTTTTCTATTCTCTAACTTGAAGAAACGCCTTCGTCGGAGGCATTATCAATCATCAGAAGCAGTGGTGAAGGCTGCGGAGGTGATTTTGAAGGAGCTCTCAAAAATGATTTCCAGCATGTCTTTGAAGACTGGCAGAAACGCTGGGACAAGTGCATCGCATTCAGGGGAGACTATTTTGAGAAGGGTCATCAAAATTATGAGGATGAGTAAAGGGACATTGTCAAAAAAAAAATGTGATCATTCTTTGTTCAACAGCCCTAGTATTATCTTTATACCTTGTTATTTCATTTCACAACTTTATTTCTTGTGATCCAAGCATAATTTGACCGTCATTTCATATTTTAAAGGGCCAGACGGAGGTGGGCGTGTCCCTTTAAAGTATCAGTTTGCCTAGAATTTTCAAATTATCTTTCGTGCATTGAAATTTGGCGGACTTTCTTATTTAGATACTGCAGAGGGTTATGTTGGCTATTCTGCAAAACACTTATTCACTACTGGCACTTACGTTGGTCCTTCTGTAAAACAGATGAAAGGAGAAAAGCTTTGTAACTTGTACCTACACAAAAACAGAGAGATATTATCACTTGTTTATTTTTATAGTGAATTGCTTTTTCTTTTGATGAATACAAGAGTCAATCTTTAATTATTAAATTTACTCGAGTTTATGTAAATATATACAGCAGTGCAGTAAGATTGTGTGAGTTTAATGAGAAGTAATTTATTTTCAAGTTGCCTGGCAGGACTCAGAAATTACTGTTGGTGTAGGTATATATTGTCGCGGCTGCGGCGACGCACACAAAACCTTTAGCACAGAGAGATAAGGGACAAATATTGCCTAAGCAGATAAACGTAGCGCGGGGATAAAAGACTTGCCGACGCAGATAAAGTTTCACGTCGAGAAAGTTCGTGGTTCGTCTAGTGAGAGAACGTTCGATTTCTTGATTGTTACCGAACAGTCTCGAATTATCAATGAGATTTATTCATAATGTATGAATCATATAATATAATGAAGAATAAGAAGCAGATGAAGCTTTATTTCTCAATCAAAGGAGATATTATTTTTTATCTATTGGAAAATAAGAGGATGGAGAGGAGATTTAGACATGGCAGAGGAATAAACCAGAGAAGAAGAATCCGAGAAAAATTTGTTTGGCATTGTTACCCAGGTTTGTAAGGAAACATACAAAGTGGCGGAGCCGATATTTGGAGTAGCTGTCCCGACCAACCAGCCCAGGGGTGGATCTGTAGCGGCGGAGTGAAGTTGGAAATGCAGTCGGGTGATTTGGTGTGGAGAGAAGAGAGCAGTTTTTGGTGATCTTAGTGTGGTAATTAGTGTGCGTGTTTTATAAGTGCTAAGTTTTGGAAATGTTTGTGCAAAGTATAAAATGAGATGAATAATGTGCTCCCAGAAGGACTCAAGTGATGGTGGATAATTATTGGAATAATATTTTGTGAAAATAATAGTGTGGGTATTGAAGAGGAAGAAAGTGACTGATTTTGAAATATAATCCTGAATTTGTAAGTTATCTGTTTGTTTGTGTGTAATATCCATATCTAAATTTTATTTGTTTCATTAATACTTAAAGGCAGTTATAGTATTATTGTGTTATTAAATATTTGAAAGAAATTTAAAGTAATTGGTTGTTTTAATTATACCACTTAATTAATTTTGAAATTTTTGTAAATTTTAATATTTAGTGATAACTTTTTTTTGAGTATTTTTTATATATTTATGTATCGTATATTGGAAGGTAGGGATTGATTTTTTTAACATGAGTATTGTATATGTGATTTTTTTCATTTTTTAATGTATCTTCTTGTAATATTTTGGGTTTTTATGTTTAATATTTACCAATATAGTCATATATTTTAATAGATAAGATAATGGTTATTTACAATATTTTTTGAGTTTTTGAGGATTTGTACCTGTTTAGTATGAATTTTGAGTTGTATAGATGGTATATAATATGTATAAAAATTTTGATTTGAATTATATAATATGTTATTTACTATCTGCAGTATTTTGATATTACAATTCTAATGTTGAATTAAAATACACAGAAGCATTAGTTAAAATTGGAGAAATTTAGAGATTGTGCTGGTTACCAGTACATAAGTTGCCGCAGGATTCCGGCGGCTTTAGATAGGTAGATTTAGAATTTGTTTGTTTTTAAATAACCGGCTATCCGGTTAACTGTTACTGGATGCCAGTAAAATAGTAGTTTAGGTAGTTTTGTTTTATTTTGTTAAGTATTCTCGTAGATGAGCATGTCTTGTTTTATATAAAAAAAAGATAAAGATTTTAAAATGTGGGTAAAAATAAGTTTTGATTTTAATGTAGTAGTATTATTATTACCGTATATTGATTTTTATTTTTATTTTTTTATATTATCTGTAGAATTATTTTTGTAAAATTATAAAAAGTTAAATATATGTAAAGGTTTGGAATATTTATACCCCGGCTTAAGAAATTAGGTGCCGGGATATGGTATTGCAGATTTTTATTCATTTATTTAATTATTCATTTATTCATTTATTTATTCATTTATTCATTCATTTATTTATTATCGATGAGATATATATGAGGTTGTGACACGCCAGCGGGCAGTAGTAAATAGTTGTAAGGGCAGCCGTAAACAGGTGTTGCAAACAGAGATGGAATGAGTATTGTAATTGAAATTGGTGTGTTTGGAAAGTGAGCAATGACCTTGGTAGATAGTAATTGTGTATGTGACGTAATGCGATTACTGTAAGAATAGAACAGAGTGTATTTCTACGGAAATAAAGAACATCTGGAATTTCTGCAACTTAGACTTTTAATTCTACGAACCCACAAAGTCACAATATTACTGATTCTATTTATCTAATAAATGTGGTAGGTACAAGAAGAGAAGACCTAGTAAAGTTGTAAATAGAATGGTAAAGGCCAATCAACAAAGAAGTAAACCACATAAATATAACAGCTGTGATGTCATGGGGGACTCATCCTCTTCACTTGAAGAAAAACAAACTGATGAAAGTCTTCTTATCGATTTCCTGTCTTTTGCTTTACATTCTAGCATTTTTCTTAGTAGCCTGCTTGCATAAATTCTATTGATTTGTGGTTTTATTTGCATATCTGCTTACACTGTTGTACGACTGATATTAGCCTGGTCTGGCTACTGGAACTTACCGAAATTATCTCTCTCATTTCTATAGTACGAACTTTTCAGTTTTAAAACCCATATTTTACTCCTATAAAGTTTTACGGTCCTCACAATCATTTTATAAAATTTAAGAGGCCTATTTTTCCTTTAACTTTTATTGTTCAGCAATGTGCTGGTACTCATGTACCTTGTTATCTATATCATTATATTTATAACTTAACGAAATACCTGATTTGCCCATGATTTGGCGATGTGGCCCTAAAACTTTTAGACTTAGGTTTCACTCGCTTTGCGAGTAATCATTATTCCTTTTTTTTTTTTCAAGAATTCAATGAGTATGACGTCCTTTGAATCCCAAAAATAGTCGTCGCCACGCTTTTGCGACTAATGGGACCGTCATTGCCTACTCTTGATCAGATTTACAGAAGGAAACCTATTTTTTATTACTGCTTGGTTTGTGGAACAAATTTATGAATCCAGGTCTCATTGAGTCCAAAATTTTAAGCTGAACCCGCTTGTTGTCACGAGAGCAAACGAGGCACTGTTCGAGCTGACAGCTTCATCTCCAAGTTATTATGCAAAATACCAATTGCTGTTCCTGCCGACACACCTATGGCCTGTATCACTTAGTGAACCTTCGTTCGACGATCAGCGACCATATCATGAACCTCTTCAATCACTTCCTAGGTAACCACATTTGCCCGGCGTGCTGGGCATCCTTCATCGACGACGTTTAAACTGATTAACCATATCTAGCTGTTGTCTTCAAAAGATTCCTATAAACAGCATTCAATTTCACTTTTATGTGTTTGCAAGATTTCTCATCCAGAAGTAAAAAGCAAATCACTGAATGATGCTCAATTTTTTGCGAAAACAGATCATTTACGAATAGAAATGCCTGACAGGTTCAAAAATGAGTGACTGGTATCATGTGTAACGCCCGCTTTTATTACATGTGACACTGATGATACACGATATGAAGATGGAACACCAGTGGAATGAGATGGCGGAGGAACTCGGTGATCCTGGAGAAAACCCGCCCCAGCGCCGTATTGACCAGCACAAATCTCACTTTGCAGTCGCCTAGGACTGAACCCGGGCCGCCTTGTTGAGAACCCAAATAATGTCTAATTTGGTAATTGAAACATTTGCAGTAAACGTCGAAATAGTGCACTACTTATCCACCGTCAGATTCCTTCTATGGAGTGAATAAAACTCATAGAACTTCAGTTAAGAAGTGGTCTGGGGAGGAACATCAGAAAAGATGAAATAGAATCTCTTGCGAAACAATTGCTAAAATACATAATTAAAGCACGTAATGAAGCTTTCACTAGACCACTTCTTCAGTTAAGTAGGGGAGAAATAAGGAAGGCAGTAGGAATACTAACTGGACATGGATACTTCTTGAAACACTCGTAAACTGTAGATGTCATCCATGGAAACACAATCTGCAGAATTTACAAACAATAAGGGGAAACTGCCAGTAATTTCTATTGAACTACAAGGCCCTTGGGAGGAAAAGATATCAATCAGCTCTTTGGGACCTCAACATTGGATATGTTTAAAGATCTCATCTCAGGGAAGAGAGTACTTCTTCATCTACCGAGCGGGATGGCTCAGGCGGTTTCGTGTGTGACCCGCACGGGTTTGATTCCCGTGGCCGACCTACCTGGCCCATGTGTTTTTTCTGGGTTTTTTCCGGATCGCTGGGCCAATGCTGGGTAGGTTACTTACATTCCCCGAATTTCCTGTCCCTCCATTTCATCTCAATTATCATTTCACATCATCTCTCATCTAGTAGTCTCTATCAGGGTAGAAGTGTCGGCGGGAGTCTCGGTGGTGCATGACGGGATGATATGCTCTGAGCAGAACTACTTCCTCCTCTGGTAGGTCGATTGTCGGTCTGCTGGGACCATTTCGTGACCACCAGCCAGGGACCTTTGTGGCTCGGCTGTTGGGCTCGTTGTAATCCCGCTGTAGGGGAGTGGGTTCTTGTCCTGGCCTGTCGGGAGACGTCTCTATTCAAGTAAACTGTGGGGATACTGCCCTCTGTACTGTCGTGCCCTCTTGGGTCGGCCACCCTCTGTCTCCTTCGCCTCATCCTTCCTCCCAGGGGTGCGCCACTTGGGAGCATGGGAACAATGGGTCCAGCATGGTGGCCTATGTACCTAATGCCCTCCGTATTGAAATCCCAATCCCAAACTTCCTCTTCACTTCAGGGATTAGGCATTTCTGCGTGCTCTGTCTTCGCATTCCATCAACTAATTCCCATCTTTTTCTAGGGCGTCCTACATCTCTTCTTCCACGAGGATTATATTTTCTTATTAAAACCGGTACTCTTTCTTCATCCATTTTATTTATATGCACTTTCCAGTTCTGTATATTTACTTCTGTTTTTACCTGTAGTTTATATATGCCTAGTACCTCTCGAATAGTTTCACTTCTTATTAAATCTCGTCTAGTACATTGTTTAATTCTTCTTAAGAATCTCATTTCTGCTGCCTGTATCTTAATTTTATCTCTTTCTTTTAATATCCATACATGAGCACTGGAACTGCCATTGCTTTATAAAATTTTAACTTTGTTTCCTTCCTTGCTTTGTTTTTCAATGTTCTTGCTTTAGTTCCACATATCTGCTGACATTTGTTTATTTTGTTTTCTATGTCTTTGTCTAAGTCAACGCTTGAATCACAACCCAAATAGCTGAAAGTCGAGAGCTGTTCCAGGCATTTGTTCTCAATGCTTATTTTTGATCTTGCATGATATTTTCCTCGATGTGCCATTATTTTCGTTTTCTTTGTGGATATATTTAGATTGTATTCTTTTCCCAGTAAATACAATTTATACATGGAACTTTGAAGTCTTTCTTCATTTTCTTGTATTATTCCTATATCATCAACATAGAGAATCACATTTAAGTTTTTATTTCCATTTATTTGTATTCCTTCATCCACTTGTTTTTTTTTTCAAGTTTTTTATCAAATCGTCCAGGTATATATTAAATACTGTGGGAGAAAAGCTACATCCCTGTATTAATCCTTGATTTAGTTTTATTTCTTATTTTATCGTGGCTGTATTTATGATAATTTAGGAAGAGGAGAGAAGATAATTCAGAAAACAGAGTTATGAAATTTATTAAATCCAAAGAACTTAGTTTCCCATTTTGAGAAATACGGATTGCACAAAAGACCTACAGGTCGAGGTGCGAGAGCGTTTCTGAGTACTCAAATAAAATCCCCAATATTACTGTTTCTACTACTACTACTTCTACTGCTACTACTACTACTACTACTACTACTACTACTACTACTACTAATACTACTACTACACGGTGTTCATTTATATTCATTATTTCCCGCCCTCCGATTGAGCACAAGAATGACGTCATAGTTGCCTGTTGAGTCTATCTTGAAATCATAGTGCCCTCTACGGAGAAGAAGCGGTAATTTTTGCGGAACAGTAAGCAAATTACAGTGCTCTCATTGTGGTTGTGCTAGTAACTAATACAACCAGCTTCCCCTGGATATGAACACAGAGCACCGCGTCTTCATGGTTGAATGCCACTTTCGTACCGGCATTAAAATTGGTGCGACATGTAAATATAATTTAAACCGCTGTATAGAGGAGTTTATGCAACGCTATCCAGCATTTAGACAAGTCCCTCGCAGCGTAATGTTGTCAAAAGTGTCCAGGTACCGTCAAAGTGGCACACTTTTGTTTGTAACATAAAAGTGTTACGTTTTATCAGTATACGATATAATTTTTGTCATTCTCACGCTTAATTAAAATGGCTATTAATGTTGGTATCCTTATGTCTTTAACCTCCAATATGTGCATCAAACATTTCCAAGATACAGGATCAGTTACTCGCAAAAGGAGAGACACTGGACGCTATAAAGTGACTGGTCCAAATCTAGAAGTAATAAATAATGTTATGACAGAAAGGCCTCAAGCATACCTTTTCGCAATACAGACAGTGTTTAAGGGGAAGGGAGAAAGGAAATATAAGAACATGGACGCATAAGTCTATGTACTAGAGATATTTACTTGTTTAGACTTGGATGAAAGCTTTGTACATATTGTAACACTAATTTATTTTTCATTCCTGGAACATGTTCTGCTAATTTTCCGGTTTGTCATGAAGTTACATTGTGAGAAAACTGTGGGTGATAGAAAAGAATTGAGATCAAATTGAAATATTTATACTTTATGTGACAGGTTTACCATATGCATATATGTCTACCATAACATAAAAACCAGATGCTTATTATGAAATAAGTGTTCATTGATATCATTTCACATATTCTTCATGGTATACTTTTATGGCTGAATAACTAGCTTTGCAGTGCATTGCATTGCAGTATATTGGTTTTTAAAAACAGTTATCGTATCTACGCACCAGTCGAAGTTACGAACCTTTAAATTACGCGGGCAGACTCATCTCTCAAATAGTATAGTTACTTGCTGGCAGAGGGAGGTCTCAAAGCTGCTGTCAGCACATCAAGTACGATCGCTAGCCGCTAGGGGAACCTTATATAACCTCGCTTCATCAGCGATGCTATAGATGACGACAAATTTTGCGCGGTAAAATTACAGATAAAAACACCGTGTGCTACTACTACCCAAATAATTCTTTTATCTGAATAAATTACAATTTTGCATTAAATGTGTAAGTGCTTCTTCTAAACCTTACCTGGAATGGCGTAACGAAAGCTGCATCCAGTGGATGGTCAATGTTAGACTGAGGTATTGACTGTAGTAAAGCGGAACCAACATTCCTAGCACGTGATTTACTTCATATAGGGGAGTACTCTAATGTCACAATTTGGCTACATATATAAATGTATTTCCACTGGATGGAAGCAGTATTCTACTTTAACGGGATGCAGTACCGAAAACCCCAAATCCAGCAATTTTCAACCAATCTTGCTGAAATTTTTACCACTTAGTTCTCATGCATAGTGGACACACATTCAAAATTTGGTTTTAATATCTTCAATAGTTTTTGACTAATTAATTTTTGAAGTTCAAAATTTGGGAAAAATTGAAACCGCTTCATGTTCAAAATTTTATTTTTCTATTTCTAAAAAATATTCAGATGGTTATGAAGAAAAGATCTATCACTGAAAATCTTATACTGCCTTTAGTTACAGAGGGAAGAAAGTAGGTATGGAGGAAACAAAAGAGCCAAAGAAAGATTAAACCTTTGATTTTATATATCAATAAATCTAAAAAATAATGAATATTAAAAATTCATATGATAGAAACCTTTGTTTGCTTTCTAAAAGCATGTATTGAAATTTTAGAGGGACTGAATCAAAAGTGCATCGTGTGAAATATTTTGAATGACAAAAATTGTTGAAAAAACTATGACGGAGTAAATCAAATTTTAAAATCCAAGTCATTTCCCTTCTCAGCTACATACCTGGAAGTAGACTAAAACCGTCCAGATAGATAAGTTGGACCCTCTTGCCTCTTCCTTCTCTCTTCTGCAGCAGTGTTCTTCAATTTCAGTTTCATTTTGGATGTTTTAGAAGTTACCTTCGCAGAAATTCCTGAATGAACTAAGCGTAATTGGTCATTCCCTTGGCTAATTTTCAGAGATGCTGGTAAAATCTGTGTCCATTATGGTTGACTGCAGCTTGAGTGAGGCAGCACAAACAAAATTGACTTCACTGATGGTTGATGTCACAGAAACTGAAGTCTCTTCTTTGAAACAAATATTTCTTTTGGGCAATTATGCCATATCATGTTATGTAAACTTTCATTTGCATTTTGTGTCTTACTCAATGTACATCTCCTTAGGATTTCATCTGATGCCAGTCTTTGGTACACAGGCATTAGTTTTCTTACCACATCAGGCCTCAAGTATGTTCCCATTGTTGTGTTATGTTTAGGTGTTCCTTCCCATGTATCGTTTAGCCTATTCATGATCCTAACTACGTGCACAGTCAGCAGAAGATCAGTTGTTTCAAAGAATGTTTTAACTATAACTTATATAACAGTTATATGCACGTTTTGATGTATAAAATACCTTTATAAATGTTAAATGACACGCTAAAACTCATCAATTATATATAAACAGTATGTAGTTTAACGAGAGAAACAAGAAAATCCCGACCGTTAGAAACTCACTTAAAAACAAAAATATAAACATTACTATTTGCTTTCAATGTTTTTAGCCAGTGTATTGTTTACATGGTGCCAATATTGTAAGAAATAACCATCATACCAACACACAAAATTCCACCAGAAACTTCTCCCGCTAATTTCAAATGTATAAAATAGTACATTCAATCAAACTCAAATGATGCACCCGCCTTGGTAGCGTGGTGGTAGCATGTCTGCCTCACGCTCAAGAGGTCCCGAGTTCGAATCTCGGTCAGGGTGAGTTACCTGGATAAGGTTTTTCCGGGGTTTTCCATTATCCTGAAAGACGAATGTCGGGTACCTCTAAGCTCTATGGACCCCGGACTCATTTGAGCATCTCCGTCCAATATGACTTAACATTGGAGGACGTAAATTACAAAACAAAAAAAAACAAAAAAACTCAAATGACATAATTCTGTGAATCCAAAGGCCGACATGCACGTGCGCACAGGCATTTAAATTGTCATGTGAGGGTATTTAAATGCCTGAAACTCATATATTAGTTGGATTATGATACTATAAGGTTCAAAGTATTTTATTAGGTCAAAAACAAAAACAAAATATTTTTCTCGAATTTTTAGCCAATTTCGGTGCTGCATTCCCTTGACACTATAAAATTTTAAAAAAATAACTAGGAATATCTTGGCGATGTTCACTCCACACAAAAAATATATTCGTCGTAAATTGTGGGCTTCAATGGGAATTGCCTAAATGTTTGTGTAGTAAGCTTTTGTTTACAGTTTACCAGTTATGCAAAAGTCATCCAGAATGAAGAGCACCTCTGAGGATATTACCGGAAAATTCTAAATATACATTTCATTTATCATAAAAATATATTAAATATGTGGTATTTAAATCAGCATACTTATAGCTATTTTCAGGAAATCAATATTTTCAAGAAATTTTTCAGTTATTTTATTTACAGGCGCAGAAATCAGAGAGCCTCGAAATATGTATTTGGAACGAAATCTCCAAATAGAATTGTTGAGTAGAATACAATACTGTAAAAGAGAAAGTGTGATTAAAGAAACTTGTGCTTGGGACAATGGTGATCGTTACATATGAGATTTAGACAAAAGGGAGATGCTCGAGACTGTATCAAAGGGTATAATTACTGAAACATTCCACGCTTTCCAGCTATGGGAAAGGCACAGTACACGCAACTTAACTACATCTGGAAGTATAAAAGAGAACAGTTCCCCTTCCCCAGCTGTGTGTACTAGAACTCCAAACGGCGACAACCTGTACCCACATTTAGAATACGAGAAACTTGTTCAAACGCAACCAATTTCAGAATATGATTAGGGATGTATTTAACATATTTTACCTGGAAAGGAGATACCAGTACTTACCTTACATTCAAGTTTCTCGGATTTTGTTGAGTGTTAGGAGAGACCTCATTTGGTGAACAATTCCGAGCAGCTAGTAGCTTTAACGATGTCCTTCGTGCAGAATGCAACACCCTGACTACTAAGTTACAAAGGAAGTCAAAATGCATTTTAAAGTTCTGTAACAGAAGTTTTACATATGCGCTCAGGTAGATATGTTTACGGAGCACCATGATGGGTAGCTATATGTAACAGAATTGTTACATACATGTAATGGTGGTAGGGATGCTGTACTCGAAGCCCCCATATTTAACAGAATTAACATACGTGGATTGGAGGTGAAGATGGTGTTGATGTTGAAGTTCCTCGGATGCTCTTATATCTGTAGAAAACTCAGCTTCAGGGCGTGGTCGCAGATGAGATATAATTATAAGTGGTGTGTAGATTACATAAATAAAAACTCTTTTTCTTTTAAAATTGCAACTTTAATTACAACAATCTCATTAAAAACCAATCTTTTCAACACTAAACAAATAAACACTTTCGTGAATATTGATCGTACTCAGTTATAAAACTTTGCTGTTGCTTTTGCAGCACTTTATGCACAATTCTTTCTGCAGAAGTTCGGATACTCTTACATACGTCTCTACTAGACAAAAGCTAAATGCAGAAGAAGACAGCTTTGTTACGATCTTGATTTTATAGTTCTTCCATTGCAATGGAAGTCAACATTTCGCAACCAATTACACTTATGTGTATCATTACATTTAATAATATTTTATAATTATTCTTTTGAAATCATTTTTCAAAACTGTTTAACATTTGAATAATAAATCTAATTAATTTAAATTAATTCAGTTGTTAGCAAAAATGAAAATTAACATTTAACATTCCTTTCCTCTATCACATTAACTTTGCACTTTCACTTGTTATTCGAAGCATAGAATTTTATCCTATATAACAAAGGCCACACCTAAATAAAACCAAACATTAAATAACGGTTTCAATTCTCAGTGGACATCTTAACAGGAAATGATTGCTGATATGAGATTTTGCTGTCCATAAGTGTGGACTGATCCAAATAGACATCTCAAAATTGTTTCGACACGAGACAGTTGTTTTATGGGAAAGGAAACGTCTAAGGTGTGCAAGGGTTTTGGTCACCTATTACTAAACGTATCCATCGCGGTTCAGTTGTCCGCCTCGGTAGCGTGGTGGTAGAATGTCTGCCTTACGTACAAGAGGTCCCGAGTTCGAATCACGGTCAGGGTGAGTTATCTGGATAAGGTTTTTTCCGAGGTTTTCCCTTATCGTGAAAGAGAATGTCGGGTAACTCTAAGGTCTACGGACCATGGGCTCTTTTGAGCATCATTTCACCTTTTCCATACATCGTCCGATATGACTTAACGTTGGAGGACGTAAAATACAAACAAAAAAACGGTTCTTTCTCAGTTGTCAGGGGGTTTCCCCTTATCCTAAAAGATGAATGTCGGGTAACTCTATGCTCTGTGGACCCCAGGCTCATTTGAGGTTCATTTCATTCATCGTTCGATATTACTTAAACTCGAGAGCGTCTGAAGAGATTTTCCTAATTGTGATTTTTAAATATCTGTATAAATCTAAGGAAAGTTTAAAAGAGAAAGAAAGAAAGAAAGAAAGAAAGAAAGAAAGAAAGAAAGAAAGAAAGAAAGAAAGAAAGAAAGAAAGAAAGAAAGAAAGAAAGAAAGAAAGAAAGAAAGAAAGAAAGAAAGAAAGAAAGAAAGAAAGAAAGAAAGAAAGAAAGAAAGAAAGAAAGAAAGAAAGAAAGAAAGAAAGAAAGAAAGAAGGAGAGAATGAAGGAGTGAAGGAACGAAGGAACGAAAGAAAGAAAGAAAGAAAGAAGGAAAGAAAGAAAGAAAGAAAGAAAGAAAGAAAGAAAGAAAGAAAGAAAGAAAGAAAGAAAGAAAGAAAGGAAGGAAGAAAGGAAAGAAAGAAAGAAAGAAAGAAAGAAAGAAAGAAAGAAAGAAAGAAAGAAAGAAAGAAAGAAAGAAAGAAAGAAAGAAAGCCCAATATATGTTAATTTAAGGACAACTACTCCTTTAAATGAGATTGAAAAAGTTCAGAAACCTTACAACTGGTAAACTAATTTATCACAAAACTTACCAGTTTTGTTTCTTGTATCAGGAAGTGTATGCTACAGCAGAAAAATTCCAGTAATCTGAAAGGAACAAAATCAGAGACATCTGGTGGATGATTAACCAAACATGATAGCAAGCGGTGCCATCTAATTAGTCTGCTGCATTTACTTTATGGTGCTTACTTTAAACTGGTTTTAAAATTGATTTTATAGCTTAAAATGTCATATTTTTTGGGTGATTAAGATATTTGATGATGGAATTCTCACCTTTACTGAAGTTCTTGCAGATTATTGTTCACCACGGCTACTGTCGAGCGACGATCTCTGCATCCGGGGTCGTAGTCTCGAAACGGAGAAATAATATAATCTTTTGGGATACTGAAAAAATTACTCTTCATTCGGTTTATTTCCTTTGCAAACTGATGTTTTAATTATAACAAACTATTTTGAAATTATTGAGGACACTTTACAAAATAATTCTTCTTTTAGTCGATACAATTCAGTTTTCAATTAAAATTATTGAATCAACTTTCTCCTATACTTTACAAATAATCGTAAAGTTGTCCGTTCTTAAAGAATGCCTGATGCATTAGCTATTTAATATACTCATGGACACACGCAAACCATGAATGCTAAATGCATTCTTGAAAAATCTAAAACATTTCGGACAGACACTTAGACACGTCCGTATTCAGCAATGGTTACATGCACAAGAATGTTATATTACACTGTCTCTCAGTTGTTTAACATAGCAAGAATGTAGTCGGTGCTAGTCGTTTGTTTAAAAGAAAGTTAATGGAAGCAACAGTATTTTATAAGGTCAATTAACCTTTTTACACTATGGATGTGTTGAATGTTACATCCAAACCATCACACCGAAACACACGCTAGCAAATGTCACAAGAACAACATAAAAATCAGCTATACTTTTATTGACATTTTGCATAACCATTATATTAAATATACTATATTAAATGTCCATAGGTGGATCTAATGCTACAGTTCATATTATATTTGCATTAAAATGTATTTATATTCTTTAAAGATTTAGTTTAGGTGTAGGAAGTGAGAGAGCTGAATTTCAATCTGACTCTACTTTTGCAGATTTGAGTAATTTTAAATGACAATTGAATTAATAAATAAGATATTGAAACTTAAAAGATAATCAATGTTTTAGAACTTTATGTCCTTTTAATATTTATCTGTACATATTTAAATTCATTTTTGAAGGCATATGAGTTATACAAACGTAATGGTTGGTTTGCTCTTTCCTAATTACATCCAATTACACTTAGATGTTTTTATCTGACCTTAAATGTCTTTCTCAAGCGACATTGTTAAGGTAGCACGTCTAAGGAGGCAATGTCAAATGTTTGCGAGGAAATGATCCGTGAACCTGTTCCTTTAGAATTAACCATGGTCATGGTAAATTTTACCCAAGACTGGTTTCTCTTCGAAAGAAAAGCGTGACTGGAGGAAATCGCTGTAAAAAAGGAAATGCACGTGCAGATTACAAAGATCTCGTGCGGTGTTTTCTAACTTCGTGGTTCGACTCCAGCTGCAGGCACTTTTTCTTACCAGTGGACTTCACAGGTAATAAATTGATTCTCTGGAGAAATCCGTGTCGTTCAGCTAGCTATGACACAAAGAATGCACTAGTCGCTACCAGCCATAAAATAATTAAAGTACCTTTCTCTGCAATGTTTATCCTTGAATGCATATTCTGTTGTGGAATTTGTAAAGAAATTCTGCATTTTTTATATTATTTACTGGCATTCTCCATTATTTAAGAATACTACATGCGACGGTGGATGAGAGAAAAAGATTTCCTGTTTGAATGAGTAGAGCCACACTGAAAACTTCAATGCCATAGCCGGGATTTGAACCACGGATCTCCCACTCTCCATGTGGTTGCTCTAAACCACTGAGCTACTATGGCCAACATGTCGACATGACATTAAATTTTCGGCATATTGACCATAGTAGCTTCAGTCTGGCTCTACTCATTCAAACCTTAGCACACACACGACTAGTGTGGAAGAAATGATTATTTCCACCGATTTCCTATTTATTATTCACTCATGCATTCATTCGTTCATTCATTCATTCAATTATTTATGTATTGATTGATATATTTATTTATTTATTTACTTATTTACTTGCTTATTTATTTATTTATTTATTTATTTATTTATTTATTTATTTATTTATTTATTTATTTATTTATTTATTTATTTATTTATTTATTTATTTATTTATTTATTTATTTATTTATTTATTTATTTATTTATTTATTTATTTATTTATTTATTTATTTATTTATTTATTTATTTATTTATTTATTTATTTATTTATTTATTTATTTATTTATTTATTTATTTATTTATTTATTTATTTATTTATTTATTTATTTATTTATTTATTTATTTATTTATTTATTTATTTATTTATTTATTTATTTATTTATTTATTTATTTATTTATTTATTTATTTATTTATTTATTTATTTATTTATTTATTTATTTATTTATTTATTTATTTATTTATTTATTTATTTATTTATTTATTTATTTATTTATTTATTTATTTATTTATTTATTTATTTATTTATTTATTTATTTATTTATTTATTTATTTATTTATTTATTTATTTATTTATTTATTTATTTATTTATTTATTTATTTATTTATTTATTTATTTATTTATTTATTTATTTATTTATTTATTTATTTATTTATTTATTTATTTATTTATTTATTTATTTATTTATTTATTTATTTATTTATTTATTTATTTATTTATTTATTTATTTATTTATTTATTTATTTATTTATTTATTTATTTATTTATTTATTTATTTATTTATTTATTTATTTATTTATTTATTTATTTATTTATTTATTTATTTATTTATTTATTTATTTATTTATTTATTTATTTATTTATTTATTTATTTATTTATTTATTTATTTATTTATTTATTTATTTATTTATTTATTTATTTATTTATTTATTTATTTATTTATTTATTTATTTATTTATTTATTTATTTATTTATTTATTTATTTATTTATTTATTTATTTATTTATTTATTTATTTATTTATTTATTTATTTATTTATTTATTTATCTATTTATCTATCTATTTATCTATCTATTTATCTATCTATTTATATATCTATTTATATATCTATTTATTTATTTATTTATTTATTTATTTATTTATTTATTTATTTATTTATTTATTTATTTATTTATTTATTTATTTATTTATTTATTTATTTATTTATTTATTTATTTATTTATTTATTTATTTATTTATTTATTTATTTATTTATTTATTTATTTATTTATTTATTTATTTATTTATTTATTGAATGTGAACATTACAGGTTTCTCCAATTACAATGTTCACTATAAAGTTACAATATCTACAAAATGTATTAAAGAAACACAAAATTAATTATAGAATAAATTATAACAAAACAAAAACAAACTCCAACAAGTTGGTAACATTGGTTCACATGTACAGTAAGTCAATCATTCTACTTTTGGTAATACATAATCACAGGATAAAGCAGAGTTTCTAATTTTCATATTAAATATATCAATATTTAAGGAATGAAATTTATTGTATGAAGACTGCATTTTATGTATAGGTGAATATTTATATGAATCAGTATTAACCTTCCGAGGAAGAAAAATATTACGAAATTTATTATCTGCAACATTTGGAATGTAAAAAGGTATTATATACCATTACGTACTATTTACACTATAGTAAGCAGAAAATATGTATTCCATCCAACCATTGGTACCAATACTTCACACAAAAAGGTTGGGACATCCTATTTAAAAGTCATCTTATGCCTTGGTCCGTAAGTTTGTCACCTTGTGTGTTCCAGAACAACATAACTCAAAAATGAAAATCAAATAAATATCAAATTTGGTAAATAACCAAAACAAAGATTTTCCCAAACTACATAGATAATTTATAATATAAAATTTTCTCACACGATCTAGATATTCAAGTAAGACATGTGTAAGATATTAATTATATGGCACATTAAATACAAATCGTAAATGTTCAAAGATTAGACTATGAAGCTTTTAAAATTCAGAAGAAATTTTGTAGGCATAAGATTGTATAAGTGATGAGTTATGAGAGAAAAAATAAAACGTGTACTGCATAAAAAATGTAACTCTTTCTAAAATACTTAATTTATTTCACACAGCTTTCTTTGGCATTACTCTTTTTGAAACATTCATTGTTACTGTTTTGTATTTTCAAAGTTTGCTTTTTGGATATCACGGAAGGAATGAGGACCTTCTAGGCTAGCATAAAGCGACCTGGTTTCTAAACATCCAACTACCAAAGATTCGAGCTCTGTAAAAATAAACGAGGTACGTATGAAAAATTATGTGAAGTTACATCAGTGTAAGTTCCAAAAAACCCTCAGATTTCAGAACTCATTAAGCTTTCCTAATGTGACGTGATATTGATCCTTAATGACATTGGTATACGGAGATAAGCTGAAGCACTTTCCATCGGTGAAGGACAAAAAGAATTTGATGAAACGCCGGTCTGATTCACTTTCCACCTTCAGGCTTTGCATTGCGTGAAGCAACTTTCGTTTGCAAGAGCGATTAGCAGGATCTCATCCCTCCTTCCTACTCCAATTATTTAATTAAACGGAACCTTCATTATCTAGAGAGTTAACGGACTACCCGATGTAGTTTCACTGAATACTAATTGCTACTTAACTTTATACGTTAGACAACATCTTGAAATACTTTTCGTATGTGTGCAAAACGACAGTTGGAAACTAACTCATATCATAATAATTTCTACTTTCAATATTTGATCACGGTACTTCGAAACTTGTACACTTTTTCTTTTTATTTTCCTTACTACATAATGAAATTTCACTGAAGAATGCAGCACTGGTAAATAAAAGCTAGTGTATTTCGTGGTGCATCTGTTGACAGTTACCAAAGTTTCAGCCATTTTGGACACCCAGTTGTTATGTAACAGTCCCTCGAGTGAGTTTATGTGAGTTTTTTTATGAAAATAGACAAAATCGAGTATCGAGCTGTCATTAAATATTTGTTTTTGAAAGGCAAAACGCCTGCGCAAATCAAAGATGAGTTGGATTCTGTGTATAGGAACTCTACACCATCATTTACTACAATGAAATTTTGGGCAGCTGAATTTAAACGTGGCCGTAAGAGCTTGGGAGACGATGAACTTTCGGGACGTCCAAATACTGCAACTAACGATGAAAACATCGCGAAAGTTCACCAAATGGTGCTAGAAGACCGCCGAATTAAAGTGAGAGAGATAGCAGAGGCTAACATGTCAAAACAACGTGTTTGTCACATTTTAAAATGAACATTTAGACATGAGAAAGCTGTCCGCGCGTTGGGTGCCGCGTTTGCTCACGTTAGTCCAAAAACGTGTTCGAATGAACATTTTCAACGCTCTGTTTTTACAGTTTAGGCGCAATAAATCCGAGTTTTGGCGCCAACTAATTACTGTAGATGAAACTTGGATACACCATTATATACCCGAAACAAAAATAAATCCTAACAGTGGACTGCAAAGGGGCAACTAGCTTAAAAAAAAAAAAAAAAAAAAAAACTGTTGTTTTCATCTAGGAAATTATTGCGACTGCTTTTTTGGACAGCCATGGAGTTATTTTAATAGATTATCTTCAGAAACGAAAAGCCACTACACGAGTATACTACGCTTCATTACTTGACAAGCTGAAGGCAGAACTTGCGGAAATACGGCCACATTTGTAGAAAAGGAAAACCCCGTTTCATCAAAACAACGCACCGTCTCACACCTCAGCGGTTGCAATGGCAAAAATGCACGACTTACGGTTTGAACATCCTTACCACCCGCCTTGCTCACTCTATCTAGCCCCAAGCGACTTAATTTTTTCCCTCATCTGAAAATTTCGCTCGGAGAACAGAGATTTTCCTCAAATGAAGAGGCAATCACTTTCATGAACAATTATTTTGCAGAGAAAAACGCCGAGTACTATTTGGACGGGTTACAGGGATGGGAGCATCGCTGGGAGAAGTGTGTAGAGTTACAAGGAGACCATGTTGAAAAAAACAATTCTGAAAAAATATCTTGTATCTTTACGGCCCGGGTTCAATCCCAGGCGACCGCAGAATGAGATTTGTGGTGTACAACACGGAGCTGGGGCGGGTTTTCTCCGGGATCCCCGGTTTCTCCCGCCATCTCATTCCATCGGTGCTCCATCTTCATCTCCATGTATCATCAGTGTCATCGCCTGCGGTGCCGTATGTAGTAAAAGCGACACTGATGATACTTGAGATAAAGATGGAGCACCGGTGCAATAAGATGGCGGGGAAACCGGAGATCTCGAAGAAAACACGCCCCAGCGCTGTGTTATCCACCACAAATCTCACTTTGTGGTCGCCTGGGATCGAACCCGCGCCGCCTTGGTGAGAGTCAAGCGTTCTGACCACTGAGACATGGCGCGGCCTAACAAAATGTATATCTTTAATCTTCTGGAAATAGTTTCTGACTCCTTCTGACTGAATTCTCTATAATAATATAATAATATAATATAATTTAATTTAATATTAATTTAACATTTAATTTAATATTAATTTAATATAATTTATGTCAACTTGTTTTCTATAATTAATCATTTTCAAAGGCATCTGTGCCTGTTGTTCAATTGCCTATTACCTTTATATCTTAAAAATGTCAGTACTATACTTGTAGGCTCCCAACAATATTGGAATTTGAATGGCAGCATGAACTGTCGCAATTTTTAAAATTTTACTTTACACTTCTTCTATCTACAACGAAATGGATAATGTAACTATTGTTGTATATGCTTATTTTAAGTTCGGAGTAGATGGAGAAATAAGTGCTAGAGGAAGAGCGGGTTGGGGAAGTACTGTGAGTGTAACACACTAAATGTATTTGCTATATAGCATATTCTTTTAGTTATAGTGATTGTCCGCCAGGAGAGAAATTTGTTGGAAGTAAAGAAATTGACAACCGAACGCGAGTTTCTGTTCAAAGATAGCGCTACCGGTAATATCTTATCCTTTGGACTTAAAGGTGTAATTACTTAGAAAGCTTTATAACACAACGTCAAAATGTCCCTCATATACATACAACTTAAATTTGTATGCTCTTGTTAAGTAAAAACAAGCAATGGGCACGCAGCCTAAACCTTCTGGATTTATACAGCCAGCCAGCACTACGGTCGGTCGGGTATTAAATGTTGATCAGTTTAATATCATTGTAGTTAATTGATTTTTGTTGCAACTTGTACGCAGTTACAACAGTAACACAATTGGAAATACTTGTATTCCTTACTAACAACGTCACTTCTCCCAGCGAAGCTCCCATCTCCCAAATAGTACTCGGCTGTTTCCTCTGCTAGAAAATTGCCATTTGGAAATATGAAATGCTTTTGAGCAGCCTCACCATAATTAAGTTGGTTGATGATCATTTCAGTTTTTAGTTTCTGTATACATATTGTCGCGAACCTATTATCTACGATAGTGCGGCTTGGGTACACAAAGAGCCGGCAAATAAAGATAGCGGAGATAAAGGACTTGTCGGCACAGATTAAGCTACGCTTCTGGAAGGTTCGGGCTTCGTGTAGTGACAGAACATTCGATGCCTTGTTTATTCCAGAAATATCTAGTGATTGGAAAGTAATTGTTCTTCCACACTAGCCGTGTGTAGGACTTATTATGAAAGGGTAGAGCCAGCACGAGTCAGTTGGAGAATTTAATGTCATGTTGGCACGTTGACCATAGTAGCTTAAATAGTTAGAGCGGCTGGACGGAAACCAGAAGATCCGTGGTTCAAATCCCGGCTATGGCATTGAATTTTTCATTCTGGCTCTACCATTTCATACTACGTCCTACACACGGCTAGTGTGAAAGTACAATTAATTTCCATTAATTGTACCTAATAGTGGTCAGAACTATAAAGCCCGGGCCTTACAGCATGGTAAGTCGTCATTGAGGTAGTTGTCTCATGTGTTTATGAGAACTCCTAGTGGTTTACCGGGAGAAACACGAGTCAGTTGGAGAATTTAATGTCATGTTGGCACGTTGATTATAGTAGCTTAAATAGTTAGAGCGGCTGGACGGAAACCAGAAGATCCGTGGTTCAAATCCCGGCTATGGCATTGAATTTTTCATTCTGGCTCTACCATTTCATACTACGTCCTACACACGGCTAGTGTGAAAGTACAATTAATTTCCATTAATTGTACCTAATAGTGGTCAGAACTATAAAGCCCGGGCCTTAAAGTACTTACAGCATGGTAAGTCGTCATTAAGGTAGCTGTCTGATGTGTTTATGAGAACTCCTAGTGGTTTACCGGGAGAAACACGAGTCAGTTGGAGAATTTAATGTCATGTTGGCACGTTGACCATAGTAGCTTAAATAGAGCGGCTGGACGGAAACCAGAAGATCCGTGGTTCAAATCCCGGCTATGGCATTGAATTTTTCATTCTGGCTCTACCATTTCATAGTGCGTCCTACACACGGCTAGTGTGAAAGTACAATTAATTTCCATTAATTGTACCTAATAGTGGTCCGAACTATAAAGCCCGGGGCTTAAAGTACTTACAGCATGGTAAGTCGTCATTAAGGTAGCTGTCTGATGTGTTTATGAGAACTCCTAGTGGTTTACCGGGAGAAACACGAGTCAGTTGGAGAATTTAATGTCATGTTGGCACGTTGACCATAGTAGCTTAAATAGAGCGGCTGGACGGAAACCAGAAGATCCGTGGGTCAAATCCCGGCTATGGCATTGAATTTTTCATTCTGGCTCTAACCTTTCATAGTGCGTCCTACACACGGCTAGTGTGAAAGTACAATTAATTTCCATTAATTGTACCTAATAGTGGTCCGAACTATAAAGCCCGGGCCTTAAAGTACTTACAGCATAGTAAGTCGCCATTAAGGTAGTTGTCTCATGTGTTTATGAGAACTCCTAGTGGTTTACCGGGAAAAACACGAGTCAGTTGGAGAATTTAATGTCATGTTAGCACGTTGACCATAGTAGCTCAAATGGTTAGAGCGGCTGGACGGAAACCAGAAGATCCGTGGCTCAAATCCCGGCTATGACATTGAATGTTTCATTCTGGCTTTAACCTTTCATATCTAGTGATTGTTACAGAGCAGTCTCGAATTATCAATGAGGTATTTAAGGTAGCAGCGACTCGCCAAAAGTCATTCGTCAAGAGGAGTAAACAGTTGTAAAATGTTGTAACGAGAGCTGATGTAATCAGAACGCTGTTTTTGTGGTCATCGACCTTGGTAGATTGTGATTGTGTATGTGACGTAATGCTGTTACGAAGTGTATTTCTACGCAAATAAAGAACATTTCGAATTTTAATTCTACGAACCCATAAAGGCACAATATGCTTAATGAAATTAGAATGGAGAAGCAAGCGATGAATTACTGACGAAATGTATAGTTTCTTCTTCTCAGCCCCGTTGTTGCCTTTTATACTAATTTGACAGTGAGTCCATAGAAATGAGTTATTTATATGGTAATACAACAACCTTTTATTAATTTAATAAAAAATTAACAATTTTACGAACATTAGTTTTAGCAATCCTGGGAATACAATTGCTGATATAGCTCCAATTATTCTGTAATTTAAAAAAGAATTCTTCTTACCTCTTTCATGAGAAATGGCATGGGAAATTCGGATTTCATGAATGAGTACGTAATTTGGTTTAGAATCATTCTACATTACACGAGGGCTGTTCAATAAAGAACGGTCATAATTTTTCGTACTAAGATTCAATCTTATCTTCTGTTAGCTTAATGTGAAACAAATACGCCGTAGTAGTTTCATTGTTGGTACTCCTGGTTCCCGCCTTTGAGAACCAGGCAAGTTCACACATGTTCAGTATCGCCTACCGCTGTAATGGAGGTAACGCGCGAGGAACAATATGCGGCTTTGAAATTCTGATTTCGTCTCAACAAATCTTCAGTTGAGGCCTATACAATGTTACAGGAGGCCTATGTAAAGTCTGTTCTACCCCACAGCACAACTCGAAGGTGGTTTAAAATGTTTAAAGAGGGAAGACAATCAATTTCAAAGGAAGGTAGACCCTGTGCTTCAGTTACTGCTTTTACGGAAGAAAACATCAACACTGCTGCTGCCATTGTGAGAGAAGATCGACGAATTACCTTAAGATCACTTTCTGAAATACTGAACATTTCAGTGTGTACCATACACACGTTGGTGACAGTAACATTACACACGAGACGTGTTTGTGCGCCATGGGTTCCAAGATGGCCGCATATTGCTCATGTTTTTGCTGAATATCTTGCAAACATCAACGTGAAGTGCATCCCTCAGCCTCCCTATAGTCCGGATTTAGCACCATGTGACTTTTTTCTATTCTCTAACTTGAAGAAACGGCTTCATGGGAGGCATTATCCATCATCAGAAGCAGTGGTGAATGCTGCAGAGGCGATTTTGGAGGATCTCTCAAAAAATGGTTTCCAGATGTCTTTGAAGACTGGCAGAAACGCTGGAACAGGTGCATCGCATTCAGGGGAGACTATTTTGAGAAGGAGAATCAAAATTATGAGGATGAGTAAAGGTACGTTGTCAAAAAAATTGTGATCGTTCTTTATTGAACAGCCTTCGTATTTGTTCTAATAAGAGGACTCCAGGCTATACCGAACAGTTCAATATATACATTTTACTTTTAACTGAAGTATCCTACGAAGTAGATGTTTCAGGCATTCCAGCCATTTTTCACAAAATAAGAGTTAAAAACATTTTTCCGTTCAAACCTTACTTTGGACTAGGGGGATTTTCTTGAAAATATTTGGGAAGCATTCTTGAAATATGAAATAAAAGCAAGTTTGGTATTTAATCTCTTCTTCTTCTTTTTTGTTTTTTATCCATAGATACAGAGAGAGAGAGAGAGAGAGAGAGAGAGAGAGAGAGAGAGAGAGAGAGAGAGAGAGAGGCACACATTTTTAAAAATGTTGTTCTTTATTTTTGGAGCCCCATACCGCGTTTTTCTGGTGAAATAGTTTCTTGTTTGTTTCTCCCAGACAGAAAAATGAATTGAAGCATTCACAGACGTTGCTAATGATTTGAGTTTGAAGACCCGGTCATAATGGCGAGCTGCTTAGAGACGGCTTCCCTCTGGCGGAACCGGGAAGAATTCGACCAAAGGTAACCTCTCTGCGACAACGACCCGCGCTTCACACAACCTTAACTACTGTAACATAAAGGAGGTAATGAAATGATAGGAAATTAGGTAGAAGGTAAGCCAGATGTATCAGCGAAACCATGAAAAGCCAAGGTTACAGTTGTCGGCCCAAGGACTGAAACCCAGAAAGTTCCAAATGCGAGCCTCGCACCTCGCCTCGCAGCCATGTTGTACGTTAGTATAGATAGGTAAGTAAATATTATAGAAAGTACAAAGGTTGAAATTCAAAATTATGGACCGGCCTAATCTCTGTTTCATATAACCTTGCCCCGCTGACATGTATCGCTCCGCGTGCAACTACCTTCCCCCTCACCCTAATTTTCTAATGTTTTCGTGCCATAGGCCATAGGCGGTGTCTTCCCGTCACATTTAAACCTGCAGTAAACGTAATAATAATAACCGGGAAGATAGATACAATCATACAAATAAGAATGTGAAGGCAAGCAAAAATACAATTTTATAATGAAACTGGACAAGTTGAAACTGAATGAATGAGCAATGAAACTGAAACAACTTTATAATGAAAGGCCTTCGGCCTTATCCACTGGGATTTTTTTAAAACAGCACAGATACCTTGCAAAAATGTTGGCGTCTCAGTCTTAAAAGTCGTGTCATGCTATACTTGTCGTGTGTCCTTCATTGACCCAAGTCTCGTCAAGGTATTCCGACTTGTATCCCGGTACAGTCTAATTGTCCTTAAATAACGTCTTTGCCACACAGCAATATCGCCCCTGGAGTGGTAAGTTTTCCTGTTTTCTCAATTTCATGTCGTGATGTTCCTACGTATGTAACACTCAAACCTGTAAGTTCAGAGCACAGATGTTGGACTTCTCTCACTGACAAAGACGGATTCTTCTCTGTGAGTGCATTAAACACATGCACTACAATTCTTTCTACGCCGCTTTGTAAAGGTTTTCCCTTGCGACGCTTCAGCGAAAACCTGGCGGTATACTCTGCCATTATAGATATAATAAAAACACGCGCAATAAACGATCAATAAAATAATTTAGCTCTCGCACTCGGTGTAACACACCTTCGAATGGCGATATATGACTAATCCAGTTCAAAACAAGGTCAGTGATAAAAGTGACATAAACAAATATGTCATCACCACCGCTAAATTGCGTGCTATCGTGTCATGTGCTTGAGAGCAAAGGAACCTCCTCTTTACTTCGTTTAAGGATTAACATGCATTTCAGATAAATCAACTCTTTTGCGTAATATATTTAATTAAAACAGTTACGAAAATATTAATTTGACAATTCTCTTCCAACATATAAAGATATATCACCATGTTAAATAACGAACTAATTTTTACCGCACAACGGTCTATACTACAACAGCAGCCAATGAGAGGTGATAAGGTCACGTGACCGTTAAGAGGTACGGGGCAAACTTATGTGAAACGAGGATTAGTTCCTCAGTCTGCGAGGACTCGCAGGATCCATTCCTGGCTAGGGCTGAGAATTTTTCTATTGCCTAGGTTGCTTCCTATCTTTACCAGAGGCAGTATAGGCGAAAGTGTAAATTGTGTGTTTAATGTATAAACTCAAAGAAAATTCATACCTCCAATAACAACCACAATCCAGCTGAAACCATTAAACCATTGTCAACAGGTACCGATATGACCACCTATAAGTGGGATATAAGTAGAACAAAAAATAGAACTTAACATAACAGAGTTACGGCCTGTCATTACAAAACACATCATATACGTAGAAAGAATAGTGGCGCGGCGAAGCGCACAAAATGTTCGGTGCAGAGAGATAAGCGCAGCTTTTGTACACAAAGAGCCTGCAGATAAAGATAACAGTCGGAGAGTGTATCACTGAGATAAAAGGCATGTCAAAACAGATAAAGTTGAAACATTCTGGTCAATCTTGATTTATGGAGAGCGTTCTGTTTCTTGATTGTACTGGAACAGTCTGGAATTATCAGTGGAGGAACTTAAGGAAGCGAGTAATCGCCAAGAATCAGTCGTAAACAAGAGAGTAAGCAGCTGTACAAATGTAACAGGAGTGCTGTAAACAGAACGCTGTTGTTGGTAGATTGTGATTGTGTATGTGACGTAATGCTGCTACGAAGTGTATTTCTACGCACATCTGGAATATCTGCAAATTGGACTTTTAATTCTACGAACCCACATAACCACTCAAGTCATACACCTTCTTCACTCTTTCCTAAAACATAGATTCTTCACTGTCACAGTGGCGGGAAAAACATCTACACGAAGGTCTATCCCCGGCGGAGTCCCCGAAGGTTGTGTGTTATCCCCGACGCTCTACAGCGTCTACGTGGCTTACCTTCCCACTGAACAGCACGTCAACATAGCACAATATGCTGACGACGTGCTGCTATTCTCAACAAACAGACATCCACGCAGAACCTTCAACCCCATACAACGCTACCTAGTCCTCCTCCAGGATTGGTGCACGCGTTGGCGATTGTCCATTAATACGGAGAAAAGCCAAGCGATATTGTTCACCAAGCGCCGCTTTCCCGCCAATTTCCCCCAATTTACCTACTTCGGGCAAGGGATCAGGTGGGAGAATTCAATCAAGTACTTCGCAGTTAAGCTGGATAAGGGCCTAACTTTTCGGGAGCACATCCAGGAGCAAGCTCATCGGTCGTGTGGTGCCGTGGCATCACTATACCCTGTGCTTCGGTCTGCGATGTCTGTTCCCCTAAAGTTGCGCCTCTTTATGGTTCTGGTCCTCCCTATCATGCTCTATGCGTGCGAAGTCTGGGGTATGGCCGCAGGTTCACATCTAGTTCTGCTCCAACGTGCACAGAATAAATGTCTTCGGATTATTTATTCTGTCTGTACAAGGTTCCCCGTGAGATTACTTCACGAGGCTTCATCCCTCCGATATGTGGAGGATGAAATTAGGCGCCGGGCGACAAAATTCTTCGAGGGTTTGCCCCAACATCAGAGCGCCCTCGTCAGATCCCTTGGGGATTATGTACCTCGTGAGCGTCGCTTAAAGCGATACCGGTTACCCCGCATGTCTTGCGGTCATTACCGGTAACCACATGATCTCCATTCCAGCCTAAATTAAATTTCAGCTACTCCAAAATTGTTATTATGGAATATTCAAAATTATACATACCTTCTTCCTAGTTTATTAACTAACCCACCAGCGGTGCTCGCTGTCCGTAGCACCCGGTTCATCATTCTCTGAGGAGCAACAAGCTACCTCCCTACACTACCCCCACTTAATCTACACCCGTCATTCTGCAACATACACATCCCGCCACTACGTGGTTAAGCTCTTCCCAGAGCAGGTACACGATTTGACCACCCTTCGGGCTGTTCCAAACAGCCCGCCAGCATGGAGTTGAGTTGAGTTGAGCTGACATCGTAAACAAAGCAATAGTAGTAAAAAGCTGTACAGATCTTGTAACAGGAGTGCTGTAAACAGATGTAATCAGAAAGCTGTAGTTGTGGACATCGACCTTGGTAGAAGTGTATAAAGAACGATTTCAATTTCCGCAAATTGGACTTTTAATTGTACGAAACCACAAAGTCACAGGCAATACGAAACGATGCCAAGGAGGATATCAGAATAGACTCGAAATGATTTACAATTTGAATAAACTCACTAAAGTTTTTAAATTTAAAAAAAGAGCAAAATGAAGCAAAACCCGCAAAAAGTCTTCCCACCAAAAACGTTTGTTTCTCTAAGACAAGTCGTGGAGGTGGAGTTACTACCTCAACCTTGAAATATTTTGTGCCTATGCCCATAAAGGGGTTCCTCCACGAAGAAGAGGAAGGTGACATCATGTTAAGGGTGGCTTCACCTGAAGATAGATGACAATTACAGCCCACCTCGGTAGCGTAGCTGGTAGCATGTCTGCCTCACGTTAAGATGTCCCGTGTTCGAATCTCGCTCAGGGTTAGTTACCTGGATAAGGTTTTTCCGGGGTTTCCCCTATCTTCACAGACGAATGTCGGGTAGCTCTAAGCTCCATGGACCCTGGACACATTTGAACATCATTTCACCCATTACATTCACCGTCAGATATGACTTAACGTTGGAGGACGTAAAATTAAAAAAAATGACAATTACATATTGTAATGGTTCGTACTTCCCTTTCCGCTCCTCCACTTCGCATTTACATATCCCTTGGGGAGTTCGGAACACGGAGTACTCTCCGGTTCAGTTTTACAGGGATTTACACAGTAAAAATTCCCTGCCGAAACTCCCACAAAAACTACGGACCCAGAAATAGCCAGCCAGATTTAAATGTGAAATGAAATGTCCCTGGAAAACCTCCGAAAGTAACTACATAGTTCTGGAAGTTCAGCTGCAGGAATCGATCACACAAGTCTCCGAATGGGTTTTATGCGTGCTAGCGAAAGCGCCAACTTGCTCGCTTTTCTGGCTAAATGTTCTCTATAAATTCTGTAAACAATCTAGACAAAGAAAGAAACATAACCGCTTTCCCGTAAAAGAAATAAATGAATAGCATCCAAGCGGACTTTGAGACGATAAGAATCAGTGATCTAGGTAAAAACATGTCTTAAGAGTTTAAGTTCCGCTCCATTTTAGTTTACTTTTTCCACAAATCTTTGAATGCACTAGTTTCGTCTATAAAACAAAGCCTGAAAGCGGTACCTACCTGTCACTGAACTTTCACGTTATAATAGCAGAGGTTACTGGACAGTACATTAATATTCTGGAGTCACAGCCAACATTAAACCGTCAACAGTTATTTATCCAGATTTCCCTACCGTAGTTACCGGGTCACGGGTTCACTACATGTAAACAAGCAGTAACTTTAACGTCTCTCAAGGAATTTCTTTGTTCTCAATGGTGAAAACAGTCTCCAAAATGTAGTAGTAAAATCTGGGGGGTGGGGGATTGAGATCAGGCCACAATGACGTATTCTTCTTATTATTGTTGGAAAATAATTGTTTTTTCACACTAGTCGTGTGTAGGACGCACTATGAAAGGATAGAGCCAGACTGAAAAATTCAATGCCATAGCCGGGATTTGAACCATGGATCATCTGGTCTCCGTCCAGCCACTCTAACCATTGAGCCACTATGGCCAAGGTGGCAATATGACATTAAATTCTCCAACTGACTCGTATTTTTCCCGGTAAACCAATAGGAGTTGTCATAAACATATGAGACAACTACCTTAATGACGACTTACTATGCTGTAAGTACTTTAAGGCCCGGGTTTTATAGTTAACCACTACTAGGTCAATTAATGGAAATTAATTGTTCTTTCAAGTCAGTTGGAGAATTTAATGTCATATCGGCACGTTGGACATATTAGCTCAATGGTTAGAGCGGCTGGACGGAGACCACAATATACGTGGCTCAAATCCCGGCTATGGCATTAAATTTTTCAGTCTGGCTTTACCCTTTCATAGTGCGTCCTACATACAGCTGGTATGAAAGAACAATTAATTTCCATTAATTGACCTAATAGTGGTCCGAACTATAAAGCCCGGGCCTTAATGCACTTACAGTATAGTAAGTCGCCATTAAGGTAGCTGTCTCATGTGTTTATGAGAACTCCTAGTGGTTTACCGGGAAAAACACGAGTCAGTTGGAGAATTTAATGTCATGTTGGCACGTTGGATATAGTAGCTCAATGGTTAGAGTGGCTGGACGGGGATTAGAAGATCTGTGGTTCAAAGCCCGGCCTTGGCATTGAATTTTTCAGTCTGGCTCTATTCTTTCATTATTATTATTATTATTATTATTATTATTATTATTATTATTATTATTATTATTATTATTATTATTATTATTATTATTTTATGAAATGATGCTCAAATGGGCCCAGGGTCAATGGAGCTTAGAGTTGCCCGACATTCGTCTTTTAAGGATACGGGAAAACCCCAGAAAAAACCTTATCCAGGTAACTCACCCTGACCGAGTTGCGAACTCGGAACCTCTTGAACGTGAGGCAGGCATGCTTCCATCAACGCTACCGAGGCGGGCGGAACATGCAAAGGTTCTAGAGACTCTTCAGTTAAGAGTTTTCAGAAGAAAAAACATTGGGAAAGAATAATTACTTGGGAAAATCTTCGATTTCGCAATTATATCACATTTTCAGTCAATTTCGCACTTTATCCAGTTATATCGTATTTGCGAAAAATAACCATAGTTCACCACTGTAACAGACTGCAGCAGATATAGGTATTACTGGCAAGACATTGTTGTACTATATAGAAATGTCATCACGGGTTGTATATTTCCAATATGGATAACTAATCCATTTATGCATGTGTCACAATAGTAGTTTGTACTAGGAAGGCTATGACATAAATGATGTCTTTGATTAAATGTCCAGAACTGCAACACGAAGAGTAAAACGAAAGTAGACACGGATAGAAATGCAGACCGGTCTTTCTGTTATGACGGTCAATGTCTGGGACAATTAGCTTTCTCAACTTTCTCAACAGCTAAATAAAACAGCAATTGTTTCTGTATTGTCACTTGATAGCTATTACAGGTGCACGTATATGCGCTTTCCTTGCATTCTCTGTAGCTTAACTGTAAATACCAATATATATATATATATATATATATATATATATATATAACGTCAGTGTTTACCAAATATGTGACACGAAAATTGTCGAGGAAATCTCCCTACTCCGAACTAACTTAACGTGAAAGGTGTTTCGATATTTTTTATTTTACTAAAAGTAGAAATGTTGAATACAGTGGAGATCTGGGGGGGGGGGGGGCTGCATAGGTAAACAAAACGGTGGACTAAAGCTACAGAAGGTTTTGTAAAGAGCTACGAGCTTACCAACATCAGCACTTAGGGAATTGCTTTAACAGAATTAGGAAAGACAAGAAGAAATGGAATAATAATGGAAAGAAAAATAAAATTTGGTTTAGGTGCTAGGTCACAAAAGAGGGGGAAATTATGAAATTATGTGTGAGACAGCAAAAAAGATTAGAGAACTCAAATAGTAGCTGGGCAGAGATAGGAGGAATTATGGAAAAAATAGGAATGGGAGATATATGGAGATTAGAGGAGTAACAGTATTTTTGGGTTATGTTCGGAGGAATTACGAATTTATAAAATATATGTAGTTGTGTGATTGGCCGAAGTAGTAATGGTATGACGTAATATGACGTAATGTGCTGACGTGCCATTGGATCGGCCAATCACAAAATTAAGTAGAAGTAACGATAGTTAGAAGTCAATAATCTTTAGGAGAGATATATGTTCTTCAGTCTTGTTAAGTGACGATAAATCAATAATCTGACTTCTTGGTGGAAAAATTGACGCGGAGAAGATAAAAGTTTTGAATAGTAAGAGATAAGTCAATAATCTGGCTTCATGGTGGAAAAATTGACGCGGAGAAGATAAAAGTTTTGAATAGTAAGAGATAAATCAATAATCTCGTTTTAAAGAGAGAAAGATTTTTGTTGTAATGGTGGAGTGTGATGAATACTGGTACTAGATCAGGAACATTTTAAGTTGTAGTTCGAATCTGTATAAATACAACAAACTAATGAAGGAATATATCACACAAATTTTCTTGTGGAACTCGACTGATACTTCAAAATAATCATGAAAGTGAACATATGAACAACATTTTGGAGCCGATGTTGGCGTGGATATCTTGTACAGGAGGATCCAAGTAAGAAATCAGAATTGACATTATCAGATACAAATACCCGTTACAGAGGAAAGGAATGCAAGCGATTTGGGTAAATTGGTAAAATATAGAATAGAAGATATTGTGACTTTTGGGATTCGTAGAATTAAAAGTCCAATTTGCCGAAATTCTAAATGTTATTTATTTCCGTAGAGATACACTGTTCAATTCTCACGTAACATTACATCACCTATACAACAGTCTTCCAAGGTCGATGACTATGACAAACAATGACAACCGATTACATTAGCTCTCGTTTTAAAACACTCTTGTTAAAGTCTGTTTATTTAACGCGTGTGCACGTCGGCTTCTGCCTTTGACAACCCTTATAATCGTTTTACAACCCCCGACCCTTCTTCTCATAGACCGTTCTGCAAGGTTGCCACCTTCCTCGATACGTCATGGATATCGTACGAGGTTTCATCTAAATAAATTATCTTATGTACATTACTGCAAAACTTCCTTAGTTGTGACAAATATATATAGCCAAGCTACAAGTCTACTGCATTCCATAATAACCCTTATCTTATTTAAAGTGCGGTATTTGAAACCCAGCTCCTTTAGGAGACCGCGCAAAGTGAAGCGCCCATAAGGAAAATCACAAACTTCTTGCAAATGTGCAACCAATTCGTCTAAGGTGGGCGCTCTCCTTTTTGCATAGAATCTATAAATTTCTCGACGAATTAAATCGCACGTGAAATTATCTACTTTAGAGAAACGTTTCCTTTTGTTTTCACACTAGATCGGCGTCTTTGGTATTCCTTGCGTCACAATATTTCTTACTGTATTTCTGTGAATACCCAGAATTTATCATTAGGTTCATTGCAAGACCCCTCACCATGATTATTTGTCAGCGCATATTTATATGTGTTCAAAACAAGCGCTTGAATTTGCTTAGAAACAGTCCCCGTTATAACTTTGTTATTTTTTTTTTTTTTTTTTTTTTTTTTAGGCTTTTCCAGTAATATAATTCGGCCCAGTTATTCACACTGCCTTCACTTTGATTATTTTCACGTGACTGAAAGTTATTTCTACTTCATTTGCATTTACCACTGCATTTCCCTCCTACGGTCTCCACATTGTGATACACAACGAATTTCTGCACGTAATGAAGCTGACCCGGAACTGCACATGCGTTAACTAAACAGACTTTACACAACTGTCATTACATCACTCTCAGCTGTTCTCTGCTTAATCACTCTGTTTACATCTTGCAACTCACCCTGTTTTCACAACTTGCGCGGCTGGCGTGTCACAATCGCTTATATATCTCCTGATAATTTCTAGATCATTCAACAAAAAAAAAACAGAAACCGAATTATCTCTATCAGTCCAGAAGTAAATAGAAATTTCCATTTACCTCAGTTTGTTTGTTTCGGCCGACCTTTATCTGCATGTTATCTTGTCTGCCGGCACTTGGTTTTCACACTGCCTGCCTATCAGTTCCTTTTGTGTAAACAAGTCGCGCGATCGTAGATACAGGTTCGCAACACTTGGTGTCAGGAGTGGGGATGTAATTTGCAATCTGCAGGGTCATCTTGAAGGAAAACGTGGGTCCCCCGCGAGAAAGGAGGTGGTGGTGACGGCGCGACTGGAAGGACAGCGAATGAAGAACATTGTTGCCGTGCCGAGAGGTGCCAGAGAGGCTGCTTAACCTAGTGGACATCGATCACGTCGTCCAGGCCGGAACGGAGATGGGGACGTGCGAGCCCGTGGTCATCGTGACAGCAATCGAGAAGACACAGGAGCCGGTGCCAACGCAACACCTGGGGCCCCAGCTGGAAGGCTTACTGCAGAGGGCGGGCCGATTACCTGACCGCAGAACAACTCAAGAAGGTTCAACAACTGCTGAGACGATACCAGTGCGTCTT